>JBBGZY010001134.1:2400000-3600000 GCA_037952925.1 Lithobates clamitans
GCCCCTCCGCAGTTAGGAAAGTCCCACCGCTGGGCAAAGTGGGAGGCCACAGTCTGCCATTCCTGTGGCGTTGAGGGAAACTGTTGAGGAAAAAAAAAAACATTACTATTTTTTCACAGAAACCTGGCAAGCAGATTAGACACAAACATTATGGGTCAACCTCCAGATAGCATTTATTAAGGGGAATTTAACAACAACAAAGTATAAGGTACACCTATCGTATTCCCCCTCCCCCCCTCTCATGGGCCATTTCTAACATTATAGGGGGGGAGCAGGTAAGAAGTGTCATAATACAAAGATATAAATACACACTGTACACATTTGAGGACATTTGGACATTCTGCTATTACCTATCAAGATCATAACAGGATACAAGAACTTTAAACAGTACCATTGGAAAGTATACAGGCAGGCCCTTGCACTACATGCTTTGGGCAATTCATCCATAAATCTGAGCACTAAAGAGATGGGTATAGTGTGTATGGGTTTGGCAAAGTCAGCAGATAGATGATTGAGGATAGATAGAGAATTGGGATCAGCTGACTTAGCAGTTGGTGGAGGGAGGGTTACAAAAAATTTGGGGACACCACAAAAAAAAAGCCTCTGGCACTCTGCCTGAATTTAAATCAAAACTAACATTTCCAAACATTTTAGGGGGTGTTTGGGGTAAAGCACTACTATGGAGCTGAAAAAATACATTGTTAAGTGACTACATGAGGTGAATAAAGGGCCAGGAGACACCATGCTGGGGAGGTTATTGAAGGGCAAATATGTATGAAGGACCTAAAATAATAATTATATAAAAATCCAGCATGCATGAGAACAAAGGGGACATTCACAGCATATTACAATCATGGTAATTAGGGAATGAGGAAAGAAATACAATATATTAGCAAACATTCAATACCATAAAATGTGATATAAAAGGATAAAAATCTTACCTTCATATACTCCTTCTGCAGGACCTGGATGATGGCAGAACAGGTCTCTGGGATAATGATCCCCAGAGCCCTGGGGAGATGCCTGTCGAGAACTTGAGGTCCTGCAGGCTTCTCCCTGTGGCCAAATACCGCAAGGTAGCGACCAACCTCTGCTCCGGAGTGATGGCTTGCCTCATGCAGGTATCCTGCCTGCTGATATAGGGGGTCAGCGAAGCCAACAGACGGTGAAACACGGGGTCCGTCATCCGGAGAAAGTTCCTGAAATCATCAGGATTATTCTCACGGATCTCACGGAGCAAAGGCATATGAGAGAACTGGTCACGCTGAAGCAACCAATTCTTGGTCCATGAACTCCTCCCCACCCTGTTCATGGACTGGACTTGTGTCAAGGTCAGGACAACAACACCAAGCCCCTGCATAGCACGAACTCTACGAGGAGTACGTATACGAAACATGGCTAGAAAACGGTCGGCTGCTCAGAACGAAGTAACAGAACGCACTGAAGAACAGCAAGGCCTGTGAAGAGCGACCTGAAAACCAGTAACGAACGAATAAGAATACAGTGACTAAAGTCACGCGGAACTTGCTTGCACGCACTGAAGAGCAGATACAAACCCACAAGCACAAACTGAACGTCAGAAAACGATCTGAAAGCCACGAGTCTGAAAAAGCGTGAATCGTCTCTCACCAAACTTTTACTAACACGAGATTAGCAAAAGGAGCCCAAAGGGTGCCGCGCTTGGTTCTGAACCGGCCTTTTCTAGTCTCGTCGTACGTGGTGTACGTGACCGCGTGGTTGTCGATGGGAAATTCTGACAACTTTGTGCGACCGTGTGTAGGCAAAACAAGTTTGAGCCAACATCTGTCGGAAAAAATCTGAGGATTTTGTTGTCGGAATGTTCGAACAAAGTCCGACCGTGTGTACGGGGCATTACTGTGAGCACAGTGTGGCCATAAATACTATTTGCTAAAGTGTGCCGCATCATTTTTTACTAAGTGGTATCCATATCCAGGGGAGCCCTAGGTCTTTCATCATTCTAACAATACCCCCCTGCAGTTCTGAAGAAGTACTATAACAATCAGGTATACAAAATGCATTGGACAGCTTTGTTTCCTAATTTGTGTTATGTGGTAATTTCCCCCATTTTTTTATCGTGTGGAATGATGTTTACTTTGTTATTGTCTACAGTTTTGTTGCTGTTTTAGCTTATGTATTTTTTACCCTAATAGCTACAACTCTCTTTTACACGTTTTAAGTAGGACAAAAGGCAAATAAAAAAAATAAAAATGAGAGGGTAAGGGAGGGTTATAACCCCCGTCAGTTGTTTTTTCTGCCATTTGTGTCCCATTGGGGACATTTCCCTTCACTTCCTGTCATAATCAAAACAGGAAGTGAGACAAAACTCTCCAAAGTGAGAGAATCCCTGGATGTCCCCTTTGGAAGATTTCCCTTCTATCCCTGGTCTGGTGACAACCCGACATTTTGTGATTTTAGTGTACTTTCACTCCTGGTGATAACAGTAAACAGGACAAATAGAGAGGGTGACGCTCTCTAACAGGACAACAGGCAGCAATAAAAACCTGACAGGGGTTCTAATCTCTCTCCGCTCTAACTAAAAATGTTTTGCCCTTAGTTGTATTTTTGTCACTTCAGGAATTTTGTCACTTTTTAAAATGTGCTGGTTTACTGTGGGCTAAGTTCAACAAGGTGCATGGCACTTAGTGGACTTATCTCTTCAATTTACAATTTATGTTTTTATTGAGCGCTAAGAGTACAGCTCCTTCTGGACCTTTGGGTCTCAGCTCCTGCAGCTGCAGAGATGTCTGTAGTTGCTATACCCATACCTCCCCTCTCCTCTCCTCCTCTTGCCCAATCACAGAGCACTTTGTATGATTTGAAAACATTAAAAAAATACAAAGCTTTCTGTGAATAGACAGCAGAGGGACAGGCAGAGTACCTGCTGAGTGAGCAAGTATAGAAAGCTGTACTACCAACATTCAGTTAAATTGTCCATTGTAAATTAAAGGGATAAGTCCACAAGGGTGGCATACACCTCGTTGGACTTAACCCATAGTAAACCAGCATATTTTAGAAAGTGGGTGAGCTCCTTGAGTTCAGCTTTAAAGTATGGCATTAGGTTTATGATATGCATGTTTTAAAACCATGCCAATTTAAATGAATGCCCTTCGCTAATTAAAGTTCATTCTCCGCCCACAGTCGCTGGCTGGTAACACAGCAAAGAAAGGTGTCCTTGGACATCTTTATAAAATGTTGGCAACTATGCATGCACCAATGGCGTATCATCCATGTGTGCAGGGCACAAGGGCCCCAAGGGAAAGGGGGCCCACTGTGCTCTGACACACACACTGCCCACATGGAGTAAATAAAAATAAGTCAACCACATTTTCCTGGGGCCTGGCCCCAAGTGTAATGGTATTGGCATCCATGGAACTTTCCTTCATTTATGGGGAGCAGGCAGCTGCGGCTAGTCCGCCTTTGCCGATACTAAGATTTTAGTCCCGGCCACCACTGTCCACAGTCACTGGCAGCCCCGGCTGGTGGATAAGTGATATGCTCTAATTAAATCCCGAGGGCGGGGATGTGCTGAGAGTGGCTGTGCATCATCAGGTGTAATCCCATCAGGTGGAGGAGGGCTGGCATGCAGCAGACATCATTGTGGACAGTTTTTTTTTTCTGGTAAAATAAAGAAGAATCTAATGTCCTATCTGTAATGGGGTGAACTGTTGCTATACTGTTACTACTCCTGTCAAACTCTGTCTGCAGCCAGAGCCAGAGCTGCACTACAGCTATTGCACCTTTGAACCACAGGTACTATAGCTGTATCTGGCTGCAGACAGTGTTTACGTTGCACACCCATCAGCCATAACATTATATCCGTTTGATAGGTAAAATCAAGATATAGAGGTAAGGGGGGTGTCAGACAAATGCAGTGTGGTTTTTAATACATTTTAAAATGGTATATGTGTTTGAGCTTTGGGGTGCACACCCTAATGCAATAGGCTGTGCACGCCCATGATATGTATCACATTGTATTTCATAATATCAGTTGCATGGCTAATTAATCCTGTCTGCTAAGTGTTGTCAACTACTGATCAATGGGGTTTTTCCTCTGATATATTACTGCTTCATTTTTTAGAGGCTTATTAGTACTGCCCACATGCAGTGCATTTGTTGCATCGTGCTTTTGAAGCAAAAAAAAAACAATTGTGAACTGTAGGAACACAATATAACAGCAAAAGAGCAAAAGCTTTACTTTTTGAGACAAAATGTATTTGACTTTAGCAGTTGTATAAGATCAAATATATGGCAGCTATAAACAAACTTGTGGCTGTGAAAAAATGTAATTACAGTTTTACAAAGCTGTATGATAACAGGCTTTAAAGCAGACCGACCTCTCACCAGTAGGGATGAGCCGAACACCCCCCTGTTCGGTTCGCACCAGAACATGCGAACAGGAAAAAAGTTCGTTCGAACACGCGAACACCGTTAAAGTCTATGGGACACGAACATGAATAATCAAAAGTGCTAATTTTAAAGGCTTATATGCAAGTTATTGTCATAAAAAGTGTTTGGGGACCTGGGTCCTGCCCCAGGGGACATGGATCAATGCAAAAAAATTTTTTAAAAACTGCCGTTTTTTCAGGAGCAGTGATTTTAATAATGCTTAAAGTCAAACAATAAAAGTGTAATATCCCTTTAAATTTCGTACCTGGGGGGTGTCTATAGTATGCCTGTAAAGGGGCGCATGTTTCCTGTGTTTAGAACAGTCTGACAGCAAAATGTCATTTTGAAGGAAAAAACTCATTTAAAACTACCGCGGCTATTGCATTGCCGACAATACACATGGAAGTTCATTGATAAAAACGGCATGGGAAATCCCCAAAGGGGAACCCCGAACCAAAATTAAAAAAAAAAAAAAGACGTAGGAGTCCCCCTAAATTCCATACCAGGCCCTTCAGGTCTGATATGGATATTAAGGGGAACCCCGGCCAAAATTTTAAAAAAAAATGACGTGGGGTTCCCCCTAAATTTCATACCAGACCCTTCAGGTCTGGTATGGATTTTAAGGGGAACCCCACGCCAAAAAAAAAAAAAAACGGCGTGGGGTCCCCCCAAAAATCCATACCAGACCCTTATCCGAGCATGCAACCTGGCAGGCCGCAGGAAAAGAGGGGGGGACGACAGTGCGGCCCCCCCTCCTGAACCGTACCAGGCCACATGCCCTCAACATTGGGAGGGTGCTTTGGGGTAGCCCCCCAAAACACCTTGTCCCCATGTTGATGAGGACAAGGGCCTCATCCCCACAACCCTGGCCGGTGGTTGTGGGGTCTGCGGGCGGGGGGCTTATCGGAATCTGGAAGCCCCCTTTAACAAGGGGACCCCCAGATCCCGGCCCCCCCCTGTGTGAAATGGTAAGGGGGTACAAAAGTACCCCTACCATTTCACTAAAAAACTGTCAAAAATGTTAAAAATGACAAGAGACAGTTTTTGACAATTCCTTTATTTAAATACTTCTTCTTTCTTCTATCTTCCTTCATCTTCTGGTTCTTCTGGTTCTTCTGGCTCTTCTGGTTCTTCCTCCGGCGTTCTCGTCCAGCATCTCCTCCGTGGCGTCTTCTATCTTCTTCTCCTTGGGCCGCTCCGCACCCATGGCATGGGGGGAGGCTCCCGCTCTTCTCTTCATCTTCTTCATCTTCTTCTCTTCTTCTTTTCTTCTCTTCTTCTCTTCTTCATTTTCTTCTCCGGGCTGCTCCGCACCCATGCTGGCATGGAGGGAGGCTCCCGCTGTGTGACGGCGCTCCTCGTCTGACAGTTCTTAAATAATGGGGGCAGGGCCACCCGGTGACCCCGCCCCCCTCTGATGCACGGGACATGACGAGACTTCCCTGTGGCATTCCCCGTGACGTCACAGGGAAGTCCCGTCAAGTCACCGTGCGTCAGAGGGGGGCGGGGTCACCGGGTGGCCCCGCCCCCCGTTATTTAAGAACTGTCAGACGAGGAGCGCCGTCACACAGCGGGAGCCTCCCTCCATGCCAGCATGGGTGCGGAGCGGCCCGGAGAAGAAAATGAAGAAGAGAAGAAGAGAAGAAAAGAAGAAGAGAAGAAGATGAAGAAGATGAAGAGAAGAGCGGGAGCCTCCCCCCATGCCATGGGTGCGGAGCGGCCCGAGGAGAAGAAGATAGAAGACGCCGCGGAGGAGATGCTGGACGAGAACGCCGGAGGAAGAACCAGAAGAACCAGAAGAACCAGAAGATGAAGGAAGATAGAAAAAAGAAGAAGTATTTAAATAAAGGAATTGTCAAAAACTGTCTCTTGTCATTTTTAACATTTTTGACAGTTTTTTAGTGAAATGGTAGGGGTACTTTTGTACCACCTTACCATTTCACACAGGGGGGGGACGGGATCTGGGGGTCCCCTTGTTAAAGGGGGCTTCCAGATTCCGATAAGCCCCCCGCCCGCAGACCCCCACAACCACCGGCCAGGGTTGTGGGGATGAGGCCCTTGTCCTCATCAACATGGGGACAAGGTGTTTTGGGGGGCTACCCCAAAGCACCCTCCCAATGTTGAGGGCATGTGGCCTGGTACGGTTCAGGAGGGGGGGGCGCACTCTCGTCCCCCCCTCTTTTCCTGCGGCCTGCCAGGTTGCGTGCTCGGATAAGGGTCTAGTATGTATTTTTGGGGGGACCCCACGCCGTTTTTTTTTTTTTTTGGCGCGGGGTTCCCCTTAAAATCCATACCAGACCTGAAGGGTCTGGTATGGAATTTAGGGGGAACCCCACGTAATTTTTAAAAAAAATTTTGGCTGGGGTTCCCCTTAATATCCATATCAGACCTGAAGGGCCTGGTATGGAATTTAGGGGGACTCCTACGTCTTTTTTTTTTTTTAATTTTGGTTCGGGGTTCCCCTTTGGGGAATTCCCATGCCGTTTTTATCAATGAACTTTTATGTGTATTGTCAGACTGGCAATGCAATAGCCGCGAGTAGTTTAAATGACTTTTTTTCCTTTGAAATGTCATTTTGCTGTCAGACTGTTCTAAACACAGGAAACATGCGCCCCTTTACAGGCATACTATAGACACCCCCCAGCTATGAAATTTAAAGGGATATTTCATTTATTGTTTGACTTTAAGCATTATTAAAATCACTGCTCCCGAAAAAACGGCTGTTTTTAAAACTTTTTTTGCATTGATCCATGTCCCCTGGGGCAGGACCCAGGTCCCCAAACACTTTTTATGACAATAACTTGCATATTAGCCTTTAAAATAAGCACTTTTGATTTCTCCCATAGACTTTTAAAGGGTGTTCCGCGGCATTCGAATTTGCCGCGAACATCGCTGTTCGGCAAACTTGCGAACAGCCAATGTTCGAGTCGAACATGAGTTCGACTCGAACTCGAAGCTCATCCCTACTCACCAGGATTGTATTAAATAATTTTATATCCATTACAGTTCACAATATCTATTAAACTGAATCTTAACATTGCAGCTTAACCTATTCAATTCCATAAGTAACACAATATATTGATCTTTCATTCCCTTCTATCTTTCTGATTAAAATCACCCCCTCAAGAGCTCATTGACAAAGTAAAGGTGAAAGACATGCAAATGTTCAGATCACTTTGGGCCTAATTAAGTGTTAAAACTAGAGATAAGCAAATGGGAAAATTGTTGATTCATAGTTAATTTACACCAAAAGCCAACTTTATCCTATAATTTCCCCACATCTGCAAAATATGCAACTGGCTCTTTTTAAAAGTGTTTGTTTGTGCAAGGCAATGCTGAAATTTCCCTTCAACACCATTCCCCACAGCACTTATATTTCCCTTCCCCTCTGCTACTTAGTTCACTCAAAAGAAGCCATGTTTATGTTCAAAGCTAGGTACCCCCCAGTCCATTACCAGGCCCTTTGGGTCTTGTATGGATATTAAGGGGAACCCCGCACCCAAATTAAAATAAGGAAAGGTGTGGGGCCACCAGGCCCTATATACTCTGAACAGCAGTATACAGGCGGTGCAAACAAGACAGGGACTGTAGGTTTGTTGTTAAGTAGAATCTCTTTGTAATTTTGAACGGGTACATTTTTAACGTGTTTAGCTCCAGCCAAAAAATCTTTTTTAAGCTTTTTGGAAAACATAGGGAAGGGTTATCACCCCTGTGACATTTGTTTTGCTGTCTTTCCTCCTCTTCAGAAGATTTCACCTCACTTTTTGTCCCAATGAAAAATGTTTTTTGAAAATTTGGGTTTTTTTGTGGAACAAGGATTGGAAAGCATCAGTGGAAAGGAGAATTTTTTTTCCCATATTAACTCTTACAGGAGAGAATTTCCCTTCCTAGGGGTAGATTTCATCTCACTTCCTGTTGTCTCCTTCCGTTTGCAAGTAGGAGTCGTTTGTAAGTTAGATGTTTGAAAGTAGGGTCCTGCCCTATATACTCAGCAGAAATTTGGGCCTTAGGTGTTGCTATGGCCACAACACTGTAAGCCCTCGCAGGGCCCTGCTGTGAAATATTAGATCAAGAATTGTAATTGCATGCCCCTGTTGAACAGGAGCTGAAAAATTAGGCCTTAGGCACTGGTGCTGGTGCCACAACACTGCAACCCCTTACAGACACTCTAGTTGGAACGCAGGAACGAGCCCTGCTGCAAAGTATTGCATCAAAAATTGTAATTACACGCCCCTGTTAGACAGGAGCAGAAAAATTGGGCCTTGGGCACTGGTGCTGGTGCCACAACACTGCAACCCCTCACAGACACTCTAGTTGGAATGCAGGAACGAGCCCTGCTGCAAAGTATTACATCAAAAATTGTAATTACACGCCCCTGTTAAACAGGGGCTGAAAAATTGTGCCTTAGGCACTGGTGGTGGCGCCCAGAACCAAAAATGTTCTTACAAGCTATCAGCGTGATGATTGAGGAGGAAGAGGATAATTACTCAGGGATAGTCACTCAGCATCAGCATAGGCAGTCTTTGAAGGGATCTGAGATTTCAAAAAAAATTATTCGGTTACATCAGCATCAGGTGCTTGGTAGCTGGTGGTGATCCAAGACTGATTCATTTTTATGAAGGTCAGTCGATCGACCGAGTCGGTGGACAGACGCACCCTGTGATCGGTTACCACGCCTCCAGCAGCACTGAATGTGCGTTCCGAAAGAACGCTGGATGCAGGACAGGCCAGTAGCTCAATTGCATACTGTGCAAGCTCTGGCCAGTGATCCATCCTCAAGACCCAGTAACCCAGAGGATTTTCGGTGGGAAAGGTGTCCAAGTCTGATCTTGCCCCTAGGTATTCCTGCACCATGTAAAACAGACGCTGGCGATGGTTGCTGGAACCGATCATACCTTGGGGCTGCGGACCAAAAAATTGTCTGAACGCATCGGTCAGACGGCCACCTTCTCCACTGCTCCTTCTTTGACTGACCGAAGCCTCAGCAACACGTTGTCCAGAAACAGGAGTTTGTAACCTCCCAGTCTCTGGGAACGCGTTGCACAGACCTTTCTGCAAGGCCTCCCGAAGATGTTTCATCCTCTGCTCCCTCTGCGATGGCAAGATAAGGTCCGCAACCTTACCCTTGTAACGTAGATCAAGGAGGGTTGCCAGCCAGTATTGGTCCTTCTCCTTGATACCACGAATACGAGGATCCTTACGCAGGCTTTGCAGGATCAGGGAGGCCATGCAGCGTAGGTTTGCTGAGGCATTCGGTCCGGAGTCCTCTGGGTCACTAAGGACGACATGGTCTGCAGCCACCTCCTCCCAGCCACGTACAAGTCCATGTGTTTCTTGGGACTGATCCCTTAAAGACTGCTGCTGATGCTGAGTGCCAGGCTCCACCTCCATACTGACACAATCTTCCTCCTCCTCCTCCTCGTCCTCTTCCTGTGTGATCGGCGGGCACGCAGGAACACTGTCTGGATAAAGGGGGCCTTGAGAGCTAAGGAAGTCCTCCTCTTCCTGCCTCTGTTCTGCCTCAAGTGCCCTGTCCATTATTCCACGCAGCGTGTGCTCCAACAGGTGGACAAGGGGGACAGTGTCACTGATGCATGCACTGTCACTGCTCACCATCCTCGTGGCCTCCTCAAATGGTGACAGGACAGTGCATGCATCCCTGATCATGGCCCACTGGCGTGGGGAAAAAAAAGCAAGCTCCCCTGACCCTGTCCTGGTGCCATAGTCGCACAGGTACTCATTGATGGCCCTCTGCTGCGTGTGCAGCCGCTGCAGCATGGCCAACGTTGAGTTCCACCTGGTGGGCATGTCACAGATTAGGCGGTTCTTGGGCAGGTTAAACTCCTTTTGGAGGTCCGTCAGCCGAGCACTGGCATTATATGACCAGCGGAAATGCACACAGACTTTCCTGGCCTGCCTCAGGACATCCTGTAAGCCCGGGTACCTGCCCAAGAACCGCTGCACCACCAAGTTAAGGACGTGAGCCAAACAGGGCACATGGGTCATTTGTCCCTGTCGGAGAGCAGAGAGGAGGTTGGTGCCATTGTCGCAAACCACCATTCCTGCCTTAAGTTGGCATGGCGTCAACCACCTCTGAACCTGCCCCTGCAGAGCTGACAGAACCTCTGCCCCAGTGTGGCTCCTGTCCCCCAAGCACACCAGCTCAAGCACCGCATGGCATCTTTTGGCCTGCGTACTTGCGTAGCCCCTTGAACGACTACGGAGCACCGCTGGTTCCGAGGAAACTTAGGTAACGTCCCTGTCCATGCCTGCTGGACCATGAGTCAGCGGTAATATGCACCTTACCGCTGACCGCCCTGTACAGCGAGGCATGGACATTGCCTTCCACATGCCGGTAGAGAGCCGGAATCGCCTTCCGTGAGAAAAAGTGGCGTTTGGGTACCTGCCACTGAGGAACCGCACATTCCACAAACTCACGGAAGGGGGCAGAGTCTACCAACTGAAAAGGCAGCAGTTGAAGTGCCAGCAATTTTGCCAAGCTAGCATTCAACCGCTGGGCATGTGGATGGCTGGGAGCAAACTTCTTTCGGCGGTGCAGCAGCTGGGGCAGGGAAATTTGCCTGGTACAATCTGACGTCGGTGTACCAAAAGCAGATTGCCCACAAGTACTTGGCTGTGACACACCTAATTCTACACCTTCATTCCTCTCAGTGCAGGTCCCAGAGAGGACTGAAGGTCTAGTGGGGTTGGAAATCTCAGCTGATGAGGAGCAAGGAGAGGTCCTCTTTGTTCTTTGGTGTGGGTCTTTTAGATGCGCTTGCCAACGAACTGCATGGCAGGTCAACATATGTCTGGTCAAGCATGTGGTACCCAAGCGGGAGATGTTTTGGCCACGTGAGATACGCTTGAGACATATGTTGCAAATAGCAGCGGTGCGATCTGATGCACTCGTCTCAAAAAAGGCCCACACCAAAGAACTTTTTGAATAACGCGCAGAGACTGCAGCGCCCTGCACATGTGATGCAGTCAATGTGCTGCCCTTAGGCTGGCCCCTGGAGGGCATCCTGCCTCGTTGGTGATGTGCCGCCTCCTCCTCCTCCTCCTCCTCCTCTCTCCTATCAGGCACCCACGTTGAGTCAGTGACCTCATCATCCCCTCCCTCCTCATCACTGGAGCAAACCCGGCAGTATGCTGCAGCAGGGGGAGCATGACTGCCAGATTGCTGTCCTTCTTGGGCACCCCCTCTGTCCGTGCTCATGTTACTGCCTTCATCGAGCTCAGTATCATCATCAGAGCCTTCCAAACGCTGGGCATCCTCCTGGAGCATGTACCCAACACTGTGGTCAAACAGTTCGAGGGACTCCTCAGGAGGACATGGTGGAGCTAGGGAAGGAGTCACTGATGACAGTGAGCCGAGGGAAGAGGCCGCTGCTTTGCCAGACAAAGCACCCTGGGCATGGGTCAGAGAGGATGAGGAGGATGAGGACGGCTTGGTCATCCACTCGACCAAGTCTTCCGCATGTTGCGGCTCAACACGGCCAGCTGCCGAAAAAAAGGCCAAGCGTGTCCCATGGCCACGTGCTGATGAGGATGCACCGTCTCCACGACCAGCACTAGACACAGAGCCTACTTGCCCTCTCTTATTGGCTTGTGACTGTCTGCCTCTCCTTCTTGGCCTTCCAGACATACTAATGGCCTGTAGCTGCACTAAGCTGGGATATATATATATATATATATATATATATATATATATATATATATATATATATATACTGCAGCTAGCAAAATCAACTACCTGCCTGTAGTATGAGAACACCACCAACCTTCTACAGGTAGCTTTAGCTGAACACTGTGAGGTGGACGCACCCCACTAACTTGTAGGTTTAGCTGAACACTGTGAGCAGGACGCACTGCACTAACTGTAAATAGTCTAGCTGCCTGACCGTGGTACTAATAGGATCAAAAGAACACCAGTAATTTTCTTCAGGTAGCTTTATATACTGTAACAAGACAAGCCTGCCTGTCAGTAGGAAGATAACAGGAACGGATCTAGCTGAACACTGTGAGCAGGACGCACTGTACTAAATGTAAATAGTCCAGCTGCCTGACCGTGGTACTAATAGGATCAAAATAACACCAGTAATTTTCTTCAGGTAGCTTTATATTCTGTAACAAGACAAGCCTGCCTGTCAGTAGGAAGATAACAGGAACGGATCTAGCTGAACACTGTGAGCAGGACGCACTGCACTAAATGTAAATAGTCTAGAAGATAACAGGAACGGATCTAGCTGAACACTGTGAGCAGGACGCACTGCACTAAATGTAAATAGTCTAGAATTTAACAGGAACGGATCTAGCTGAACACTGTGAGCAGGACGCACTGCACTAAATGTAAATAGTCTAGAAGATAACAGGAACGGATCTAGCTGAACACTGTGAGCAGGACGCACTGCACTAAATGTAAATAGTCTAGAAGATAACAGGAACGGATCTAGCTAAACTGAGTACAGTGTATATATATATATATGCAACACCTGGGATGCATATATATACACAATACACTGTAAGTGCAGCTAACTGACTGACTGTTCTGCCTAATCTATCTAACTCAAATCAAACACTGTCTCTCTGTCTATCTCTTTCAACGCCGGAACACACACTACACAGGGCCGCCGTGCAGGCGGCCTTATATAGTGTGGGGCGTGTACTAAATCCCCTGAGCCATAATTGGCCAAAGCCTCCTTGGCTTTGGCCAATTACGGCTCTCTGTTCAGGCGGCGCTGTGATTGGCCAAGCATGCGGGTCATAGTGCATGCTTGGCCAATCATCAGCAAGCAATGCACTGCGATGCCGCAGTGAATTATGGGCCGTGACGCGCCACACGAATTTGGCGCGAACGGCCCATATCGTTCGCAATTCGGCGAACGACCGAACAGCCGATGTTCGAGTCGAACATGGGTTCGACTCGAACACGAAGCTCATCCCTATTCAAAGTTCCAATTTGGAGCTTACATAAGGCTAATACTCCCTCCCTGCCCCCAAGCACCAATTGTACCCACATGGGAGGAAGTGACACAGCTACCTCATACCTGGAAGTACTGGATGTGTCACCTCACTTGGGCTAGCCCAGACCTGCAGGAGAAATGCTTCTTCTGCACAGAAAGAGAGTGTCATGAACAGGTGTGACCAGATTGTGTGGACTGCAAAGAGGAAACCAAAACGCATGTAAAGTGAAATAAGAATAATGTTTATTTAAGATAAGTGATATAAATAAACAAACACCCCAAATACAAATAGTGCTCAAACAACCAACAGAAACCCACAGACAACAGATAATATATACAGCCAAAGGGCAGTACCGAAATCAAACACGTAAGCCAGGCCAGGGTCATACACAGGGGATCAGAAACTGAACAAGGGCAGGATAGGAGAGGGAGATAATGGATGGGATATGGATACAAGGGAATAGGAACATAGGAGGGACAGGATGGGATCGGATACAGGCTCAGGAGCAGGCTCAGGTTCAGATACGGTTACAGGTCAGGGCGCAAGGAAGAAAGATACCAAGGCAAGCCTGTGTGGGCTTGCCGGGTATTTATAAGGCTGTGGTAATTGACCTCATGTTACAGCTGAGCGCAGAGGGTGCTGTTTGCTCCACACTGCCGGAGTGCACCCACTGGTGGACACTGGTACTACGGCCCAAGGACGCAATAGTGCCACCAGCAGGAGAGACCTCTTACTACAGGTCCCAGGTGTTGGAAGACACCCGCTGGAGGACCTGGTACTGCGATCCAAGAGACCGATAGTGCCACCAATGGGTAAACCCTCTCATGACAGTACCCCCCCTCAAAGGAGCAGCCTCCGGACGCTCCAACAAGATGAAATTGTCCAAAGTTTGTGGCCTCAAACCGAACAGATGAGGGTACATCAGGCTGGGCATCCGGTACATCAAACTGGACAGTGGGCACATCAGAGCAGACAGCGGGTACATCCGAGCAGACAGCGGGCACATCCGAGCAGACAGCGGGCAGGAATACACCAAGCTGGGCAGCGGGCACTTCGAGCTGGGCAGCAGGCACAGGCACTTCGAGCTGGGCAGCAGGCACTTTGAGCTGGGCAGCAGGCACGGGCACTTCAAGCTGGGCAGCAGGCACATCAGGCTGGGCAGCAGGCACAGACACTTCAAGCTGGGCAGCAGGCACATCAGGCTGGGCAGCAGGCACGGGCACTTCAAGCTGGGCAGCAGGCACATCAGGCTGGGCAGCAGGCATGAGCACTTCGAGCTGGGCAGCAGGCACATCAGGCTGGGCAGCAGGCATGGGCACTTCAAGCTGGGCAGCAGGCACGGGCACTTCAAGCTGGGCAGCAGGCACTTTAAGCTGGGCAGCAAGCACATAAGGCTGGGCAGCAGGCACGGGCACTTCAAGCTGGGCAGCAGGCACATCAGGCTGGGCAGCAGGCACAGCACTTCGAGCTGGGCAGCAGGCACATCAGGCTGGGCAGCAGGCATGGGCACTTCAGGCTGGGCAGCAGGCACGGGCACTTCAGTCTGGGCAGCAGGCACATCAGTCTGGGAAGCTGGCACATCAGTCTGGGAAGCTGGCACTGAGACATCAGGCTGGAAGGCAGGCACTGGGACAATAGGCGGGAAAGTGGGCACATCAGACTGAGAAGCTGGCACATCAGACTGGGAAGCTGGCACATCAGACTGGGAAGCTGGCACATCAGTCTGGCAAGCTGACACATCAGTCTGGGATGCTGGCACATCAGACTGGGAAGCTGGCACATCAGACTGGGAAGCTGGCACATCAGACTGGGAAGCTGGCACATCAGGCTGGGAAGCTGGCACATCAGGCTGGAAGGCAGGCACTGGGACAATAGGCTGGAAAGCGGGCACATCAGACTGGGAAGCTGGCACATCATACTGGGAAGCTGGCACATCAGACTGGGAAGCTGGCACTGAGACAGACTGGGAAGCTGGCACATCAAACTGGGAAGCTTGCACATCAAACTGGGAAGCTGGCACATTAGGCTGGAAGGCAGGAATCAAAACATCAGACTGGGAAGCAGGCATATCAGATTGGAAGGTAGACACATCAGGCTGGAAGGTAGGCACATCAGGCTGGAAGGCAGTCACCGAGACTTTGGGCTGGAAGGCAGGCATCGGGACACCAGACTGGAAAGCAGGTACATCAGACTGGAAAGTGGACACATCAGACTGGAAGGTAGGCACATCAGATTGGAAGGCAGGCACATCAGACTGGAAGGCGGGCACCAAGACTTTGGGCTGGAAGGCAGGCACCGAGACTTTGGGCAGGAAGGCAGGCATCAAGACATCAGACTGGGAAGCAGGCACATCAGACTGGAAGGTAGGCACATCAGGCTGGAAGGCAGGCACCGAGACTTCGGGGTGGAAGGCCGGCAACAAGACATCGGACTGGGAAGTGGACACATCTGACTGGAAGGTAGGCACATCAGGCTGGAAGGCAGGCACATCAGGCTGGAAGGCAGGCAGATCAGGCTGGAAGGCAGGCTCCGAGACTTTGGGCTGGAAGGCAGGCATCAAGACATCGGACTGGGAAGCTGGCACATCAGGCTGGGAAGCTGGCACATCAGGCTGGAAGGCAGGCACTGGGACAATAGGCTGGAAAGAGTGCACATCAGACTGGGAAGCTGGCACATCATACTGGGAAGCTGGCACATCAGACTGGGAAGCTGGCACTGAGACAGACTGGGAAGCTGGCACATCAAACTGGGAAGCTGGCACATCAAACTGGGAAGCTGGCACATCAGGCTGGAAGGCAGGAATCAAAACATCAGACTGGGAAGCAGGCATATCAGATTGGAAGGTAGACACATCAGGCTGGAAGGTAGGCACATCAGGGTGGAAGGCAGTCATCGAGACTTTGGGCTGGAAGGCAGGCATCGGGACACCAGACTGGAAAGCAGGTACATCAGACTGGAAAGTGGACACATCAGACTGGAAGGTAGGCACATCAGACTGGAAGGCAGGCACATCAGACTGGAAGGCGGGCACCGAGACTTTGGGCTGGAAGGCAGGCACCGAGACTTTGGGCAGGAAGGCAGGCATCAAGACATCAGACTGGGAAGCAGGCACATCAGACTGGAAGGTAGGCACATCAGGCTGGAAGGCAGGCACCGAGACTTCGGGGTGGAAGGCCGGCAACAAGACATCGGACTGGGAAGTGGACACATCTGACTGGAAGGTAGGCACATAAGGCTGGAAGGCAGGCACATCAGGCTGGAAGGCAGGCACTTCAGGCTGGAAGGCAGGCTCCGAGACTTTGGGCTGGAAGGCAGGCATCAAGACATCAGACTGGGAAGCGGGCACATCAGACTGGAAGGTAGGCACATCAGGCTGGAAGGCAGACACTGAGACTTTGGGCTGGAAGGCAGGAATCGGGACATCAGACTGGAAAGCGGGTACATCAGACTGGAAAGTGGACACATCAGACTGGAAGGTAGGCACATCAGACTGGAAGGCAGGCACATCAGACTGGAAGGCAGGCACATCAGACTGGAAGGCAGACACTGAGACTTTGGGCTGGAAGGCAGGAATTGGGACATCAGACTGGAAAGCGGGTACATCAGACTGGAAAGTGGACACATCAGACTGGAAGGAAGGCACATCAGACTGGAAGGCAGGCACATCAGACTGGAAGGCAGGCACCGAGACTTTGGGCTGGAAGGCAGGCATCAAGACATCAAACTGGAAGGCAGGCACCGAGACTTTGGGCAGGAAGGCAGGCATCAAGACATCAGACTGGGAAGCAGGCACATCAGACTGGAAGGTAGGCACATCAGGCTGGAAGGCAGGCACCAAGACTTCGGGCTGGAAGGCAGGCAACAAGACATCAGACTGGGAAGCGGACACATCTGACTGGAAGGTAGGCACATCAGGCTGGAAGGCAGGCACATCAGGCTGGAAGGCAGGCAGATCAGGCTGGAAGGCAGGCTCTGAGACTTTGGGCTGGAAGGCAGGCATCAAGATATCAGATTGGAAAGCGGGCACATCAGACTGGAAGGTAGGTACCTCGGGCTGGATAGCAGGCACTGGGTTGGCAGGTTTAGGTGGGTCATCAAGTTCAACTGGCATGAACGCAGGCTGGAACAGGTTGGTTGGTGTGGAAGCAAGTTGGGTTACTGGCAGGATCGTGTGAGTGGGGAAGAACTTCCGTTTCTTCTTTGGCTTAACTGCTGGGGATCTGTAGGTGGCTGTAGGACCGTAGACAGGAGGTGAGGCATACTGAAAGGAAGGGCTGGGATATGGCAAGGAAGAGGGGAACAGCGGCCAGAGGAAGTTCTTGTGGGGAAGTTGCAGGTATTAGAGTAGAGGCAGGTGGGTTAAAGGCAGGATAGGTGCAGGAAGTAGAAACAGGGCATTGATACCTGGTGGGGAGCAGGTTTCCAGGGGTGATGGGAGAAAGGACATCTGAGCAGGCAGGTGTTTAGTAGCAGGTCTGGTTTGTGGAGAGCTGACACAAGCTGGGCATAAAAGGTCTGACCATGCCTGAAGTACAGGTAGCACAAAAGTGGGTTCACATTCCCTCTGTCTGACCAGGGACTGCACTTCATCTATACAATCTTTCAACAACTGTTTGTGACAAACCGAATAATGCTCCAAAAAGGATGCAGAGTCATCCTCCAACAGCCATACTAAGGACGCAACCTGGTTAATGCTGAAGGGGGGAGAAAAGTCATCATGGCCCTTTGGGATACAAGGCAGAGCCAGCTCTGTACACATTTCAATCAAAGGCTGAACATCCTCAAACAGTATACTGCCCTGATTGACCAGAGAGTGAGCTAAACGGATAATCTCCAGCAGCTGATCACTGGACCACCCTTTCAATGTCTGACGTAGATAATCAGAACTCTCTGTTGCCAGCAGAGCATAATAAACAATTATATCTGAATTCATCCCAGCAATGTGAAACAGAATCGAGATGCTTCCCCTGTGCAGCCACTTCTGGTCAGAGATGGCCTTGGTATACTGTCATGAACAGGTGTGACCAGATTGTGTGGACTGCAAAGAAGAAAACCAAAATGCATGTAAAGTGAAATAAGAATAATGTTTATTTAAGATAAGTGATATAAATAAACAAACACCCCATATACAAATAGTGCTCAAACAACCAACAGAAACCCACAGACAACAGATAATATATACAGCCAAAGGGAAGTACCGAAATCAAACACGTAAGCCAGGCCAGGGTCATACACAGGGGATCAGCAACTGAACAAGGGCAGGACAGGAGAGGGAGATAATGGATGGGATATGGATACAAGGGAATAGGAACATAGGAGGGACAGGATGGGAGCGGATACAGGCTCAGGAGCAGGCTCAGGTTCAGATACGGTTACAGGTCAGGGCGCAAGGAAGAAAGATACCAAGGCAAGCCTGTGAGGGCTTGCCGGGTATTTATAAGGCTGTGGTAATTGACCTCATGTTACAGCTGAGCGCAGAGGGTGCTGTTTGCTCCACACTGCTGGAGTGCACCCGCTGGTGGACACTGGTACTACGGCCCAAGGATGCAACAGTGCCACCTGCAGGAGAGACCTCTTACTACAGGTCCCAGGTGTTGGAAGACACCCGCTGGTGGACACTGGTACTGCGATCCAAGAGACCGATGGTGCCACCAATGGGTAAACCCTCTCATGACAGAGAGGTTTGCCATGTTTTGATTTTTTTTTTATTATGTAGGCAGCTCAATTGAAAATGTGCTAAATTTTGGACCTGGAAAGCACTCTGAGGGTGGCTAGGTAAAAAACAATAGATTTAAGCATTCATGGCAGTTATAGATGTTGTAGTCTATTTATTACTTAGCAGTGGCTGATGGTATTGTTTAGTGGTAATACCAATGGTTAATGTATTTTTCCATGCCATTAGAGATATGAGGAAAGCAGGTACAACTCATCCATGCTTTGCTCATTTTCATGAAAGCTATCCTATGAGTCCTGATATTTACAGTGAATGTCCAAGAGGGAACATTAAATTACCTACAGCTTCCCACATACAGGTAGGTACACAATCTTTTGGAGCTACAGTAAATGGTAAAACATCTAAATAATTTGTCCAGTCAATCATTTTCCTCAAAATGCAGGTCTATGGAAATACTATGGGATTAGATGTCAAATACTATTCAACTTACACTTAAAATTATAATAAAACCAATAGACTTATGTGGTATGAATGGCCGCGGCCCTTTATTACTGGTATGACAATATATATATAACCAATAATAATTACCAATACATTTTACTTTGATGATATAACATTTATAACCATACATAGATTATAAATACCAATGGTTAAATGGTTAAGCTTTAAAAGCTCCAACCAACCAAACAATGACAAAACCACTATCCCTTATAACAAAGGAATGTTCAAAATAAAAAAGGGGGGGAGGACCGCGACAAAGGGAGGGAGGGGTACCTTTTTCTTTTGCTGCAGCTGTTGTTCTGAGTAAAATTCATTGGTTTGAATGCTTTTATAACCTCTTCTTTGTTTTTAGAGGTTCGTTGGATCAACTGATCAACTGTAGAATTTTCTAGACGTTTAAAAGTCAGCTGACAGGTAAGTGACCAATAAAATAACTGAAATTTAAATTATGTAGTAAACTTTTTTTGATCTGTCCCTAATCCCATAGGTAGGGGGCGCTTTTGCGTTCGCCCTACCCTCATGGGATTAGAGGTCAAATACTATTCAACTTACACTTAAAATTATAATAAAACCAATAGAACTATGTGGTATGAATGGCCCCGGCCCTTTATTACTGGTATGGCAATATATATAACCAATAATAATTACCAATACATTTTACTTTGACGATACAACATTTATAACCATACATAGATTATAAATACCAATGGTTCAGCTTTAAAAGCTTGAACCAACCAAACAATGACAAAACCACTATCCCATACACCAGGCTCACTTAATTAACGCGAGCCTGGCACCCCACCCGGGCCACGGCCAGTTCAACACATGAATTAAAATCCAAATTGAGAATATCACAGCTAAATGCCGATAGATGGACCTGGTCAAAATGATAGAGACCAGGCAAACCCCCTTCCAGATCAACATGACGGAAGGATAGACCATCAGTGGTTGGCATAAATTTAGCTACCAATCTATTAACCCTTTTACGGATATTTTATATATATGAAAAGTCTGGATTCGATAACCAAAGCAATCTCGGAACAATTTCAGAGAGGATTAAAACAGTGGAAGGCAGAATAATATGAAGATGCAAAAGATCCGTTTGAATTTGGGCCAGCAAATCCAAGGTTTTAGAAGAACCCAAATCATTTCCAGATAGATGAAAAATAATAATAGATGGAGTAGGTAAAGAGGCAAATAGATCATCAAGAGCAGGACGTAGATTGAACCCGGACATGCCTCTGTAGCCGAACCAAGAAATTTTGTAAGACGAAGCGTCAAGACTCAAGTTGAGTCCGTAGCATCTCAATGAAGCTCTCCTTTTCTCCCAATAGACGAACAAATGTCCTATAATCCAGACATGACAGGAGTGCCCTAAAAGGGAATTAGAAAAAACACAAATTAGGCCTGACATAAGACCTAAAACAGTTGAACCTCCAACCACCCAAATTTTTGATAGCTTTTGACGACAAACCTAACTGTGAAGCTTCAGTAGCCGCTCCGATTCTAAAAGAATGCGAGGTAATATGCAAGTGGCCCAAGCCTACATAGCAAAGACATTTATGCAAGATTGTCTTAAACTGGTATCGCGTAAGTGGAAGACCAGGACTGTGTAATAAAAAATGTCCTTTTCCGTCAGGGCGCAACAGCAAATATTTTGATAGTAAAGAAAGGATACAGAGTGGAGAATCAGCCATTTTCTGAATGAGAATCCAACGACCCTTCCCTAATTAATCAGTTTTGCTGAAGCGCAACAAGATTCTGACGCAATCATTATGCATAAAAACGTCAGAAAACAAAAGGCCATCGCAAGAAGACTTAGATTTCGGCAGCAATTCTGAAATGCGAAAAGCTCAGAGGAAACACAGGCAAAAGGAAACATTCAAAAGAAGGGATTCATAATCAGAATAACAAATGACGGGCGAGGCAAGCAACAGACGATGTAAAATGTCAGAACTAATCTGCACTCTGTTGTCAACTCTAAAATGTTTTTTACAGTACCCTTTAAGGGCTTGTTTAACAGAAAAGACCTTGCATATTATTGAAAAAGGAAATACCCGCCAACATTTTAATCAAATTAATTCATTAAGAAAGGCCAAAACCAACAATTCAGAGAAAAAGTGAACGGGAACATTGGCGGAATATAAAAAGGGGCTCCATAGGGACCACGCGGCGTTGTACTGCGCCCACGTGGAAGGAGCCAAAGAATTTGAAATAGCAGAAGTCACAGAGGATAAACTACTGACCACAAATGTTCCGAGCATGGAGAACCCAAAAGGTCTGCATTGGGCGCCAAACTGCAAAATCAATCCAGCTGAAAACGGGATAAGGAATCAGCAATATTGTTAATGGAGCCTGGAATATACTTAACCCTAATCCATAAATTAAAGGCAAGGCATTTGAAAACTAATCTTCTTAAGACTGCTAAAACAGGTAAAGATTTAGATGTTAAACAATTTATAGCAAACGCAACACCTTTGTTGTTGGAATGAAAGAGAATAGGAGAATTCCGAAAAAAGTTCAAGGGCGACTAAAATAGGAAAGATCTCAAGCAGAACCACATTTTTTGTTAAACCTCGATCAACCCATGAAGTAGGCCAAAAGTCCATAGAACACCTACCACACCAATATGCTCCGTAACCGACCAAACCGGAAGCATCAGTAAATAATGAAATAGCAGAGGAATCACAAAAAGGACTTTGCCAAATACAACTGCCATTATAAGAAGACAAAAATTCATCCCAAATCAATAAATCAGAAACTAAGTCAGATGTAATGTGAACAAAATGAAAATGCGACTTAAAACCTACTAAAGCCTTATACAACCTTTTAGAAAAAACCCGACCGATAGGTATAATTCTAGTAGCAAAGGCCAGCAGGCCCAACAAGGATTGTAAGGTTCGAACTGTAACCTTAGGTTGAGAAATGACAAAAGAAACCAAAGCGTGCAATCGTGTAATCTTAGCAGAAGGGAGACGACATTCCATCAGTGAAGTATCTATGGTTATGCCTAAAAAATCGAGACAGGTAGTAGGCCAAACAGATTTTTCTTCCACAAGTGGAACACCAAAACGCCTACAGATGACATGGAATTCACTAAACAAATATAGACAATGTGAAGAATCTGCTGGATCTATAAACAAAAAGTCATCCAAGTAATGTAACAAGCTATCAGAATCTGATTGAAAGGAGACCGCCCATTCAAGAAAGCAAGCAAAAGCCTCAAAATATTTGCAGGATAATGAGCAGCCCATAGGAAGGCATTTATCGAAATAATAAGCTTCATTAAAATAAAAACCTAGGGAGCTAAAAGCTGAAGGATGAATAGGCAATAAATGGAAAGTGGATTTAATGTCAGCCTTAGCAAGCAAACCAATTAAATGAATTTTTGAAAGGGCATCATCAAACGACGAATAAGTAACGGAACTCTCAAAAGGGTCAATACAATCGTTAAGAGAAGAACTGACATGAAATGATAGGTGGTGTATTAAACGAAAACTATTTCTGTCTTTTTTATGTATCAAAACGAGAGGCGAAACCCTAAAATCTGAAAAAGGTGGCGAAAGAAAGGGGCCCGTGACTCTACCCTCATCAATTTCCTTAGAAATTTTTTCAGCCACTACAGCAGGAAATCGACGAACCGAAGGGAGATTATCATGATGGACACAACCTGCACAATCAAAGAATGGCAATCAAAAACCATTAGAAAAACCATCAAGAATGAGACCCGCCTTCGGTCGATCTGGCCAAATTTGTAGAAATGGCAACATTTCGACTAGTTTCATTGGGGTAATTGCCAGAATGAAAATTATCCCTAGAATGCGAAGGAACAGCCGGAGACAATTTTTTGAAGCAGCGATTAGCGGGATGAAAACCTGCGCACGTAGCACATTCATGCTTATAGCGACAGGAGTTAGGCCATTTACATTGCCCCTCATTAAAACCAAAACACAAGCCCTTTTTAAAAGGCGCTTGTTGTGAAGGGAGAGAGGGTGGCAAATGTTTCTTCAAAATCAGTAGATTCAGCCATTAGCCCACATCTTTAGAACCCCATTTTAGATTTTTATGAATCGCCAACTTCTGACGGAATGACTCATCGTAATAAAACCAAGCTAAACCCGAAAAAATGTTAAATGCTTCGAGAATGATGTCTACGTGTTGAAACATTCCACAACACAATTCAGGGTGTTTCTCGCCCATGACGCTAGCATATATACAGAATGCCTGAAGCCAGTTGTTGAAAGAACGGGGCACATGTTTGCGTTTTTCATCATCAAATTTATCAGAGTCCCTTTTTTCTAAACGATTCTCTTTAAAAGAAGGAAGGAGAGAAAGAAGGTCAAGGTAATCGCCTCTCCAGATTCTTTCTTTAACTGAGGCTGATAAATAAAAACCAAGAGGCGAGACTTCGCAAACTAATGTTTCCTTGAAACAACTCTCAGGGACCGAAGGAATAGAGACACGATTGATCACTGAAAAGAAAGGCACGAGAGGCGATAAAGTATGCGTTTTTTTCAGAACATGTGAAGCAGACATGTTAACATCTTTCCAAGCCTGCAATGATGAATTTTCGGAGCTAGTAGGCAAGTTACTAATACAGCGCTTAAAATATTCAGTAAAGGAATTAAGAGACAACAATAATGAACGTAATTGTTCGGACTCACCAGAATTATTAACTTGTACATTGTCAGATGAGGACGCAGCTTGAGCAGTAGATTCCAGCAAAATGCCAGCCGCAGGCGTTGAATTTGATACAGGATCTGGCAAATGAACAAAAGGCAAAGAAAACGTAGTCGAAGCATTTGTAAAAGACAGGGAAGAAGATGGACTTGACTCAGATAAACATGAAACATTATCACCAGCAGAACAATTAACAGTATTGACAATAGAATCAATATTATGCAAGGAATGATCAATAAATTGTAGAGGTTGCTGACAAAGAGACATATTGACAATACTAGAAGATGTATTATCCAGTAAAGTTTGTTCTGACAAGGGCACATAAGGGGAAGAATGAGAGCGCAAAGATTTTATAAGTTTACCATCAATTTTTGTCTTTTTTGTGGAAGGCTGGCCCTAGGATTCTATCCAGCGGACCGACTTCTGTTTTAATCTCCTCGGGCGTCCAGTCAGACCTGCGCATGCTCCCGCATCGCTTTCAGTGACAAGCTGAATTTCAGATGATTGAGGAGGTCAGGAGACAAGCGATCCTGCTGGAACTGAAGAGCGGCCACTAGGAGGAGGAGGGAGGAATAAGCGGCTGCACAGGAGGAGGAGGAGCCGGAGTATAAGTAAAAGATGAAGAAGGAATAGACTGGGATGGAGTAACAGCGTGAAGCGAAAGGGATGGCACAAGAGAGACAGGAGGCAAGGCGGGTGAAGAAGGAGGAAAACCAGAAACAACAGCTGGGAAAGGAAGAGGGAGAGCAGGCGGTGAAGCCATGGAAGAGCCGGAAGATGAACAGGACCTCATCCAGGCATCGCCATCCGGAGCAGAGGCCTTCTCCATCAGCTGATGCAGCAAAGAATTCATGGCAAGTGAGAGAACAACACAGGGGTGCCTTTTTCTTCTACTGCAGCCGTTGTTCTGAGTAAAATTTGTTGGTTTGAATGCTTTTATAACCTCTTCTTTGTTTTTATAGGTTCGTTGGATCACCTGATCAACTGTAGAATTTCCTAGAAGTTTAAAAGTCAGCTGACAGGTAAGTGACCAATAAAATAACTGAAATTTAAATTATGTAGTAAACTGTTATTGATCTGTCCCTAATCCCATAGGTAGGGGTCACTATTGCGTTCCCCCTACCCTCATTTTAAGCAAAAAACAAGCCAGAAATGTTTGGGGGAAAACAGGGTTCTCTTTTGTTATACAATGCACTGTCAGTTATCTCATTTTGTCAACCCAGACCTCTATTCTATTCTAGGCAGTTCAGCTAAGCTTATAGTATGCTAAGAGGAGAATAATAACAGTATAAAAAGACCCCTATTTCTTTGAAGAAGTTTCCAATGGTTTCTATCAAAATGTTACAAATTGTAATACACAGAAGTAAAAAAAAAACATATTTTGTTAAAACAAGATTTTATTTTTTTCTACGAAAAGCAACTTTAAGTATAATACATTTTCAGCATCAGAGTGGTGAACCATGTTAGGCACTGACAAATTAGGCGATTGGATTTAGGGTGATACCATTTATTGCATTAAAAAACATTTACTTGTTTGGTGGGAGTCCAGTGAATAATCATGCATGGAGTTTACCTGTTGTCTAGGTTGTGGCGTTTCATAAGATAAACTGGTGGCAGTGGTCTTTTGCAATATACAGGGGGTTAAATCGATAGTAAACTGCAGCCTTTTTTCTAAAAGACAAATGGCATAATGTGCTAATAGCACATTATGAATTACCTACCTTAGAATGAAACCTTCAAGGCGGTGTGCTGTCACCTCCGACAGGACTTCCATCTTCACTTGGTCTTCTTTCCAAGTTGGTGTGCTCCGGTGTGGCAATCATGGCCATAACACAGAGTTCTTAAGGGACAGCATGGGTATGCTGTTTCTTCAGAGCGCATGCGCTGAAGACGTTACTGGCTGCATGCAGTGAGAATATCTCCTAAACAGTTCAAGTTTAGGAGATATTCACTGTACCTACAGATATGCACTATGCCCTATTATAGGCTTACCTGTAGGTACAAGTAAAAAAAAGGCTTTACTACCACTTTAAGCACTAGTGACATCTTTTTTTCCCCACCTGGGGAATAATATGTTTTTTTCTTTGGATGAGCTAAGTGTGTTGGAGACAGATGCATCTTTTAGGGCAGAATCAATAAAGTAATGTTCATTCTGTATAAAAGTATACCTGCCTGTATTATTATTGTTGTTGTGGCCAACAGGCTGAATGAAGGATGTTTGTAACCAGAGCTCATATTTTAAATAATCTTTGATTTTAACATTTGTACAATAAAACATACCCTTTTATATTAATATTTTTTTATATATTATTTTTTTCTGCTGCTAAAAAAACCCTGGGGGTCTTTCAATTTTCTTTTGTGGTATAGCTTTTGGAGTGTGCAGCATTTATATTTCCTCTTGTGTGTCCCTAGATTTCAGGGCTGAAATCCCTTAAACAAACTTTGGCATCTAGATTATCTTTCTGTGAGCTCTCCACACCTGCTGCTCTCAGCCAAGCTTGTGAGAGTGGGGATAGAGCTACTACAGATGGGCACAGCATTGGATCGAGTGAGGACTCAGGTAAGTGTTAGGGAAGGGGGTGGGGGCACTCCGATTGTTTTTTTACCATAATGCAGAGAATGCATTAAAAAAAAACATTTAGCTTTTACAACCACTTCAAAGACTAAAGACCAGAAAGAACTTTACAGATTTGCAGTACAATATGTACTTTTTTGCTCAGATGCCATTTCAGAGGGAGAGACCAAGCTGATTTTATCTGGAAATAGAAAAAAAAATCTTTTTTTTGAGGCTGAAGCTAGAAACAATTTGTACATATTTGCAGCACTGTTTAAAGTGGTTCCAAAGGCTAAACATGCTTTACCTTAATGCAGTGGTTCTCAACTCCAGTCCTCAGGACCCACCAACAGGCCAGGTTTGCAAGATAACTGAAATACATCACAGGTGATATCACTTGCTGCTCAGTGATTGCAGTATTCTATTCTGCAACTCCCCAAGGTAATACTTAAAATCTGGCCTGTTGGTGGGTCCCGAGGACTGGAGTTGAGAACCACTGCCTTAATGTATTCCCTGCATGAGGGTACACAAAGAGAAAGAGGAGCAAAGATCACTGATGGGGATCACAGAAGAAGAGGTTTGGGGCCACTCTGTGTAATACCATTGCACAGAGCGGGTAAGTGTAACATGATTGTTATTTTAGAAAAAACCTTTACAGTACATCATATTTAGCCAGTTCCAGGAACAGCCATTTACATCCACATACTATATATATATATGGAAAGAAAATAAAATAGATGTTCTATATCTGTGTTTAAAGTTAACTAAATAAATAAATAAATTGATTGGTGAATGTACGCATGAAAGTGCAACTAACGTGTACGCTACATAGCTTCACATGTGTCCTTCCACCAAGAGAAGGAAAAATGGTAGTTTTAAAAATGTGAAAATAAATATAAATAAAATACCAAGTGGTTAAATAACCTCTATGCAAATATGCCAAGTGCTGGACTGACAGCGGGACTGGTTAGTCCCAATACATCCTCCAAAGAATGCGTTTAGAAGATGAATGTTCCCATTAGTACTTTAAAGTGCTTCTGTGCGAAAACTTTATGCATTTAAAATTAAAAAACATGTGTATAGTCCCAACTTTAAATATCCAAAATAAAGTGCTTCTGTGCTGGTGAAAACAATAATTGTGTTGATATTTTCACTTTGCAATGGTGATCACAGCATGCATGCTTTATCCGTGCTCTTATTGTGGCTGCACTAACCGGAATTCCCCCCCCCCCTTGGGGTATGGAGCATTCACAGTATCTGCCACTGTGCAGCACTCTGGAGGCTGGATAATCCCCGATGTATTAGCAGTTTCCACTCAGAAGCTGTTTAGACCTGTCATTGTAGCCATTCTAGGTGTGCTTCTGTTTAATCCACTGGTGGGTTTTGGGGGATCTTTTCAAGAACAAAAAAGGAAATTACACTAGGGCCATAACTATGTTTCAGTCCCATATGTTTTCTGAAGGGAGTATACAGGAGATTTGCATCAATGTAGTACAGTCCCAAAGGTCCTCTTTGTTTTCCCAATATAAAATGACCCGTATATGCAAGTCACTATATACACTATATCTACCATCTGGCAGTCTGCAAAGGACTTGGATTTAAAGTTACCTCTTCTTGGAAGTGGGATTGTATTACCCTCCCAAACCCAGAGACATTAATCACATCCCCCACGTCGGTAGGTCCCCACACCCCCCACAACTTCCTCTGGTTCAACTGAGGATTGGCAATGGCTCTGGACCAGGCTGTCTGTGACAGATCTGGATCTACGGAACACCACTTCAGGGCACATATTTGGAAATGGATGAGTATATCACAAAACTGTTCCTGATGAGCACTGAATCTTGTAATTATTTTAGTAGTTTCCTTTTTCGTACGGGTTTTAGGTGCAAGGTTAAGTTTTTCTCTTTGAAAGGATTTGGCTTTCTGATAAGATTTTTCAAAACGTTCTTGCTATATCCCCGGGTTAATAGACTGTCTTGCAAGGCCTTTGCTTCAATGTCAAAACCTCCTCCCTAGCGCAGTTCTTCTGCAGCCTAAGGTATTGGCTATACGGGATACTTCTTACCAGAGGATGAGGATGAGCACTTGTGGAGTGCAGTATTGTGTTTCCTGCCATCTCCTTACAGTATAAGGTGGTGTATAGTGACCCGTCTGAATTTACAAGAATCTTCACATCAAGGAATGGAATACTTTGTGTGTCAAATTGCATAGTACATTTCAAGTTGTTACGAGATATAAATGCCATAAATCGCCACAACTCGTCTTGAGACCCTGTCCAGCACGTTGTCGATGTACCAATGCCACAAGAATATGTGGCATTGGTAGATTAACGTGGCATCATTCGAAAGAAGGGACTTTTCCCACCCCCCAGGTACAGGTTGGCATATGATGGGGCACAACAGGTCACCATCCCAACCCCCTGCACCTGGAGGAAGGTGGTCCCATTAAATGGGGAGAGGGAGAGAGCAGGAAGATTTAATCTGGAATTTAAAAGTTGTATTTTTTTTCAGAGCCTAAAAACAGAAATAATGTGAATATTTTCAGAACAGTTTCTAACCATTTTTGATAGTTCACTAATTCAGAGGGAGAAATAAAGAAGATTTAATCTGGCAGCATTAACTGCCAGTTGCCTGCTCCAAAGCAGCAGTTCCATCCTGTGTAATAGGATGGTTTGCTTTAGTCCTCTGAGAGCTGCCCTGGACGACCTTCTTCAGTGATGTTTTGCCTCTCCCTCACTTTCTTCTAGTATCTATGGCACCAAGGTATGGTCAGAGACCTCATTATTATACCCAACTTCCTCTCACCTGAGAGAAAGAAATAGGGTATGATGAAGGTTCGGTTACTCACTCTCTCAACCCCTCTACGTGCTCTGGTTGTATAGCACACCCCTAACAGAACAGAACCTGTTTACCCCCCAAATTATGTGTACAACCTCTGTCTCTCCCATTATGTCTCACAGGCAAGATGGTAATGGGTGATTCCCTAGTTTTATTACCAGCTATGGCAATAGTTGTATGGGGAACACGTGATGCTTTAATGCACTAATCTAGTACTAATAATTGTTATTTAATGCAATAATCTAGTACTAATTAACTACTTTAAAATGAGAAATCTTTCTCCTGACCCCATCAATGGGGGTCCGGAGACAAAATCTACTGAAAAACTGAGAAAAAGAAAAAAAAAAAGAAGAGAAAAAAAGGATTAAATATAACTAACTCAAACTCAGAACCTTCACTGCCTCCCCCCCTTGCCCCACCCCCCCCTCCCGGACTTCCCCCATCAGGGTCCAGCTCATCCTTATGAATCCACCCTCCCACCCTATACGGAAATGCAATCAACATATTGAGGGGTGCCCAAAAAGGTCGTCCATGGCCGCCAGGTATCCCTGCACTCCTCCTCCCTACCATAGAGAGATGCTGTCAAAAATTCCATTATCCAAATTTCATCTATCTTAGAAAACCAGTGTTTCAGAGAAGGTGTAGTCATGGACTTCCACATGTCTGGAATACAAGCCCAGGCAGCATGCAGCATTTGCGCTAACAACGTCTTTCTATAGTGATAAAGGGGTTGTTCATTTAAATGCAAGAGATAGCCCAAAGGGTCCAAACCAAGGTCAATAAATTTTAAGGGGAACCCCGCGCCAAAAAAAAAAAAAAAAAATGGCGTGGAGTCTCCCCAAAAATCAATACCAGACCCTTATCCGAGCACACAACCTGGCAGGCCGCAGGAAAAGAGAGGGGGAGGAGAGAGCGCCCTCCCTCCTGAACTGTACCAGGCCACATGCCCTCAACATTGAGAGGGTGCTTTGGGGTAGCCCCCCAAAACACCTTGCCCCCATGTTGATGAGGACAAGGGCTCATCCCCACAACCCTGGCTGGTGGTTGTGGGGGTCTGCGGGCGGGGGGCTTATCGGAATCTGGAAGCCCCCTTTAACAAGGGGACCCCCAGATCCTGGCCCCCCCTGTGTGAAATGGTAAGGGGGTACAAAAGTACCCCTACCATTTCACTAAAAAACTGTCAAAAATGTTAAAAATGACAAGAGACAGTTTTTGACAATTCCTTTATTTAAATGCTTCTTCTTTCTTCTTTCTTCTATCTTCCTTCATCTTCTTCTTCTTCTTCTGGTTCTTCTGGCTCTTCTGGTTCTTCCTCCGGCACTCTCGTCCAGCATCTCCTCCGCTATCTTCTTCTCCTCGGGCCGCTCCGCACCCATGGCATGGGGGGAAGCTCCCGCTCTCCTCTTCTTCATCTTCTTCTTCATCTTCTTCCTTTCTTCTCTTCTTCATTTTCTTCTCCGGGCCACTCCGCATCCATGCTGGCATGGAGGGAGGCTCCCGCTGTGTGACGGCGTCTCTTCGTTTGACGGTTCTTAAATAACTGGAGGCGGGGCCACCCGGTGACCCCGCCCCCTCTCACGCACGATGACTTGACGGGACTTCCCTGTGAGTAGGGCTTTTAGATACTGTTAAGCTTCTCAACCACTTCAGCCCTGGAAGGATTTGCCCCCTAATGACCAGGCCATTTTTTGCGATACGGCACTGCATTGCTTAAACCGAAAATTGCATGTTTGTGCAATGCTGTACCCAAACAAAATTTACGTTCATTTTTCCCACAAATGGAATTTTCTTTTGGTGGTATTTGATCACTTCTGTGTTTTTTATTTTTTGTGCTATAAACAAAAAAAGACTGACAATTTTGATTTTTTTTTTCTCTTGATTAATCTTTATTAACAATTCTTAATTTACATACATCATATTAAAACACCTACAGGTTCACATGGACATACTCCACTAGTAAAGGGACATATTTCATATGGTACACTAAGGCAATCGGGAGCTATTTTTCCCCCAGCCCTCCCTCCCTTCCCTTACCCACCCCCTACCCTAAGCCAGATCTTTCCTTTTATTCCTGACACCCTAGGCTTATTAACCACGGGTTCCACATCTTTTCAAACTTTTTAAGGTTCCCTCTTCTAATATATAGGGCTCTCTCCTTCCATATTACCTCATTTATTGTTTTAACCCACTCGTCCACTGCAGGGGGAAGGACTGTTTGCCATCTCTGCATAATGAGCTTCCGGGCCTGGTAAAGGCACCTCAAAACGGCTATTTTAGCCGCTACCTCCTCCCGTCTCCATGCTCTGTATCCAAGAATGCAGAATCTGACGTCTATCTCCAGGGGGAGCCCCCATTTGCCCTCGATAGAGCCCACAACCCCCGCCAGTAACGTACCAGCTTGGGACACCTCCATACCATGTGTATCAAATCGCCCTCTTCCCCACACCTGGGGCACTTGGCATCAGATCTTACACCGAAACGGAATAATTTTTTTGGGGTGTAATATGCTCTATGTAGCAACATTAGGTGGGAGAGTCTCTGTGCAGGTGACACTGAAACCTCCTGTCCTACCTCCAGTATTTCCCTCCATTGTATATCTGTCAACTTTCCCACATCCTTTTCCCACCCCTCCCTGCAGCCCAGATGCTCTGATCTGACCATGGCTTCCTTGCACAGCTGCACATATATTCCAGAGATAAAGCCCTTCATCTCCCCAGGTTTGATCACCCTTTGGAGCAGTGCAGCCTCTGTCCAGACTAGGGGCTTTACCCTAAATTGTACCTCCAATGCCGCTCTCATTTGCAGATACCTGAAGAATGTTTGTCTTGGGATACTGTATTCCCTTTGGAGGTCCTCAAAAGATTTCAATACCCTCCCTCTATACAGCTGGGATAGTCTATTTATACCCCACCTCGTCCATTCCTTAAATTCCCCCATAGCCACTATCTCCTGTAAGTTTCTGTTATGCCAGAGGGGAGCATATTCTGTGAACCCAACATATCCCATTAGGGTCTTTGTTGCCTTCCAGACTTTTGTTATTAACTTAGTTGTGGGGCCTCTGCCAGATAGTGAATCTGCTTCCAGTGCTTCCGCTACGATTTTATGTGGTGCCTCCAGGGTTAACAAACCTCTGTCAGCACTTCCACCCCCTACATGCTGCAACTGTGCTGCCAGAAAATAGCACCTCGGATGCGGGAGGGCTATCCCCCCCTCTTTAACTGGTAACTGCAAACTCTGAAGGCTAATCCTGGCCTTCCCCCTCCTCCACAACAGCTCCCTAAAAAGTGAGTCGATCTTTTGGAACCACTTTTTGTTCAACCACACCGGTGAGTTGTGTAACAGATACAGCAGTTGGGGCAGCCAAACCATCTTGATTAGGTTGCCCCTTCCTGCTACAGATAGGGGCAGCCGGCTCCAGATATCTATTTTACACCTAAATTTATCCAATAGTGGAACTAGGTTGTCTACAATATATTGATTGGGGTCTTTTGACATATTTATGCCCAGGTAGCGAATCTTTGAGACTACTTTTAAATGTGGGATTCCCGACATGTCCGGGTCATTGAGGTTATCTAATGGCAGTAGTGCAGATTTCCTCCAATTCACCACCAGTCCTGACACGCTGCCAAACCTTTCCATCATGTCCATTACTTGCCTGAGCGAGCCTCCCGTATCTCCAAGAAACAGTAGGACATCGTCGGCATATAGGGCAATCTTTTCCTCTCCTGTTCCTCTTACAAAGCCTTCAATTTTGGAACTAGATCTAATATGGATTACTAGTGGCTCCATAGCGAGAGCAAACAACACGGGGGACAGGGGGCATCCCTGTCTTGTCCCCCTCTCTAAGCATATTTTCCCTGACAGTTCTTTATTAACCCTGACCTTCGCACTTGGGCCCCTATACAGTATTTTTATCCACTTTCTAAAGACGGGACCCAAGCCAAACCCCTCCAACACCCGCCAGAGATAGGGCCATTCCAGACTGTCAAAGGCCTTAGTTATATCCAAAGATACCACAGCTCTTGAACCTATATTCTCTGTCGGGGTCTGGAGGTTCATATATGCCCTCCTAATGTTCATACTCGTGTTCCTACGGGAAATAAATCCCGTTTGATCCACGTGGATGAGTTTATGCATAATTTTGTTAAGTCTAGCAGCCAATACCCTTGCCAGAATCTTGGCGTCTGTACACAACAAAGATATAGGTCTGTATGCCAACGGTTCCAGTGAGTCACCCCCTTCTTTATGAAGCAAGATGATATTTGTTTCCGTCATAGAGACAGGCAAACACCCTCCCTGTAGGGCCCAGTTCAGTGTTTTCAGCAACTCCGGCAGGAGAATCTTCCCGTATTGCTTATAGACCTCCACCGGGAGACCATCCGGCCCCGGAGATTTTTGATTTGCCATTCCCTTTACAGCTTGTTGTAGTTCAGCTAATGTAATTGGCGCATCCATACCCTCTCTATCCTCTTCAGTAACTATAGGGATCTGTATGTCTTTAAAAAAATTTTCCATGTCCTCCTCCCCAACGAACCCCTGTGACCTATACAGGTTTTTATAATACCTCTCAAATGTGTCTGTAATTTCTGGGCTCCGAGAGGATATCTCACCACCTGGAGTCCTGATTGCCGGGATCGCCGAAGAGGAGGAGTTAGTTTTTACCAAATAGGCCAACATGCGTCCCACACTTTCTCCTTCCCCAAAGGTCCGTTGTTTCAGGAAGAGTTGCTTATTTTCACCCCTCTTCAGGACTGCTGTTCTATAGGCCTCCTGTTTCTCCTCCCACAGTTTCTGCCTCTCTGGTGTAGGGCCTTCTATAAATTGCTTCTCTGCCACCTCCAATTCCCTCCTAATTCCCTCCTCCCACTCCCTTGCCCTTCTCTTAACTCCTGCCACCCCCTGGATCAAGATACCCCTAAGGAATGCCTTCAGTGTGTCCCATTGTACACCCGCTGTCGTTGAGCCTTCATTAAATTTTAGAAACTCTTCTAACTTTGTTATTATCTTCTCTGGCTCCCCCATTAACTCCAACCAGTATGGACTTAGCTTCCAGGGCCCTCTAACCTACCTGACCCCTATACCCACTGAGGCCACCATCAGGGAGTGATCCGAGACCCCTCACGGATAGTATACTACATCCTTTATTATTGGCACTGCCTCTGCATTCCCCAGGGTCATATCAATTCTGGAGAGGGTGGAGTGGGAGGAAGAGAAGCACGAGTATTGCCTTGCTCCAGGATTCCGGACCCTCCACATGTCCAACAGACCTGCCTCCTCCAGGAAGTTACCCAGCCGACCCCCTGCTACACTATTTACTTGGGCTCGCGGTGGAAATCTGTCCAACTCTTTGTTCAACACCTCATTGAAATCCCCTAATACTATCACCGGGGTATCTGTTTTATCCAACATAAACTCCATTAAACTATACAGTACTTCCAGTTTAAATGGTGGGGGGATATAGATATTAGCAATAACAAACATTTTGTTTTCAATAGAACAGTATAAAAAAACATAACGACCTAAACTATCTATCCTGGTCTGCCTACAGGAGAACATCACACTTCCTGTTACCAATATACTCACCCCCCTGGAGTAAGAGGAGTACACCGAGTGATATTGGGCCCGGAACCTTCTACTTGGGAGGCCTGCGTCGTATCCTTTGTCAAGTGAGTCTCCTGTAGACAGACCAAGCCCACCCCCCCTATCTCCAGCAGTGAAAAAATAGTAGCCCTCTTAATTGGGTTCCCCATCCCCCGTATGTTCCAGGAGCCTATTCTAAGGACTTTAGACTGCATTAGACAAACAACAGACAGGAGTCAGTACCGGAAAACCAACGACAATAAACGTCTTCAACTTGGTATACTGACTTGTACCGAACTTTAACACCTCCCTTACCCCTTATAGCTCCCCCCAGAGAGCAACGAGAGAGAGCCCCCATGGGGTAGCCAAAGTGAGACCCCTCCATTGATACCAGACTGTGTATTACATACAGCACACCAGGGGAGAGAGAAAAGAAAAAAAAGGAAACAAGGAGAAAAATTTTGTTTAATTTTGTATAGCTACACTCCGATTCGGGTCCAGTCGCTTCAGCGGTACTCCGATTCGTGTTGGTTCATTTTGGTCATTTTATTTTTGTTTATTTCATGTCATACACTCTACAGTTCGGTTCGAAGCCAGACGCTACAGCGGTACACCGATGCACATCGGTTTTATGTTAAAACATTCTAACTTCGTTCATACAGTCACAATAGCGCCACTAGGATTTGTACTAGGTTCATGTCATTTGTGTCCGCCTCTCATTGTTTGATTTCGGTTTTGACACTTACAGTCTGATTTGAGTCTAGTCACACTACCTACAATAGTGTGGGTGAAATTAAATAAATTATGAATGGATAAATGTTGGATAAAGTGAACAATCCATCAAAGGGATAAGCGATGTCCTAATATGGAAGGTGTTTTAGGGACAAATTCTTCACTTGGAACAGTGCTGTCTTCACCACAACTCTTCACAAGTCAAGCAAAGGTAAAGATAGGCTGCTTACCAGATATGCTGGATCTCTACTACAGAGATCTTTCAGGCTCAGGATAGTTGGCTCCACAACCAGAAAACAGCTGATCCGAATTCAAACAAAATTCCCTCCACGTCTGGCAATTCTCAGCGCTGGAGCGGCACCCAGGAATGTTCTTTTTATATCCACTGCTCCAACAGTGCCGCTTGTGACATAGAGTAAAACATTAAGAAGAGGAAGAGAGACGCTTCATGGTGCAGTAGGTTAAAATCCTTTATTCCACATGACGGACGACTGACATCAAAAGCAAAGCAAACACAATTGCAAACGAAAACTACACAGCCGTGGCAGAAGCCGACCAGCTAGTATGTGGTGACGTCAGGTCCTCAGGCTCCACTCGACGCTACGTTTCTCTATAAGTGGCATCGACTGGAGCCTAGCCTCCTCTCCCAGTCGATGCCTCTTACGGAGAAACACAGCGGTTATCACCTCATATATTATTTCATTTCATACACTCTTCAGGCTGATTCGAGTCCTAGTCGCATCAGTGACTTAACGATTCGCACCGCTTTCATATCATACTTTCATTTTGTTCATGTCAGACACTCAGTCACGGTCGCTATCATTCGTGATCACAGCCCGTTCCTAGATACTCCAGATTCCGCTATTCTCATTTTTCGCCTTTCTGATATGCTTGCAACAACTGCAAGAGAAAACCTTATCTCAAGTGGCACGATCCGGCCACTCACCATCTCCAATGGCATATAAATCGAGCCACTCACCATTGTCTATCTGTCATTTTTCATTTAGGTCTGTCGAGGTCCGGTAGTTTCATCCTGCATCAGTTTGGACGTTATGTCCTCAGGTTCACGGTCGACTGAGCTTTCGACCTCAAACCAGGATTTCGCAACTGGGGCGCCAGTCAGCCGGAGCCATGTCACAGGCCGGCCGCAAAGACCTTACATCCGCCCCTTTGTCACCCTCTGCGGTTTCAGAGAGCAGCAGCATGCAGTCGCTCAGGGGATGGACCATCCCCAAGCTTTTATCCAAGCTTTTATCAAAAGAGGCATACAAAAGGGAAATGGAGAAGAAACTTGAAGATACACTCACGTATCAAAAACTGTTGAGTAACCCAACTTTTCATTATAAAAAGGATTTCTGTAAATTGATAGATAAGGGAAACTAGATGAAATTCCTAAATGAAAAAGAAGCACAATATCTGGTACCAAATACATGCCGGATACCAGTAAAACCACAAAAATAAAGAAAACCCCCTGGGGAGACCTATCATTAATGGAATTAACTAGGTGGGCACAAGGCTGAGAGAATATTTGGACTCTTTTTTACAACCAGCAGTAAAAGACACAAAATCCTATCTAAAAGACACAAAGTACCTTATCCAACTACTACAGTATACACTAACAGTCATTAAGATGCGTTGTCAGCTACAAGATGGGCTCTGAGGAAATTTAGCAACTTAAAATGCAAACAAAGAAAGTTTCTGTTAGAGTGTTTGGAGTACAGCTTAAGCTACATTTATTTTTAGTATGATCATAAATACTTTAAACAAATACAGGGAGTGGCGATCGGGGCTAAATATGCCCCAAGTGTCGCCAATCTTCATATGGCTCAGTGGGAGGATGACTCGATATATCAAAACAGACCAAATCAGCTAATCGCATATAAGAGATATATCGATGATATAGTCATTATCTTGAAAGGAGATAAAGAGAGTCTTATACAATTTGGTCAAGAACTGGATATAAATGATAAAAACATCAAGCTATCTTGGGAAATAAATGAATCAAAAATCAACTTTTTACACCTGGAAATCTGACATGAAGAAAAAAAAATATATATATATATATATATATATATATATATATATATATATATATATATATATATATATACAGTATATACACTCAAAGAGACTATTTCTTATTACTTTTTGATGCTTTGGATACATTTTACTATTGGATCATCGATCCTTGTATTTATCTGTTGGCCAATTTTTTTATGTCATTGTATTACACTGTTTTGCACATTGGGGAGTGAGATATTTGCATATTATTAGCACTTTATATTTAAGTATTTGCATTAGAGTTTTTTAGCGCTGCTTCACTATATTTAGCCAGGAAAGCCGAGCTCTTCAGGCTCCTCTTCCCACTGCCAGCGGTAGCTGGGCCCAGCACCCAGCAGGCGTCTCTTCAGTCAATCTCCACGGCCATTTCCCAGCTTCATGCCATAGTGTCCACAGCAGTCACTGACGTCCAAGCCAGATTCACGGTCTTGGAAATGCACATGGCTGCAGCGCTCCCTGACTCAGTCGCAGTCCCGGTCCTGGCGCTCTCTCCGGCAGGTATGACAGAGATGAGTTATACTATATTTCCCGCACATCTGGTCCCAGCCAGCATCAGGAAGGACATTTGGGATGGCAAGTACGTCAATCTAGCTTCTCTCCTTATTTCGGTCCATGACCTGACCGAGAATAAATCATACACCTGGGGGGACGTCTCAGTGGTCCTTAAGTCCAAAGACCCCAGGCTCAACTGCAAGCCAACAGTCACAGAGTTTGCATTGGCTTCCGGGATGTTGAGATTTCCTGTGCTAAGCCAGCCCCAGGAAGGAAAGAGCTGGACTTGTATCTCTTTACAGTAGTGGACCTAGGCTATAAATACGGGGGGTTTTCATCTTATGACTATCACCATTCATTCTTGGCCAAAGCGGCAGCTAGGCTCAAGCAGTTCCGAGCTGGCACGAACTGGAGTCTCATGGACACAGAGTTGGTCTGCCACCACTTTGCCAGCCTACGCTCCAGACCCTGCACTGTCTGCCAGTCCCCCACCCATACCGCTAACTGGTGCTCCAACACAGCAATTAGACACCCTTTCAATTTCTCCTCCACCTTTGGTACTAGTCAGGGTTTGCCAGCCCCTGCTCAGTCACTCCAGGTGGACAAGTTGGGACGATCTTTTCTGTCAGTAGCGGAAGTATCGATCTGCAATAACTTTAATTTCAGCTCGTTCAACTAAAGCCAATGCCGGCTGCTCCACATTTGTGCCGTGTATCACAGGGCATGCCAGCTCAAACAGCACAACACGTCCTGACTAGACCGAGTGGACATCCAATGGTGGGAGTTTTACCTCGCCTCACAGCCCACTTTCTCTTTGTTTGCATTCCTCATCCAAGGATTCACAGCAGGATTTCATACCGGCCTCATCACACTACCCCACTTGACTCACAAGTGCAGGAATTTCCGGTCAGCGGCCATCAACGAACAAGCTATAGAAAATTTATTACAGGCGGAACTGGACCGAGGGTTCATCATTGGCCCCTTCGCACAGTCTCCTTTCACCATCTGGAGAGTTAGCCCTATTGGGCTTGTCAAGGGCAAGTTCTTGAATAAAGTTTGGTTGGTGTACGACTTGTCTGCGCCTCATTCTTTCCACTTCCCGAGTCTGAATTCCTTAATTCCTTCACAGGAATTCTTCCTGAAATATGCTTCAGTCGATCTGGCGATTCAGGCCATTGTTAAAATAGGCACAGGCACGTGGCTGTCTAAAGCTGACATATCAGACACATTTAAGCTTCTGCCCATCAAGCCTTCCCTCTGGCATTGGCATGGCATTAAAAAGGAAAGAGTCATATTACTTTGCCACCAAATTGACCTTCAGCTCCAAAAGCAGCCCTTGGCTGTTCGAAACCTTCACGCAGTCCCTTACTTGGATCCTGTTGCACCAAGCCCAGTGCCAGATGGTCATTCATTATCTGGACGACTTCCTGCTAATCAAACAGCCCGGTAGACCTGGATAGGTTGAGAATGGTCTAACAACCCGTAGCCAACTCCAAATGCTTGCCCATCACTAGACATGTACACTATCCTCTCTCATTCCCCGTTTGGGTTTTTCCCATCCTGGTCATTCAATCTGCCATCTACCTGGCCTTCTACAGCTTTTTTTGGGCTAGCGAGTTTACCTATAATGGCCCTGCTGGCCAGATACTGTGTAGACATCACCCGGATCGCTTCCAAAATCACTTTATTCCCCCACATCACAGTATACAAAACCCAGCAATCCGGCCTGGGGTCGACATCCAACTTTTCCAGACCAACATCTGGTGCCCAGTAGTGATACTTGACCGCCTACTGTCCCTCCTACCCAGCAAGTCGAACTCTAGTCCCCTGCTACCTTTTCCGACCAACCCCTTGAGTGGCAGCCAGTTCATCAAGGATCCTCCTGCTTAACATAGGCCTCAACCCCAGCAGGTACTCTGGACACTCCTTCCGAATTGGAGCAGCCTTGGCCGCATCTCAGCACGGGGTTCCAGGCCATGTCATTAAGAAGTTGGGAAGGTGGAAATCCACCTGCTTCACCTGATACATTCCGAACCCTCAGGTAGAAAGGTCACAAGCATTTACCACACTTGCTCAGTGAATAATGTAAGACCAATAAAGAGTTTCTGCCCTACCTGAATGTTTTTGTCCCCTCTTTTGGTATACCGGCCAGCAGACCAGGGCACACTTCAGGTCTATGTTATGTTGTGAACCTTGTGGCGTGTTTATGTGTAGGGATGGGCTGAACACCCCCCTGTTCGGTTTGCAGCCGAACATGCAAAAAATTTGTTCGAACACGCGGACACCGTTAAAGTCTATGAGACACGAACGTGAAAAATCAAAAGTGCAAATTTTAAGGGTTAATATGAAAGTTATTGCCATATAAAGTGTTTGGGTACCTGGGTCCTGCCCCAGGGGACATGTATCAATGCAAAAAAAGTTTTAATAATGGCCGTTTTTTCGGGAGCAGTGATTTTAATAATGCTTAAAGTGAAACAATAAAAGTGAAATATTCCTTTAAATTTCGTACCTGGGGGTGTCTAAAGTATGCCTGTAAAGTGGCGCATGTTTCCCGTGTTTACAACAGTCCGAGAGCAAAATGACATTTCTAAAGGAAAAAAAGTCATTTAAAAGTACTAGCGGTAGCGCCGGCAGCTATAATGGATTGTCGGGTCTCTTCAATACACATAAAAGTCATTGAAAAAAACGGCCTGGGGTTCCCCACAGTGCATTACCAGTTGGTGGTATGAATATTAAGAGGAACTCCAAACCAAAATAAAAAAAAATGCATGGGGTTCCCCCAAATTCAATACCAGGTCCTTCAGGTCTGGTATGGATTTTAAGGGGAACCTCGTGCCAAAATTTAAACAAAAAATGGCGTGGGGGTCCCCCTAAAAATCCATATCAGACCCTTATCCGAGCACGCAACCTGACAGGCTGCAGGAAAAGAGGGGGGGACAAGAGAGTGCCCCCCTCCTGAACCATACCAGGCCACATGCCCACAACATGGGGAGGATGTCCCCATGTTGATGGGGACAAGGGCCTCATGCCCACAACCCTTGGCCGGTGGCTGTGGGGTATGCGGGTGGGGGGCTTATCGGAATCTGGAAGCCCCCTTTAACAATGGGACCCCCAGATCCCGACCCCCCTGTGTGAAATGGTAATGGGGTACAAATGTACCCCTACCATTTCACAAAACAAGTGTCAAAAATGTTAAAAAAGACAATTCCTTTATTCATGTCTTCTTCTTTCCCCGCTTCTTCTTCCATCTTCTTCTGGTCTTCATTCGGCTTTCTTCCTCCATCTTGTTCTTCCCCGCTTCTTCCTCTTCTTCCTCCGATCCTCTGCTTCTTCCTTCAGTCTTCTCGTCTGCATCTTCCTCCGGCGTCTTCTTCCCCGCTTCATTCTCCGGACAATCAGCATCCACGGTAGGTTCCCGCTGTGTGACGCTTGTGTTCTTCTTACAGTTCTTAAATAACTGAAGGTGGGGCCACTCGGTGACTCCGCCCCCTCTGATGCACGGGGACTTCATGGGGAGTTCTCTATGGCTTTCCCTGTGATGTCCGAGGGGGCGGGGTCACCCGGTTAAGTAACCCGACAATTCATTATTGCTGCCGGCGCTACCGCTAGTACTTTAGTATGCCTGTAAAGTGGAACATGTCCCCATTTTTTTTTTTTGGCGCGGGGTTCCCCTTAATATCCATACCAGACCTGAGGGGCCTGGTATGGAATTTGGGGGGACCCCCACACTTTTTTTTATTTTTTAATTTTGGTTCGGGTTTCCCCTTAATATTAATACCAGGCCGTTTGTGTGGCCACCATTATTTTTCAGCACTGCCTTAACCCTCTTGGGCATGGAGTTTATCAAAGCTTCACAGGTTGCCACTGGAGTCCTCTTCCACTCCTCTATGACAACATCACAGAGCTGGTGGATGTTAGAGACCTTGCGCTCCTCCACCTTCCATTTGAGGATGCCCCACAAATTCTCAATAGGGTTTAGGTCTGGAGACATGCTTGGCCAGTCCATCACCTTTTCCCTCAGCTTCTTTAGCAATGCAGTGGCTGTCTTGGAGGTGTGTTTGGGGTTGTTATCATGTTGGAATACTGCCATGCGGCCCAGTCTCCGAAGGGAGGGGATCATGCTCTGCTTCAGTATGTCACAATATATGTTGGCATTCATGGTTCCCCAGTGCCAGCAGCACTCATGCAGCCCCAGACCATGACACTCCCACTACCATGCTTGACTGTAGGCAAGACACACTTGTCTTTGTACTCCTCACCTGGTTGCCACCACACACGCTTTACACCATTTGAACCAAATACGTTTATCTTGGTCTCATCAGACCACAGGACATGGTTCCATTAATCCATGTTCTTAGTTTGCTTGTCTTCAGCAAACTGTTTGCGGGCTTTCTTGTGCATTATCTTTAGAAGAAGCTTCCTTCTGGGACGACAGCCGTACAGACCAATTTGATGCAGTGTGAGGCGTATGGTCTGAGCACTGACAGGCTGACCCTCCACCCCTTCAATCTCTGCAGCCATGCTGGCAGCACTCATACATCTATTTCCCAAAGACAACCTCTGGATATGATGCTGAGCACGTGCACTCAACTTCTTTGGTCTACCATGGCGCGGCCTGTTCTGAGTGGAACCTGTCCTGTTAAACCACTGTATGGTCTTGGCCACTGTGCTGCAGCTTAGTTTCAGGGTCTTGATAATCTTCTTATAGCCTAGGCCATCTTCATGTAGAGCAACAATTCTTTTTTTCAGATCCTCAGAGTTCTTTGCCATGAGATGCCATGTTAAACTTGACCAGTATGAGAGAGTGAGAGAGATAACACCAAATTTAACACACCTGCTCCCAATTCACACCTGAGACCTTGTAACACTAACGATTCACATGACACCGGGGAGGAGAAATAGATAATTGGGCCCAATTTGGACATTTTGACTTAGGGTGTACTTTTGTAGCCAGCAGTTCAGACATTAATGGCTGTGTGCTGAGTTATTTTGAGGGGACAGCAAATGTACACGGTTATACATGCTGTACACTCACTACTTTAAATTGTAGCAAAGTGTAATTTCTTCAGTGTCACATTAAAAGATATAATAACATATTTACAAAAATGTGAGGGGTGTACTCACTTTTGTGAGATACTGTGTGTGTATATATATATATATATATATATATATATATATATATATATATATATACCGTATTTATCGGCGTATAACACGCGCCGGCGTATAACACGCACCCCAAGTTTAGGAGGGAATTTTAAGGAAAAAAATTTTTTAGGAGGGAAGTTTTAGGAAAAAAAACTTACATTAAAATGCCCATCAATGCAGCCTTATCTGTCCATCTGCAGCCTTGTCAGTCTCAGTGCAGCCTTGCCCCAGTGCAGTCTTGTCAGTGCAGCTTTGCCCCAGTGCAGCCTTGTCAGTGCAGCTTTGCCCCAGTGCAGCTTTGTCAGTGCAGCTTTGCCCCAGTGCAGCCTTGTCAGTGCAGCTTTGCCCCAGTGCAGCCTTGTCAGTGCAGCTTTGCCCCAGTGCAGCCTTGCCCCAGTGCAGCTTTGCCCCAGTGCAGCTTTGCCCCAGTGCAGCCTTGCCCCAGTGCAGCCTTGCCCCAGTGCAGCCTTGCCTCAGTGCAGCTTTGCCCCAGTGCAGCTTTGCCCCAGTGCAGCCTTGCCCCAGTGTAGCTCCGTTAGTGCAGGTCTGCCCGAGGCCAGCCATGTCAGTGCAGCTTTGGGCACTTGATGTAGATTCAAAAAATGGCGCCGAGACTGCAGGGAGCCGAGATACACATACTCGAGTGTTCTCGGCTTTTTCCGGCGCCGCCGTCACACCCAGTCCCGCCCCTGGACCTGTGTTATGTCCATCATAGGGCGGGACTGGGCGTGACTGTGAGCGGCGCCAAAAAAAGCCAAGAACACTTGGGTATGTGTATCTCGGATCCGACAAGAGCCGAGATACACATACCCGAGTGTTCTCGACTTTTTTCGGCGCCGCTCACAGTCACGTCCAGTCCCGCCCTATGATGGACATAACACAGGTCCGGGGGCGGGACTGGGCGTGACGGCGGCGCCGGAAAAAGCCGAGAACACTCGAGTATGTGTATCTCGGCTCCCTGCAGTCTCGGCGCCATTTTTGAATCTATCCACGGCTGTGTATGTCGGCAGCGACCGCGGCAATTGCCGCGATCGCTCCGATGACACAGAAATCGGCAGAGATCGGCCTATAACACGCACCCACGATTTTCCCCTGATTTTCAGGGGAAAAAAGTGCGTGTTATATGCCGATAAATACGGTATATATCCCATTAGTAAATACAATTAAAAGAAATAGCAGTTGGGAATCTGCCACTCTGGGCAACCCAGTCAAGGATATGTCCATTAAATTATACGGGAGAAGTTGCAGCACAAAGAGATTGGACAAAGTGGGGTGCAGACTGCTGGACTTAGGAGTAGTTATAGCATAACCTTTATTTTACAGATCCAGGGGGCAGCTAATGCCTGCTGCAGTCTGGATTTAAACTGTCCAACCAAAGTACAATATTTGTAGCTAATGTCTCTAAAATCAGGCACTCTAATATCTATTTCAAGATAAAACCTCAAATTTCAACTCTCTCTCTTATACTGTGGTCTAACCAAGCTGATTACATACTGTCCACAGGCAAGTCAATTTCTAGCAAATACATACCTTAAGTCTGTTTGAATATTTTGGGAATAAATAGGGATACAGGGATGGGATGGGGCTTTGGAAGGTAAGGTTGTGGTTTTATTTATTTTTTTATCTAATGACACTGCAGTGTGGTTCTGCTAAAATAAAGCTCACAAACTATACTAACAAACTGTTTTGCTATTGGCCACTTAGTAAGAAGTTTAAGGCTTTAGCTTTATATTTTTTGAGAATAAACTTTCCTATATGAAGTCACATTAAAAAGACTCCCTTCCTGCTGTATATATATACTTTTTTTTTTTTACAATAGCTTGCCTATTAGCCTTGAAAATGAACAGAAGTTAGTGTCAAGGTTCATTTTTCAGGCTTGTAAACAGGATTCGATAACCCCCACCAAACAAAACATGGGCAAATTTGCTTATCCCTACTTAAAATGCATCTAGAAATATTTCTGTGCTATATGTCAGAGAGCTATTTAGTGTTCAGTTTTGTATTACTGAGAGAGTAAATTTAATTCACATCTAAAGTTAAATCGTTTAACTTTACTTTTCATTTCTAGGTATAAATAAATTACGGAAAAGAGTAATTGTGCTCCTCTAACATTTTGCTAAACCCCAGTGAATTTGAATTAAATGAATAACGACATCTCCTGAATGCAGATTCAATGCTTTTATGCTAAAATGAACACACAGCTTCAATTTCTTCCTTTAGATGAATAGGCTATCCCTTTACTTTCCGGGAGAGATTTCTATTGGATGACATTTTATTTTAATTATATAATGGGAACAGCTTTCAGTTGTGAAGTTGATAAAATGAGATCGCTTTTTATCAAATTATCAATATTAAGGTCAAATGCTGTAAGGAATGATGTACCTTTTGGCTGCTTAAGAGAAAAGTCATATTGAGCCTTTTAAAATTCAAGTTTGGCTTCCAGTTTCAAAATACTGTAAGAACAAATGTTTTCAGTCGTTTTCTTTTGTGATGTAACTGCACTTTTTAGATGTCTAAATTTAAACACACTACTACCTATCAATCTGCAGTTTCTAAAAGTACTAAAGAAAATGTACACTATACATGTAGCAGAGAGGTGAAAAGTTAGAACATCAGTTAGGTTTCCATTGTTGCTGTCGCACTCTCCTGTTCAATGTTCCAGCACAGGGTCTTTCCCTCTGTGTGCAGCCATTAGCTTTTAACCAATCACAGAGGGAGTGCTGTTTTAAAAGGCTAGCGTGTGAACTGCTCAGTATTCGAGCAACATGTCCACATGCAAGCAGCCAAATCCCACTCTGTTCTCATCTAGCATTTGTTCTGTGTCTCTGTTATCTTCTGTGTTCCTATTGCTGTCTGTGTGTTACATGCTTTAACCAGCCCTGTTCTCAGTGTGTACCAGCCTGCTCCCAGTGTGTAGTAGCCTTGCTTGCAGTGTATCCCTCAGCCTTCTGTCACTTCTTGCTTCTGTTCACTCCCAGCCTGTGTTCCTCATTTGTCTCTTAAGGTCCCTCTGTGCTCTTTGGCAATATCTCTGTGTACTCTGATGTCTGGTGAGTCCAGTGCCTTTGCAATGCAAAATAATGCTTTGCAGCCTGCTCGGGTGGGCCAGAAGACTGGCGCCTGGATACTGCCTGCAACACATCCCCACCTTTAGGAGCTCTGGTGAAGACCAGGTGGCATTGTAGACTCTGCACTGTAGCCCTTCCCAAGGCTCTCATTTCCACTAAGCGAGTGGCCAGCTGCATCCACTCTGACTTCTGATACCATCCACCCAGTTGCTATCTTAAGTTTTGGTCATTCTGCCCCTGGTGGGAGCGGGTTTCCAAGTTGACAGTTTTTTCAAGTCATGAAGATTCCTCTAAAATAGGACCATATAGACCTAATACTGTATATATTAATAGGTTACTTATCTTCCAACTGGCGTTCTCTTTTAATTAAAACTCTATTTTACTCCTATTTTGGGAAGTATAGCATGTAGGATGTCACCCATTGAGAGCAATAGATGTTGGGAGTAACATCTATCTACTGAACCACTGGTTGTGGATTAATAATATTATAATATGAAGCTGATGTGCTGTAGTACCATATAATAAGTAAATAGCAAAAACAAAAAAACATACCAGGCTTAATGCAGTGAATAGTTGTATGAAGACAGCTGGGGTTTTGAGACTGTACATTGTCCTTGACAAGCACTTACTGATGTTTGATTTTACTAATCATTTTTGAAAGATTCTGGTGTAGTTCAGTGCAATATTTGTTTGGCAATTGTTTTCCGCAGTACTCTTTAGAATTTTAGTTATTGTCCTGTTTGTACTACACAGGCTACGTGGTGACATTGCTTGTGTGGATCTCTTGGTTTGTTCCCTTCAGTCTGAGGTCAGGAGACTAACTAAGTCTATTTGTTCTATTTAGCTATTTTACATAAAGCCACCTTTTTCTCAAAGACTGTGCAGAAGAAAGATGTGGACCTCTGATGGGTCTGAAAGGAAGATGACTGTGGACCATAAACCTGAAGCATTTAGTGTGTCACTGTAAACCCTTAAAGTGTTCTTTCTGCACTAGATATATATATTTTTTTTAATTTAAGATGCATATATCTATAATTGCCTCCCTATCTTTTTTTTTTCTATTCTTATTTTTATTTTGCAAACACGGATCATGTTACAGAGTACAAAAGATTAAGCAAGGGTGATCTGAATAATGAGTGTCAAGCAAGGTGGATCAAAACATATGTCAAAACTTGGGAGCAAATGATTTGTGATTTGCATGAGCATGAGAAGCTCGAACAGACAAGGCTTGGGTATAAGCGGCCAAATTAGAACGGCGTCCCTTGCGGGCAAAGGATGGAAGTCCCTGAATATGCTATGCCAAAAGTAAGTTTTTTATATTATCTTACAAAGCAGGGAAGTGTTGTAGATCAGGATCCTAAAAGTAGAAGTCAATTTTAAGAGTTATTTCTTTAGGAATTCATATTAAAGGATCAAAACAAATTAGATGTTTTTACTGGTCCTTAGTTGCTCCTTTTTTCTCATGAACATAGTAATGAAATGATTAAATAAAACAATATCGGGGGGCGTGTCCAGCAGTGCACTGAGGAGGACGTGTAGACATAGAGCTCCACAGTTCCAGCTATAATCCATCGACATCCTGGCTGAAAACATCCCGGGTGAGCAAACAACTTTTCCCTAGTGGCCCCCGGACAACTGCTGCCCTCATCCCAGCCAATATTGAGAGGCCCGGCCAGCTGAAAGCGGCTTTCCCCGGCCTGCTCCACACAGCCTGGGCCGGCCGCCATCTTGAGCCTCCCCCGCTGACTCACCGATTGGCAGACGCTCCCCATCCGACCTGCGACCGGATCAACAACACAGGGAGTCACCACCACCTTACGACCCGCGTGGCCTACATCATCCCCGGGCTGAAGTGACGCGGACTGTGGGAATACAGACAGGCAGAACACCCAAACACTTCTGGGCCTGCTCACCAGTTAGTACATCCGCGGGGACCCGCTGGTGCTTCTCTAATGGCCGCCTATGCAGATCTGCGGCTCACTGCCATCTTGTGGCCTGTAGGCCTGTGGATCCTCCAGTATCCCTCGGCCTGGAGTTCAGCGGCTCACAGGTCGAATATCCGCCCGCCCTCCTCTGGTAGGGGCAGCATTCCCTGAAAGGGACAGAGGAACGAGGTACAAGCGGAGGTCTGCCTGGTGTCCCCTGATGGCCAGCATCCTACATCAACGATCCACAGCCTTTCTGAGGCCTTTGGAGTCAGACTCACCCTCTCCACCAAGGTACAGTACTCCATAACAGACATCCCCAAAGCTTGAGTGGACATATCTGGCCCCAAGAAACGAGAAGTTCATCAACACACTAGCAGCACTTACTTTCTTGTCATCTCTGCAGCATACCCTCTATTGTAACTCCAGCAGGATCTCACAGGGGCTCCCCCCAAGACTCCAGATAGCCCAATTACACTCCTAAGGCATACAATAGGGGGGCGCATGGTTGATTAACACCAATGGTGGACATGTTGTTGATCCTCTCGGGTCCCCGCTCCTTCACTAAGAGATCCTTCACCGCTACCAAAGCTTTCACAATCACAGGATCATATCCAACTCCCCCCAGACATCCCCAGGCACTACATGGACAAAATAGGATTTCAGAAGTACATATATCAAGGTTTTGTACCACCATCAATGTCAGCACAAAACATGGAGCGATTCCTATATAGATCGCAATCCCCGCCCTCAAATATGCCCACTGAGCCGACTGATGCTTCAGACCTATTAGCCTCCGCACCAGGTATATTTCACACAGGAAATGCTAACCTTCAGGCAAACCCTGCCGAAGCAGTCTTGGTAGCAGTCTTAGACCTGAAACTGCAGACACTTCTACAAGATTTGACACGCAATATAGCTAAAGAGGTTGGGAAGATTGCTCAAGAGCTCAGGGGGAGATTGATCAGCTGGGAGAGCATACTGCCACTCTGGAAACTAAATTTGATGAGACTGTACAATATATGCATGCACCTGAGGAAGAAAATGCATTTCTTAAACACACTGTTTCCCAAATACAACTTGTTAGGTACCTGGTAGGAGAGCCTGACTGTAGGAGAAGACCTCTCATACAACGCTGGTTCAGGAGCCACTGGAGTGGGGACAGTGGTCTCCTGAGCGCAGTGGGGTAGGAGTGCCTGTTGGAGTATAGTCTCTGATGTAGAGGCAGAGATCCCTCCTGGGATGGCAGGACTGCAAGTGAGTGGAGACTGGAAACAGCAGCAGACTTGACACACTGGGGGTGAGAGATCACAGGAGCTGAAGCTGAAGGTGCAACAGCAAGTAGAGCGGCAGGCACAAGCAGAGTCAGACAGTCCGGGTCGGCAGGTAACTGGCACAGGTAATCACAGCAGGCAAAGGCAGAGTCGGTGAACAGGCAGAGGTCGGCAACGGTAGCAGATATAGCAGATACAGACAGCAGAATGGTCAGGCAGACCGGGTCGGGATTGGAGCAGGTCGGATGGTCAAACAAGCCGGGTCAAATCAGGTAGCAGACAATCAGATACAGGTTCAAGCAGAAGCACAGAGCTGAGACGAAGCAGCGATGTTCCCATGGAACAGGGGAATTTTTCTGTGCTTAATGGCGCCAAACCGGCATTAACACGAACGCGCACGCGCCCGTGTGCGCGCACGCACATGCGCCGCGCACCCACACACGCCCGAGCGCCGCGCTGATGCACAGCAACAGTAGCAGCTTGATGCCATGTCTGAACAGGGGCACGCCGGCGCATAGGCGCATGCAAGCGCCCCGGTCTGGTGCTGGTAGATCCCTGACACAACTTCAACAAGAAGATTTAGAGAATAGAGAATGTCGTTCGAATGTGCGGATCCGTGGAGTCCCAGAAACAGTTAATGATAAAGAGCTACGGACATATCTACCTAATCTTTTTGTCAGGCTAGCCCCACTTTTGGCGGCTAGATAGGGCCCACAGATCCTTGGCTCCCAAACCTCCTCCTGGTTCCAACCCGAGAGACATAATAGTTCTTTTCACTATTATGACAGTAAGGAAGTTCTAACAGCAGCCACATGCAACAAAAATCGCATTGACTTCAAGGGATCCAAAATCCAAATCTTCAGTGACCTCTCCCCCAACACCCTAGCGAAAAGATGCAATCTCCGTCCAATCACGGCCCACCTTTAACTGCATCAAGTCCCCAACAGGTGGGGTTTCCCATTCCAGCTCTCAGCATCCAAAGATGGCACACAATACTCCATCAGGGATCTTCATGAATGCAAGTTCTTCACTCGAAACTTGGGTAGCAACCGGTTCCAGAAGAAGAGCTCCAGCTTCCCCCGCCTCCACTGACCTCCAAGCCACTTAGGCCCCAGCAGCAATTTGGACCCCAGTGCATCGAAGACAACAGGAGGCTTTCTCTACACCGCAACGCTCCAATCCACCTAGACCCCCCACCGGAGGCCAGAAGGATTTACTGACTTGAAGATCTTTGTCTTTGGTCCTCAGATGCCCAGGATCTTGGCTGATTTTTTTTGAGGTATCTGCGGGGAGAGTTCTCCCCTAAACCCCTTCCCTCTTCTGAAATGATCAGTAAGCCCAGTTTCTAATTTCTTATTTTTTTGTCCATTTTTTTCACACATATGTTTTTCCATTTTGGAAGACTTTTAGCCTTCATTGTAGTTCCAGTAAGTGGTGCTCTATTTTGAATGTTACTTCTTGTTAAATGTCCAAAATCAGTTATCTCTTAAAGGAGCGGGCCACAGCCCGCCATTCTAGCTGACCATCATGCTCCTCTACATGCCCAAGGTACCCCGCCTTGGTCCCCTGAAGGACTTTCCTCCTTCAGGCTTTCAAAACACTTGTTTCAATTATTTATGTTTTTAAAAAAAAATGTTTTCTTCTTTTATCAGGTCTCTTTTAGACCTGCCTTTATGTTTGAATTTGCTATGGTTCTATTACCTTGTTAACAAATATTCAGTCCCTGTCTTCTTATTGTATGAGAAATGTTCACATATGTTTCCTTGCAGATCATTTATAATATGGTTGGTTATATTCTTATGCCAGGTCAAGGGAATGCTTGCTACTCAATTTAGGACTACCACATGGCCTTAAAAATCTTCTCATGTAATGTAAAGGGCTTAAATTTCATTCACAAGCGCTGGTTGGCTCTGAAGAAATTCAAGGCCTCAGGGGCTGATGTAGTCATGGTTCAGGAGACGCATTTCCGTCCGGAGTGTTCCTTCAAATTTGCTTCCAAAATGTTTCCTACTGCTTTTTTGGCCTCCGACCCCTCGGGAAGGGCGGGTATAGCCATTTTGATCAAACGCTCCTGTCCATTAAAAATCACTGCCTTAACATTGGATCCCCACGGTCGGTATGTCCTCCTGAACTGTGTTCACCACAAAACACCCCTCACACTAGTCAATGTCTACACCCCTAATTCAGGGCAGATCGAATTCCTCACAAAGATTCTCGAGAAGTTACACACCTCTCCACAACCTTTTCCAATAGTTGGAGGCGATTTCAATTTATGCATGTCCCCCAGCAAGGACAGACACGCACTCTTCCAAAACACCCCACCACTCCAAGCTCACAAACTATCCACTTCATTTCGGAAACTAATGCGCTCACACAACTTATTTGATGCGTGGAGGGTGAAACACCCCACACATAGGCAATATACCTTCTACTCCCCTCCACACAAACTGTACTCCCGCTTAGACCATTTTCTGATTACTGTACCCCTATTACCTTATCTGGTTGCCTCCGAAATAGGCCGCACTACATGGTCCGACCATGCCCCTATTAGACTGGATTTAGCCATACACTCTGCACTACCTAAGACATGCCACTGGAGACTGAATGAGTCTCTTCTGCGGAACATTGATACTAATAACCTACTCCAATCGAAACTCACAGAATATTTTCAGCTAAACATGGGCTCTGTCTCAAGCTTATCTACCCTATGGGAGGCCCATAAGACCTTCTTTAGAGGCGAATGCATTTCTGCTGGTTCACGCAAGAATTGGAATCTACTCAACAAAAATTGGATCTTCTAACCCGACTACGCTCAGCGGAAATGCATCTGCTTCAATCTCCTATGATAACCCACCTACGTACAGTGGTATCTATCCGAAACCAAATTAAGGCTCTGGATATGGGTAGAATCTCAAGGGCCATGTTATGGTCAAGACAGCAGTTTTATGAGTTTGAAGATAAGCCACATAGGATGCTAGTTCAAAAGTTAAAACCACACCCATCCCTATATATCCCTGACCATATAATACAGCCTGATGGTACCCCTACTTACTTCCCCCAGGACATGTCAAAGGTCTTTGCAGATTTCTATAACAAACTTTACAATTGTCTATGCTCAGACCCATCGACCCAGTTTACACAAGATAAGTTTGACGTCTTCGTATCTTCCTTACAACTTCCATTAATCTCCCCAGAGCAGCTATCCTCACTTAATACACCAATTACTGCTGAGTAATTGGCAGATGTGATCAGACTACTCCCCTCACACAAAGCTCCGGGCCCTGATGGACTCCCCTATTCATACTATAAAACCTTCCTCCCAATATTAGCCCCACACATGTTGAATTTATTTTCCTCCTTACTCAAAGGTACTTTGCCCCAATCTCAGTTTTTGCATGCACATATCACAGTAATAAGCAAACTAGGCAAAGACCCATCTATCCCTGATAAATACCGCCCTATTGCCCTATTAAATTTGGATTATAAAATCTTCACAAAAATATTGACCAATAGACTCTCGAAAATATTACCATCACTAATACATAAAGATCAGGTGGGTTTTGTCCCCACAAAACATGCCAGGGACAACACTAGGTGCACAATAGACCTTATCGATCTATTAACTAGAACAAAAAACCCTGCTCTGATTCTAAGTCTAGATGCCCAGAAAGCATTCGATCGACTCAGTTGGCCCTTTTGTTCTCAATTCTGGTGAAATATGGTTTCTCTGGACCTTTTAAACATGCCCTCCGATCCCTATATTCCCATCCCACTTCCCAGGTACAACTATCATCTCACATTTCCTCTCAGTAACGGTACCAGGCAGGGGTGTCCCCTGTCACCCTTATTGTTTGTCCTCAGCTTAGAACCCCTGGCTGCTGCCATACTTAATTGTTCCAATGTTACTGAAGTATACTTGCGACATAGAGAATACAAAATATCCCTTTTCGCTGATGACGTCCTCTTGACGCTCACACAGCCACTCACGTCCCTGCCATCACTCCACAATATTCTAACGGCTTTTAGCGCTATCTCAGGTTATAAAATTAATGCTACCAAGACGGAAGCCCTTCCCATTAATATCACTCCTCCTCAACTAACTATACTTCAACAAAACTATAACTACCACTGGTATTCCTCCTCGCAGAAATATTTAGGAGTACAGCTTATGGCATCATACTCTTCGTTATACCAAGCTAATTTTCCCCCACTATTCAAAGAGATCAATCGCCTTTTGACACAATCTCTCTCCCTTTTGGGACGTGTAAACATTCTCAAAATGATGATTCTTCCCAAACTGTTGTATCTATTCGAGACGCTCCCAGTGGCAATTCCTATGTCACAACTGAAAGCTCTTCAAAGGAGAAGTCTCCGTTTTATATGGAATAACGCATCCCATCGGGTGGCAGGATCAGTGGTCATGACACGAAAAATTAGGGGAGGTTTAGGAGCCCCTGATTTTTTAAAATACTATTACACCTCACATTTAAGAGTCCTTACTTCCTGGACTCACAGGAAAGCTCCAAACAGATGAGCTGAGATCGAAATGAGTGTTACCTCACCGGTACATCCATGTTACCTGCTCTGGCCGTCTATTGACAAACACATGCCCCAGCTGAGAGGTTTATGCCTGGCTCCAATGCTGTTTACCTTAGCAATATGGAAAAGATGTTCTGATCGTTATTCATTATCTTCTCACCTCTTATAAACCTTCTCTTCAACCCGGACATCCCTGATAGCTTGTCATATGATTGTTACACTGGATGTCATATGATGTTACACTGGACCAGGGCCGGGATCTTTCAGCTATGGCATCTTGTTAATCCAGCTATGAGACATCTATTATCCTTCACTGACCTACAAAAACAATACCAGATTCCTAAAATATGTTTCTATTCCTACTTACAATTCAGACATTTCTTCACCTCTAAATCCCTCACCCTTTCCCTGGACAAACCAACAGACTTCGAAATGTTATGTGCCAAAGGCTCCTATGAGCCCCAATTAATCTCCACCATATATAGATTTCTACACGAATCCAACCCCTTGAAGGTAGATAGTCATCACTACATAAAGAGATGGTCTCAGATACTCCAACATGACATCTCTCTGTTAGATTGGGAGATTATCTGGGAATCCACCTCCAAAATCTCCTGCTGTGTCGCACACAAAGAATTCTACTATTCTGGTATAAAACTCCAGAACGCCTACACGAATACAACCTGACAACCTCAAAAATGTGCTGGAGATGTAATAAAGCTGTGGGCTCACACTTTCATATTTTCTGGGAATGTCCTCTAGTCACCCAATTTTGGGCTCAAATAAAAACGGTCCTGGAGAGGTTGATGGGGGTCCCTGTCCCCCTAAACCCTATGCACTACGTATTAGGCCTTCCCGTCTCTGGTATCCACAAATCTAAAAGAAGACTGATGTCTTTCATATTATTAGCTGCTAAAAGAAATGTTCTCAAACTATGGCTTTCTACCGCCTCTCTCACTCTATTGCAAACCCTCTCCATCTTATCGCACGTACGGAGAATGGAACACCTAACAGCCGAAGTTGAGGGTTCATCACATAAATTTTCACAAATATGGAAGTCATGGGATGAATCTGAATATAGCTCTGAAACATACAGTCCTATTTAAGTAATAGCTGATTTATATAGTCAATTTATCCTTGGGATGTCACTGTCTCCACTAAGAGTTGACTATGACCTCTCACCATTGATGTCTTAAGATGCTTCTGTACCCCTTACAGACATTGATAGTATATACCAATGAAACCGAATCCTACATATGTAAAACAATACTCTTATCTAGATGGATTTTTGAATATCTCTGTATTTACATTGGCCCTTTATAACTCATTCTAACTCGATTTACATTTCAATTTTAATGATAGTGAATATTTGCATTACCTGTGAATGATGGTGATCAATACTTGTTATCTTGTATTATATGTAAAACTTGTTAAATAAACAAATACACAAAAAAAAAAAAAAACAACAATATCATACTTTATTTTAGACTGATTGACATCATCACTAGGTCTTTGTGCTCCCTTAACCCCTTCAAGAGCAGGCCTTTTTCTGACACTTGTTGCAATCAGTATTTTTTGCTAGAAAATTACTTAGAACCCCCAAACACTAACTATATATATATATATATATATATATACATATACATATATATATATATATATATATATATATATATATATATATATATATATATATATATATATATATATATATATATATATACATATATATATATACATATATTTATATATATATATATATATATAACTTTTAGCAGAGACCCCAGAGATTAAAGTGGCAGTCATTGCAATATTTTATGTCACACTGTATTTGTACAACGGTCTTTCAAATGCAATTTTTTTTTAACTACACATTAATTTAAAAAAAAAAAACTGAAGTTAGCCCAATTTTAGTCAGAGTAAATAGATACCTAACATGCCATGCTTTAAAATTGTGCACACTCGTGGAATGGCGACAAACTACAGTACTTAAAAATCTCCATAGGCGATGCTTTGAAAAATGAATGGTTACCAGTTTAGAGTTACAGAGGAGGTGTAGTGCTAAAATTTTTGCTCTTGCTCTAATCGTGGCGATACCTCACATGTGTGGTTTGAACATTGTTTACATTTGCAGCCGCAACTTACATATGCGTTTGCTTTTGCGCACAAGCACGAAGGGATGGGGCGCTTTCATTTTTTTCTTTACACTGTCTCTTTAAATTTAATTTTTTTGAATCACTTTTATTGTTGTCACAAGGAATGTAAACATCCCTTGTGACTGCAATTGTCATATGTCAGATTTTTTTTTTGGAGGGATCTGGGGTCTAGAAGACCTCAAATCCCTCCTTTGCACTTAAAAGCATTCAAAACGCGAAGTTTGGCTGTTTTGAATACTGACTTTTTTAAAAAAATCTGGCGCCTTTAAGGCTCAGTAAACCGAAAGTGATGTTGTGATGTCGCTTCCGAGACCCGATCAAAGCCAATTCCAGCTTTGTTCGGGTCTCCAGCTAGCCAGAGGATATGCTCTTTTCTTTCAGTGCACAGAGGCTGATCAGCTGATCTCCAGTGTGTTCCTGTATATGACTTGGCCTGGCTGACTTCTCTTTCGCAAACCTGTTCCGGTTTTTGCTCTGACTTCTGGCTTTCGAACAAAAAAGGGAGCGGTCCAGGTACTGTCTCTTAATATGGCACAACTCCATCCCTATAAAACATATAGTACAAAAAAGAGAGGTTTGCCCGTGGGACTTTAAATGAGTTGGTCATAGAGGTCATAACAAATAGAGTTTAATAAATTTCCAAACACATGATGAAACATGAACATAAAAACATCATAAGACATCGTTTGACCATTGAAATGTTAAATATGATGGTATGTTACATAGTATACATATACAACTTTGTACTCGACGCGTTTCGCGAGCTCCGCTCGCTTCCTCAGGAGTTGGTGTATATGCGAAGTATCTAAAAGATAACAGGTATCAATAAATAATGGCATACAATGGTAGTTATGGTCAAAGAGGAAGTATGTGGCTTCATAGAAGCCTTCCATACTTACATATGGTCAAATGGTCCATAGGGCTGGATAGCAAGGGCAGCAGCGGAGAATCCTCCACACGGGAGCTGAAGAGGCGTAGCCCGCAGCAACCAGAGCAGGGGCCCAGCAGAGGGCGGACATGGCAAGGAAACAGATTGGGGTATGGTGTATCCTGAGATATCCAACTAGCCACCTGGGTCATATTAGCTGTAATCAGATTATATATGTATCTATGTCAAAAATAGAGTTTTAAAATAACTGGGAGTAAAAATAGTGTGACATTACTGATATGTGGAGAGGACCTCTGAAAAGGTGGGCATGGATAGAAGTCAGGAGAGAGAGAGAAGAATTGAAAGAAATAAAGAGGGTGCAGGGGAGGGAGTGGAAAAATAAAAAGAAAGAAAGAAATGGTGTTGCACTAGTGTGTCAAGTAACACATACACAGTAGGAACAACAATGGTAGTAAAATATATTGGATATAAAGGTAATTACCAATATGGTAAATTACAAGAGTAGGAAGATGTAAATGTCATTGGAATGTACATGTTGTGTACTGAAATGGGACACAAACAACCCATGGTAGATAAAGGGGGGGGGGGGGTTGATAAGTGAAGGAAAAACCAAATGAAATGAGAAAAGCGGGAAGGCAATAGAAAACATCTCCTAATAATGAATAGTGCATGATGAGTGTGTGGTTAACATATTGAGTGTGCAAGTATAATTAGGCAAAGTAAGGTGACATGGTAGATATCTATAGTGTGCTTACCCTTGTGCAGAACTTCTCAAGTGTGAGACGACAGTCCAAGTGAGGAGAGGAAGAAAAGTTTGCCATGTCAGCGTACTCACGCTTAAATCCCCGAGCGGGATCATTGGGCTACGCCTCTAACGCCATACGAACGTGGCTACGGCAAACGCCCACGCTGCGCATGCGCAGGCATCTCCAGCCCACGTAGATGACGCACTGCACATAAAAGCGTGAAGCCGCTGATTTGCGGAGATCACACGCTGGGTGCAGATGTATGGCGCCGATGTAACGGTGGCCCCGCCCCCCACACACACAAAGGGATGCGGAAGGGAGGGGACAGCAGGAGGGAAACCTCCCTTTATACATCGCAGCTCCCGATGAGGAGAAATATAACCGCGGCCACCAGTGAACACAGCACACAGGAACCAATGCCATAAATGACTCAAATAGCATAAGGAAAAGTGTAATACTCATATCTAAAACGTATAGTAGTAATAGAATAATAATAATGGGTATGACCACGAGAACAGCACATGGACCAAATGGGCTAGTAGGTGTCTTCCACCTTGGTAATTTAGAACAAAAAAGGGAGCGGTCCAGGTACTGTCTCTTAATATGGCACAACTCCATCCCTATAAAACATATAGTACAAAAAAGAGAGGTTTGCCCGTGGGACTTTAAATGAGTTGGTCATAGAGGTCATAACAAATAGAGTTTAATAAATTTCCAAACACATGATGAAACATGAACATAAAAACATCATAAGACATCGTTTGACCATTGAAATGTTAAATATGATGGTATGTTACATAGTATACATATACAACTTTGTACTCGACGCGTTTCGCGAGCTCCGCTCGCTTCCTCAGGAGTTGGTGTATATGTGAAGTATCTAAAAGATAACAGGTATCAATAAATAATGGCATACAATGGTAGTTATGGTCAAAGAGGAAGTATGTGGCTTCATAGAAGCCTTCCATACTTACATATGGTCAAATGGTCCATAGGGCTGGATAGCAAGGGCAGCAGCGGAGAATCCTCCACATGGGAGCTGAAGAGGCGTAGCCCGCAGCAACCAGAGCAGGGGCCCAGCAGAGGGCGGACATGGCAAGGAAACAGATTGGGGTATGGTGTATCCTGAGATATCCAACTAGCCACCTGGGTCATATTATCTGTAATCAGATTATATATGTATCTATGTCAAAAATAGAGTTTTAAAATAACTGGGAGTAAAAATAGTGTGACATTACTGATATGTGGAGAGGACCTCTGAAAAGGTGGGCATGGATAGAAGTCAGGAGAGAGAGAGAAGAATTGAAAGAAATAAGGAGGGTGCAGGGGAGGGAGTGGAAAAATAAAAAGAAAGAAAGAAATGGTGTTGCACTAGTGTGTCAAGTAACACATATACAGTAGGAACAACAATGGTAGTAAAATATATTGGATATAAAGGTAATTACCAATATGGTAAATTACAAGAGTAGGAAGATGTAAATGTCATTGGAATGTACATGTTGTGTACTGAAATGGGACACAAACAACCCATGGTAGATAAAGGGGGGGGGGGGGTTGATAAGTGAAGGAAAAACCAAATGAAATGAGAAAAGCGGGAAGGCAATAGAAAACATCTCCTAATAATGAATATTGCATGATGAGTGTGTGGTTAACATATTGAGTGTGCAAGTATAATTAGGCAAAGTAAGGTGACATGGTAGATATCTATAGTGTGCTTACCCTTGTGCAGAACTTCTCAAGTGTGAAACGACAGTCCAAGTGAGGAGAGGAAGAAAAGTTTGCCATGTCAGCGTACTCACGCTTAAATCCCTGAGCGGGATCATTGGGCTACGCCTCTAACGCCATACGAACGTGGCTACGGCAAACGCCCACGCTGCGCATGCGCAGGCATCTCCAGCCCACGTAGATGACGCACTGCACATAAAAGCGTGAAGCCGCTGAGTTGCGGAGATCACACGCTGGGTGCAGATGACTTCTGGCTTTCTGACCCCAGCGTGTCCAATTATCCACTCTGACACCTGAGCTCTAGAAAGTTTTATACCCTCCATGAGCAGAGCATTTTTTTGCTATTCAGCACTGTGCTACTTTAACTGGCAATTGCTCGGTCATGCAACACTGTACCCAAATTAAATTTATATAATTTTTTGACACAAATAGAACATTCTTTTGGTGGTATTTGATCACCACTGGATTTTTCATTTTTTGCTATATAAATGAAAAATAGCAGAAAAAAAAATCGAATTTCTTCATAGATTTAGGCCAAAATGTAATCCGCTAACTGTCTTTGGTCAAAAAAAATCCCAATAAGTGTGTATTAATTGGTTTGTGTGAAAGTTAGAGTCTACAAATTATTGATATACAGTATATGTGAAAATTGATTAATCCTTATGTACTGTACTAACAGTCATTTCTTGAGACCCCAAAATGCCAGGACAAGACAAATATCTCCCAAATTACCCCTTTTTGGAAGGAAGACAGTCTGAGGTATTTAACAAGAGGCATGGCAAGTTTTTTGAAGTTACTAGTTTTTGTCATATTTTTGGGGAAAATAAAAGAATGAAATATTTTTTCTTCACTTTTTTTTACATACTGCCATCAGTGCAGTATAGCATCATCATGTAACTGGTGTGGTGGTGATCAGGAATACTGACTGGTGACAGTATGTAAAAAAAAAGAAGAAAAAAATGTATTTGATTTCTTTTTAATTTTTTTATTTCTGACATAGTAACACTCAGGCAAACAAACAAATGGAGAGTCGTCCACTCTGGACTACCTTCTGAAGTTTATTGAAATATCATTCAGTAAAAGCAAACGGCTAACATGTTTTGGAAACTCTAGCCTTGATCACAGCACATTTAAGACAGAAACAACATAAAATATACATTTATATTATAATATATATATGCAGATTTCAGTGGGAAGTTTTCTCTGAATATATCACAATCATTTAAAATCAATGATCTGGACAATCATTCTAGATGAGGGAATACATGGGAAGATAAGTACAGTGTAAATAAAGTTTTTTGTATAAAAGATACATATATTAATTCAAACACCTACATGTCCCTTTATATATAATATCCGTTTATTATAACAAAGATTAAGGACTAATATACATGGGCTATACAAAGAAAAAAGGATTATATATTCAATAGATAATATGAGTAAATAGATGTAATTAACGAAGAAACAGATTCACATTGTATCTAAACAAAGATTAAGGACTAATATACATGGGATATACAAAGAAAAAAGGATTATATATTCAATAGATAATATGAGTAAATAGATGTAATTAATGAAGAAACAGATCCACATTGTATCTAAAATTAATTTCTGATGGTATACTGGTTTGGAAATTAAATATCCACCAGACTTCCCTCTCTAGGAGTCTGCAGTGGATACCCCACCCCCCCCGAAAGGGGATGTTAATTTTCTCGTTTCTTGTTAATTTTCCAAACCATAGAAAACAAATGCAGACATGTCACCCGAATGCACATGCGTGAAATACTTTGACACATTGGAGGGTCCTTTCTCATTTGAATAGGATGCTCCATGGTAATGCTCACTAAGCGTGTTCTAAGTGGTCGCATAGTGCAACCTATATACTAAAGTTTACAAAGTGCATTCCACAGCATAAATTACATGACCAGTGTAAGACCGATATCCCCAATGCTCCATAACCTCCCTTTTACCTTTTAAAACCCCTTTCTCTTCCCCCCCCTGTGTTTATAACAAATAGACCACACACAGGAGTTTGGAGTATAACTGGCCATAGCAGCCTTTTTATTAATAAACTATTAAAATCCAAAAATAAATAACTTTTTTATCAACATATGTATAACTATGTACAACCTTTTTAACGACAATTTTAACTCCCAATCTTTTGTTCTTTGATGGCACCCCGAATTTCACATTCTCCACTTTAAACTTTCCACCAGTACTCTACGGGACCATATTTTACCATACCAGGCCTCCAGCCATATTATCAGCTCGGAGACAACCCCCTTCCCGCAGTGCAGCCATTTCCATATTCCAGCCTACCCTTCCGCTGGAAACACACCTGGATGTCCCCTTAGCCTTTAGGACCCCTCCACACCCTCAAGGCACTCTCAATACTATCCTGAAGACCTAGTGCCCATAAATCGATGCCCACAGCCGAAAGGTGCACTCCGTCTCCTCTTAGGTACATCCCCATGTTACCCTCCAACTCCATGTGTCTCACTACCAATCCCCCATTTCTAATGACAAATTTACCCACCGCCTTGTTCACCTTAATTCGTGCCTTATTGATCCTGAACACAGATCTCACCTTGCCCCATGAGGTCCTCACTACTATGTCTGACCACACCACTATTATCCCCGGGAAAGCCACTCGAAGTGTCAAAAAATCGCACTTCACATCAAAAACCAGCTCCCTGGTGGATCGGACCCCCCAGTCATTCCCCCCACATGTAATACTAACACATCTGGTGGCTTGTCAAGCTGAGCGTATTTTTCGATTTCAGGCACAACTCTGCTCCATCCCATTCCTGGAATTCCTATCCATCTAATGCATGCCTCTCTCCGCGAAAACCCCACTTGCCTGCCCTCTGGTCTATCGTCCCCCCTCCTGGTCCCCCAAAAACATAAGAATGCCACAAGATCCAGATGAGGCGTGGTTGACCTCCATCTGAAATGACATAACACAATACAAATTAAAATATATACGCGCCACCCACACACACCTTTTTTTTTTTTTTTTTTAAACGTCATCATTTACCAAGTGAGGGCGCACATAAGACCAGAACCTCCTGGATTCCCACCTCCCAATCCTCCTAACTGCTGCCGCATCCAACCCACCCCTTGCGGCTTCTGTAGCTGCCCCAATGCAGAAGGAGTGTGAGGCAAATTGTCTACAATCCAGCCCCGCCGCCCTAAGGCATTTGTGGAACACTGCAAATGAACTGAAACCTAGATAAAAAGGTCCCATCCCCATGCACGAACAACGGCCCCTCTCCAACCGGTTTAATTTTTAGAAGTTCCTCAACCACCGTTACCGGGCAAACTTCTGAACCAGGCAACGTAAACAGCTGCACCTTTACCCCCTTTCCTCCCTGGTCTGTCTTAGACCTGCGCAACCTTAACACCACCCTATCGCACTTGACCTCCACGTCCTGTACCATCAAACCCCCTTTTTCCTGTTTTGCCGAGCTCACCAACTCCCCCACACGAAATGCTCCAAAAAACGCAATAGAAAACGCTGCCCTAAACAAAATTACTTCATAACCAGATGAACACACCCCACCCAATTTTGTACAAATAACCTACAGAATTGAAAATGACACCGGCCTCCTCGTATCTTTTTTTAGAGTGACTCTTCCTGTACCCTTTTAGCGCTTGTTTCACCCAGAAGTCCTTAGTGAAATCCATCAGGCCCTGAAGCTTAAATAAAAAGGTCAAACCCACCAGCTTCCACTCAATCACGGACACTGACCCCCCCTTTCCATGTGTCGTGAAACGAAATATACCACAAGCAGCACAACTCGTGCCCTCCCAGCTTGGCTCCCGCCAGCCGTGTAAAATCTAACCACTCCGTCCATATCTTAGTATATGCTGCCCAGGTCGACCCACTTACAGACCTTCTGATCCATCCCGCGGCGACTCCAAGGCCATCTCCCAAAGCCACCCCGGGCAAGGAATCCCCTCCTTTTCGGCAGCTGGGGCCAGCTCCCTGAACCTGTCCCACTGAAACCGAGACAAGGAGTCAGCCAGCGTGTTGTCAATGCCCGGGATATGAACAGCATATAGAAAAACTTTTAACTGTAAACAACGCAGCACAAGGTGGTGCAGCATTTGTATTACCGGCTGTGATGATGCGAATAACCGATTGACGACTTGCACCACCTCCATATTGTCGCAGTTCAACAATTCCTACAGTACCAGGTTACGAGTAAATCCTGCCTCCACCCAAAATTCTGGCCACGCCTCTGCGCTCCATTGCCCTTGGAAGAAAGCCCCATAACCCGTAGATCCAGCCGCGTCCGTAACCAATTCTAGATCGAAATTACTTACCGGCCCCTCCATCCAAACCGATCGACCACCGTACGTTTCCATGAACGTGTGCCAAACTTTCAAGTCCTCCCTGTGTTCCCTGGTAAGTCTGATGAAATGGGTTGGGGACTGTATCCCCGCTGTAGCTGCCGACAGCTGTCGGCAAAAAACCTTACCCATCGGAATAATGCGACACGCAAAATTCCACTTACCCAACAAGGATTGCAACCGTCTGAGCTGCACTTTCCTTTTCTCCATCATCTCCCTGATGTCCATCTTAAGCCCTTCCACCTTGTCCCCTGGCAACCTACTCTCCATGGCTCTGGTATCGATCTCGATGCCCAGGAAACTCAATTCTGTTGTCAGGCCCTCCATCTTTTCTGCTGCTAATGGAAACCCCAAACTTATCCGCAATGTGCTGCAGCGTCGCCAAGAGAATCGCACACACATTGGACGAATGCGGACCCATGCATAGGAAGTCGTCCAGGTAGGGTATCACCGAATCTAAACCTGACACGTCCCGTCACCCATTCTAGGAATGAGCTGAACAATTCAAACTTGGCACAGGAAATGGAGAAACCCATGGGCAAACACTGATTGACGTAAAATTCCTCCTGCCAATAGCAACCCAACAGCCAAAAACTGTCTCGGTGTACTGGTAGCAAGCGGAATGCCGACTCAATGTCCGATTTTGCCATGAGTGCTCCCTGACCATAGTGCCTAACCCATGCCACGGCATGGGTGTATAAGACACCGTACAATCTTCGGGATTTATACCATCGTTCACAGATCCCCTTTTGGAGACAAGAGATGGCGAATAAGGCGAAACTTATTCGGTTCCTTCTTAGGCACCACTCCCAACGGTGACACTACCAAATCCCGCAGCGGCTTTTTTGCAAACGGACCACTCATGCGCCATAGCGCCACCTCCGTGGCCAATTTCTCAGAAACCACCCCAGGGTTCTGCAGTGCCGACCGTAAATTATTTGCCATAGGAGGTATCACCGCCAGGGAGCATGGTATCCTAAAACCCTCTGAAAACCACTCTGCCAACACCCTTGCTGCTTCCCTATCCGGGTACCTATTTAGGAGAGGCTGCATCCTTACCTCCTTCACCGGTGTTGTCCCTCTTCTGAGCAAACTCCCCTGCCCACTTTCCTTTTTTGAAACAATGGGACAAGGGGTGAGTCCCTCCACATCCTGAGCATTCATGTTTGAACAGACAGGACACCCCAAACTTGCAAGACCCCTCATTAAACTGCCAACACACCCCCCATTTCTTTCCGGCCGGAAGTCCAGAGGTGGGTGATCCCCCGGCCCCCCCTTGAAAAAACTGGTTCGGGGCCCTGGCAGAAGACATCGAACACATCCATAGGCTGATATCCTTATGATCCCACCTAAGAGCTGGCCGAACTGGCCTCCTCTGCCTAAACTGCTCATCATGCCGAAGCCACGCGTTCTGCCCATACACCCTATGAGCATCCCCAATGGCGTCCATATAGCAGAACAGTGCTGAGCAATGTTCCTGCTTTTTCTCACCTATGACACTGGCCATGATGGCGAACGCCTGTAGCCAATTTACGAAGGTCCTGGGGATCAACTGATACCTCCTCATTCTCCTTTTTGGAATCGTCCGGTTTTACCCTATCTAGATTGAACTTTTCCAGTGGTAACAGTGATAAGATTTCCACATACTCACCTTTTACAATCTTATCCCTAACCTCTTGTTTCAAATGGGCTCCCAACGGCCCCTCATAGCAAACATATACCTCGCATTTTGCTGCATCCGCTATCCTGACCACGTCTGCCCTAGCCCCTACTGTGGGCTCCCCCGCTTTCTCTCCCGCAGTGGTACTCCCCATCATACCTGGTTCCGGCGTAGCAGCAGACTCCCCCATTCCCCAAGGGGTCCCCCCATTCCCCGTCTTCTCCGCTTGCCCCCCAACCCACAGTACTACCTGTGCTGGCACTACCTGGCAGCCCGCAAAACGCTGTACCAAATCCCTTAACCCCTTAACCCCCCCAGTAACTTCTGCAGTGGCTCCTGTGTCCCAGAGGTGGTGGGCGAGCTGCCCGCCACCCTCGGGCCAGGCGGCACCCCCGCTGTGGCCTCTGGTGCAACCCCTCCTATCCTCTGGGGCCCCCCTCCCCCATACCTAACAACCTGCACAAAGCATCATTCACATCCACAGCAGATATAACAGGTGACTTACCGGGCTGACTGGGCCTGCTCCCCATAGCCGCTGCTCTGGTTCCTCCTGGCCGTACGATCTCCTGGCGCTGCTCTTCTTCGGAGCCCGACAGCTTCCCTTCCAACTGTACCTCCATGGCTGGGAGCATCGGTGTGACCAGCCCCCCAGGCGAAGCAGGCCTGGAGGTCGTGGGTTCCGTCCTTGTTGCCGCTCGCCCCCTCTCCATGTGTCTCCCTTCAGATGCTGCACCGCACAGGCCTGTACTCATGGCTCCTCTGCTAGGCCCTGCTCGTCTCCCTCTGTCTGCTCCTGCATCTCTCCATCTGTCTTGCGCCGGCGGACTGCCAGCAGCTTCTGGTAGCTGCCCCACAGCCATGGCACCACTCCTCCTCTGCCAAATCTCCCCTCTGACAGAGCCCTATGAAGAAGCGGGGATTGCACTATCCCTGATCTCTGTCCTGGACGGCAAGGCACGGGCACTGTTACGGCCCGTAGCCCCACCCCGAGCTCCGCCGAGGGTGAGGATTCCGTCCCCGGTGGCGGCTCGTTTGGCCGGGGGTGCCGACAGGTCCGCTAATGGGCTCCTAGTGGGGCGCTGAGCTCTGCTGGAGGGGCCTGGAGAGAAGCGCTCAGGCCTCTGGGACCACCTAGCACGTGGCATCACCTCACCTCCCGCATTCGACCCCCCCGCTTCATCCTGGACAAGGGTAGCTACCTGGGCTTGTAACCATTCGGGCCCCCTCATCGTCGTCTCTGTCCGCAAGCATGCTAGGATTAAATCAATATCTGCCATGCTGCTGCAGCGTGTTTCTCCTCACTTCTGTTTCTCCCCCACTGCTCCTGGAAGTTCCCGCTCCTCATTTTATAGCACTCCACCCTCTTAGTTCATTTTTCTGCCTCCTCCCCTTTACTTCCCTCTCCCATTAACCCCTTGTTGTCTCACCGCTCCACACTTGTCATGCCCGGCCCTTCATTATTTTCCATGCTTTCTTTCCATTCCGGGCCTCACTTTATTGGTCCCACAGTTAATAAGATTTCTAATCTTGAATTCCATACCATTGCCACACTGGGTTTTTCGAAATATTTAGTACAAAATTTGCAGGTATTAACCCCACATGCATATGATGCTGTGATATGAAGCCATGTCCCAATGTTGGTGCTTGAATGAAACCCAGAAGGAAAGTATACCCCCCAGAGTAGTAGCCCGTTGGCTGGAAAAACGGCAACCAGTTTTCACGATCTCCAAGTTGTTTATCTGCAAGTAATACAGATTCAGATCCAGAGTCCTGCTGCCACCTCAGGGCAGAAGATTGTGGTGTTCTCAGGGTGCCCTGCCACTAGGCCTGTGATGAAGCCAGGACCTGACAGGAGGAGAGGACTCGGGAGGCAGAAGATCAGGCCACCAGCTGACTGCCAGGAGGAGAGGTAAGTTAGCCATCACATAGAGGTTGAGCAAAGTCCTAAGTTGCGTGACTGGGGTTGAAATTTGTGAAGGGGGTATTTTTGGAGTGTGTGTGGGGGGTGGTATTTGTGGAGTGTAAGGGGGGATATTTGCGGAGTGTAGTGTGGGTTTTTTTTTTTTGTGAAGTGGAATGTTGTAGGTATTTGTGGAGTGTAGGGGGTAATGCCTGGTGTTAATAGTGCGTCCGCTGACACCAATGCTGGGGGTTAATAGTGCGTCTGCAGACACCAATGCTGGGGATTAATATTGCGTCCACTGACACCAGTGCTGGGGGTTAATATTGCGTCCGCTGACACCAGTGTTGGGGGTTAATACTGCATCCACTGACACCAGTGCTGGGGGTTAATATTGCATCCGCTGACACCAATGCTGGGGGTTAATATTGGGTCTGCTGACACCAGTGCTGGCGGTTAATATTGTTTCCGTTGACACCAGTGCTGGGGGTTAATAGTGCGCAAACAGGGATTTTTTTTAACACTTTGCTGTTACAATGATCATCATTGTAACAGCAATGTTTTGGACTGTTGTGATTACTAGTGATCTGTGATTGACTACAGCTAATCGCATGGTACAGGGTGTGGTGATTGGGCCAAGTACCATGTAATAGCTGTAGGCCAATCACAGCATCACTCTATAGGAAACACAGCTTTGTTGACATTGTGATCATGGTATCGCATAGCGATCTCATGATCCCCCCAGCCACTCAAAGCGGTTGGGTATCTGGATCTGCATACCACTGTGTCCACCGGGCAGGAGCAGCTTGCTGCGCTATCCCTAAGAGGCTGGATGACATACTGTACATGTATGTGATCCAGCCTGCCTGTGCCGTCCACCCACAGTAAATGTACTGAGGGCAGGCGGCAAGTGGTTAAGAGGTCCTTGATCTCTTCCTCCCCCTTGTGGGGAAACATCAGGGTTTTTTAGACCTCTGATATTTGATTAAAGAGGGGCTAACACAATGAAGTATGAAGTATGTACTGTCACCAAGGGGCTTTACATTCCCTGGAAATATTACTAAAGAGTTATATATAACACAACATACACATGTGCGCACACACACAAAACCTGTGGTGTGTGAGTGTGCTTGTGTTTATGTCAATAGTACATTGTACATTGTATATCCCTGCATGTTGTGATTGTTAAGGTGCTCATCTAATAGTTTTTTTAAAACTATCGATGCTCCCTGCTGATACCACTGCTTGTGGAAGAGAATTCCACATCCTTACCACTCTAATGCCCCGTACACACGGTCGGATTTTCCGATGGAAAATGTCCGATCGGAGCGTGTTGTCGGACATTCCGACCGTGTGTGGGCTCCATGGGACATTTTCCATCGGATTTTCCGACACACAACGTTTGAGAGCAGGCTATAAAATTTTCCGCCAACAAAATCCGATCGCGTCAATTCCGACCGTGTGTGGCCAGTTCCGACGCACAAAGTGCCACACATGCTCAGAAGAAATTCCGAGACGGAACAGCTTGGTCTGGTAAAATTAGCGTCCGCAATGGATACAGTACTTTCCTCACGGTGCAATGTAAAAAATGGTTTAATACAGCGCACTCTCTTCTTCTTTATAATGTGGGAAGAATTAAGTAGTTTTGCTGCTCATATCCACACAGACTTCTCACAAACTTCTTTCTTTATTATTTATCGGGACTCCCTCAATATATTTGGATTTGTCACATCTGACAAAATTATTTTTGGGTTGTTTTCTTTTTTTTTTTTTAAGGCTGTTTTTTGTTGTTTTTTTAGGTTTGTATTTTTTTCAAGTCTGATCTTTGTTCTATTTTATTTTTAGTTTTACTCCATATTATTTTTGTGTGTGTTTTGTGTGTCAAGTTACCACAACACCATTGATATCTTATATTTTTTAATCTCAAGGAGATTGTTTGGTGTTGGTGTCCCTTGTTAATTTCACATTGTACTTTAGAAAAGTACCTGAATCCTCACAAACAAACTGTCCTTTTTGAAGGAAAAAACACATAGGAGAGTATAATTGAAACAAAAAATCCTTTATTAAGGGCTCACAACCAAACAAATAGGGGGGAAACACTGGAGAAACAGCTGAAATTAGCGAAGCCTTGGACCACCAGGGCAGACATCAATTCTTTAACATCAAAATTGGTGGCCTGAGGAGTCCTTATCTAAGGGAGTGCAGTCTGATTCAGAAGTCCCAGAGATCCAAAAATCCTGCATCTTTTGCCTGACCAGACTGGACCCAGGGTCATCACTTTCTGGTTTTCTTTCCACGCTTCCTTCCTGGCTGTGGCTCAGGTGTTGGAGAGGAGGAGGAGGAGGAGTAGGACCTGGAGGAGGAGGAGGACTAGTAGGACCTGGAGGAGGAGGAGGAGTAGTAGGACCTGGAGGAGGAGGAGGACCATGTGTGAGGTCACAAATGTGGGTAGCAGATGTTATTTGGCCCCTCAACCCCTTATTGAGAGCTTCCAAAATTAAGGACTCACACAGGAGTCGTTGGCCCTCCTCCATCTGCCTCATTTTGCAGGCAGTTATGCAAGCAAAGTCCTCCTCCACAGTGTGGGGGGTTCTCAGGGCCTCTGTAGCCTTCCAAAAGAGGCCTATGGCAGCCTCCTCCAGGGTACTCCTCTTCCTGCCACTCTGTCTTTGCGGTTGTAGGGGAGGGACCTGCATATCAGGCAGCCTGCTTGGCCCGGCCACCACCTGGCTGAGACTTCCCTGTGTATGAAAAAGGGACATGGTTTTAGTTTTTGCATCATCAATCACAATCATAAATTAGTACTCCAAACTAACATCTAGTTAACATCATTGATTGGACAAGCAGAAATATTTAGAGGAATGCTATACCTGGCTCAAGCTGGGCTCCTCCACATGTTGCTGCCTGAAAGGCCCAGGTTGGGCATCAGAAGCCTCAGCTGGGGGGGAAGGAAGCGTGGAAGGAAGACTGGAGAGTGCTGGCCTGGGTTCAGTCTGACCTGCCAGAAAATGCAGTCTGTCATAGTACCATAGCCTGGGGACATAGATGTCATCTGCTGCTCCGGATCTCTGGGAATCCTGGACCTTCTTGCGCTCCCTTAGATATGTACTCCTCAGGCCACCAATTAGGATCTTCAAATAGGTGATGTCTGCCGTGGGGATCACCGTCCTCACAAATTCCAGCAATTGATCCAGTGCTGCCTTCCTCTTTGTTTGGTTCTTATAATGTGGGTGTTTATCTGCCATAGACAAGGCAGCTCCCTGAACATATCAATGAAGATTGCCATAAAGTCGTTATCTTTCAAGATATCCATTTTCACTGCAAGACACAACACAAGACAAACCCTAATGTCAGGCCAAACTCTCCTAATCTTGTTACAATATAGGCCTCAATCTAGAAGCAGTATAGGCCCAAGTTTGGTTCTTACCTTCGTTATCAGGATTGGCGCCTCCGATGCTCCTTCCTCCGCTCACAGATCGTACGTACTACACACCTGTGTTACGCTTTATACACACTGCGCATGCGTGTAACTCCGCCCGCCCCTGACGTTCTTTCTAGTCTATTCCCCGCCCCTTTTCATTTGGCGCAGTGGGGGAAGAGCACATGGCGGAGACACAGCAGGTGCGTGCTAATTACAGCAACGAGGAGGAGGGGGAGGAAAGCCCGGATCCGGAAACGTCTGGATCAAGAAGGAGAAGATTTAGGGCCTCAAATATGTCCTTTGGGGAGATGTTGGAGATGGTCGACATCCTGAAGAAGGCCGACTATGATGGAAAGTATGGACCTTACCCCAACCCCAATGTCAGAAAGGCCAAGTGTTCAAAAGTCTGCACCGGAATTTCGGGGTACGTCGATCGAAAGATCAGCTCAGGACCTCAAATTACGAGAACACGAGCAGTACAGAAAGATCCGGAGAGTGTTGCAAAAAAGTATGTAGTTGTCCTGTGTTCCTATTCTTTTTGTGTTTATTACGTTCATGCTGCTCCATGTGCTTTTAGAAATTGTTGTACAGTTTAAAATGGCAACTTTCATGTTCATGGGCACATTATTCGTTCGTATCAAACATTTTTCTTTCGGCCTAAAAATCACCATTGTTTTTGCCATATGCATTTGACCACATTTTTTAGGGCCTACTTGTATGAAACTAATTTGGTTGTGTAGATGTGTTTGTTACTAGAATGAAATGCAAACTAGATTCTGTGTAAGGAGAGGACACTCAGCAGCAGTTTTCACATCTGGACGCTGGAGCACTAGTGTGGGACACAAGAACACCCTTTTTATTAGGGGTCCCACACAGGTGCTCCAGTGTATACTATAGCGGGGTCTCCATCTGTGAAGCTTGTACAAAACAGGTAAAGTATTGAAGCTTGACAAAGGACAATAAAAATTCTACATCTTGGAACTCTGCCAAAATAGACAATTGTATCCCACTTCCAAGCAATGTTTCATATTTATAGTTCTGCCATCAAATATCTGTGTGCTAAGTATACCTTTTTTGTTTCACATAGGGGAGAAAAGACTCAGAGGACACCCCTCATCCGAGGAGACCAGAGACCCCCCACCTCTGGAAGAAGGGGAAATACCCCAAACACAAGAAGAGCAGGAGGAAGAAGACGTGGTGGAACTAGTCACCACAACAGGTGAGTGTCTGCGACCACAGGCTCAGGTAAGAGATGGATGCCAGCATATTTATAATACATGTTTTTTTTTTGGTTTCTCTCTTTTTAAGTGATCATGATGTTGTGGATCCAGATCCTTTCACCTCGGAAAGTGCCCAGATCCTGATTGGGGAGACCATGGGGTGTAATGTTGCCTTGGAAAACATCACGAAAAACATCAATGATGTTATTAAAAAAAATAAGAACATCATTTATGTTTTGGGGAGACCCCTCCAAAGCCCTTTCTTTTATGGTGTACTACAATTTTAATTTTTTTTTGCACGAATTGTAGAAAAGCCAAATTTTGAGGATGCACACAGTGTGCCAACATGTGCTATCTGCCATCACGGGAGATCAATAGAAGCGTTTTGGGGGTGCAACCTCTTCCTCAATAATAAAGTAGCTGTGAGGAAGGGGTTGCACCCCCAAAACACGTCCCTTGATCCCCCATGATGGCAGCTAGCACATGTTGACATTCGTAAATTGGTGTGCGTCTTCAAAACTTGGCTTTTCCTGGGGTGACTTCACCCCATCTGAACGCAATATCAAACACAGTTCCTAAATACTCATGTCTGATATTGCCTTGAAGTTCTACCAAATGTGAACTTTGTAAGTTCAAGTTTTGTGTCTTTCTTCTTGGTTTGAAACATGCCTGTTTTATCGTAAATGGACATTTGTACTTTTTCTAATGCCACCCCAAAAATTATTGTTATACAACAAACATGTTGGTTTGTTTTAAAAACCTTTTCTAAATGCACATGTGATTGTGCTGGTATTAAAAAGTTTGTTAATCAAGAATGTGTGGATAATTGTCTCAACGCTACAATACTTTTGTGGTGCTCCAATTGCAGCTTTATGTGACAATGGGGGTTATTTAATAAGGGCCAATCCACTTTGCACTACAAGTGCAGTTTCAGTGCAGTTTCAAGTGCACTTGTAGTGCAAAGTGTCTTTTCCTTTAGTAAATAACACCCAACAGTGCTTTGTAAGGTTACACAATCACGCCATTTTCAGGACTCACCACATTTCTGTCAGGGTCAGCTAAAACAAACACAAGCAGTAAATGTCAACAAAGATTTGCTTAATTTTTTTTTTATTTGATAAAGGTTTAACACATTGTCTGGCATATTGATGGCCCCTCTACCCGCAAAAAACTCAAGGTATCTTAGCTGTACATCATGGGCACTGAGGGAGGGCAAGCCAGGACGGCCACTTTCAAGTGCCGTCAGGGTTGTTTCATTTATAATTCCGGCCTCAGGCCCAACTGAGCCAGCATAGTTGGCAGAATGTTGACGTAAAAAGTTATGTAGAACACAGCACGCCAGGATAATATGATTCAGTTTATACTCCGCCATATGTATAGGTGTAAGAAATAGGCGGAACCGGCTGGCCATGATTTCAAATGTGTTCTCCACCACTCTTCTGGCTCTGGCCAGCCGGTAATTAAAAACCCTCTGGTCCGGGGTGAGGGTACTCATCGGGAATGGCCGCATAAGATGGTCCCCCAGTGTAAATGCTTCATCCGCAACAAAGTCGAATGGGAGTCCTTCCACATTGTCTTCTGGAGGTGGCAAGTCCAAGCTGCCATTCTGGAGACGCCTGTAAAACTCCGTCTGGGCGATGACTCCACCATTGGACATCCGGCCATTCTTCCCCACATCCACATACAGGAACTCGTAATTAGCTGACACCACCGCCAACATCACAATACTATTGATCCCCTTATAATTATAATAGTACGACCCCGAGTTGGGTGGTGGGACGATGTGGACGTGTTTCCTATCAATTTTCCCTCCGCAGTTAGGAAAGTCCCACTGCTTTGCAAAGTGGGAGTCCACAGTCTGCCATTCCTGTGGCGTGGAAGGAAACTGTTGAGGAAAAGCAGATGGAACATGGAAAGCAGATTAGACACAAAACTTCTTGGCCAACATCAAGATAACATTTATTAATGGGAATTTTTTAAGACCAAAGTATAAGGAACACCTATCAGATTCCCCTTCCCCCCCTCTCATGGGCCATTTCTAACATTATAGGGGGGGGAGCTCTTGGACAGGTAACCCTCTCCACTTCATTGAGAGATGAATGCCTAAATAATGGGTATTACTTGGAACAGCCCCTCCTTAGTTACACTATTGGCAGCCCACTGGACAGGTAAGAAGTCTCATAATACAAAGATATAAATACACATTGTACACATTTGAGCACATTTGGACATTCTGCTATTACCTAGCAAGATAATAATAGGATACAAAAACTTTAAACAGTACCATTTGAAAGTATACAGGCAGGCCCTTGCACTACATGCTTTGGGGAATTCATCCATACATCTGAGCACAAAAGAGATGGGTATAGTGTGTATGGGTTTGGCAAAGTCAGCAGATAGATGATTGAGGATAGATAGAGAATTGTTATCAGCTGACTTAGCAGTTGGGGGGAGGGAGGGTTCCAAATGATTTGGGGACCCCCCAAAAAAAGCCTCTGGCACTCTGCCTGAATTTAAAGCACAAATCACATTTCAAAGCATTTTAGGGGGTATTTAGGGTAAAGCACTACTATGGAGCTGATAAAATACATTGTTAAGTGACTACATGAGGTGAATATAGGGGCAGGAGGCCATGCTGGGGAGGTAAGTGAAGGCAAATATGTATGAAGGACAAGAAAAATAAGTACATAAAAATCCAGCATGCATGAGGACAAAGGGGACATTCACAGCATATTACAATCATGGTAATTAGGGAATGAGGAAAGAAATACAACATATTATCAAACATTAAATACAATAAAATGTGATATTAAAGGATAAAAAACTTACCTTAATATACTCCTTCTGCAGGACCTGGATGATGGCAGAAGAGGTCTCCGGGATAGTGATACCCAGAGCCTGGGGGGAGATGCCTGTCGAGAACTTCAAGTCCTGCAGGCTTCTCCCCATCGCCAAGTACCGCAGGGTGGCGAAGAGCCTCTGCTCCGGAGTGATGGCTTGCCTCATGCAGGTATCCTGCCTGCTGATATAGGGGGTCAGCGAAGCCAACAAATGGTGAAAAACGGGGTCCGTCATCCTGAGAAAGTTCCTGAATTCATCAGGATTATTCTCACGGATCTCACGGAGCGAAGGCATATGACAGAACTGGTCACGCTGAAGCAACCAATTCTTGGTCCATGAACTCCTCCCCACTCTGATCATGGACTGGACTTGTGTCAAGGTCAGGACCCCAACATCAAGCACCTGCACAGCACGGACTCTACGAGGAGTACGTATACGCAACATGGCTAGAAAACGGTCGGCTGCTCAGAATGAAGCAACAGAACACACTGAGGAACAGCAAGGCCTATGAAGAGCGACCTGAAAAACAGTAACAAACGAACAAGAACACAATGACTAATCAAAGTAACGCGTAGCTTGCTGCACGCACTGAAGAACAGATACAAACCCACAAGCACAAACTGAACAGCAGAAAACGATCTGAAAACCACGAGTCTGAAAAAGCGTGAATCGTCTCTCACCAAACTTAGTAATTAGCCTCTTAGGATTCATTAGTGGGATAAAGTCCTCCTGAAAAAAACCTACCCAACAAATGTTTGGTCCCATGGAAGCTAGTGTTACTTAAAGGAATGCAACAAAAAATACTTGGGCAGCTAAAATTTAAATACTAACACATATCGGCATGAATTTATGAAAGACGCTTCTTGTCAGATGAATGTTCTAAGAGGAAGGGCGGAGCAGGACGATGCGCTGACGTCACCTCTAGTCTGTGTGTTTTCTCCAGAGAGACGGGTCTGTCCGTATGTGTTTGGCCGACACAACGGACTTCAGGCTTGACTATCGAATACTTATGTAAGTGTGTTCTTGACATTTTTAGAATAAAAGTTAAAAGGTTTTTACACGATCGGAGTTCTCTACTTTTTATTACATGCTATTATACATCTGGCACCGATCTGGCCCCTATGATGGTCTGAGGCACAGCCGGAGCTCAGCAGTTCAGCACGGGATTTCCACTTACCAACACAGCTGATATGCCTTCTATGATCCTCTGTAATGGAGGATCATATATGTCTGGTAAGGAGTAACCCCTTCCATAATGGTGGTGGATCATAATTTGTTTTGCTATCCAACAACTGAAGATTCCCTTTTGTGTGGACCTTTGTACTGCTCCTGTTGTTTGCACGGGTGGACTTTTTCACATAATTGCTGAGAGACTTTTTGTACTGAATTTGGTTTTCAATTATTGATCATTGAGATCTTTATCAATATATCCTTCATATTCACATGTATAGAATTTTGTGTATATATTTGTGTATATTATATTACCAGTGCTCTTGTAGAATTTTATTTACACTATTTAGTGCATTGATGGGACTTTATATACCCCATTAACTTGATGTGGTTTCATTAGATATTCACTAATTATGATTATTTTTAGGGTATTTTTAGCGCGATTCAGGTTTTTTCTAATTTATTTGATGTATGTGTGTCATATATTTTGAATTGCTGCTTCTATAGTCATAGTTCACGCTATATCTCTATCTTTTATTTCTTAGCGCAGTTTTATTTTTATTTTTCTCTTATGATTGCGGAGTAGCCCGAGGAGAAGAAGGGAAGAAGACGCCGTGGAGGAAGATGCCGGATGAGAACACCGGAGGAAGAACCAGAAGAACCAGAAGAACCAGAAGAAGAAGAAGATGGAGGAAGAAACCGAAGGAAGATAGAAGAAAGAGCATAGAAGATAGAAGAAAGAAGAAGCATTTAAAAAAAGGAATTGTCAAAAACTGTCTCTTGTCATTTTTAACATTTTTGACAGTTTTTTTTGTGAAAGGGCCGGGATCTGGGGGTCCCCTTGTTAAAGGGGGCTTCCAGATTCCGATAAGCCCCCTGCCTGCAGACCCCTACAACCACCGGGCAAGGGTTTTGGGGATGAGGCCCCTGTCCCCATCAACATGGGGACAAGGTGTTTTGGGGGATACCCCAAAGCACCCTCCCAAAGTTTAGGGCATGTGGCCTGGTACGGTTTAGGAGGGGGGCGCTCTCTTGTCCCCCCCTCTTTTCCTGCGGCCTGCCAGGTTGCGTGCTCGGATAAGGGTCTGGTATGGATTCTTGAGGGGACCCCACGCCATTTTTAAAAAAAATTTTGGCCGGGGTTCCCCTTAATATCCATACCAGACCTGAAGGGCCTGGTATGGAATTTAGAGGGACCCCCCACAGCACTTTTTTAAAAAATTTTGGTTCAGGGTTCCCCTGTGGGGAATTCCCATGCCGTTTTTATTAATGAACTTTTATGTGTATTGTCGGACCGGCAATTCATTAATCGCCGCGAGTAGTTTTAAATGACTTTTTTTCCTTTGAAATGTCATTTTGCTGTCAGACTGTTCTAAACACGGGAAACATGCGCCCCTTTACAGGCATACTATAGACACCCCCCAAGTACGAAATTTAAAGGAATATTTTACACTTTTATTGTTTCACTTTAAGCATTATTAAAATCACTGCTCCTGAAAAAACGGCCGTTTTTAAAACTTTTTTTGCATATATCCATGTCTCCTGGGGCAGGACCCAGGCCCCCAAACACTTTTTATGACAATAACTTGCATATAAGCCTTTAAAATTAGCACTTTTGATTATTCATGTTCATGTCCCATAGACTTTAACGGTGTTCGCGTGTTCTAACAGATTTTTTGCCTGTTCGCAAGTTCTGGTGCAAACCAGACAGGGGGGTGTTCGGCTCATCCCTAGTCACTAATATGGTATTTGTACATCGCTATCATATCCCCTCTCAAGCATCTCCTCTCCAGAGAATAAGTTCAATGTTTGTAGTCTTTGTAGTGTTCACCTAACCTAGCTCTGAATGCTCTGATGGTATGTCCAACATACAATAACTATCATGGACATTTCAAGCAATAAACAAACTCGGTTGAACAGCAAAAAATTGGAAAATAAAATAACTTTTTCCATTCACCTGGAAGGACTTTTTCTTATGGTCAACAAATTGACATGTTAAGCACTTGGGTTCTCTGCATTGGAACATGCTGTCTAAGCATGGACACATTCTTAAACCCATTCATAAGTCCAACGTATTTAGTATCTAATCATCATTAGAATATGTAGTTTACTTTTAATTATATATTCACATTTTATTTCAGTTTTATTGAGTATGGACAGTATTAGTCGCTCTAGGGTCAATTAACATTAGCCTTACGCATCCCCTTGGCACATGCAGTGTCTAGCACTATTTTATGGTTTTGGTTAAACAAGAGTTAATAGCACTGGCCTCATACTTCCACCCCCTCCCACTCTTCACAGCATATAAAGACTTGTTCTTTGGCCAATCTCCTTTCCATGGTTTGATAAAGGGGCCCTGAAACGTGTAGCCACATACCCTCTACGTCCTGTCTTCACCCAGCCAAGAAAGGTGCTGTATTGGAGCCGCAGCTATCTTGCCACTTCTGGAAGCTGCTGATGCTTATGTTCCAGCCTGAAGTCTGGCAGCTGCACTTCCATCAAGAACTCTGCTTCAACTGACCACATTGCCTGCTGAGTTCTGCAGCCTCACGGTGATCCTATGGAGGTCTATATGGGTCTATGACAAGCCTTGATCCACTTTTATCTATTGAGTGAATTTTTATTGTCTTTTATGCTTTTATAATAAATTGCTATATCTAGATGGAGGCACCCTCTTATGTTTGCTTTTTAAATATAGAGATTGAGCTGTTTATCTCATCCTCTATAGTTTATGAACAAATTCAACAGAATTGATCCCAGGACAGATCCTTGCAGGACCCCATTTACCTAACTGGACTATTCTGAGTACTCGCTATCTATCGCCACCCTTTGTACCCGCCCCTGTAGCCAGTTTTCAATTTAGGTACTCATCCTATGGTCCATGCCAACAGACCTCAGTTTGTAAAGTTTTTCTTGTTTTTTTTCCCCTCCCTGTCTTTCAGGACAGCCACAATGAGAGACCTTGGCTTCTCCCCTTCCTAGGAAACACTGCGCCAGCCCATATATTTCCACTTCCCCCTGCCAGACTTCAGTTATTTGTGTTTCCGACCGCATTGTTCGCCACCCCATCTTCACCGAGTGTGGGCAGAAGATCCGGGGGCCCACTGTCGCATTCACAGGGATGCAGCAAGGAGACAGCTCCGTTCTCCCTGTACACAGGTGCAGGCTGCATTTGGAACCAGGCATTCCGTGTGACGGGTGACATCATTTACGGCAGAGGGTGAATGTTTTTCTTTGACCCGCGACTTCAGGTTTTGGGTTGCGGTGCTGATAGTGGGCCGGACGCTGTCTGGGGAGGAGTCGGGAACGCGGCGCAGGCAGCATGAGACTTCACAGCAGCAACCACCAGTGCCGCCATGTCTAAAGCGGACGCCCAGACAGCGGTGCTAGCTCCAGCCATCCAAAAAAGGAAGAGTACCCTGGGGAGGGGTCCTCTTTATCTAGGATTTCCCCCCTCCACGGATGGTTCCTGGTAGTGGGGGGGTCCCTCTGGGTGGTCAGGGGGGGGGGCTCAGGTCCTTACCTTTTTAAAAGGCCTAGAACACTCCCAGAGTTGTAACCTGTATGCGAGGGGGAAAGGTGTTGTTATTTATATTGTTCTTGCATGTATTTCAGAAAGCTACTGAAATATCAAAATTGTCACATAGCTCTAGGACAGGCACGTTCCGGTTTTGAACGGTCCGCCTGGTTATTTGGACATATATAGATGTATATGCCACAAAAGATGTATATGCCTTGGAGGGGACAGGGAAGAGGCGGGACGAGCGCCGTACACATACAGAAGAATTTCCTGTTTACGGGCGGCCTCCCTCAAATAGGAAGTCCCATCTCCGGCGCTGCCATTGGACGACTGTTCTGTCCATCAAAGGAGGTGGGACTTTCTATTAAAGAGGCTGCCATCTAAACAGGAGATTCTCCTGTAGGTAATCTTTGGCACTCGTAAATGCTTTCCTGGCAATGGTGCTGCATTCCTGGCAATGGTGAGTGCATTCCTGGCAATGGTGGGTGCTGCATTCCTGGCAATGTTGGGTGCTGCATTCCTGGCAATGGTGGGTGCTGCACTCCTGGCAATGGTGGGTGCTGCATTCATGGCAGTGGTGGGTCTGCAGATGGGGACTTGTGAGGCTGCAGATGGGCACTGACCCTTATTTTGCTTCACAGTTCTTTATTTAATTTTTTTTTTTCCTGAAACTTCCCTCTTAAAGTGAAGGTGCGTGTTATATGCCAATAAATACGGTATATCCAAATAATATGCCCGAGCTCATCTCTTTACTCACACACAGCCACAAAGGCAAGAGAATTATTGTCGGGCAGTGTATTAGTGCTCGAACGAACACACTTATGCCCCGTACACACGGTCTGATTTTCCGACAGAAAATGTGTGATAGGACCTTGTTGTCAGAAATTCCGACTGTGTGTAGGCTCCATCACACATTTTCCATCGGATTTTCCGACACACAAAGTTTGAGAGCAGGATATAAAATTTTCCGACAACAAAATCCGTTGTCGGAAATTCCAATCGTGTGTACACAAATCCGACGGACAAAGTGCCACGCATGCTCATAATAAATAAAGAGATGAAAGCTATTGGCCACTGCCCCGTTTATAGTCCCGATGTTTGTGTTTTACGTCACCACGTTCAGAATGATCGGATTTTCCGACAACTTTGTGTGACCGTGTGTATGCAAGACAAGTTTGAGCCAACATCTGTCGGAAAAAATCCTAGGATTTTGTTGTCGGAATGTCCGAACAAAGTCCAACCGTGTGTACGGGGCATTAGACCGAATTTTAATGGTTCAAAGAATGTCAGGCAAAATTGTCGGCCCTCATGCATGTTCACTTCATCAAATCTGGCCTCTTTGAAAAAAGTTTGGACACCCCTGCTCTAGGAGAAAGTGCACCTCTTGTAGGGATACTCTAGCGGAATCTTGGACAAAAGTATTATGAAGACTGTATAGATGCTTTAGTCAGAGAAAGGGCATCAGAGCAGGAATCGGGGTTAGTGGCTTCAGTGTGGGAACTTTCCTCCACCCCTCAGTCTTTTAAATCTTTGTTTGAAGGGTTTCAGCTTCCTACTAATCCCTCACCTGCACCCCAAATTACAACCCCTCCACAAGCAGAGTGTTCTTCACCTTCCCAACCGGCTGCCACTGCCACGGCAGAGGGAGCTACCGGGGCCTCCAGGGAGGAGTCAGAGGGAGCTGGGATGGGGAGTCCAGAAAACCCTCAAGATATAAGCTTTCCCTGAAAGAGGTAGAGGACCTTGGGGGTAATATACACCACCCTTGGAATTCAGGTGGACAAGAAACCCCTGACACTCTACGGCCAGATGTAGAGGGGCATGGGGGAACAAAAAAAGGTTTTTCCAGTCCATGATGTTCTGGTAGAAACAGTAAAGGAGTGGAAGGATCCTGAATGGAAATCTTTTTTCTCTAGATCTTTGAAAAGAAGGTTCCCGTTTTCAGAAGATCCATCGTCCATCTTGAATAAAAACCCCAAACTGGACACTGCCTTCTTCCAGGTCTCCAGACATACAGATCTGGCTTTTGAGGATATGGGAGCTCTAGCAGATACTATGGATAAAAGAATGGATTCCCTTCTACAGAAAACCTGGGAATCAACCATAGGAAACCTAAAACCAGAAATGGCTGTCACAGTGGTGGCCCATAACCTGGAGCATTGGCTTCCCCAAATTCAGGCTCATATTGAAGTGGGAACCACCAAGGAAACTGTATTGTCATCTTTTTCTACTATTCTGCGAGGAGTGGCATATATAGCGGATGCGTCCGCAGAGTCTGTCCGCATGTCTGCCAGAACTGCAGCTCTAGCCAACTCGGCCAGAAAAGCCCTCTGGCTAAAAAACGTAAATGAAACTTGGGGCCAAAGGGGCAAGGGCAGATGAGGCGCGATTTTTCATCCTCATGAATAGCCCCGAAAAAGCCAATGACATTCCAATCATAGCTGGAGGAAGACTGGGGGCCTGAGAACTGAGAACCAGAACCTTCTGGGCAAAACAGTTAGCAGTAGAACCTCAATGGTTACTACCACTCCGGGAGGATCTCCTTTCACATAGCCCGGTCCTTTGTCCCCAGGTACATCGATGGAACCTAGCGGCTTGGCTACTGAGGAAGGCTTATTAAAAAACAATTTTTTTCAGAAAGGCTGATATCCACTCTTAATAGCAGAAAGGAGACGTGCCGAATCTACAAAAAGGTCTGGTTACGCTTTCACTAATGGTGCGCAGGTAACTCCTTCCAGGTGCAGAGTCCCATAGCAGTTTTGGAGTTTTTGTGCGGGCCAGATAAAGGGTTAGCCATGAGTACCCTAAAGAGCCAGGTATCAGCACTTAGTGCATATTTGGAAAGACCTCTGGCCGCCAACCCTTGGGTGGTCAGATTTTTCACAGCCCTAACGAAGCCACCATTTGAACCTTTATAAAATTGTTCACTAAAGGGTCTTACTTTTAAGACCATATTTTTGGTTGCAGTGACAACTGCTAGGAGGGTCAGCGAAATAGAGGCTTTATCAGTCAGACCCCCTTTTTGTGTTGTTTTCTCGGATCTAGTTGTTTTTCAAAACAGATCCGGCATTCTTACCTAAAGTGGCTTTGAAGTTTCATAGAAGCCAGGAGATAGTTTTATCCACTTTTTGCCCTAATCCCTCAGGAGAAAGAGAGTCTAAATTTCACACCTTAGATGTTAAGAGATGTATCCTGCAGTACTTAAAACTGACGAAAGCAGTAAGAAAGTCAGATTCTTTGTTTATTTTATTTTCTGGGGCAAGAAAGGGGGATAAAGCGTCCAGACGCACTATTGTCAGATGGCTCAGGGTCAGCATTGGCCAGGCCTATACGTTGGCAGGAAAAAAGGGTTCCTGTTGGTAAAAACGAACACTCTACTAGGGCTATGGCAGCTTCTCAAGCAGAAAGGGCTGGAGTGACGCCATAGCAAATTTGCTAGGCAGCAATGTGGTCCAGTTTCGCCACCTTTGTAAAGCATTACAGGATGGACCTGGTGTCGGCAAATGAGCAAGCTTTTGGGTGAAAGGTTTTGCAAGCCGTAGTAGAACCCTAAGTGGTAAGTGCTAGTCTATCCTCTCATTGTTGCTGTCCTGAAAGACAGGGAGGTAAAATTAAAGTTACACTTACTGGTAACATCTTTTCCAGTAGTTTTTCAGGACAGCACTAGTTACCTATCCAAATTTATGGGGGGTCTTGAGGAAGACCTCAACACAGGTACGGTAGTAATATGTGATGGTATGTTATTAATGTGTTGTGTCTCCCCAGCTGGCCGGAGGTACTCTAATGCCCCGTACACAGGTTTGGACTTTACGACAACAAAACTGTGGATTTTTGTTCGAAGGATGTTGGCTCCAACTTGTCTTGCATACACATGGTCACACAAATGTTGGCCAACAATGACGAATGTGGGAACGTGGTGACGTACAAGACGTACGAAGAGACAGAAAAGGGAAGTTCAGTAGCCAGTGCGGCTCCTTCTGCTTGATTCCGAGCATGTGTGAACTTTTGTGTGTTGGACTTGTGTACACACAATCGGAAATTCCGACAACAAAGTTTTGTTGGCGGAAAATTTGAGAACCTGCTAGCCAATGTCCGATTGTGTGTACACAAGTCCGACGCACAAAAGTTCACGCATGCTCGGAATCAAGCAGAAGGAGCTGCACTGGCTATTGAACTTCCCTTTTCTCATCTCATGCACATGGTCGGAAAATCTGATCGTATGTACGGGCCATTAGAAAGAAACTGAAGTCTGGCAGGGGGAAGTGGAAATGTATGGGCTGGCGCAGTGTTTCCTAGGAAGGGGAGGAGCCATGGTTTCTCATTGTGGCTGTCCTGAAAGACTACTGGAAAAGACGTTACCGGTAAGCGTAACTTTAGTTTTATTTATTTTTTTACTCTCCTCTATGTACCTTTTTATGCTCTATTTTAGCTTCCCTGATTGCCCTATTACATTTCTTATTGCATTCAAATGCCCCGTACACACTATTGGATTTTCCGACAACAAATGTTGGATGTGAGCTTGTTGGCGGAAAGTCCGACCGTGTGTATGCTCCATTGAACATTTGTTGTCCGACTTTCCGCCAACAAATGTTGGCTAGCAGGTTCTCAAATTTTCCGCCAACAAATGTTTGTTGTCAGACCTTCCGATCGTGTGTACACAAGTCCGTCGGACAAAAGTCCACGCATGCTCGGAATTAGGTACGAGCCAGAGAGTCTGAAAAGTCCGATCGTGTGTACGGGGCAAAAGTATTGTTGGGATGCTGACAATCACCCCTCAGCCTTGCATTTTTTTAAAGGCCTTTTCTTTTGCTTGTATATGCTACCCAGGATTAATTTGAGCTCTAGGCCATGACTAAGGACTAACATCCAAAATGCATAGGCTGTTTTTACAGCATTGTACATATCTTTTCAATAAAGGAATACCATTCTTTGGATGTCATCCTGAGTGCTGACCATTCCTTTCTTTATTCTAGCTTGTATACATTGACCTTTTATGAATGTACCTGTTATACTGTAATGTGAGCTGCTGTATTTTACTTAGACTAATGCTTGTATATAGAGTTGGGCCGAACACCCCATGATTCGGTTCATGCCAGAACTCTCGAACTTTGCAAAAGTTCAGACCCGAAGCGCAAACTATATTAAAGTCTATGGGACCCAAACTTGAAAAATCAAAAGTGCCCATTTTGAAGGCTTATATGCAATCTATTGTGGGGGCTGGGTAATGCCCTGGGGGACATGTATCAATGCAAAAATGTTGTTTTAAAAAGGAGCAGTGATTTGAATGATGCTTAAAGTGAAACATTACAAAATAAAATTCCTTTAAATATAATGCCTGAGGGGTCCCTGTATTCTGCCTGTAAAGTGGGATAGTAAAACTGACATATATAAAGACATATATAAAGAAAATAAAATTACATTTAAATTGATTTTCCCTGCAAGCTTTCTTTATTTTGTAAACAACGGCTTGGGGAGCCAGTCTGTATGATGAGGCCACAATTTAGTGCACTCTGAAAAAGATTTTTATGGATAAATTCTGGTGTCTCTTTGGCAGACTTTGGATGGAAATAACACATTTTTGCACCACAGTGAGCAAGCCTGTGAAGAAGCCAAATTATTGTACACTCAGGCCAAAACTAACAATTTTTTTTTTTTTCAGATAAAGTCTGGTGTCTTTCGCAGACTTTGGATAGAAGTGACAGGTGCAGAAACATTGGGCGTTGTTGGTGCCTTCACACTGTAACCCTATAGAGGTACTCTTGAAAAAAAATCTGTTTGTTGTATGTTTTGTTAAGAAAAATGTCCAACAATAACCTCCAAAAGAGAAATTTCTAAATAAATTTACAAAACTAATTTGGAAATTGCTTTATTCTCTCCTCTTATCATCTTCTTCCTCCTCCTCTTCTACTCCTTGTATATACAATACATTATTACACCTTATTAGAGCTTATCCAAGATGTCCAGACAATGAGTCATTAATATACTCTTCTGAATTGGGGAGCTGCATGTTCATGTAGCCATCCACAGAGACCAGATATGCATTGTATTCCATACGCCACTTCAGTTTCTCAATTACTGTCTTACCAGTAAGACCATTAGGGAATGATTGGGAATTTGGTTTAGTGGCAAATGTATTCTGCTGCTGAAGCTGATGCTGATCTACAGACCAGTGAAAGAAAGAAAAATAAATGATATGCACCTGTTAAACAGGTGTGGAAAAATTGGTCCTCGAGTGTTAATTGTGTCCATGAAACCTATACCAAAAAATGACTGCAAGATAAAATTAACACGCACAAAGCTAGGCAGCCTAGACAGTTTTGGAGAGATTCCAAATCCCGAAAACATTTAATCAGTGACATAGGCATCAGAGGCTTGATAGCTGCTGCTAATCCTGAACTGATTCATTTTGACAAATGGTAGCCGGTCAGCATAGTCTGTGGACAGAAAATTGGTGAATACTCAGTGCCAAAAAGTAACCTTATAATAAAAATTCATAAAAAGCTGCTCCCCACAATAAGTGTAGTGATACTCATAAAGCAATATGTGATATAAAGAGGGCACTTGTGATACTACATCTAATGGATAAATCTTAAAGCAGGATTCTGTAGCTGCTGACTTTAAATAAGTACTTAAACAAAAAACCAAAGTGCAGCGCTAGGAGTATCCAGCATATACTAGACACATATGTGAAAAACGAAAAAAAAAATAATTTTTGAATATATACATATGACACCATCAAATGTGAAGAGCTAGGCAAAAGCCCTGCTTTAATTGGAGTGTCCAAATAAAAACCAGGACAGCAAATGGTGAAAGTCCATAACATGTGAGGTAAAGAAAGGTGTCTTCTCCAAACGGAGGGTAACAGTAGACGCTGGGAGGCGTGTGTGCACTCAAATGGGAAGGCGACAGCAGGTACCACAGCACATAGATCTCCAATGAGTATAAATGGATACCCTTACTGGATCCGTAGGACGCACATACCGTATAGCAGTGCGTCAAATAGGCATAAGGGGATGATCTCCCGTGATATCCAGCCGGATGGTATCCCACAGGCCACGGACACCGAAAGTGAAGGAAAGGAAGTGATGATCACATCTGGAAGTCGAACAGCTCCTGCATACTTCCTCCAATTCCGGACCGGGAAAATCCAAAGACAGCAGTTCAAAATAGGGCCATGGAAAAAGAAAAAAGGAAGCTCCACATGGTGTAGGTAAAAAAAATGGGATTTATTGGATAAAAACCATATAAATAAAAGTGATCACAAAAAGATTAAAAATGGCAATGTGGGAAGCTGAAAATGCTAGCCCTACGCGTTTCGACTGACATGCCCCTGTTGAAGACTATTTGAGGCACTGCTATACGGTATGTGTATTGCTGTCCTAGTTTTTATTTGGACACTCCAATTAAAGCAGGGCTTTTGTCTAGCTGTTCACATTTGATGGTGTCATATGTATATGTTCAATAATTATTTTATTTGTTTTTCACGTATGTGTCTTGTATATGCTGGATACGCCTAGCGCTGCACTTTGGTTTTTTGTTTAAGTACTTATTTAAAGTCAGCAGCTACAGAATCCTGCTTTAAGATTTATCCATTAGATGTAGTATCACAAGCGCCCTCTTTATATCACATATTGCTTTATGTGCCAGTTTCCTACTGCACACGCGCGAGCAGCACGGCGCTCTGTGAATGGTCCCATGGTGTTCTGGGAACACACACAGTTCCCAGAAGACAACGGGGCCACTCACCGAGGAGCACAACACGCCGCGGAAAAGGAAGAGGCAGATTAGGAAGACTGCTCAGCAACAAGGGTTTAGGTAAGTTTAAATTTTTTTTTTCAAATGTTTGTTTTCATTTTTTTTAGGATTTTTGGTGATTTTTTTTTTTTTCAGGGTGGCCCTCCACTTTAAACAGCAGTAGCCAAAATGAAAGTAAACAAATAAACATATAGTAGTGTCAAGACATCGATTACCTTAATCTAATGGCAATGAAAAAAACCGTGGTTGAAATAATATATCAATGCCCAGTAATCCAAACCTTCTGGAAGGAAGTCTTCGTGATTGCATCTAAAATATTTAAAAAAAAAATACAACCAGATCCATATTTAACTTTACTTAATCTAAAACCGGAATGGTTAACACTCTCTCAATTCAAACTTATGATCCAACTAATAACGGCTGCAAAACAAACAGTGGCCAAGGCATGGAAATCTCCTACATTGGTACTAGCAGAAACAATTCACAGAATGAATAATACAATGTCCCATGCTAAGATGGTAGCCATCGATCAAAATCAAATTCCAAAATTTGAAAAACTTTGGCATCCTTGGATAAAACAACAGTTCCTGTCAAACTTCAATGACTCTGTCCTCTTGCCATGGTAACAGATTAAATGACTTACAGAGACACCCATTCTAAGGCTTCAAAGAGAACTAAAAAGAATAATAAACTGATGAGCGGGACAACCTTGTGGACCATACCTCTACCTTTCAACCCTTTTTCTTCTTTCTCTTTCCTTTTCTCCACCTTACGATTAAAGCTCATTATCAGAATTTATTTGACCTATATACACTCTACTTGTAAACAATATGTATAGTAGGTATTAATCATTTAAATACCTACAAAAGTAACTAAGGAAATGATATATATCTTTAATTTAGGTTTACGTGAACCCAATGTTTAATATTTGAAATTTCATGATATTTACCTATATAAACCCTACTGTAAAACAATGAGCTTACTTTATAGATCCTTGTAAACTTACTTTATGTATCTTTATAACATTGTATACTCAATAAACTTCTTTTGACAAGGAAATAATATATCAATAAAGAGTCCTAAATAGGGATGAGCCGAACACCCCCCTGTTCGGTTCGCACCAGAACATGCGAGCAGGCAAAAAGATCGTTCGAACACGCGAACATCATTAAAGTCTATGGGACACAAACATGAATAATCAAAAGTGCTAATTTTAAAGGCTTATATGCAAGTTATTGTCATAAAAAGTGTTAGGGGACCTGGGTCCTGCCCCAGCGGACATGGATCAATGCAAAAAAAGTTTTAAAAACGGCCTTTTTTTTGGGAGCAGTGATTTAAATAATGCTTAAAGTGAAACAATAAAAGTGTAATATTCCTTTAAATTTCGTACCTGGGGGGTGTCTATAGTATGCCTGTAAAGGGGCGCATGTTTCCCGTGTTTAGAACAGTCTGACAGCAAAATGACATTTCAAAGGAAAAAAAGTCATTTAAAACTACTCGCGGATATTAATGAATTGCCGGTCCGACAATACACATAAAAGTTCATTGATAAAAATGGCATTGGAATTCTCCAAACGGGAACCCCAAACCAAAATTTAAAAAAAGACGTGGGGGGTCCCCCTAAATTCCATATCAGGCCCTTCAAGTCTGGTATGGATATTAAGGGGAACCCCGGCCAAAATTTAAAAAAAAATGGTGTGGGGTCCCCCTCAAAATCTATACCAGACCCTTCAGGTCTAGTATGGATCCTAAGGGGAACCCCGCACGAAAATAAAAAAAATGGCGTGGGATCTCCCCAAAAATACATACCAGACCCTTATCCAAGCACGCAACCTGGTAGGCCGCAGGAAAAGAGGGGGACAAAAGAGCACCCCCCCGAACCGTACCAGGCCACATTCCCTCTACATTGGGAGGGTGCCTTGGGGTAGCCCCCCAAAACACCTTGTTCCCATGTTTATAGGGACAAGGGCCTCATCCCCACAACCCTTGCCCGGTGGTTGTGGGGGTCTACGGGTGGGGGGCTTATCGGAATCTGGAAGCCCCCTTTAACAAGGGGACCCCAGATCCCAGCCCTCCCCCCTGTGTGAAATGGTAAGGGGGTACAAAAGTACCCCTACCATTTCACAAAAAACTGTCAAAAATGTTAAAAATGACAAGAGACAGTTTTTGACAATTCCTTTATTTAAATGCTTCTTCTTTCTTCTATCTTCCTTCGGTTTCTTCCTCCATCTTCTTCTTCTCGTGATTAGCTTGTAATTGGTATCCAGAAGGATGCGGTTGGTCCCTGCTCCAAAATGATCACCAATGCTTCACACGGTAATGTAATGTTTTTGGTATGGTCCACACCAACAACATTACACTATACCTAGCACCTCTAACAAGCCTGTTTACAACTACACAAATGTGAATGTTTTTAATCCTTGTTTACGATTAAATAAAAATCTCTTGATGATATAACACTATGCAATGTTTTCTCTGATATGGTTTCCAACGCATGAATACATGGATATCTGATGACCGCCCCCCCTTCCGACCTTGTTGTATATCCCTTGAGGCCCCATTGACGCTACACCATGTGAAACATTCGTGATCATTTTGGAGCAGGGACCAACCACATCATTCTGGATACCAATTACAAGCTAATCACGACTTGAGAGGTATAAGCCTCTTCAGGTCTGTGAGTTCCGGTAAGCCTCATTCCTAAGGGTGGTGGTGTTGCCAGCATTTTTTCCTTTTGAGCACTTTACCTTTCATCACTCGGATACACTAAGCAGATTTCTGCCCTTTGTATGGACTGTCTCTTTTTGGATTTTTCAACGTCCTACATTGATATTGCCCATGCAAGATTCACATCATCACTGGTTAAGACATTTTTGTTATATTTATATTTTTGTCATTTATGACTACTTTATTGTTTATCTTACATGAGTTCTTGATGAAGATGTATAGGAACCTTTCTCCTCAAAGTGGTGTGTGGGATATGTGGAAAGAATATTAAACATCCATAGCATAATATTGTTTATTTAACCACTTCAATACAGGGCACTTAGACACCTTCCTGCCCAGACCAATTTTCAGCTTTCAGTGCTGTCGCAGTTTGAGTGACAATTGCGCGGTCATGCTACACTGTACCCAAACTAAATTTTTATCATTTTGTTCCCACAAATAGAGCTTTCTTTTGGTGGTATTTGATCACCTCTGTGGTTTTTATTTTTTGCGAAACAAATAAAAAAAGACTGAAAATTTTGAAAAAAAGTTTTGCTTTTATTTCTGTTAAAAAATTTTGTAAATCAGTAAGTTTTCTCTTTCACTGATGGGCACTGATAAGGCAGCACTGACAGGCACTGATAAGGCTGAACCAATAAGGTGGCACCAATGAGCGGGCACTGATGGGCACTGACGATGCCCACTGATATGCGGCACTGATGGGCACTGGTAAGTGGCACTGATGGGTGGCACTGATATGCAGCAATGATGGGCATTGATAGGTGGCACTGATGGGCACTCATGGGTGGCACTGGGTGGCACTGGTGGGCACTGATAGGCGACACTGATGGGCACTGAAAGGCTGCAAAGATGGGTTCTTATGGGTGGCACAGATGGGCACTGATAGGCGGCACTGCTGGGCACTAATGGGCACTGATAGGCGGCACTGATGGGCACTGATAGGCGGCACTGATGGGCACTGATACGTGGCACTGATGGGCACTGATACGCGGCACTGATAGGCCTCCCTGATGGCACTGGCAGTGGTAGGCATTGGAGTGGGCACTGATTGGCAGCTGCCTGGGCACTGATTAGTATTTCCCTGGGGGTCTAGGGGGCATACCTGGTGGTCCAGTGTGGATGGTTTCCCTGGTGGTCCTGGGCAGCTTCCCTGGTGGTCCTGGGCGGCTTCCCTGGTGGTCCTGGGTAGGATCCAAGGGGGGGCTGCACTGATAATCAATCAGCACAGACCCCCCCTGTCAGGAGAGCAGCCGATCAGCTCTCCTCTACTCGCGTCTGTCAGACACGAGTGTCAGACACGAGTGAGGAAAAGCCGACCACCGGCTCTTCCTATTTTCTTCGTGATCAGCCATGATTGGACACGGCTGACCACGTGGTAAAGAGTCTCCGTCAGAGACTCTTTACCTAGATTGGTGTTGCGGGGAGTCAGACTGACACCCTGTAACAGCGATCGCCACAATGCGCGCCCCCGGGGGCGTGCAGAGGCTCAATATCCTGCGGACGTCATATGACGCCCAGTCAGGGTATTGAAACCGCTTTGCTGCCATCATGCTGTATATGGAGGGCGGCAAGTGGTTAAAAAAGGTATAAAAAACAATAGCCAAATGGCCACTTATGTGTACAAGTGCCTTGTCCCGGCACCAAGGCTGGCTTGTTTGTAATGGATGGCTGTATGTGGTGCCTTGATTCCACCTCCGTGGATGACGTGCATTCCACCAACAGTAAAGACAACCAGAGGAACTGGAAGTGGCATGGAATAGCGTGACCAGGTACCACCTCAACGTACGTTTTGTGATTACATCTTCAGGAAGCGTACCTGGTCACTAAGAGGCGTGATACCTATAGTCTGGTGCCGGATGATGACACACTAATTAAAAGGGAATTATAGATAGGCAGCCGCAGTGCCGGTTTACATTGCTAGCAAGCCATAAAACAATGCTAGTATAATAATGTACATAATTAACATTATAAGTACTCAGCCCTACAAATGTACTAAAGACGATCAAAGTATTTAGTCCTGAATAAAAATATAAAATTGTGTAGTTACATTAAAACATGAAATTGATACACCAAGGTGAATATCAATAGGGAAGAAAAAATCTTAGTAGCTAGAACATAGCGCCATGTGTCCACCAGGGGAAAATTACATGGCGGTCACATAATGCAACTAGTCATTTTCCAAAAAACAGTTTAAATCTAGTTCTATATTTATACCATAAGGCTGCATACTTCGAAATTTATATAGCCACCGAGTTTCATTTTGTGAGATTGCTCTCTTCATATGTGTACCCCTCCAATGTTTGGATATTTTATATTTTATTAATTCCGTAGAATGTCAAAAGGGTCGGGTCACTATTATGGAAGAGTGTGAAATGTTTTGACATGCTGTGATTTAAAAAAAAACATTTAATTAGTGACATGGGCATCAGGGGCTTGATAGCCGCTGCTAATCCTGAACTGATTTATTTTGACAAATGGTAGCCGGTCATCGTAATCTGTGGACAGACACGCTCTTTTATCTGTCACAAAACCTCCAGCAGCACTGAATGCCCATTCAGAAAGCACGCTGGATGCAGGGCAGCCCAGCAGCTCAATTACATACTGGGCAAGTTCTGGCCAGTGGTCTATTCTCATGACCCAGTAACCCAGTGGATCATCTACTGGAAAGTTCTCCAGTTCTCCATGTCTGTATTCACCCCTAGATAATCTTCCAACATATGATGCAGACATTGCTGATGGGATGTGGAATCTGACAGCCCTAGGCTCTGAGGACTATACATTTTTTTTTATAAATGCATCACTTAGGCAGACTGATCTCCACCACTCCTCCTTTGACCAACAGAAGCCTCAAAACTACCTTTTCCATGAGACTGTAACCTACAAAAGTCCATAAAAGTGTTACATAAACTCTTATTTAAGGAGTCCCCAAGATATTTCATCCTGTGCTGCCTCTACGAGGGCAGGATGAGGTCTGAGACTTTCCCCTTGTAAGAGTGGCCAAGGAGGGTTGCCAATCAATAATGATCCTTCTCCTTGAGCCCATGCATTGCAAGTTTGTGGAGGCATGAGAAGTAGAGTCTTTAGGGTCACTGAGGATTACACTATCTGGAACTATAAACCAAATAATAGTGCACTAAAATGAACTTCCTAATATGCACAGGCTCCAAATTGAGCAGTGATAAACTAGTGATAAACACATAAAGGTGCTGAAAACAGATGATGTAAAAAAACAGCAATAAGCACATCAAAAAACCATCAATAATAACTATGTACAATCACAAGTGATAGGGCATAATATGCCATCTACATCATTTATGGATATAGCCAAAATCAATGATAGTCCCAAAATGTAATGAATACAAAGGAAATACAAAAACAGTTCCTAGGTGTAATTCAAACACTGTCAGCGGGCTACACAGCATTAGTTATGCTCTACTGCTTCCTCCCGCTCCTCCTCTTAATTACTCCGATTATGATATTTCATTCATGGAATAAAAGAAAATCATCATTGCGCAATGATCAGCATAAATTGCATAAACAGCATCAAAGCATCCCAGGTGGATCTACTCACATGTACTTCTATAATAATTAGCGCTAAGGAACAGTCAGAAGCTCACAGCGATCTCCTCTCCTCACACCGCATTCAGTGTGTTTCATATGGACACATCAGATGTCGTCACTGGCTCCTCCCGACGAGTTGCATCACATGTCACGTGACTTTATCAAGGGTTGCCATGTGACAGACAAAGCTCCACATTTAAGTTTGTTAGAGCGTGCTGGTTGCCATGGTGATGTCAGTGATCATTGGATCATCATGCTTGTTTATTAGCCTTAATGTATAGCATGTTTACAGCTTACAATAAATTTTAATAAAACAATCAATATATATAAAAAATGGACAATTAAAAACTATCTATAGTTATATTTAAAAACTGACCTTACTTAGCTATTGATAGACTGCTAATATCTTTCTCCCTCTAGTGGTCAACTTTAATATTCACTTTAAAACTGCAGCACATCAACTCAATAGGTCTGTATAGTACAATTTGAGTTATTGAATATATGCACATTGATGCTGCTGATTCCAAGTTAAGGATAAATAGCTCACTATTTATATAAACGATAATATTAAATAATAAAATAGGATAAAAATAGATAAGTATTCAATCTAATACTAAAAATCAGAAATAAAACAATTTAAATCGAAATTAATGTTCAGGCCCCTCGGAGCAAGAGTAGCCATTTCAAATATCCATCTGGATTCGCTTTTACTGAGTTCTCTGACTTTGTTGCTCCCCCTCCAGTGAGGCTTATACCTATCAATATCCCAAAATTTTAGAGATGTTGGATCCTTATTATGGTGGGATGCAAAATGTCGCAAAACGTTATGCTAGGGGAAACCATTCTTGATATTCTGTATATGTTCCCTTATGCGCTTCCACATGGGGCGTTTGGTTCTACTTATATACTGCAGTGAACATGAACACTGCAATATATAGACAACCCCTTCAGTTCTACACGAAATAAAATCTTTAATTATGTACTCCTTATTGGTACTGGTAGACATGAAGTTAGTACATTTTTGGCCGTTGAAGTTCATATATTTGCATGCATAGCATTTTTTACAAGGGAAAAAACCCTTTCCCTGAAAGGACAGCTAAGTCAACTTTTTGGGGGGGTCCGAAACATTTGTTGCTACCAAGCAAGGTTTTTCAGGTAAAATTGATTGCAATTGCTTTTCCGCCTTGAGAAGTACCCAATGTTTATTAATAATATGTTCCACTTGCCTATGTTGAGTGTTGTAATTCATTATAAGGGGGATTTCCTGATACTTGGTGGTATTCTTTTCCTTATCCTGAATCAGCAAATCTCTTAGAGTTCGGTATACTTCCTGTATTTTCTCCTCAATAAAATTTTCACTATATCCTTTGGATACAATTTTTTTTCCCAACAGTTTTGCCTGTTCCAGATAGACACTTTGATCAGTACAGTTTCTTCTGAGGCGTACCATTTGGCCCTTTGGAATGTTAATAAGCCACGGATCATGGTGGCAACTATCCACCGGAATGTAGCTGTTTTGTTCCACCGGCTTAAAGACAATTTTTGTGCTTATAGCACCCTTATCCAGTTGTATTTCTAAGTCCAGGAAATGCACAATATTATTACTGATCTCATAGGTGAGCTTAATCTTTTTCCGATTATTAGATTGCCAAAGAATTGTATCAAGCTCTCTTCGTCACCTTTCCATATTAAGATACAGTCATCTATGAATCTCCTATACAGGATTAGATCATCTGGCATATCAGAATAAATAGCGTGCTCCTCCCATCTGGCCATGAATATATTGGCAACACTAGGTGCATACTTTGCACCCATTCCTATGCCATTAAGTTGCCTATAGTAATCTCCATTATGCCAGAAATAATTATGTTGCAACCCATACGCCAAGCACCTAAGTATGAATCGTTTTTGTTTAGAGATAAGGTTGCTAAATTCCTCCATAGCCCATTTAGATGCTTGGACCGCCTCCTAATGGTCTATTATAGTATACAGCGATGAAACATCTGCTGTAGCTATAAAGTATTTACATTCCGGCCTAAGTTCAACAGTATTGAGTATCTGTATTAGGTGTTTAGTGTCCCTCAAATAGGCACGTGTTTTAGGTACTAAAGGCTGTATATAGTTATCCACATATTGTCCGATTCTTGCATTTATGGACTGCATCCCATTAATTATGGGTCTTCCTGGTGGTTGTGTTTGGTTCTTGTGTATTTTTGGAACCGTATAGATTATCGGAACCCTACATGTATCAGGTATCAAATACTTTTCCTCCTTGGTTAAAATATTTTTCATACTCTGAGTATCAGTTCCGATAATTCTTCTTTGCATTCCTTAGTCAGATTCTCCCTTAGCTTAATGTAAGTATTGGTATCGTTCAATTGATCTTGTAATTCCTTATAATAATAATCTTTGGACAACACTACAATTGCTCCCCCTTTATCCGCAGGTCTGATAATGATTTTTTTATTTTATTTTTTTTCTATCTGGAACTGCCTCCTCCCAGCCACTTACTACTCCCAAGGTTTCTGGAAACTGAAAAACAAGATTTGATGTATGTCTTCCTCTGCATCAATGCCTCCAAATGAATCAGAATTCTCCCTCTTCCTCTCCTCCTCCCTCTCCTCGTGTGTTCTGTGGCGTCGCAAGAAGGGTGTCTGCATAAAGAGGGCCTTGAGAAGAAAGGAAGTTCATAATGCCACACAGAGTCCCTCCAGCAGGAACACAAGAGGTCACTGATGCAGTCCGCCACCACCTCTGCATGATGTGGCTGAACAGCACGGGCAACGTCAGAAAAACGTGCCCTGCCTGAGGACAGACCATTTTCACCTTTGAATGTGGACACCGATGCTGCTGGCCCACTCATAGTGGCATGGGAACGTTTGCCTCTCCTTGCCTCCCAGACTAGATGGGGGCTTACGCAAATTTAATTGATACTGGGAAATGTGTAATTGGATGCACTTTATTCAATTAAATGTGGTGTTTGGTGCACTTTAAATCTGAGGACTGCCACTGACAGAAATATAAAAACTATTAAAAAAAATTAAATTAAAAATGCCTCTGAAATCAACAAACATCTAAGTGACTTTTTTGATCTTAATGTATCCCCCGATGCTGATCCATTTCTTATATGGTCTAAGCTTAAGGCTTACATCAGAGGCATCTTAATTAAAATTAGCTCACGGGCAAAACGCCAAAGGACACAGCAGCTGACATGTTTGTTAGTCACTATTAACAAATTTGAGCTAGTAAATTGAACCGCACACCAGGCACTAGGGATGAGCTTTGAGTTCGAGTCGAACTCATGTTCGATTCGAACATCGGCTGTTCGCAAGTTTGCCGAACCGCGAACAATTTGGGGTGTTCGGGCAAATTCGAATGCCGCGGAACACCCTTTAAAAGTCTATGGCAGAAAGCAAAAGTGCTAATTTTAAAGGCTTATATTCATGGTATTGTCATAAAAAGTGTTTGGGGACCTGGGTCCTGCCCCAGGGGACATGGATAAATGCAAAAAAATTTTTTTAAAACGGCCGTTTTTTCAGGAGCAGTGATTTTAATAATGCTTAAAGTTAAACAATAAAAGTGTAATATCCCTTTAAATTTCATACCTGGGGGGTGTCTATAATATGCCTGTTAAGGGGCGCATGTTTCCCGTGTTTAGAACAGTCTGACAGCAAAATGACATTTCAAAGGAAAAAAAGTCATTTAAAACTACTCGCGGCTATTAATGAATTGCCGGTCCGACAATATACATAAAAGTTCATTGATAAAAACGGCATGGGAATTCCCCACAGGGGAACCCCGAACCAAAATTAAAAAAAAAAAATGATGTGGGGATCCCCCTAAATTCCATAGCAGGCCCTTCAGGTCTGGTATTGATATTAAGGGGAACCCTGGCCAAAATTTTAAAAAAAATGGCATAGGGTCCCCCTCAAAATCTATACCAGACCCTTCAGGTCTGGTATGGATTTTAAGGGGAACCCCGCGCCAAAATTTAAAAAAAAAACGTCATGGGGTCCCCCCAAAGATCCATACCAGACCCTTATCAGAGCACGCAACCTGGCAGGCCGCAGGAAAAGAGGGGGGGACAAGAGAGCGCCCCCCCTCCTGAACCGTACCAGGCCACATGCCCTCAACATTGGGAGGGAGATTTGGGGTAGCCCCCCAAAACACCTTGTCCCCATGTTGATGAGGACAAGGGCCTCATCTCCACAACCCTGGACGGTGGTTGTGGGGGTCTGCTGTCGGGGGGCTTATCAAAATCTGTAAGCCCCCTTTAACAAGGGGACCCCCAGATCCCGGCCCTCCCCCCTGTGTGAAATGGTAAGGGGGTACCCCTATCATTTCACTAAAAAAGTGTCAAAAATGTTAAAAATAACAAGAGGCAGTTTTTGACAATTCCTTTATTTAAATGCTTCTTCTTTCTTCTTTCTTCTATATTCTATCTTCGTTCGATTTCTTCCTCCGTCTTCTTCTTCTTCTGGTTCTTCTGGTTCTTCTGGTTCTTCTGGTTCTTCCTCCGGTGTTCTCGTCCGGCATCTTCCTCCGCGGCATCGGCGTCTTCTTCCCTTCTTCTCCGGGCCGCTCGGCATCCATGATGGCATGGAGGGAGGCTCCCGCTGTGTGACGCTTCATCTTCTTGTCTTCATCTTCATCTCTTCATCTTCTTTTCCGGCTGCTCCACATCCATGATGGCATGGAGGGAGGCTCCCACTGTGTGACGCTTCTCCTCTTATGACAGTTCTTAAATGATGGGGGGCGGGGCCACCCGGTAACCCTGCCCCCATCTGACGCACAGTGACTTGACGGGACTTCCCTGTGGCGTCACAGGGAATGCCAAAGGGAAGTCCCGTCAAGGCTGCAGGAAAAGAGGGGGGGGACGAGAGATCACCCCCCCTCCTGAACCTCCTGAATGTACCTCTACCATTTCACAAAAAAACTGTCAAGAATGTTAAAAATGATAAAACAGTTTTTGACAATTCCTTTATTTAAATGCTTCTTCTTTCTTCTATCTTCTATCTTCTTTCTTCTATCTTCTATCTTCTATCTTCCTTCGGTTTCTTCCTCCATCTTCTTCTTCTTCTGGTTCTTCTGGTTCTTCCTCCGGTGTTCTCGTCCGGCATCTTCCTCCGCGGCGTCTTCTTATCTTCTTCTCTCCATGATGGCATGGAGGGAGGCTACCACTGTGTGACGCTTCTCTTCTTCTGACTGTTCTTAAATAATGGGGGGGCGGGGCCACCCAGTGACCACGCCCCCCTATGACGCACGGGGACTTGACAGGGACTTCCCTGTTGCATGCCCCGTGATGTCAGAGGGGGCGGGGTCACCTGTTACATAACCTCGCCCCCTTCTGACATCACGGGGAATGCCACAGGGAAGTCCCCGTCAAGTCCCCGTGCGTCAGAGGGGGGCGGGGTCACCGGGTGGCTCCGCCCCCGTTATTTAAGAACCATCGGAAGAGGAGAAGCGTCACACAGCGGGAGCCTCCCTTCATGCCATCATAGATGCAGAGCAGCCCGAGGAGAAGAAGATAAGAAGACGTCGCGGAGGAAGATGCCAGACGAGAACACTGGAGGAAGAACCAGAAGAAGAAGAAGATGGAGGAAGAAACCGAAGGAAGATAGAAGATAGAAGAAAGAAAGAAGAAGCATTTAACTAAAGGAATTGTCAAAAACTGTCTCGTCATTTTTAACATTTTTGACAGTTTTTTGTGAAATGGTAGGGGTACTTTTGTACCCCCTTACCATTTCACACAGGGGCGAGGGCCGGGATCTGGGGGTCCACTTGTTAAAGGGGGCTTCCAGATTCCGATAAGCCCCCCGCCCGCAGACCCTCACAACCACCGGGCAAGGGTTGTGGAGATGAGGCCCTTGTCCCCATCAACATGGGGACAAGGTGTTTTGGGGGGCTACCCCAAGGCACCCTCCCAATGTTGAGGGCATGTGGCCCCTCTTTTCCTGTGGCCTGCCAGGTTGCGTGCTCAGATAAGGGTCTGGTATGGATTTTTGGGGGGACCCCACGCCATTTTTTTAAAAATGTTGGTTTGGGGCTCCCCTGTGGGGAATTCCCATGCCGTTTTTATCAGTGAACTTTTATGCGTATTGTCGGACCGGCAATTCATTAATAGCCGCGAGTAGTTTTAAATGACTTTTTTTCCTTTGAAATGTCATTTTGCTGTCAGACTGTTCTAAACACGGGAAACATGCGCCCCTTTACAGGCATACTATAGACAGACCCCAGGTATGAAATTTAAAGGGATATTACACTTTTATTGTTTCACTTTAAGCATTATTAAAATCACTGCTCCCGAAAAAATGGACGTTTTTAAAACTTTTTTTTGCATTGATCCATGTCCCCTGGGGCAGGACCCCATCCCCAAACACTTTTTATGACAATAACTTGCATATAAGCCTTTAAAATTTGCACTTTTAATTATGCAAGTTCGTGTCCCATAGACTTTAACGGTGTTTGCGTGTTCAAACAAATTTTTTGCCTGTTCTCAAGTTCTGGTGCGAACCGAACAGGGGGTGTTCGGCTCATCCCTAATCAGGGGCCTAAACATTGAAGAATATGCACCACTCGGGGTGATTAGGGTTTGCCCAGGCACACCTGGCACACCCTGTGCGCACGCCTATGCTAAATACTGATCTTAAATGATGTGCAAAGATTGTGGCTCAGAGATTGGCCCCCATTATGCCCCAGTTAATACATCTAGACCAGGTGGGCTTTACCCTAGGTAGACAGGCACCTAACATAACACGCAAACTTACTAACTTGTTATATTTCACTGAAACAAAACAAACCCCCACCATGTTCCTGATGCTCAACGCTGAAAAAGCGTTTGATAGAATCCACTGGGGAGATATCTACGATGAATCCTCACAAAATTTGGATTCCAGGGAAATATTTTGTCTGCCATCACAGTTCTATACACCAAGCCTTCAGCCCGAGTCTTCTCAGATGGGGCACTTTCTGATCCATTCGCCATCACCAATGGCACAAGACAGGGGTACACACTATACCCTTTAATTTTTACCCTGATGATGGAACCTATACGTAACCTTGACGCAATATCAGGTATCAATATAGCAGATCAAGAACAAAAAAATCACCCTATTTGCGGATGACATTATCCTAACCCTGACTGAACCGGCTTCTTCCCTACCCGAAGTATATAAAGTACTGAATATGTTTAATTCATGCTCATACTATAAGATTAATGAGTCTAAATCACACATTCTCAGCGTGAACATACAAAATTCCACCAAACTTTCCCTACAATCTTAATTTCCCTTTCCGTTGGTATCCTCTTCAATGTCATACTTAACCTCCCCATCTTCCAACCTTTTCACCCACAATTATACCCCTTTCCTGAACATGTGTAAACAAGATCTCCAAAGATTTAGCAACCATTATCTTTCTTGGGCTGGCAGACTGGCGGCCTTTAAAATGATCACTCTCCCGAAACTTCTGCATCTATACAGGGCCTTACCAATAACAATCCCACCAATCACTTTTAGTACTCTTAAAAAATCTCTAAGGACCTTTTGTATGGTCAAATAGAAAACCACGTTGCCAATATGCCACGCTCATACAACAGAAAGAGCTGGGGGCATGGGCTTTTCTGACCCAAAAGACTATTATGCAGCAGTAATGGACCAAATTAGACACTGGATAGACCCACATTCAATAAACAGTGGAGAAAAATAAAACAAACATTTACCCCTAATGGAGATTTACCCACCCTACTCCTGGCACAATCAGTCCCCAATACGCTTCTTTAACCATGTGATCGGCTGTGTCCAAACACAGCCGGTCATATGTAAACAAGGAAGTGCCGGTAATCGGCGCTCCCCGCCTCACACTCACAGTGTGTGGCGAGGAGAGCCGATCAGCGGCATCTCCATGCAGGGGGACATCTAGGAATATAATCAGGGCACTGATGATCAGTGCACTGATTACAATATTGTAAAATAGTGTCACAAATCAGTACCCACCATTGCCCACCAATGCCAGCTATCAGTGCCCATCAGTGGCAGCAATCAGTGCCCACCACTGCCCACAAGTGCCACCAATCAGTGCCCATTAGTGATGCCAGTCAGTGCTGGCAATGGGGGGTCTCCATAGTCTACCTGTAAAGTGGCAGATCTGTACCATGTCTAGAATCTGCTGCAGCAATAATTGCATTTATAAAGCCAAAACAAATGACATTTTCCCTGCAAACTGCCTTTATTTTGCTCAGCAACAGCTGGGGAGCCAGTGTGCATGATGAGGCCACAATGTAGTGCACTGGGAACAAGATTAGAGATTTTTTGGATACATTCTGGTGTCAGTTTGACTTTGTATAGAAGTAACGGGTGTGTAAAAATTGGTCTTTGGGTGTTGGTGGCGCCTTCCCACTGTAACCCTATAGAGGTGCTTTTCATGAAGGAAAAAACAATTGCAATGATATGCATATGGTGTTTTTGCCATGTTTGATGTGCCTGAGACAGTTTGCAGATAGCAACAGTGCAATCTGCTGCAGATGTGCTGAAAAAGGCTCAGACAGCTGAGCTTTGGAGAGCGGGCTGGAAGATAACAGCTGCAGAATGTGATGGAATAGGGTGGCTGCTCTCTATTCTTTCTTGATGTCGGCCTCCATGGGGTTGTGCCTTCAGTTTCCTCCTCTGCTCTATCTGGCACCCAAGTTGCATCAGTGACCTTATCATCATCATCATCATCATCTCCATCTCCTCCATCTTCATCATTACCACATGAGACAACTTGGCAATATGCTGCGGCTTGGGGAACATGAATGCCAATTTGTCTACCAGTGTTCCTCCATTTCTCTAGGCTCATGTTCCTGTCATCCTCAACCTCAGAACCAAGATCTGAATCCAGTAATGGCTGGGCATCAAGGACCAAGTGGCTGATGCTGTGGTCAAATAACTCAGCTGACTCCTCACTCCTCAATGACTGATGTCGGGGCTATGGTAAGAATAGATGTGGACAAGGGGGCAGGTTTATCCACTCTGGCAACTGCAGGGGACTGCACACTTGTCTCTGCTTGCGTGACAGAGGATGAAGAAGGTTTAGTAAGCCAGTCCACCACCTCCTCTGCATGCTGTGGCTGGATAGCATGGGCAAACTCACTAAACAGAGGAAATGATACCCTGCCTGAGGACTGTCCACCATGTCCACCTTTGCCTGTGGACAAATTTGTTGCTGGCCCCCTTACAGTGCCAAGGGAACATCTGTCTCTCCTTGTTGGCCTCCCAGACATTATTTGGAGAGAGGGGGCGGTGCTTATAAGCAAATGTAAAAAAGAATTTGAAATCTGTACGTAGATGCACTTTAATCAATGTAAAGAGGTGTTTGGCGCACTTTAATTTGACTACTCACACTACACAGACACACTCCACGGATACGCTATAATATACTGCAATATAATTCACCAAATATACAGTGACGCACAGAACTATATCGCATTAAACTGGCAGTAATGCACACAGAACTAAATGGCATTAAATTGGCAGTAAAGCAATCAAATTGACAGTGTTCAACCATCACTAGACTGACGCTAGCTAAACTGTCCCTACTCTAGCTATACACTAATGTAAAGATTACTGACATGGTCTCACTACACAAACTCTAAACTGTCCCTACTCTACACGTATGTATGAATGACACAGACTCACCACCCTACAGTGAAACTATCTGAGCTGTCCCTACTCTAGCTGCACACTATGCAAAGCTGAATGATGGTCCTCCTCACTACACTCACACTATCCCTAGACTGACACTAAACTAATATTCTTAACTGACAATTGAAGCAAAATAGTACAGTATAGCACACTAACTAATAGCACTGAACAGAGCCCTGTTCTATCTCTCTCCACACCGAAATCATACTGAAAATGGCTGTGATTGAAAGAATACTTTTATACTGTGGGGCGGGAATGAGCCACGATTGGATAAAGTTATGATGACAGTGTCCAATCATGACTCTGACAGTGCTCTGTGCAGTGATTGGCTGACGCAGTGAAAGCTTCAGCCAATCAGGGCTTGCAATGCACTGTTCAGTGCAGCAATGCATTGTGGTTTGTTGGGGGTTCGATCAAATGGTCGAACTACCCGTTTGTTCGACTGTTCGTCGAACGTCTGAACAGCAAAAGTTCAACCCGAACTTATGCTTGGGCCGAACCGTTTGCCCATCCCTAATGACAACACATGTTGGAGAGGATGCTCACAAGCTGGTTCAGTACCCCATACAGTGTGGGAATTCCCACAAATGCACACTTTTTGGAAAAAATTTTCTATCCTTATGTCCAAGCTGACAGGCTGTATAACATCCCCATCTCTATCTCTGGTGATTCTAAGCATTGGCATTGATTCCTTTCCATATAATCTCAGAGCACTGGTAATGCACATCCTCTTTGCTGCCAGACTGATAATTATGCGCAAATGGAGAAGCTCAACTGTTCCAAACCTATCTGATGTCAAACTCCAACTTAACTTGGTAAAAGAATATGAGTCATGCTTAGCTATGTAAACAGGTTCCTTGGCTAAGTTTAGGAACACTTGGGATACATGGTCCCAATCTCAAAGACAATGGTTCACAACAACATCTGGTATAGGTGACTAACTCCTATCCTGCTGTTTAAACGTTCAGTTTATGGTATATTCTAGTTTTAAACGTTCCTTCTTACATTTCCTAAACACTATATGATTCGCTGTGTCCTAGATCTGCTTTAATTGTTATAAAAAGCAAGGTTGGAAAACATTATATTTTTCTGTTACTTTCTGATGTCAGTGAGGGTCGGTATGTTGTCCCCCCCCCACCCATGACACAGTTAGATCACATAAGGGGTGTCGGGGAGGGGCTAGATAACATCCTTTACCTGGCAACTTGTAATTAAATTCTGACAAAGACCACTTGGTTGCTACCTTGATCTGTCGCCTGTATTCGATTGATTGCTTTCACTTACTTTGTCAAATGTATGACAGACTATGTTCACACTTTGTTTCATTTTTTTAATGAAATTCTAATAAGTCATAGCATAGAAAGGGGGAACAGCATCGTAGTCAGAGACACTGTGGCTGACAATTTAAAAAAGGGGGGCAGGCACCGGATAAAAAAAAGGAAAAATGCAGCAACCAAAAAAAAAATTAAAAAGGGGGGTATACACCACTGAATGTTATGTAATGCTGTAGGAAGAGAAGGGGTTTTTGGGACTTTATATGAAGCAGGGACCTGTTCTGTCCCTGCCTCCATCCTGGTTCATTATTTAAAAAGAGGCAAGAAGTGGGACTTTATATGAAGCACACGGGAGCAGATAAATGAATTGGATATATAGAAAAACTTTTTTATTGGTTCATAATGTCATATCTAAATTTTTTTATATATGAATACTCTTCACATTCCGTTCGAAATTTATATTTATGGAGGAGCCCTGGGGCCATCATAAAAAAAATACAGAATTATGATTTTTGAAAACATTTTTTTTTACAGAATACTGGGTTTAATTTTTTTTTTTTTTTACAAAATTGTGAGTTTGAAAGTCAGAAATTCTGAGACTGAAAGTCAGAATTGTAAGTTTAAAAAAAAAATCTACAGAATTCTGAGTTTCAAAGTCAGAATTCTGAGTTTCAAAGTCAGAATTCTGAGTTTATAAATATAGTAGTCTCTATTAGGAAGATTTTAGGACTAATGAGCAATAATGTAGTAGACCATCATTCTGCAGACATACATGTCTTCTGCTCTGTATATGGATATGTAAATCTATCTTAGTTACAGCACGCAGTATAGGGAAGCAGGCAGTACTGGGTTCTCTGGTTCCTGTACTGTATTAATAGTTCCTCGGTTTTCACCGGTGGTGTTACTGAATGGAAAAAATGACCCTGCATCGGTGGTGTCACTGGATGGAAAAAATGACCCTGCATCAGTGGTGTCACTGGATGGAAAAAATTACCCTGCATTGGTGGTGTCACTGGATGAAAAAATGACCCTGCATTGGTGGTGTCACTGGATGGAAAAAATAACCCTGCATCAGTGGTGTCACTGGATGGACAAAATGACCCTGCATCGGTGGTGTCACCGGATGGACAAAATGACCCTGCATCGGTGGCGTCACTGGATGGAAAAAAATGACCCTGCATCGGTGGTGTCACTGGATGGAAAAATAATGACCCTGCATTGGTGGTGTTGCTGGATGGAAAAAATGACCCTGCATCAGTGGTGTCGTTGGATGGAAAAAAATTGCCCTGTATCGGTGGTGTCATTATCTGGAAAAAATTTCCTTGCATCAACGGTATAGCTAAGAGGAAAATGGCACTGCATCAGTGTCAGTGGGGATAAACTGCAGCCAATCAGTGAAGGGGAGATATCGACATGTACATTGTAGTACACACACACAGATTACTTTATAGTGCAGAGCTCAGGGCTAAGTTGTGGGGCATGATGGTTATCATGCAGCTTCCAGAGACAGTTTCCTGAAATTGAGAACTGGCCCTATGTCACCAAAATCATCCTAATATATACACAGATTTTTAAAAAAATCCCTACTCTCTAATTTATAGTAGTCGGCATATACAACAATTTTATCAATATGTCTTTGTTAATATACCTTGAAATCAATTTGGATATGTCAATAAAATACAATTTAAGCCTTCACTAATTTATACTTTAAAATATGTTTTATATAAAATCAACATATTGAAAATATATATATAACTAAAATATGTGCTCTGAACTGGATTAGAACCCACAATCTTTCAACACTATAAGCCTGTTACTCTAACTACTATGCTATCACTTAAATGACTTAATAATTGCTTTTTATGTTTAATATGAGGTTAATTTGTGAAACAACTGTATTAGTCCAGACAAGTAATTGCTATAATTGATCTGTTATGACCAGTCTCCTGAAATTGTGAACTGCCCCCGGGGAAACTGAAGATGACACCCTAATAATCCCATCTGATCACCATAATACAGTGTTTCTCAACTCCAGTCCTCAAGGCGCCCCAACAGGTCATGTTTTCAGGATTTCCACAGATGAAGCAGCTGTGGTAATTACTAAGGCAGTGAAACTGATCAAATCACCTGTGCAAAATAATGGGAAGCCTGAAAACATGACCTGTTGGGGCGCCTTGAGGACTGGAGCTGAGAAACACTGCCATAATATATACACAACTTTTTCTTTTAAATCTCTACTCTCTAATTTATAGTAGCCAGCATATACTACAACTTTGTGTGCGCAATATATCAGTGTGTCTTTGTTTAATATACCTTGAAATCAATTTGGATATATTGATAAAATACATATTAAGCCCTCACTATCTCATATTCTTAAATATATATATATATAAAACATATTAACACCTGGATTAGAAACCACAACTATCACTGATATAAGCCTGCGGCTCTAACCACTATGCTAACTCTAACTAGTTAGATAGACTTCCATGTTTAATATGAGGTTAATTGTTTGTGAAACAACTCTATTAGTCCAGACAAGTAATTGCTATGATCAATCCATTATGACCATAGACAGACATTGTCCTGCTGCCTTCTAGCCATTCACAATTCCCTCATGTAAAGGCACTAGTGCAATGTTTCCTACAAGTTGGGGAGTTGGGGTGCAGAGCTGTGCTGGCCATTGTGTTCTGTTATCTATGGAAGCTGTGTCCCCCACTCACACACAATACACACGTTTTCAGCATGGCTCTTTATGTTGGAGCAGATGACAGAGAAGAAGGATAAGACAGCAAACCGAGGAACTATTAATACAGTAGAGGAACCAGAGAACTAAGATAGATTACATATCCATATACAGAGCAAAAGACGGGCAGATGTATGTCTGCAGAATTATGGTCTGTGGGTGTTACTACATTATTGCTCATTGGTCCTAAAATCTTCCTAATAGAGACTACCATATTTATAAACTCAGAATTCTGACTTTGAAACTCAGAATTCTGATTTTTAATCTCAGAATTCTGACTTTTAATCGCAGAATTCTGACTTTTAATCTCAGAATTCTGACTTTGAAACTCAGAATTCTGAATCTCAGAATTCTGACTTTGAATCTCCGAGTTCTGACTTTGAATCTTTTTTTTTAAACTTACAATTGTGACTTTGAATCTCAGAATTCTGAGTTTCAAACTCAGAATTCTGAATTTCAAACTCAGAATTCTGTATGATGGCCCCCAGGGCTCTTCCATAGATATTACATAATGATTGACAATCCAACAAAAAATTCATATTTTTACAAATACATTGGGTAGTATATATATATATATATATATATATATATATATATGTATGCACACACATACATACATACATTGTAGTTTATGCCTATGCAAACTGTTGACTAAGGATGAACCAAACGCCCCCCGTTTCGGTTCGCACCAGAACTTGCGAACAACCAAAAAATTTGGGCGAACACCGTTAAAGTCTATGGGACACAAACATGAAGAATCAAAAGTGCTCATTTTAAAGGCTATTATCCATAAAGTTACTGCCATAAAAAGTGTTTGGGGACCCGGGTCCTGCCCCAGGTGACATGTATCAATGCAAAATAAAGCTTTAAAAACAGCTGTATTTTTCAGGAGCAGCGATTTTAATAATGCTTAAAGTGAAACAAAAAAAATGAAATATTCCTTGAAATATCGTGCCTGGGGGGGTGTCCTTAGTATGCCTGTAAAGTGGCACAGTTTTCCTGTGTTTATAACAGTAGCACGGCAAAATGACATTTCTAAAGGAAAAAAGTCATTTAAAACTGATCGCGGCTGTAATGAATTGTTGGGTTTTGGCAATATAGATAAAACTATTGAAAAAAACAGCATGGGTTCCCCCCAGTCCATTACCAGGCCTTTTGGGTCTGCTCTGAATATTGAGGGGTACACCGAACCAAAATTTTTTTAAAAAATGGCGTAGGGGTCCCCCCAAAATCCATACTAGACCCTTATCCGAGCACGCAACCTGGCAGGCCACAGGAAAAAATGGGGGGGATGAGAGAGCATCCCCCCTCCTGAACCATACCAGGCCACATGCCCTCAACATGGGGAGGATGCTTTGGAGTAGCCCCCCAAAGCACCTTATCCCCATGTTAATGGGGACAAGGGCCTCATCCCCACAACTCTTGGCTAGTGGTTGTGGGGGTCTGAGGGCAGGGGGCTTATCAGAATCTGGAAGCCCCCTTTAACAAGGGTACCCCCAGATCCTGGCCCCTCTATGTGAATTGGAAATGGGTACATTGTACCCCTGCCAAAACACAAAAAAGTGTCAAAAATAGTAAAAATGACAAGAGTCACTTTGGGACAAGTCCTTTCTAAAAAAAAAAAAGTCCCGCGATGTAAAACCATCTCACACCGCCCGACGGACCGAAAAAAAAAGCAGCAACAGCTCCGCCTCTTTTATATAGCTAAGGCCTTGGCCACCCGTTGATGTAAACGGGTGACCCCACCCCCCTGACACCACGTGATGTCAGAGGAACACGGGGTCACCCGTTTACGTCACTGAGTGGCCCCACCCTAAGCTATATAACAGCTGTCAACGAGAAAAAGCATCACTCGGTGGAACCTCCCATGGAGGCGGAGCTGTTGGGTTTTTTTCTTTTTTCGGTCCTTCGGGCGGCATGAGATGGATTTACATATTTTTTATTTTTTAATAAAGGACTTGTCCCAAAGTGTCTCGTCATTTTTACTACTTTTGACACTTTTTTTGTGAATTGGCAGGGGTAAAATGTACTCGTTACCAACTCACATAGGGGGGGCCGGGATCTGGGGGTCCCCTTGTTAAAGGGGGCTTTCAGATTCTGATAAGCTCCCCACCTGCAGACCCCCACAATCACCAGGCAAGGGTTGTGGGGATGAGGCCCTTGTCCCCATCAACATGGGGACAAAGTGCTTTGGTGGGCTACTCCAAAGCATCCTCCTCATGTTGAGGGCATGTGGCCTGGTATTGTTCAGGAGGGGGGGCGCTCTCTTGTCTCCCCCTCTTTTCCTGTGGCCTGCCAGGTTGCGTGCTCGGATAAGGGTCTGGTATGGATTTTAGGGGGGACCCCTACACCATTTTTTTCTTACATTTTGGCACAGGTTTCCCCTTAAAAAACATATCAGATCTGAAGGGCCTGGTATGGATTTTGGGGGGACCTGCATGCAATTTTTTTTTTAATTTGGGTTCCGGGTCTCCCTTAATATTCCTACCAGACCCAAAGGGCCTGGTAATGGACTGAGGGGGAACCCATGCCATTCTTTTTTTCAATGAGTTTTATCTATATTGCCGAGACCTGACAATTCATTACAGCCGTGATCAGTTTTAAATGACTTTTTTTCCTTTTGCTGTGGTACTGTTATACACATGGGAAAACTGCGTCACTTTACAGGCATACTAAGGACCCCCCCAGGCACGATATTAAAAGGAATATTTAATTTTCATTTTACTTTTAGCATTAATAAAATCACTGCTCCTGAAAAAACAGCCATTTTTAAAAACACTTTTTATGACAATAACTTTCATATAAGCCTTTAAAATTAGCACTTTTGGTTTTTCATGTTAGTGTCCCATAGACTTTAACGGTGTTCCGCAGCTTTCAAATTTGCCGTGAACACTGCATAATGTTCGCTGTTCGGCGAACAGGCGAACACCCAATGTTCGAGTGGAACTTATGTTCCACTCGAACATTGGCTCATCCCTACTGTTGACCTAATAAGATACCTCTTGATGGAGATGAAAAAAGATTAAATATTTTTTAAAAAGTCCATAAAAAATGAATATAAACATGTATTGAATCATAGGGGAATCTTGACAGCCCATAATTGTTACTGGATAAGGTAGCTCAACGCATTTCGCAGCCTTATAGCCACTCATCTGCTCCTTATGAGTGGCTATAAGGCCGTGAAATGCGCTGAGCTAATAACTACCATATCCAGTAACAATTATGGGCTGTCAAGATTCCCCTATGATTTAATACATGTTCATATTCATTTTTTATGGACGTTTTTCTAACATGTTATCTTTTTTCATCTCCAAGAGATATCCTATTAGGTCAACAGTTTGCATAGGCATCAACGCATGTATATATGTATGTATCATCTACCCCATGTATTTGTAAGTAAATAGTTTTTTTGTTGGATTGTCAATCCATTATGTAATATCAATTTCAAATGGAATGTGAAGAGTATTAATATATAATAATGTGCAAAAAATGTAGATATTAAATTATGACGTTATGAACCAATAAAAAGGTTTTTCTATATATCCAATTCATTTATCTGCTCCAGTTTGCTTCATATAAAGTCCCACATCTCGCCTCCTTTTAAATTATGTAATGCTATGTTAATCACTGCACTACACTAATGCCCCGTACACACGGTTGGATTTTCCGATGGAAAATGTCCGATCGGAGCGTGTTGTCAGAAATTCCGACCATGTGTGGGCTCCATCGGACATTTTCCATCGGATTTTCCGACACACAAAGTTTGAGAGCAGGATATAAAATTTTCCGACAACAAAATCCGTTGTCGGAAATTCCGATCGTGTGTACACAAACCTGACGGACAAAGTGCCATGCATGCTCAGAATAAATAAAGAGATGAAAGCTATTGGCCACTTCCCCGTTTATAGTCCCGACGTACATGTTTTACGTCACCGCGTTCAGAATGATCGGATTTTCCGACAACTTTGTGTGACTGTGTGTATGCAAGACAAGTTTGAGCCAACATCCGTCGGAAAAAATCCTAGAATTTTGTTGTCGGAATGTTCGAATAAAGTCCGACCGTGTGTACGGGGCATAACAATACACTCACACTACACTATACTGACACTATACCGACACACTACTAGGGATGAGCCCGATGTTCGAGTCAAATATAAGTTCGACTCGAACATTGGGTGTTCACCTGTTCGGCGAATAGCGAACAATTTGGGGTGTTCGCGGCAAATTTGAAATGCGGAACACCCTTTAAAAGTCTATATGAAAAATCAAAAGTGCCAATTTTACAGGCTTATATACATGGTATTGTTATAAAAAGTGTTTGGTATCTGGGTCCTGCCCCAGGGGACATGTATCAATGCAAAAAAAAGTTTTGAAAATGGCAATTTTTTAGGAGCAGTGATTTTAATAATGCTTAAAGTGAAACAATAAAAGTGAAATATTCCTTTAAATTTATTACCTGGGGGATGTCTATAGTATGCCTGTAAAGTCACATTTTTCCCGTGTTTAGAACAGTCCCTGCACAAAATAACATTTCTAAAGGAAAAAAGTAATTTAAAACTGCTCGTGGCTATAATGAATTGTCGGGTTCCGGCAATACAGTTAAGTCATTGAAAAAAATGGCATGGGATCCCCCCCAGTCCATTACCAGGCTCTTTGGGTCTGGTATGAATATTAAGGGGAACCCTGCACCAATTTTTTTTTTTTAAATGGCATAGGGGTCCCCCTCAAAATCCATACCAGACCTGAATCTGGTATGGATTTTAAGGGAAACCCGTGCCAAAATTCTTTAAAAAATGGTGTGGGGGTCCCACCAAAAATGATGGGGACAAGGGCCTCATCCCCACAACCCTTGCCCGGTGGTTGTGGGTGTCTATGGGTAGACGGGCTTATCGGAATCTGGACGCCCCCTTTAACAAGGGACCCTCAGATCTTGGCACCCCCCTGTTTGAAATGGTAACGGGTACATTGTACCCGTACCATTTCACAAAAAAAGTGTCAAAATGTTAAAAAAACCACAAGACACACCTTGGGACAAGTCCTTTATTAAAAAATAAAAAAATTAAAATGTCTCACGAAGTCCATTAATCTTCTTCTCTCGCTCCGCTGACGGACCAAAAAAATAAATAAAAAAGATTGGCCTCCATGGGAGGCACCCGCCATATGACGCTTCTTCACTGATGACAGTTCTTTTATAACTGAGGGCGGGGCCATACGGTGAGGTACCCGGGTGACCCCACCCCCTCTAAAGCACGGGGACTTCCTAATAGCTTTCCCGTGGTGTCAGAAGGGGACGGGGCCACCAGTTTACATACCTGGGGGGCTCCGTCCCCTCTGACGCCACGGGGAAGCCATTGGGAAGTCCCCATGCATCAGAGGGGACGGGGTCACCCGGGTACGTCACCATGTGGCCCCGCCCTCAAGTTATAAAAGAGCTGTCATCAGTACTGAAGCATCATTCGGCGGGTGTCTCCCATGAAGGCGGATCTTTTTTATTTATTTTTTCGGTCCGTCGGCGAAGTGAGAGAAGAAGATGAATGGACTTCGTAGGACATTTTTATTTTTTTATTTTTTAATAAAGGACTTATCCCAAGGTGTGTCTTGTGGTTTTTTTTAACATTTTGACACTTTTTTGTGAAATGGTACGGGTACAATGTACCTGTTATCATTTCAAACAGGGGGGGGCCGGGATCTGGGGGTCCCCTTGTTAAAGGGGGCTTCCAGAATCTAATAAGCCCCCCACCCACAGACCCCCACAACCACTGGGCAAGGGTTGTGGGGATGAGGCTATTGTCCCCATCAACATGGGCACAAGGTGTTTTGGGGGGCTACCCCAAAGCACCCTCCCAATGTTGAGGGCATGTGGCCTGGTATGGTTCAGGAGGGGGGGTGCTCGCTTGTGCCCCCTCTTTTTCTGTGGCCTGCCAGGTTGCATGCTCAGATAAGGGTCTGGTATGGATTTATGGGGGACCCCCACGCCATTTATTTTTAATTTTGGCACTGGGTTCCCCTTAATATCCATACCAGACCTGAAAGGCCTGGTATGGAATTTGGGGGGACCCCCACGCAATTTTTTTAAAAAAATTTGGTTCGGGGTTCCCCTTAATATTCATACCTGACCCAAAGGGCCTGGTAATGAACTGGGGGGATCCCATGCCATTTTTTTTTCAATGACTTTTATCTGTATTGCTGGGACCCGACAATTCATTATAGCCGCAAGTAGTTTTAAATGACTTTTTTCCTTTAGAAATGTCATTTTGTGCAGGGACTGTTCTAAACACGGGAAAAGTGCGCCACTTTACAGGCATACTATAGACACCCCCCAGGTACGAAATTTAAAGAAATATTTCACTTTTTTTTTTTTTTCCACAAGAAAAGATTTTATTGAAAAAATAATAAGATAGCAAGTACAATACTTCAAAAGAGTATCAAAAAGAATCATGTAGTACACTCGTATGACAATGGTACGTCACAAAGATTATTGTTGGAACACGTTTGAATTTACAGAGTGCATATGTAACATTTAAAATATACACACAAAAAGGGGGGCAATCCTGATAGCAAGTAATGTATCAATGATATTAATACAGTAGTGAAGGAATTCCAGTGTTTCTGGTACAGGGAGGTCCAGTGCCCGTCCTGTTCCTTGAGTAAGGTACAAATAAGGAGATAGGTTCGAGTGTCTGTTAGTGGGGGATTAGACACATTATGACGGTCTTACGTAGAGCATAATCCCAAATTTAGAAAACAAAATAAATAAAAATAGGGTGATAGGTGGGGAGGGATTGTTAAAACAGAGGGATGGGGGTTAGGGGGAAGATATAGGGGAAGGAGGGGAGAAAAAGGAGATGGCAGAAAAGAAGAAAAAAGCGGATAAAGAGAGAGAGAGGGGGGGGCCACCCCTCGAGCCAGGCCCCCCGAGCGCCCCTGCGAGTCCTGGAGGTCATGGGTATTAAACTATAGAAGGGAGTGTGTTTAGGACTGGAAAAAGGATTTATAGTAATCAGTGGTTTTAAAATGGGACCAACAGGCCCATATGGCAGTAAATTTTTGGATACGGTCTTGGGAAATATGAATCAGTTCTTCCATCTCCTCGAACTTTGCAACCCTGATTAACCATTCTGTAATGGTCGAGGGAGTAGTTGAGCGCCAGTGTGCAGGGATGCACACTCTAGCGGCATTTACCATGTGCATTGCAAGTGATTTATGGTAGACTTTTTTGGACAGGGTTGAATGATGGAGGAGATATTGGGCCGGGTTAAAATTTAAGGAATAAGTTGTTACATGTGTAATAATGGAGTGTACCTCTTTCCAGAATGGTTGAAGTAGTGGGCATTCCCACCAGATATGTAGCATGTTGCCTATTGCCTTATTGCATCTCCAGCAAATATTGGGGATAGAGGGCGAGAATTGGTGTAATCGAGCGGGGGTTCTATACCATTTCGTGGCAATTTTGTACCCATTTTCTTGAATTGCAACATTCATAGACCCCTTGTGAGCGTATGTAAGGATAGATTCCCATTCATCGTCAGAAAAGTTGATTTGTAGGTCCTTCCCCCAAGATAGTCTAGAAGTTTCCATCTGTGGGTGAAGCGGGTCATCCTGGAGGAAGGAGTAGATCATGGATATTAGGTGACTTTGTGGGGTGGACTGAGAATACATTGTTTCGAATGGAGTAAGTGGTCTTGTCCAAATGTCGTTTGCGTTAGTCGATGCAAGGAAGTGTCTTAGTTGTCTGTATGACCAAAAGGGGAACTCTTTTGTGCGTGAGACGGATTTTAATTCGTTATATGTGCGAATCCTCCCATCAACAAAAAAATGGCGAGCATAGATATCGTCATGTGGCCACTCTTGTGTTAAGAAAGAGTTTGATTCTCCAGGAGCAAACTCAGGGTTGGCTCGAAGAGGGGTCAACGGTCCTGGTGTTGAGGCTTTGTGGTATGAGTTCTTTGCTGTAGAGAAAGCTCGCAATGACGGGTAAATAAACGGATGTGATTTTACAGCATGAGGGTAGTGTTTCGTTGGGACCCATGTTAAGGTGTGCAAGGGTATAGTACTAAAGGCATTTTCCAAAATGGTCCAAAGTTTGCTTAGTTTATGAGTTTTCCAGTTTACCACTCTAGTGAGGTGGCAAGCCAAGTAGTATTTATGTAGATCTGGCAAGGCAATCCCCCCTTTCGTTTTGGAGCATGTCAGCTTCGTATATTTGATGCGGGGGGGACCGCCCTTCCAGATAAATTTTGAGCAGGCTTTTTTATAGGCCAAAAAGAAAGATGGGGGTAAATGGATTGGGATCGTTTGCATAAAATATAAAAGACGGGGAAGGATTATCATCTTCATCAATGCCGAACGACCAAACCAGGAGACATTCAGGGTACTCCAGCTTTGAAGGTCTGTTTGGATCTTCGTCAAGGCATTGAGAAAGTTGCGCTCATAGAGCTCTAATAGATGCCGGGGGATTCTAATGCCTAGGTAAGTGATATAGTCATTTTTCCATTGGAATGGGAACGAAGCTTGGCAGTGGGTAACTTCTAATGGTGGTAGAGAAACATTGAGGGCCTGGGACTTAGAATAGTTAATTTTAAAGTTGGACAATGTTCCAAAATGGTTAATGTCTTTCAGTAGGTTGGGAAGGGATGTGTGCGGTGTTTGCATTGATAATAGGATGTCGTCTGCAAAAGCGGCAACCTTAAATTCCCTGCGATTCATGTGGATACCCTGAATATCTGGGTTGGCTCTTATTCTGTTGAGAAGGGGTTCAAGAGAGAGGACAAAAATTAGGGGGGACAGAGGGCATCCTTGACGGGTGCCGTTGCTGATGTGGAAGGCGTTCGACAGGAGGCCATTTGCTTTAACTCTTGCTGTTGGAGTAGTATATAGGGCACAGATGTGGGCAAACATGCGTGGAAGAAGGCCAATTCCTTTGAGTACCTCTCGCATGTAATCCCAGGCCACCCTGTCGAACGCCTTCTCAGCATCCAGGGATAACAGAAATCCCTTGGTGTTGGATGTGTTGAGCCAGTGGTGTAAGTTCAGGGTGCGGATGGTATTGTCTCTTGCCTCTCTGCCAGGGATAAAACCTACTTGATCGGGTAAAACTAGGTCTGGAATCAGGGGTAGTAATCTATTTGCTATAATTTTGGCATACAATTTGATGTCTACATTTAACAGCGATATGGGTCTATAATTAGAAACTATCATTGGGTCTTTGTCTGTTTTGGGTATCACTGCTATCTGGGCTTCTAACATGTGTCCAGATGTGGCGAGTGGGTTTGAAAGGAAGTTAAAGGCCGACAGCATTTTGGGTGTTAGTGTGTCTAGAAAAGTTTTGTAGTATATGAGAGGTAGGCCATCAGGGCCTGGACTTTTGCCCGCCTTCGTTTGTTTAATAGCAAGATTGAGTTCTTCTATGCTCATGGGGATTTCTAATTCCTTAGCTTTTTGTGTTGGTATTGGCTTGGGGCAATATTGGGATAGAAACTCCTGAATTTGTAAAGACCTGTCATGTGCGGAAGAGGAGTCTGGTGGGTGTTGAGGTAGGTTGTACAGCTTAGAATAAAACTCTTCAAAGTGTTTGGCTATTTCCTCGTTTTTGGAGAGGAGTTTGCCTTTTGCAGTGCGGAGGTGATGTATAGTGGTAGATGTTTTAGCTGCCTGGATTGTGCGAGCGAGAAGTCTCCCGCTCTTGTTGCCATGTTCATAAAACACTTTTTGGCCTAGGATATATCTTCGCCTAGTGCGTTTCCCTAGTTCGTCCAACAGAGATGCTCTTGCTTGTGAGAGAGCTTGTAGTGTGGATTGGGAGATGGACTTTTTGTGAGATGTTTCAAGTCTGTGGATCGTTGTGGTAAGGGCTTTGATCTGTTCTTGGTGTCTCTTTTTTTCCGCCGTGGCTAAGGCTATGAGTTTGCCTCTTAAAACGCACTTATGTGCTTCCCACAGCGTCACCGGAGTGACTTCTGGGGTTGAATTTTCTTGGAAGTACAGTTGGATTTGTGTGTTCAGTTGCCGGATTGTTTCAGGATCTTTTAGGAGAGATGGGTTCAATCTCCAAGTTTTGGTAGTCTTACGCGATTCCGGGAATGAGAGGGTAATCGTAATAGGGTGGTGGTCGGATAAGAACATGTTTTCTATTGTGGCTTGCGAGAGGTATGAGAGGTCTGGTTGGGATAGAAATAGATAATCAATTCTAGAATATTTCTGGTGTGGGGGAGAGAAGTACGTGTAATCTCTGTCTGTTGGATATAAAGTGCGCCATGCGTCGTGTAGGGTGAGGTTTTGTAGTTGGAGTTTAATTTGTTTTAAAGCCCGGAATGGGAGTGTGGAAGTGCCAGTGGAGGAATCTAGGCAGGGGTTCAGTGGAACATTGAAGTCTCCTCCCAATATCAAAATGCCTGTTTGAAAAGATGAAAGTAAGTCACAGATTTTCCGGAGGAAAGAGACTTGATGTTCATTTGGGCAGTATATATTCGCTATAGTGATGGGTTTGGACGCATACGTGCCTTTGACGAAGATGTATCTGCCCTCCTGATCAATCAATGTGTCTGATAAGTGAAAGTCTGCATGTTTAGAGATAAGTATAGAAACTCCTTTTGTCTTAGAAGATGGATTTGAGGAGTGTAAGGCCTGTTTGTATACATGGTTCGTCAGTTTAGGTATGGCTTTGGTTCGGAAGTGTGTCTCTTGCAGTAGCAGGAAGTGGGCTTTGTGTTTCGTGAGTTCTGAGAGAACCTGAGATCTTTTTTCAGGGAGGTTTAGGCCTCTTACATTAAGCGACAAGCATTTAAGTGAGAGTTGATGGTTGCTGGTGGCAGTCTTCTGCATTGTGTTAATGTTGTGAATGATGAAAGAAGGTTAAGTAGGTGTTAGTCTGTCCTTCAGTATTGTCTGCCTGGACGAGGGGGCTCAGGGATCGACGACGGGGAACAGGATAGAGGGGCGGCCCCCTCGAGAAAATAGAACGGAAGGAGGATAAATATGAGAGGAGAGAAGAGAAAGGGGAGAGAGGAGAGGGAAGGGAAAGAGAGAAAGGGGTAGGGTGAGATGTGTGGGTGGGAGTAGTGTGAAACTAGGATGGGGGGAAAGAAGGAAGAAGAAGGGAGAAAGAGAAAAAAAAAAAAAAAAAAAAAAAGGGGGGGGGGGCACCAGTTAATGAACTGGGCGAGTCAGTTACCGGAGGTGGTCGTAGGCGTGCCTATCCACCTAATAAGAATTTCCGGATTGGTAGCTCAGGTCCGTATGAACAGCTATGTGGGGTACATAGGACTGAGCGGGTACGAGATCCGTTGCACTGGTGAGGACGAATGGAGAGAAATGTCTAGGTTGGGTGGGGTGTACATAGTGAAAGACTATAGTAGACTAAGTTTCGGGATTCGAAGAGCCATATGGCGATTAAGAAGGGGGTGTGGGATATGGGTAGGTTACTCTATCTAGGGTGGGCGGATCTTAGGCTCCATAGTAGTGGCTAAGGATCTGGGTCAATATTGACTAAGAGCAATAGGGCTATCTATACTAGATTGAACTGAGAGGGAACAAAAACATAAACATAGACAAAAACATAGACTTTAGCCTATCAGTAACAGTAGTTGTAACAGTAACAGTAGCAGTCCGGGCAGCACGGTGTGGACTCCATCACCAGCAAAACTAAATTGCTTTGTGTAAGTGGGGATCGCGAATGTCGGTACCGCACTAAAACATTCTATGAGACTTTTTGTAAGTGCAACCCAGGAATCAATCATATTTGTTCTTAATGAAGGAGAGCATTCCGGTTTGGCTGGGGCATTAGCTTTACAACATCACATTATAGGTTATGTTGTCGCTACAGGGTATTAATTAAATCCTATAGTAAAGGACAGTGTGTTGTGGAAGCAGGCCTTTCAGGCTCGTAAGTGAAGTGTCCCAGTTAGCTAAGGAAATCCGTGAGCGAGTATCTTAGAATGCACTTAGTCTGGTTTGGTAAAATACAAGGTAGATGGGACTGATTTGGTGACCCTCTAGGACCCAATGGGCCCCCCACAGGAGTGGATACCCACGTTCCAAGAGGGTGACCAAAGTGAGGTAGAGAGGGTATCTCCATCAGCATATGTGTGTTTGCTGGTAAACAATACCTGGAAATAGGAAAAGTAGGTTACATAAACAGAAGTCCATGAAGGGTTTCTTCTTCTTCCTGTAAGAGGTGGAAAGTCCCAGTGATCTCCGACATTCTTCATTGGAGCGTGTGGGGTGCGGTACCTGAAAAACAACTTCCATAGAGTAGGGCTAGGTTGAAGCTGGAAAAAAAGGAAAAAGTTAGTGCTGCCCGTGCATGCGTGGATAGAATGTTCAGGCGGTTATCATGCCAACGGGAGGTTTCGTCGCGGGGTGTCATGTCGCCCAGGGCTGGGTGCAGGCATGTCTCGGCGTGGTAGGCGGTCTCCAGGAGAGATAGGATCCAGCCTGCGGCGTCTCGAGTGGTGCCTTTGAGCTTTGGGGGAGGAGTTGGTAGATACCGGCTTCCACGGTTCCGTGGGGAAATAGAATGAATGCCAATCAGGGATATCCATCAGTGGAATGTCCAGCTGCTCGCAGAAATTGGGAAGGTCTTCCGGGGTTCTCAATAAGGCTGTGCGGCCTCTGGTCGATGCAGAGAGACAGAAAGGGAATTTCCATCTATATTGGATGTTGCGGGAGCGGAGCACATCCAGTAGGGGGCGTAAGGTGCGTCTATTCTGCAGTGTGATTTGTGATAAGTCCTGAAATAGTTTCACCTCAGTTCCATTAAAGGTTATACGTCCTTTTTCTCTCGCCTTCCTAAGAATTTCCTCTTTGAGGGGGAAATTGACAATACAACAGATAATGTCTCTGGGTGGCTCGTTGTCTCGGGGGGGGGACGCAGGGCTCGGTGTATACGCTCCATTTCTATGGGGGAGTCTGCCGGGCATTCAAGCAAGTCATTAAAGATGGTACTGACTGTGTGGGGAAGTGCGGCCTGGTCAATTCCCTCCGGGACCCCCCTCACCCGAATGTTATGCCTGCGTCCCCTGTTGTCCAAATCTTCCACCTGTCTGTGTAGCTCAAACATGTGGGGCAGGTGGAGATCGTATGTTTTTTGTACTTGCCTGATAGCTGAGGCTTGCAGTCTAGCGTTTTCCTCCACATCATTAATCCGGTGGGTTATAGCATGGATATCTTCTTTGAGATCAGAGATAGCGGACATCATGGTATGTTTGATGTCTAGAGCGACCTTCTGGAGGTCTCTCTGGAGGTCCAGCAGGCTTGGGTGCGGATCGGTGTGGTCGCCGCTGTCCATTAGCGGGTCTGTGGCGCTCCTAATCGAGTCCGGGGATGAGGCCTGTACGGCGTGCGCGGCCTGCGATGAGGCCTGTGACGCCTCCAGCAGTGCGGACTGGCGGGTCCGGAAGATGTCTGGGATACTGCCGCTTAGTTGCGGTGTGGGCTCTTTCTGTGTGCGGGGTGTGGAGGTGCTCCTGTTTGACTTTCCCATCGTGGGACAAGTCGCAGATACCCCCGATTCAGCTTTTTTCGTCCTCACTGTGCGGGAGCTGTCTCTTCAAGCGGCCATCTCGGGTCCCGTCCCGAAATATTTCACTTTTATTGTTTCACTTTAAGCATTATTAAAATCACTGCTCCCGAAAAAATGGGCGTTTTTAAAACTTTTTTTGCATTGATACATGTCCCCTGGGGCAGGACTCATGTCCCCAAACACTTTTTATGACAATAACTTGCATATTAACCTTTAAAATCAGCACTTTTGATTTTTCACGTTTGTGTCCCATAGACTTTAACGGTGTTCGCGTGCTCGAACAAATTTTGAACAAAATTGTGCCCTGACTGGCAAAGCCTTGCACCTGACCAGCAGTCAAGTCCATTGCTTCATCCAATTGGGGCCCTAGAATGTACTGTGCAGTGCATTGTGGGGTGCTTGGCAGGCGAACATCCCGCCGAGCGCCTCGTAAATTCAGGTGTTTAATGAACGGGCGAACAGGCGATGTTTGGGCTGAACTTTTGCTCGGCTCGAACTCTTCGCCCAACTCTACTTGTATATTTGTACAATAATCTATGTATACACAATTGTATGGAATGTACTGCTTCTTTATATAAATGAAGACTATATAAGCAAGTAATTAATCAGATTTTAATTTACTGGTGTCAGTAAAGAAGTTATTTCTAATTTCTATAGGTTACTACTTTGTACATCACCATTGTTCCCAACTGAAAAGACCATTCATCTGATTTTTCTATCCACGAGGAGAGGAAGTTGAAGATGGATTATATTATCAAGAAGCTCCAGAAGATGTCAGTCAGGATGAGGAAGATGAAATCTCAAGGCTTACTTCACTGCTAAAACAATAGTAAGGACAACAGGAATACACTGTTGCTCTTTAGGAATGCACAGTGAATCATGTTTGAAAAGAAGCTGCTGAATTGAGGATGTAGGAGACTGGTATTTACAGGACAAATATGCTACTAAATTGATAAAAGGGGGCATGGAGATTTTCATATGCAATGGGCTGCTGAAATGGGTTGGGTGCACTAAGACTTTTCAAAGGGCATTGTAGTACTAATCAGAGGATAGAAGATAGTGATATTTGCAAGGACCCCAGGACATCAATGATGGGGAGAATGATAATTCCAAAGTATGTTGAACCAGGGAAGGAGACGCACAGATATTTCTAGGGGCAATTACATTTATAAAAGGGGCTTTCTGTTTTTAAAAAGTTAAAACTAACCAGTCTATATATACAGTACTGTCATTTAAACGTTATCATTTTTTTCTTTACTGGAGAATGTGGATACTTATTTGCCCTTATATGCAATATAAAATATGTACTCTAAACAATACTCTATATAAGAGCCTGTTACTGACAAAGACAAAGTTAATCCAAAAAAAAAAAGAAGCCAGTTCTGCTTCAAAAAAGAAAAACAAGAAGCTATTTTCTGCTTTACAAGAAGTGCAGTAACAATTGGAGTCAATAACACTGTGGTTTTTAATCCCATAGGATATATGGTTTGTAAGATATATAAAAAAATTTCCGTTTTACTAATACACAATATACTGGAAACCTTACACAAGCCACCAGAGAAAAACAGAAAACAAGGTTCCTTCTGTACAATTCATAAACTAAAGCAAAGAAAATACCTAAAGTTCTATCTTAACAATAGCTAATAAAAAGGCTCCAAAAACTTAATGTTTTTGTTGTTGCTTTTAAATATTTTCTGAATCACTTTTGTATGACAGTGTTTGACGAAGAAACACTTCACAGAAATCATCACAATAGTACTTCATAAGCAGTATGGAAATATTTTAGGTGCAACTCTAGCCAAAACATTTTAATCTTGCTTTAGTTTTGGATAGTGTTTGCCATGTTTTCATTGATATTCAAAATATATGAAATGGCGCTAAATCTACTTCAAAATATATAAATAAAGTGCTCACATATAAAAATGTGTACAAATCTATACAAACATAATAACAATAGGCCAAATGAAAAATGTCCCTCATAGGTAACCACCATGAAAGCAGTAATCCAAGATCCAGTGAAAAAAAGTGCAACACAAAGTACCAAAAAGTAATCAAAAGTGACCATAAAAAGTGTGGTAAATAGTGACAGTGCTAACAGTTACCATACTTTTGGAATCCAGTGGTAGAAATATTGCTCATGTAGTCTGGTGCTTAATCCAGGGAAATAGGTACACTCCACCAATAAGTGCATTGGCCGCTCACATTACTAAGGAGGATATCAGGCAATGGATCAAACACTGGCCTCCATGAAATCCCTGTCACTGTGTCAGGTGATCAATCGGCTCGCACATAGGAAAAGCACTAAAACACCTCTTGCTGTGGTATAAACAACTATTTTAATAAATTTAATGCAGAGACTTAGTTAAAAATCTTTCATCCAGTGAGCTCTATGGACCAAGTGACATTTGGCATATTGTTATTATGTTTGTATAGATTTGTACACATTTTTATGTGAGCACTTTTATTTATATATTTTGAAGTAGATTTAATGTCATTTTATATATTTTGAATATCACTGTTTATGTGGGGACTACAAGGAATGGAAGCTTTATCTTTTAAACATTGGACACTGTTTATATACACTTTATTATTTTTTCTCAACTACAGTAGCAGTGCACTAGTTCATACACTTTATCATACAGCTCATGTTTTCTTTGCTATCTGCGGCTCCAGTATTGGCCTGAGAGGGCTAAAGAATATGGCCTGACCAGCATGGACATGTGGCTGCCCCCCGGACAGATATGACTTTTTTTTTATAAAAAAATATTATGTCACTTTAAGAAAAATGTACAGTAGGTCAGGTGGGAAAATAGGGTCAGGTAACACTGGAGTATAGGTAGGGAATGTCATTGATCCAACCAGGAATGTTCAAAAGGTCACATGACCAGTGGGAACATTCTGGAAGTGGGGCAGTTTTTTATAAAGGGGTCCTCTGCGGGAATCTCCTCACAGCTGGTCAGATTACAGCAACAAGCTCAGCTCAATTGAGCTATTATATTTTGTGTGACAGCTGTCCTGACCATGAAGACTCTAATGCTCCAAGTACTGGAGCAAGCAGGGGACAGAGGAGGTGAAGAATGGCTGAGAAGATGCTTGGAGTTGGGGGAAGAAGAGGATGTGCAGCTGGAGCAGGTGCCTGAAGAGGAAGGGCTGGCAGTGCTCGAGGTACCTGGCTTAATTAATAGAAGAGGCAGACCTGTCACTCCCAGCCCATGTCTCCGGCAGCAAAATCAGTACTGCCCACCACCGCCCCCCCCCCCCAGACCTTAGGGAACCAGACATGGCACCGCCAGAAGAGGCGGCTTCCAGTGCGGGGACCAGAAGAACTAGCCTCAGAGAGAAGAGGAGGAGGAGAACACTATCGCCGTCGCCTCCCAGGAACAGAGGAAGGCGGGCTCAGGTATCAGCATCCACTGTGATGGCTAAGGAGGCAGTAGGTTCTACACAGAGTGACAGTCATTCAAGATTACCTCATACACAAGAACAAGTGATACCTACTGTGACCACTGGAGGCTCAAGAGAGCAGCAGCTGCTGAGTTTTCCTAGGCAAGCTAATGCAACAGCGGCATCTAGTGGTCAGGGTGAGTTGGCACAGGTTTTAAATATAATGGTTTCTATTAACAGGCTTAATGACAGCATTAACACTCATAACAATGATAATGTTAATTACTCTAACGTATGTGTTAATGAATCCGGAAATAGGTGTGGAAATGTTTCTAATACTAATAGTACTTCTATTTCAGCAATTAACACCAATAGCAATAATACTTTCCCAGCTGAAATGAATATTAATAATTCTTCAGTCCCTGAATCCTATCTAAAGAAGATTTTACCATGTTACCATGTGAAATATCACCACTCGAGTATCACCTGTCTGTTCAGGTAAAAGAAAAAATATGGAAAGGGCAGTTCATTGACATTTTGTCCTTACTGCCCTCAGCAAAAGAGTTTACTAACAAGTCTGACAAAAAATCTGAGGATAAACCTGAGGAAGATAGGCATAGACCCGTGGCAAGGTCTTTTCATAGTTGGTTACAGGCACATTTAGCATTTATGCCAGCGTGTTAGGAGAAAAACACCCGGAATACTGTAGCGGTCTTTTTCAACACCTTGAGCATGTGCTTGAAGCATATAAAAGCTTTGGTGGTTTAGGCTGGTATCAGTATGACGAATCATTTAGACAAAAATTGTCCGTATATCCATCTTTGAAATGGGGTAATAGAGATATAGGTTTATGGCTAAACCTTATAGCGTTGCAAAAATTGGCTTACCCTAGACAACAGCCCTCTGTTTCAGTGTCCCCTTATAAAAGGGGTTACTGTTTTGTATTTAATGAGAATCAGTGCAAATGGGGGGGGGGGTATCATGCAAGTACAAGCATGAGTGTTCACACTGCTCAGGCCTCCACCCATTGCTCAAATTTTTTAAAAGGAATACCAACACACACGGGCAAAGAGATAACCATTCAAAGACTAGGAGATAGCCACATTTTTAATTGAAGGTTTCTCCAGAGGTTTTCCTTTGCCAGTTTTTAAAGGTATAGGATGCAAATTGGTTAATATTTTAAAATCAGTATTATAATTTCCACACATTGTTAAAGAAAAGTTGGATAAAGAAATTAAAGAGGGTAGAATAGCGGGACCATTCAATTTCCCTCCATTTAAAAATTTTAGAGTAATCTCGATTAGGAATAATCCCAAAAAAGGATCACAACTCATTTTGCCTAATACATCATTTATCCTTCCCGATAGGTGCATCATTAAATGACGAGATAAATGAAGAGCTAGCATCCGTCTCATACTGTACATTTGAAGAAGCGGTTTGCCATATCAGGGAATTTAGGAAGGCTGTGCTACTCGTGAAAGCGGATATTAAAGCAGCATTTAGATTGCTTCTGATTAGCCCAGCTTATTACAATTCACTTGGCATGGTTTTCCAAGACAAATTTTACTACGACATATGCCTCCCAATGGGATGTTCAATTTCATGTGCATATTTAGAAAAATTTGCATCTTTCATTCAATGGGTGTTTTCATTTGAATCCAGTCATAAGGGTATATTACACTACTTGGAAAACTTCCTATTTATTGGCCCTGCCCAATCTCCAATTTGTCTATTTTTGCTGGAATTTTTTAGCATAATCACAAAAAAATTAGGAGTTCCCCTTGCTGAAGAAAAAAATGTGTTGCCCTCCACATGCATCAAATTCCTAGGCATAAAAATAGACACGGAATTAGAATTTCAGCTGCCATTAAATATAATTAACGATATTAAAACTACCATTTCTTGGATGTTAGGAAGAAAAAAGATTTTATTAAAAGAGCTTCAATCTTTATTAGGGAAGTTAGCATTTGCAACAAGAGTTATGCAGGTGGACAGGATATTCTCTAGAAGGTTATATATAGCTATGTCAGGGCTTAAATCCCCATTTTCACACATTAGGTTAACATCAGATCTTAAGGAGGATCTCCTGGTATGGATGAAATCTTTTGACTTTTATAACGGCCATTAATTTTTTCAAACATAATTTGTATGCTCATCACAGATGGAATTATACACGGATGCGGCTGGATCTTTCGGTTTTGCTGCAAAATGGGGCAATCAATGGTGCTGTAGTATATGGCCAGAAAGATGGATTCAAATAAAAGCCACCAAGAGTATAGTTCTATTTGAACTTTTCCCGTTGGTTGTAGCATTGGAAATATGAGGTGATAAATTTGTCAATAAAATAGTTTTAATTAATTCCTATAATAAAGGAGTAATATACGCAGTTTTATTTATTCATGGTACTTATATAGCGCCATCAATTTACGCAGCGCTTTACATATACATTGACATCAGTCCCTACCCTCAAGGAGCTTACAATCTAAGGTCCCTAACTCACATTCATACATACTAGGGACAATTTTTTTTAGACAGGATCCAATTAACCTACCAGCATGTCTTTGGAGTGTGGGAGGAAACCGGAGTACCCGGAGGAAACCCACGCAGGCACAGGGAGACCATGCAAACTCCAGGCAGGTAGTGTCGTGGTTGGGATGCGAACCAGTGACCCTTCTTACTGCTAGGTGAGAGTGATACCCACTACACCACTGTGCCGCCCAGTTAATTGCCTATCAACAAAATCACTTCTGGTAATTAAATTACTTGGGTACTGCTATTTGTATGTTTACATTTTAATATCTGGGTAAAAGCAAGACACGTTCCAGGTAAGGATAATCAAATTGCAGATGCATTATCTCGATTGTAGATACAAAAATTCCAGCAGCTTCTGCAAAATGCGGACAAGGAAGGACAGGTATGTCCCAAACATATTTGGAACCTGATCTAGGAATTCTGATGCAGTCAATCAAGAATTTGGTGGCTAACAGTGCATGTGCCAAATACATGGCTGCATGGCAGAGGAGGAATAAATTCATCAGGGAATTTGAGATGCAGTTTGAGTCTCTTCCAGAAACAAACATTCAAATCTTTTTATATACACTGATGCATGCGGAGCTATCCTATAGCCAGATCGTTAAGATACTAGCAGGGGTGTAATTTTTCTTTAAATTGCAAGGTTTTCCTCAGTGTACATCTTTCTTCTCTATAAAATAAGCTATGATAGGTTACAAAAAGAAGAATTCTCTCCCAGATACTAGATGGCCCATCTCTGTCTCATTGCTTAAGGAAATTTGTAGAGTTACAAAAATGGTATGCTTCTCTGGTTTTGAGTCGATATTATTTAAAACCACTTTTGTATTAGCATTTTTTGGCGCTATAATATCGGAATGGTTACCCAGAGGCAAAAAATCAGTGTCTGGCCTGTTGACCCATCACGTATTGGTTCACAGCACAGGACTTAATATATTCATTGCACATTCCAAAACAGACAGATCAGGAAAGGGTGTATGGATTAATCTTTACAGTTGCGAAGCAGTGGAAATTTGTCTATTAAGAACAGTAAAGGAGTACCTCACAATTAGACCATCCAGTGAAGACCGTTTTTTGGTTCATTTGGATGGCTCACCCCTTACAGGATATCAATTTAACATGGTTCTCAAAAAATGCATGTTGAAGTTAGGGCTACAAGCATTTAATTTCACATCACATTCATTTAGGATTGGTGAAGCAACCAAAGCTGCAAAAAATGGGCCTCAATGCAGCAATAATTAAAGGAATAGGAAGATTGGATTCGCAGCGATTTAACATATATGTTAGACCAGATCTCTCGCTTTAATTTCTCTTATAGGTAAAAGAAGAATGATTTGGATCCTGGGCCACTCCTTTATATTTTGGGCCAACAAAAGATCCAGGTTGCGTTGTTATACAACTAATCTGTCAATGGATCCTCAGAAATTTCAAGTTTTAGGGAGAGGAATTTGTGGTCTGAAATGGTTAAATTTGTCTTTTTATCTCTCTAGATTGTTGGAATTGTGGCCAGTCCCAGATATCCTAATTTTCCACTTGGGGGGAAATGATGTGGGTAGAGCTAAAACCCTAGACCTTATGTTTGCGATGAAACGGGATCTACATACATTTAAATTGTCTGCCCCGAATATTTTCAGAAATAGTCCCAAGACTAATATGGCTTCAAGACGCTCAATTTAAAAATATGGAATAAATAAGGCGTCGGGTAAACAGATCCATGGAAAAATTCATGTCGCTTATCGGTGGTTTTTCATATAGACATAGGGATTTAGAGGGAGGTTATGAAGGCTTATACGGGGCAGATAGAGTTAATCTGTCCGATATAGGTTTAGACATTTTCAATGTGGTATTTCATAATAGCATTGAATTGGCCGTGGCGGTGGGGTAGGCCGGACTTGATAATTCAAGCCCGGCTGGTGGGGACTTGTTTTTTGATATACGGTATTGCTCGAGTCCTGAAGACTGAGCTGTTTATAATTATTATTTACAAGTGAGAATTTTATGAATTAATAAAATGACTGAATGGATTTAAGTTATTTACAATTTACACCAATAAACGTGCCTTGGCCAATAACATTCCAAGTATGTTGTGAGTGTATTTATTTATTAAAGGTAAATTGGGTATTGAAGGAGAGATAGGTGCGGCCTACATTTCCATGAGACTGGGCTGGTCACCGGGGCACAAAGTAAGGGGATTTTCCCAAGCAGGAAAATAGGTAGCAATGCAACCATTACAACAACCCTTATAAAGGTGCATTTCTTTATCCACTAAAACTACTGCTTTTTCACAAGAAGTGTGAAAAATCCACCCTAATTAGGATACAGATAGCAATAGAACTCTGAAAGTTTCTTACCTATTTACACAGGTAAATATTCACCCACTATAATAGTGAATTGGTAAAAATGGATCAAATGGATGAACTATTTTCATATTACTGAGTTTAGTAACACTTTAAGTTCAGCTCAGTTTACACCAGTCTACATCCATTTTTGCATCCATTTTTTCTTAGTTGTTGCAGAGACCAATCAGAGGTGACATAGGCCCCTTTCACACGAGGCGGGCTCCGTTTCTACGGAGCCTGCCTCGGTCCGCCGGCTCAGCGGGAGATCTGTCCGTTGATCTCTGCTGAGCCGGCGGATGACAGGTCCCTCTCTGCTCACTGAGCGGGGAGGGGCTTGTCAGGCGCCGCTGCCGCCTATGGAGGGATCGGACGAAAACGGACAGCGTGTCCGTTTTCGTCAGATCTCACCCGATCCGATCCACCAGCGACGGATCTGGACGTAGAGCCCATACGTCTGCTTTTAGCGGATCGGACGGGGTCGGATGTCAGCGGACATGTCTCCGCTGACATCCGACGGTCCATAGGCTAACATGGATCGCCCGTTCAGGTCCGCCGTCAAAACTGACAGGCGGATCTGAACGGTCCGATCGTGTGAAAGGGGCCAAAAGTATAAACAAAAGTTTCTTGCCTAAAAATGGACAGATCTGATGTAAATGGATGGCATCTATTTACATCTGTTCCACTCCATTTCAACAGATCTAGACGTTATCTGTTCAGTTTAATAAAACGGATCTGAATGGACATGGATGTAGGCAGATGTAAATGGATGATCATCCAATTACATCTGCCCACCCATATACATTCATTGTGGTTCATTATGGATCGATCTAAAAAACTGACAGACGGATCTATACTGAATGCCTATGTGAAAGTAGCTGCCAGAACTGGATTTCTGCATAGCTAACATAGGCCATAGCTAAGAATGGCATGTCTGCAAGGGGTATTGCATAGCCACCCACAAATCATGCTGTTGACTGTCGATAGCACATTCCCATGCATAATAAAAGATTCCAGAAGTGTGTTCTATCTAATACTTCAGCTCAACAGTCTCCAGTCCTTTGGCATCTGCTGGAGACAGACACAGACAAAGTTAAACATATTAAAAAAGTTGGTCAGAAGAATAAAGAATGAAAAAGGGGGTGCAATATGGGTCCACTTTCTTGAGGTTGTGGCCTCCCCACCACAGTTATATTATGTAAGTTAGCAGAATTAGATATAGGTAGTTTAGGGCGTCTGCCCCTTTAAGGAAGCTGAGCTGAGGTATCTGGGAGGAATCAGAGCACATGGAAAGTGCTGGAAGTGGGGATAGGCTATAAAAGGTCAGCAGGAAAGAGGCTTTTCCTCTTTCACACTGGACCAAGCTGGAAGGTTGAAGCTCACAAGTAAGGCCCTGTCATACTCCCTTTATAATGGAGTCCCTGGTGATGCAGCTCTTTGAGAAGGCTGGCAGTGCAGGAGGGGAGACATGGCTGCGGCGCTGTCTTCACAGGAAGAAAGCTTACAGCCTGAAGAGGGAGGAGGAGGCAGCACAGCAGTGGGCGGTGAGCAGACGTATCCACAAGACGTGGGGCCGGGGCAACAGGATCCATCACTGATGGAGAGAGCGCGGAGGACCGTGCCTCCAGAGCAAAGCGTACAGGCTCCAGAGGTTACTGAAGAGGCCCGGGAACAGCTAAGAGACGGAGGAGGATGGCGGTGGAGTGTCATCTCGGAGCCGCCAGAACACAAAGAAGAGGCGGACTTGCTCACAGTCACCAGCAGGCAGAGGAGGATGGCGGGGCCAGTTCCAACAGCCCGCAAGTGACTCTAGGGGGAGGCAGCACACTATGCAGTCTCCTTGTCAGCAAGCACCTGAAGCAATGCAGCAAGGCACTCGGTGTGCAGAGGTGCCTGGGCAGTTACAGGTTCGGCAGGCTGCACAAGTCCCAGACCCTGGAGTGCTGCTGGAGGATGAAGTACAGCAAAATGTGGTACAACCTCTAGCAGCTGGTGAGTTACAGCAATTAAATGTTTTATCAAGGTTAGTAGGATCTCTGTCCTCCTTTGTTCAATCCCTGTTTTATGTCGCAGTTCCTGCTGTTTCTCCTATTCTGTCTTCTATGCCTGTTAACCACTTGAGCCCCGGACCATTATGCTGCCTAAGGACCAGAGGTCTTTTTCCAATTTGGCACTGCGTCGCTTTAACTGCTAATTGCGCGGTCATGCAATGCTGTACCCAAACGAAATTTGCGTCCTTTTCTTCCCACAAAAAGAGCTTTCTTTTGATGGTATTTGATCACCTCTGCGGTTTTTATTTTTTGCGCTATAAACGGAAAAAGACCGGAAATTTTGAAAAAAAATGATATTTTCTACTTTTTGTTATAAAAAAAATCCAATAAACTAAATTTTAGTCGTACATTTAGGCCAAAATGTATTCGGCCACATGTCTTTGGTAAAAAAAATGTCAATAAGCGTATATTTATTGGTTTGCGCAAAAGTTATAGCGTCTACAAACTAGGGTACATTTTCTGGAATTTACACAGCTTTTAGTTTATGACTGCCTATGTCATTTCTTGAGGTGCTAAAATGGCAGGGCAGTACAAACCCCCCCCAAATGACCCCATTTTGGAAAGTAGACACCCCAAGGAAATTGCTGAGAGGCATGTTGAACCCATTGAATATTTATTTTTTTTGTCCCAAGTGATTGAAAAATGACAAAAAAAAAAAAATATTTACAAAAAGTCGTCACTAAATGATATATTGCTCACACAGGCCATGGGCCTATGTGGAATTGCACCCCAAAATACATTTAGCTGCTTCTCCTGAGTATGGGGATACCACATGTGTGGGACTTTTTGGGAGCCTAGCCGCGTACGGGGCCCCGAAAACCAATCACCGCCTTCAGGATTTCTAAGGGTGTAAATTTTTGCTTTCACTCTTCACTGCCTATCACAGTTTCGGAGGCCATGAAATGCCCAGGTGGCACAAAACCCCCCAAAATGACCCCATTTTGGAAAGTAGACACCCCAAGCTATTTGCTGAGAGGCATATTGAGTCCATGGAATATTTTATATTTTGACACAAGTTGCGGGAAAGTGACACTTTTTTTTTTTTTTTTTTCATAAAGTTGTCACTAAATGATATATTGCTCACACAGGCCATGGGCATATGTGGAATTGCACCCCAAAATACATTTAGCTGCTTCTCCTGAGTATGGGGATACCACATGTGTGGGACTTTTTGGGAGCCTAGCCGCGTACTGGACCCCGAAAACCAATCACTGCCTTCAGGATTTCTAAGGGTGAAAATTTTTGATTTCACTCTTTACTGCCTATCACAGTTTCGGAGGCCATGGAATGCCCAGGTGGCACAAAACCCCCCCAAATGACCCCATTTTGGAAAGTAGACACCCCAAGCTATTTGCTGAAAGGCATGGTGAGTATTTTGCAGCTCTCATTTGTTTTTGAAAATGAAGAAAGACAAGAAAAAACATTTTTTTTTTTCTTTTTTCAATTTTCAAAACTTTGTGACAAAAAGTGAGGTCTGCAAAATACTCACTATACCTCTCAGCAAATAGCTTGGGGTGTCTACTTTCCAAAATGGGGTCATTTGGGGGGGTTTTGTGCCACCTGGGCATTCCATGGCCTCCGAAACTGTGATAGGCAGTGAAGAGTGAAATCAAAAATTCACGCCCTTAGAAAGCCTGAAGGCGGTGCTTGGTTTTCGGGGTCCCGTACGCGGCTAGGCTCCCAAAAAGTCTCACACATGTGGTATCCCAGTACTCAGGAGAAGCAGCAGAATGTATTTTGGGGTGTAATTTCACATATTTCCATGGCATGTTTGAGCAATATATCATTTAGTGACAACTTTGTGCAAAAAAAAAAAAAAAATTTGTCTCTTTCCCGCAACTTGTGTCGCAATATAAAATATTCCATGGACTCGACATGCCTCTCAGCAAATAGCTTGGGGTGTCTACTTTCCAAAATGGGGTCATTTGGGGGGGTTTTGAACTGTCCTGGCATTTTATGCACAACATTTAGAAGCTTATGTCACACATCACCCACTCTTCTAACCACTTGAAGACAAAGCCCTTTCTGACACTTATTGTTTACATGAAAAAGTTTTTTTTTTTGCAAAAAAATTACTTTGAACCCCCAAACATTATATATTTTTTTAAAGCAAATGCCCTACAGATTAAAATGGTGGGTGTTTCATTTTTTTTTTCACACAGTAATTGCGCAGCGATTTTTCAAACGCATTTTTTGGGGAAAAAACACACTTTTTTTAATTTTAATGCACTAAAACACGCTATATTGCCCAAATGTTTGATGAAATAAAAAAGATGATCTTAGGCCGAGTACATGGATACCAAACATGACATGCTTTAAAATTGCGCACAAACGTGCAGTGGCAACAAAATAAATACATGTTTAAAAGCCTTCAAAAGCCTTTACAGGTTACCACTTTAGATTTACAGAGGAGGTCTACTGGAAAAATTACTGCACTCGATCTGGCCTTCGCGGTGATACCTCACATGCATGGTGCAATTGCTGTTTACGTTTGACGACAGACCGCCGCTTGCGTTCGCCTTAGCGCGAGAGCAGGGGGCGACAGGGGTGTTTTTTTTTTGTTTTTTTTTCTTTATTATTTTTTTGCTTTTTTAATCTTACTTTTAAACTGTTCCTTTCATATTTTTTTTTTTAATCATTTTTATTGTTATCTCGGGGAATGTAAATATCCCCTATGATAGCAATAGGTAGTGACAGGTACTCTTTTTTGAAAAAATTGTGGTCTATTAGACCCTAGATCTCTCCTCTGCCCTCAAAGCATCTGACCACACCAAGATCGGTGTGATAAAATGCTTCCCCAATTTCCCAATGGCGCTATTTACATCCGGCGAAATCTAAGTCATGAAATACTCGTAGCTTCCGGTTTCTTAGGCCATAGAGATGTTTGGAGCCACTCTGGTCTCTGATCAGCTCTATGGTCAGCTGGCTGAATCACCAGCTGCATTCTCAGGTTCCCTGTTGAGACAGGAGAGCCAGAGAAAAACACGGAAGACGGTGGGGGGGGGGGGCATTCCCTCCCACGGCTTGTAAAAGCAGTCTAGAGGCTAATTAGCTGCTAGGATTGCTTTTACATGAAAGCCGACCGCTGGCTGAAAAGAATGATACCAAGATGATACCTAAACCTGCAGGCATCATTCTGGTATAACCACTCAAAGTCGTGAATGGCGTACCTGAAGACAAAAAAATGGTTAACAATGGTTAACAATAAAGCACCGTAAAGTGTAAATAATTACACACCTGAAAAACAAACATGATAAAACATAATAACAATAACAATAACAATAAAACATTGCAGAATAGAATACAGTAAAAAAGAGCAGAACAATAGAGAGAGAGAATAGAGAGAGAGAGAACAATAAAACAACAACTATTTTTTTTTATTTCATATTTTTTTTTTTTTTTACACTTTTTTTGTAACTAACTTTTATAACGGTAACCGGTTCCAGGTTCGGGTCTCTCAAAATGCGATGGCATCTTGGGAGACCCTGTGAAAGTGTGCCTAGTCTGTGCAATGCTGTACCCTACGCTAATACTCAACTAGTGAATGGTAGCGTTCAAAACATTCACCAATGCAAAGACCAGGATTGTCAGGACAGGAGGGACAATAATAGCGGGTGTCACGCCTATATCCGCGCTTGCTGCAGACACGACATCTTTTTTGGGGGGGTTCGTTGGGTAGGGGTACTCGGGAGGACATAAAAATGCCTCTCATGCAGCCGACTGCATTTGGTTGGGGATGTGAATGGGGGAAGTACGGGCGCTGCAGAAGCGGTGGGTTCCCAATTAGGATTGGCGAATGCAGCAGGAAGGGCACTATGGGCACGACGGGCCTGTGTTTGTCTTTTTGGTGGCAGCGGGACACTACTTGTGCTTGCCACCTCACCAGCTTCAACTGCACTTATGGGACTCGCCACGTCACCACGTGTTACTGCAGTGCTGGTTTGACTACGACCGGGGTGTACTAGGCCGCTGGCGCTTGCCAGTTCACCAAAACGCTACCAAAAAACTGTTAGCGATCGCAGGGATCAGGCCTGACTCTGCGAACGCTGCAGTTATGCGTTTAGTGTTTTGTAAGTGACAGTGATCGATCGATACTGCACTTGGGTGGGCTGGGCCGGGCCGGGCGGAGGGGCAAAACGCAGGTGCTAGCAGGTATCTGGGCTGATCCCGCTAACACTGCGTTTTTGGGAACCCTAAACTGCTGGTGACGCTAGTATAGATCTGATCGGATCAGATATTGATGCGATCAGATACTATACCACTAAGGGAGGTGTACAGTGCGTGCGTGGGTGTTAGCGGTACTGACGCTAATCTGACGCTGCCTGGGGCTGGTGCTTGCCAGTTCACCAAAACGCTACAAAAAAAACTGTTAGCGATCGCAGGGATCAGGCCTGACTCTGCGAACGCTGCAGTTATGTGTTTAGTGTTTTGTAAGTGTCAGTGATCGATCGATACTGCACTTGGGTGGGCGGGGCTGGGCCGGGCGGAGGGGCAAAACGCAGGTGCTAGCAGGTATCTGGGCTGATTCCGCTAACACTGCGTTTTTGGGAACCCTAAACTGCTGGGGACGCTAGTATAGATCTGATCGGATCAGATATTGATCCGTTCAGATACTATACCACTAAGGGAGGTGTATGGTGCGTGCGTGGGTGTTAGCGGTACTGGCGCTAACCTGACGCCTGGGGCTGGTGCTTGCCAGTTCACCAAAATGCTACCAAAAAAACTGTTAGCGATCGCAGGGATCAGGCCTGACTCTGCGAACGCTGCAGTTATGCGTTTAGTGTCTTGTAAGTGACAGTGATCGATCGATACTGCACTTGGGTGGGCTGGGCTGGGCTGGGCGGAGGCACAAAACGCAGGTGCTAGCAGGTATCTGGGCTGATCCCGCTAACACTGCATTTTTGGGAACCCTAAACTGCTGGGGACGCTAGTATAGATCTGATCGGATCAGATATTGATCCGTTCAGATACTATACCACTAAGGGAGGCGCATGCTGCGTGCGTGGGTGTTAGCGGTACTGGCGCTAATCTGACGCTGCCTGGGGCGACGCATATCACCGCCGGGCGATCGGGGGGCTAAACCTTTATTCGGTAATAAACGGCGGGTGCCCTGACACTATAAAAAATAAACAAACTAACCAGCGTCAACCGTAACGGTTATACGGTGATCAGTGGTGAAAGGGTTAACTAGGGGGCAATCAACGGGGTTAAAACATTTATTAGGTAGTATATGGGGGTCCCTGACGCTATAAAACGCTGACGGCGAACCTAAATATTTACCTCACTAACTAGCGTCACCAGCGACACTAATACAGCGATCAGAAAAATGATCGCTTAGTGACACTGGTGACAGGGGGTGATCAAGGGGTTAAAACTTTATTAGGGGGGGTTAGGGGGGTACCCTAGACCTAAAGGGGGGTAACAGTAACTGTCCCAACACAGTAACTGTCACAAACTGACACTATGCAGTAATCAGAAAAAAAAAAAAAAAAACTGCTGGTGTCAGTTTGTGACAGGGGGGGGGGGATTGGGGGGGGATTGGGGGGCGATCGGGGGGGGGATCGGGGTGTTTTGTGTGCCTGGCATGTTCTACTGTGTGTGTGTTGGTGCACTCACATAGATGTCGTCTCTCCTCGGGCCGGAACGGAAAATACCGACCCGAGGGGAGATGACATCATTTCCTTTGCTGCTGTTTAGCATACAGCAGCAAAGGAGTGTTCTCATTGGCCGGCGGCGATCGCGAGGGGGGGGCCATGAACGGATGGTCTCCCCCTCATCACCGATCGCCGCTGGACAAAAGACGACCGCCTCGGGCACCGGGGGGGGGTCCGATCGGACCCCCCACCCGCGGAAGGCAAATCACGTACCCTGTACGTGATTTTGCCTGTCCGTGCCACTTTGCCGACGTACATCGGCGTGAGGCGGTCGTCAAGTGGTTAACCCTCATACTGCTGTACTTTCTAATCCTCCTGTCAGTTTAGCTCAGCACAGTTCTATGACTGATTTTAGCACTGGTATGCAGAATGCAAATGTAGTCCTGAGCCATTGCACACAGCTGCGCCTGTCAGGGTTAATGTCCCTGAGTCCTGTATGTAAGACGCTATGCCCTGCGAGATGTCTCCCCTGGGGTATCATTTGAGCGTGGCAGTTAAAGAAAAAATTTGGAAGGGAGACTACTTAGATATTCTTTCTCTCCTGCCTGCTCATAAAGAGTTTACGGTCAGAGCAGAAAAGAGGAGAGAAGAGAGGAGCGAGCATGACAGGCGCAGGCCAGTGTCCAGGTCATTCAATAACTGGTTGCAAGCTTATTGCATCTATTCTGGCATAATGGCAGAAAAGCACCCAGAATTGTGCGGGGGCCTTTTTCAGCATCTTGACCACATTTTAGAGGCTTACAAGAATTTTGGTGGCCTGGGCTGGTTTTATTATGACGTGTCATTCCATCAAAAATTGTCCATACACCCATCACTTAAGTGGGGAATGAAGGACGTGGGGCTTTGGCTCAATTTAATACTGCCCCAGAAGCCCGTGGCTCCTAAACAGCCCACGGTTAACCCTTCCAATACAGCCTTTAGGAAAGGCTGTTGTTTTGCATTCAATGACGGCCAATGCCACTGGCATGCATCGTTCAGGTACAAGCATGAATGTTCTTTTTGTGCTGGAGCACACCCAGCAGCAAAGTGTTTTAAGCAGAATGCTGCGGTTGGTTCTGGTCCAGCACAGAGGGAAATTTTTTCTAAAAGCCTGCACGCCTGTGAGGCTGGAAAGAATGTGCCTGTGGCTGGACAGCTACCCAAACAAAGTGACGGCATGTTTGCTCATTGAAGGATTTTCCAATGGTTTTCCCTTACCTTTATTTTTGGGCACTAGGTGTAAGATAGTTGAAAATGTGAAATCTGTTCAACGGTTTCCACAGGTGGTGAGGGATAAGTTGGCCAAGGAACTTGCAGAAAGACGAATTGAGGGGCCTTTTGAACATCCGCCTTTCAGTAATTTCCATATTTCCCCGTTAAGAGTGGTTCCTAAGCAGGAAGCTAACGCATTCCGCATCATTCACCATTTGTTCCTCCCGAAAGGGGAGTCATTGAATGATGATATTGATGGGAGTTTATGTTCAGTTTCGTATGCGACATTTGAAGATGCAGTCAGGAAAATTAGATCGTTTGGCCCTGGAGCATTATTGGCAAAAGCCGACAAAAATAAGCTTTTCGCCTCCTGCCTATTTCCCCATCAGCTTTTAATTCCTTAGGTTTTTTCTTTGATGATTAATATTATTTTGATAAGTGTCTCCCGATGGGATGTTCGCTGTCATGTTCTTATTTTGAGGCGTTCTCCACATTTTTGCACTGGGTTCTTTGTGTCCAATCTGGTATGGATAGTGTCAGTAACTTGGTAGGAGGCCGAGATGCTGGGAGGGCTCCCCTTGTGGCCAAGTGCAGCACCCCACTGAAGGTGGAACAGCAGGTGTGGTGCCCACAGAAGAACGGGTGCCGGGTTGCGGGAGACAGGCGTGCTTGAAAGGTCCAGGAGACAGAGTCCAGTGGAATAACTGAATAGCGGAGCTGGGAGCCAGGCCAGAGGTCATTCACAGAGAGACAGTCCAGGATCAGAATGACCTAAGATCAGTTGCGTCTTAGTACAGGGAGCAGGATAAACAGAGTCCAAATGCCAGGCCGGGGTCAGATCCTGGGAGCAGGCAGGAGGAAGTCAGGTGCAAGCCAAAGGGTCAAGCCAGAGGATCAGGAAGAGCAGGTCAAAACAAGCAGGTCAATACATAGATCAGATCAGCAGATAATACAGGGCACAGGAACACAGGGGGAGCTGAAGACAAACCAGCAATTGCAGACACTAGCAGACTTCCTTATATAGGCCCATGTGACCTGCTGGTAGATATAATGGGTCCTAAAGTCCTTCTCCTGCCAGAGATGCTGGGTCCTTGAGCCCTTCTCCTGCTGTTGATTCCCTGACAGTGCCCCCCCCCACTGACGGGCAGTCTCCGGATGCCCATTTGGGCCATTTTCTCAGGATATTTGGCCCAAAACTCTCAGATGAATCTAGGGGCATGTACATTTGCCTCAGGTTCCCAGGAGCTCTCCTCAGGTGGATACCCTTTCCATTTAATTAAGAACTGAATTGTCCTTCCTCTCCGTCGACAGTCAAGGATAGATTCCACTTCAAATTCAGTCTCGTTTCCTACCAGGACCGGAGGTGGGGGTAATTCTTCTCTCCCTGGAAAAGAACTAGAAATGGCATGTTTAAGAAGTAAAACATGAAATACAGGGTGGATCTTATAAGATTCAGGTAAGGCAATTTTGAAGGCTACTGGATTTATTTTGTGTTTAATTTCAAAAGGACCAACAAACTTTGGCCCCAACTTTCGGGATGAACATGGCAGTTTGAGGTTTGCAGATGAGAGCCACACTTTGTCCCCCACTTTAAAGGTAGGGTTTCCTCTTCTTTTCTTGTCATATTGTTTCTTATACCCTTCTTGGGCTTTCCGCATTGTGTCTTGGAGAATTTGATAATTGGTTTGAATGAAATTTATTCTGTCTTGAACTGCTGAAACTGAAGATTCGGGGATGATATTGGGTAGAAATGAGGGATGATAGCCATAATTTGCCCAGAAGGGTGTCTGGTTGGTAGCAGCATGCACAGAGTTATTGTATGCGAATTACGCACAGGGCAATAATGAAATCCAATCATCCTGAGAAAAGGAACAAAAACATCTTAGATACTGTTCTAGCGTTTGGTTAGTCCTTTCTGTTTGACCATTGCTCTGGGGATGGTAGGCTGCGTAAAAACATGTTTCAATTGACAGCAATTTGCAAAGGTTCCTCCAGAACCTAGAGGTGAATTGAACACCTCTATCTGACACAATGTTGTCTGGTACACCATGCAATCTGACTATTTCTTTGATGAAAGTTTTTGCTGTGTCCATGGCGGAAGGTGTGCCCATCATTGGCAAGAAGTATGCCATCTTGGATAGCCGGTCTACTACTACCAAGATGGTTGTGAATTCTTCTGAAGGGGGTAAATCCATGATAAAGTCTAATGAAATGTTTTTCCAAGGCTGTTCCGGGACTGGCAGATGTCTTAACAGGTCCCAGGATTTAGCGTTGGACCCCTTATTCCGCTGGCATGTTGTGCAAGAATTGACATACTCCTTACAATCGGATCTGAGAGTGGGCCACCATAAAGACCGTTGGACCAGTTCAGTTGTTTTTTGGACCCCAAAGTGGCCAGCCAATTGGTGGTTGTGAAAAGTTCTTAAAACCTGAAGCCTGGCTTGCTGTGGGACAAAAATCTTGTTTTGATGCCAAAGGAGCCCCTCTTGGCTTCTTAGAGAGGAGGTGTCTGCCTCCGTGCACTGGGTGGATGCCTGCGCAATTGAAATCCTTAAATCAGGCTGGATCGAGAGGAAATTTTGAGGGGACAGAATTGAACTGGGTGTGACCTCTTCCGGGGTGTCAGGAAACATTCGGGACAAGGCGTCGGCTTTTCCATTCTTAGGCCCTGGGCGAAAGGTGATATGGAAGTTAAACCTAGAAAAGAATAGAGCCCATCGAGCCTGCCGGGGTCTCAGTCACTTGGCCGTGCGGAGATATTCTAGGTTCTTATGGTCTGTAAAGATTAAGATAGGATTGACGGCACCCTCCAGGAGATATCTCCATTCCTCCAGAGCAGTCTTAATCGCCAAGAGCTCCCAATCCCCCACATCGTAGTTCTTCTCCGGCTGACTCATCTTCCATGAAGAGAAGGCCACGGGATGAAGTAGGGCTTTGGGCCCCTGATGTTGGGAAAGAACTGCCCCCATGGCTACTTCGGAGGCATCAACTTCCAGAACATAGGGTAAGGTAGGATCAGGATGCTGTAAGATGGGTGCGGAGGTAAAGAGGAGCTTCAGTTGCATAGTCCAAACGGCATTACTAAGTATTCAAAGTGCCCGAATCTTGTTCTGAATGCTGTTTTCCACTCCTCCCCCTCTCGGATACGGACAAGATTGTAAGCTCCACGTAGGTCTAATTTGGTGAAAATGTGGGCTGTACGAAACCTCTGGAAGAGTTCGGGGATGAGGGGGAGCGGATAGCGATTTTTGAGAGTAATTTTGTTTAAGTTCCTGTAGTCCACACATGGCCTCAAGGTTTTATCTTTTTTTTTTCAACAAAGAAAATGCTGGCACCGCCGGGAGAGGAGGAAGGGCGGATAAATCCCTTTTCAAGGTTTTCATCAACATAATGCCTCAAAGTTTCAAGTTCAGTCTCGGAAAGGGGAAAAATACGGCCAAAAGAAATCTCAGCCCCCGGTAGCAAGTCAATGGGGCAATCATAGGGACGGTGTGGGGGTAGAGTATCTGTCTTCTTCTTGTCAAAAACATCTTGGAATTCATGGTAGGCCGCTGGTATATTGGAATCCACACTGGGTGTGGGTAGGACAGACAGACAACTAGAAAAGTCCTTGGATTCAGAAGCAAGACAATGCTGCCGGCAGTAGGAAGAAGTGAAGAGAACGTCCCTCTTGGACCAGTCAATCTGAGGATTGTGCGCCTGTAGCTATGGAATTCCCAGGATCACAGGCAATATAGGGGAGCTCAGGATGTCAAAACGTAGAAATTCCTGGTGACTAGAATTGATGGAGGTAAAGATAGGCGCCCGGAACTAGGCATTGAGCCATCGGCCAGATGGACGGTCAGTCTTTGCCTTTTGTGGTGAAGAGGGATAGCGAGTCTCTTTGCAAAGGTCAGATCCAAGAAACAGCTGCATGCCCCAGAATCCACTATTGCTTGGAGATGAACTTCCTCTCCCGCCACCAGTAATGTGACAGGAAGACTGATATGGGTTGGAGAAGACCTGGATACCTGAAAATTGACCGGAGTGCGGGGAACTGATTTCCTGGGTCTTACAGGCAAAAGGTTATGTAATTTCCTGTTCCCCCACAGTAGAAGCAAAGGTTCGCCTGTTGGCGATGAAGTCTCTCCTCTGAAGTTAATGTTGCATGAGCCAGGCCAAGCTGCATTGGGTTGGATGTAGGCGGGACTTCGGGCTGCCGAAGGGTTTGGATACGTTCAGACCGGCGTTCCCGTAAGCGTCTATCGATTTGAATGGTCAGTAGGATGGGACCTTCTAGTGTTGAGGGGGTCTCAGTTCTTGACAGTTCATCCTTGAGGGATTCGGACAGCCCCAGACGATACTGATAACTTAACGCTGCCTCGTTCCAACCTGAGTCTGAGGACCAGGTATGGAATTCTTCCACAGGGCGCTGACCCTGCCGTAGTGTATGCAGAGCAGCTTCAGCAGTGACCACCTGCAGGGGGTCATCGTATAATTGGCCCATGGTTTCGAAGAACTGGTCCACAGAGTTGATGAGAGGACTCTCCTGCTCCAATAAGCCATGAGCCCATACTTAGGGTTCATCAGTCAACAAAGAAATAATGAATCCCACCTTTACTGTTTCAGTGGAAAAAGTCTGTGGTTGCAGTGCCAAGTATAGGTAACAGGTGTTCTTAAAGGATCTGAATTTCTTCCGATCACCGGAGAAGCGTTCTGGTGTTGGTACTCATGGTTCAGGAGGGGGCATCACCACAGTAGGAGTAACTACCAGAGGGTTGGCGGAAGACTGCCCTTGATCTGTGGCGGTAGGTGTCGTAGACAGGTGGTCCTCTAACTGAGAGTACCCTTCCTGGAGTTTTTGAATGACCTGAGTGAGGGCTGTGATCTGTAGACTTGCGGCTTCCAGTGGGGAGACATCTTCATCAGCCTCTGACATGGCTGGATTGTACTGTCAGTAACTTGGTAGGAGGCCGAGATGCTCGGAGGGCTCCCCTTGCGTCCGAGCGCAGCACACCACTGAAGGTGGAACAGCAGATGTGGTGCCCACAGAAGCAGGGTGCCGGGTTGCTGGAGACAGGCGTGCTTGAATGGTCAAGGAGACAGAGTCCAGTGGAATAACTGAATAGCGGAGTCGGGAGCCAGGCCAGGGGTCATTCACAGAGAGACAGTCCAGGATCCGAATTACCTAAGATCAGCTGCGTCTTAGTAACGGGAGCAGGATAAACAGAGTCCAAAAGCCAGGCCAGGGTCAGATGCTGGGAGCAGGCAGGAGGAAGTCAGGTGCAAGCCTAAGGGTCAAGCAAGAGGATCAGGAAGAGCAGGTCAAAACAAGCCGGGTTGATACACAGGAGATCAGATCAGCAGATAATACAGGGCACAGGAACACAGGGGGAGCTGAAGACAAACCAGCAATTGCAGACACTAGCAGACTTCCTTATATAGGCCCATGTGACCTGCTGGTAGAGATACTGGGTCCTAAAGTCCTTCTCCTGCCAGAGATGCTGGGTCCTTGAGCCCTTCTCCTGCTGTTGATTCCCTGACAGATAGTGTGGTTCACTATCTTTATTTGTCGGGCCAGCTGACTCTTCAAGAAGTTTTGATTTGTTATTGTCATTTCAGACTATGTCTTGGGATTTTGGTGTTCCTCTAGCGGATGAAAAGACATGCTTGCCCAGCACAACGATGGAATTTCTGGGCATCAAAATTGACACTTGTATGATGGAGTTTCGTTTACCTCAGGTGAAATTGAAGAAATTGAAGTGGCTGATTGCTTGGGTATTAAAAAAGAAGAAAGTTTGGTTGAAAGAGATGCAATCGCTGTTAGGGATTTTGGCCTTTGCCTGTAGAATTATGCCGGCTGGCAGGATTTTTTCTCAGCGCCTCTATCTGGCAATTTCTGGTATGAAATCCCCTCTGGATCACATTGACTATCCCTCTTAAAGAAGATTTGATGATTTGGGCTAGCTTCCTGGAATGTTATAATGGGAGGTCCTTTTTCCAATCTGAGTTTGTGATGGCCTCAGATATCCGATTGTTTACGGATGCTGCAGGATCTAACGGCTTTGGTGTTATCTGGAGAACACATTGGTGCTGTGCAGTTTGGCCTGAGTTGTGGGTTCAGACGGGTGTCACCCGGAATGTTGTTTTGTTGGAGTTATTCCTGATTCTGGTGGCTTTGGAACTATGGGGCCCGGATTTTGCAAATAGGTGTATTTTGGTGGAGACTAACAACAAGGGTGTGCTCTATGCGGTTAACTGTCTTTCGTCCAGTTCATGGCTAGTGATCAATTGCTAAGACAGGTGGTTTTTAGATGCCTCAAATTTAATGTTTGGCTTAAAGCTAAGTATACTCTCGGGATCCTGAATAACGTTGCTGATTCTTTGTCCCGGTTGCAGATGGACCGTTTCCGGTGTTTGCTTCCAGAGGCAGATGTGACAGGCATCCTGTGCCCAGACCACCTGTGGGACGTGATTTCAGTGCGGTAGCAGAACCTAGTCAAGGTTCCTTGGCTCCCAAGACTTGGTCCAGTTACTCAGCGGCCTGGAAAAGCTGGCTGTCCTTTGCAAGCGCTGAAGGTTTTAGTTTCAGAGAACCATCTGAAGAAACTGTTTTGGCCTTCTTATCCCGGTTAATGTAGCAGCGCTTTTCATGTAGTTATGTGACAAAAACGCTGGCTGGCATTTCATTTTTCTTTCGGCTATTGGGTTTGCAACCTTGTACGTATTATTTTTCCCTTAAACAGGCACTGAAGAGATACAGGAGGTTGACTTTTGTCTCAGATAGGCGACGACCTACTTCCTTGGACATCCTTCGTGGCCTTTGCAGGGTTACTGAAATTGTTTGCTTCTGATGGTTGACCACTCGGGAGTGCATATTTGGCTGCAGCTGTCCAAAACTGATCAATGCGGCAAGGGCAGGTGGGTCAACCTGTGCGTACATGAGGATGTATTCGTGTGCCCTGTAGCGGCAGTTAGACAATTTATGGGAAATAGACCTTCCAGAGGGTTTTTTTTTCTTATTCATGCTAATTCAACGCCGCTTACGAAATTCCAGTTTGATGCAGTTTTTAAGAAATGCTTGGTACAGACGGGATTAACCAACCTCAAATTTTCCTCCTACTCAATTAGGATAGGCGCAGCTTCTTAGCTCGGCCCGGGTAGGGTTACCAGATTCTGACATTAAGGAGATGGGGAGGTGAAAGTCCCATTGTGTTCGTTTATCTGTTAGGCCTAATTTGTTTGTTTGAATTTCAGGTTTTCAGCATACAGTTTGGATTCTGGGGCATTCCTTTATATACTGGGCATGAAAGAGAGCGGCTCAACGCAGTTACTCACCGAATTTTTCCCTGCAGCTGGACTCTTTTAAATTGTATTGGAAGGGCATAAGAGGCCTTCAGTGGCATCAACTTTATTTTCACCTAATGAGGTTGTATCAATTATAGCCCATGCCATCCATTTTGGTTATTCACTTAGGGGGCAATGATTTGGAGAATGTTAGGACTCTAGATTTGTTGTTCATGATCAAACAGGATCTCCATCGCTTTTGTATCACTTCCCCAGGTACAACTTTAGTCTTTTCAGAGATAGTCCCTCGGCTTTTGTGGCTCTCCTCAGACCAGAGGAAGGTTATGGAAAAAATGAGGAAAAGTGTCAATAGGGCTCTTGAGAAATTTCTGCCTCTGATTAATGGATTATCTTTTTGGCATGTGGGCCTCTAAGGTGGTTACCCGGGTTTGTACAGGCCTGATGGAGTCCATCTATCAGACATAGGTCTGGATATATTCAATCTGGGTCTGCAGTACAGTATAGAGAGTGCCGTGGCCGCGGCGGTGGGGGGGGGGGGGGGGCAGGCTTGATGTTCAAGCCCGCTTTGTGGGGACTGTTGTTTTTATTTAAATTCTGCTACTGCTCGAGTTCTAATAACTGAGCATATAGAAATATGTTTGGTGCATTTATGAAGTTATGGTATAATAGAGTTATGAATTATTACATTGTTTAAAACCAATAAAGGTGTCGTGGCCAATTTCTTGCCAGGAAAAGGATGTTTGTGTTATTATTTAGTTAAATTGTATCGGGGAAAGTTGTTTGTGGGTGGGTGTGGCCTACAATCTCATGAAAAAGGGGGCGCAATATGGGTCCACTTTCTTGAGGTTGTGGTCTCCCCACCACAGTTAGATTATTTAAGTTAGCAGCATTAGCCATAGGTAGTTTAGGGCGGCTGCCCCTTTGAGAAAGCTGAGCTGAGGCATCCGGAAGGAACCAATCAGAGCACATGGAAAGTGCTGGAAGTGGGGATAGGCTATAAAAGGTCAGCAGGAAGGAGGCTTTTCCTCTTTCCCACTGGACCAAGCAGGAAGGTTGAAGCTCCCTCCCTCCCGCCCCAGTCGCGAACACCTGTTATGTGGTAGAGTCACACTGGATTCTGGGGGGGGACTGTTGTTTTTTAATAAATTCTGCTACTGCTCAAGTTCTAATAACTGAGCAGATAGAAATATGTTTGGTGGATTTATGAAGTTATGATATAATAGAAGAGTTGAATTATTGCATTGTCTAAAACCAATAAAGATGTTGCGGCAAATTTCTTGCCAAGAAAAGGATGTTTGTGTTATATTTAGTTAAATTGTATCTGGGGAAAATTGTTTGTGGGTGGGTGTGGCCTACAATCTCATAGAATAGATAAGGAGGTTGTGAAATGAGATGGAGATGGAGGGAGAGTCAGAGGTGCAACTGATCATAAAAATGTTTGATAGTGATTTAGAACAATGTTTCTCAACTCCAGTCCTCTAGACGCCCCAGCAGGTTGTGTTTTCAGGATTTCCTTCAGATGAAACGGCTGTGGTAATTAACCAAGGCAGGGAAACTGATCAAATCACCTGTGCAAAGTAATGGAAAGCCTGAAAACAAGACCTGTTGGGGTGCCTTGAGGACTGGAGCTGAGAAACACGGATTTAGAAAACAGGCCCACATTAGGTACAATTTCTCTTGTGTCAAACAGAATTATCATACAAGGTTTTACTTTCCTGAGTATTTTTAAAATTTCCTTTGAATAACCAAAACTTTTCAGTCTTCCATAGAATGATCTTGTTGTGAGACATGATGTCCCTCATGTGTGCAGTAATTCCATTTCTTTTCTTTTATGATGTGTATACAAAGATGTGTTGTTTTTACTGTAGTTCCTGTCCTGTCCCACCAGTGTAACATTCATGTTTGCATTAGCATTGAATGAAGTACACCACATTATTTGAGGTACAGCTATATGATACTGTAATACTGAAGGTACCTTTTGTGTTTGATACTTTATAATGAGTTAATGTGGCTACACAGTTTGCAGTGTTTGCTATTGCAAGGTTTGATTTCCTTGTTTGAGTCTCTGTAATGAGAATGACGTCTCCTGCTGGGGTTATTGGAATATTTGTTTTAACATTTTATCCTGTTTTATAATTGGTTGCAGTGCTTTGATTATCTTTCATATCCCTTCTAGTGCTGGATTGTTTGAAGTTACTACAGGTACTCAGTTATTTTTTTTCTCTTTATATTGTAGGATATTTTCTCTTTGTATTTTCAAGATGGCATTTATGCTGTGTGAATAGTCAATTTTTGTTTTGATTGAGGTGTAAAATGTATTAAGCAATTAGTATTTTTTTCTTTTCCGCTTCTGTATATATAATGATGAAAATATCATAAATATAGTTAGAGTATATACAGTATATATGGCTGTTGTATGATTTTGAGAAATGTGCTCTCCAAGTCTGCCATTATCAAGTTTGCATACTGGGGTGCCATTTTACTTCCCATAGCAGCACCTATACATTTAGAATAAATTCAATGAGCTGTGTATCATCCTCAGCACTGTGTAGCATCCTCAATGTAAGCACAGAAAGTTCTCCGCAGTGGATGTGAGATTTATATCAAGGCTAGGTGCAGGATGTAGAACACATGTGCTGAAATCTAAATTCCTAATTTGCTATACAAATTACCCCAAGGTCAGCAAAAACAACACTATGCACAGGTTACACAGATTCAGGGTGCCTTAGTTCAGATGACTAGAAAATCCACGCTCCTTTAAAGTGTTACTAAACCCAGGACCCTGCATTCACTATATCTGGTCCTTCACAGTACACACAACATGGAAATGCAATTATTTTAGTAATATACACTGCTAAATACCTTTTCTCATCAGCAGTATATAGCAGTCTTATGACTTCTATTAATGTCTGGTTAAAGCTTGTAGGAAGAGGTTTCATTCTCCTTTGACTGACCTATGAGGCTGTATGACCCCTGTCTTTCTGTCTGGACAGTGCTGATTGGCCCTGTGCTGATCACATGCACCCTCCCAAAAAAAGTCACCACATGGCACCAGTAACAAGCAGCACTTCAGAGCAGTGAGTTGTGGATAGTAGTAATGTAGTAATGCAGCTGCAGCAAGCAACAGTTCATTCACACACAATGTTTTACATGACCAGGCTGTTGGGCTCGGGCTGAGGCTGACACAGTCCCACTGTCACAGGCACACTATTACCACCAGGCAGTACACTGACCGAGCACAGCAGGAGGGGCCAGCGCCTGTCCCGCCCACCGCTCTCTACACTCCTGTATTGCCATTGGCTTGCAGGACTGCTTCTCGCCTTGGGGGGGAGCTTTGCCTGGGTCCAGGAGCGCTGAATGCTGTGTAGCTGCTGGCGCGCCACGTGGATGCACTGCTGCTGTGCAACTTCAGGTGCTGCTCTAGCTAGGAGGTCTGGGGACCCTAATGTAGAGTGTGGATGACTCAGGGGATCCTAAATAAGGAAGGGGGTTTTGGAGACACTGATGTAAAGAGAGGGAGCTCTGAGGACCCTAATGCAAAGAGGAGGGCTCTGGGGACCTTCATGTAAAAAGAGTGTCTCTTGGGACCCTGATGTAAGAAGGGGGGGCTCTTGGGACCGAGATGTAAGGAGGGGGCTCTGGTGACCCTGGGGGTCCTGATATAAAGAAGGGGGCTCTGGGGACCTTAATGTAAGGGGATTGTCTCTGGGCACCCTGATGTAAGGAGGGGAGCTCTGGGGACCCTTATGTAAGGAGGGGGGCCCTGGTGCAAAGTGGGGATCACTCAGGGGAACCTGATGTAAAGAAAGGGGCTATGGGGACCCTGATATAAGAAGGGGGCTCTGAGGACCCTGATGTAAGAAAGGGGGTACTGGGGACTCTAATTTAAGGGGGTATCTCTGTTGACCCTGATGTAATGAGGGGGAGCCCTGGGGGCCCAGATGTAAGGGGGGGTGAGTCTGGGGAAGAGGGTGACTCTAAGAACTCTGATGTAAGGTAAGGGGAGCTTAGATGGAGATTTATGATGTAAGAGAGGAATCTGATGTGAACAGGTGGGCTTGTCTTGTATACAAAATAATTCTGCGCTGCACAAAAAAAGAGAGAAGAGCAGCAAACACAACCAACAAGATGTTAAATGAAAGGATAATACAATAAGTGTAGTGCTATAAAATTATAGAACGTCCGATATAAAGGCCGTTAGGCCAACAGTTCCCAAAAATGTATAATAAGAAAGGATCATCCGTATATATAACAATAGGTAGTCTTCAGGAAAACATTTCAAAACGGGGACATATGACATGCAAAATGAAGACAGACACACTCCCACCGAAAGATGAGAAGGCTTACCAGATAGGATGGACCCAAAGGGGCATCAGCTGAGTTGGGTCGGATAAGGCTTGGGTGGTGAGTGGCTGTAAGTGGCCCGGAGAGGTGATGTTTGTGAATGGTCCCACAAATTACTGTATCCCTCAAAGCGTTGCCCGAATATGTAGATCCGTGTAAAAACAGCACTGTAAAAGAGTGGCGACAGTGGGGTCCTTCCCGACGCTTTTCGTCTTCATAGATGTCGTCTGGGGGGTTTCCTCCCACTGTAGCCACCGAGATATATATAGGGGGTACATCAGTATTCATGAGAATCAGCTCCACAGATGAAAAAGACATCACTTCCGGTATCGGCCAAAATGGCCACCCGGCGTGCGTTCCACGCCTCACATTAGTTCTAATGTGGGCACCTGAAGTGACATGGCTGACCAAAAATCTAATAAACTCGTAAGGGGCCGAAAAGTGCAGTATACTGTGTGTAAAAGATAGAGTCACAAGTGAAAATACGAAGTCATTCATTGTAAACATGGCGCGGCAATCTGCGCGTGCATCCAGGTATGGCCAAAGGTACCGCGCATGCGCAATGTGCGCATGCGTAGTGGAAGAGACTGAGTGACGCTAGTGAGGGGGAGGACCTCAGTGAAGGAGGTAACAACGTCAGCACCAGGCGGCAGAGCATGACGTATAGTGCATATGCGTAGTGAAGAAAATGTGAAGCGTCAGTGTGTAGGAATCAGGGCAGCCCAATGCTGGGAAGTGAGAGGCATCACTGCTCAGCAACCTCATATACACGACCCGGAGGTGCTAGTAATGACCCGGAAGTACACGTGGTGGCCCCAAATCAAGAAAATAGAAAGAAACACTATCCAAATGTGTGTGCATGTGAAAAATGTTTGAATTGCACATATTGAAAATGTAAAAACATAAATCACATGACAATAAACGTGGAACACAAACGTGTTCCCAAAAAACAGCCAAAAGTGAATTTTGGAAAAAAAGAAAAAGAGGAGAGTAATGATGTAAGGAGGGGGGCCCTGGTGTAAAGTGGGGGTGACTCAGGGGAACCTGATGTAAAGAAAGGGGCTATAGGGACCCTGATATAAGAAGGGGGCTCTGAGGACCCTGATGTAAGGAAGGGGGTACTGGGGACTCTAATTTAAGGGGGTGTCTCTGTTGACCCTGATGTAAGGAGGGGGAGCCCTGGGGGCCCAGATGTAAGGGGGGTGAGTCTGGGGAAGAGGGTGACTCTAAGAACTCTGATGTAAGGTAAGGGGAGCTTGGATGGAGATTTATGATGTAAGAGGGGAATCTGATGTGAACAGGTGGGCTTGTCTTGGCTGCTGCACTCTATATGTTTTGTTACTTATCTGGGCCCCTGCACTCTATACATTATGTTGTACATTACATAGTCCTGAACAAAGTGTTCATTGTCCCAACAGCTGCAGGATTTTATGAAGTCCAGCCGAAACTTGTTTGGCTGTGCTTCTCCTCTGGGTCACAGGAGTGCAATTCATTTTGCACTCCTGTGACCCGTTTTTACCCGTTTTTACGTTCTCTGCTGACGTCACCAATGTCAGTCCAGGCACCTTGTCATCCCGACAATGGAAGTCTAGATCCACCAGGTGCCTGGACTGACACCCATCTCAGCCTCTCAGCGAGCCGCTGAGAGCCTCAGTTGGTTGCCCTGCCCCCTCCACAGCTCACTCCAATGAGTGAGTAGGGAGATGAGCAGAGAGCTGTGACTGACAGTCTACAGCTATCTGCTCATGGAGCTCTGAAAACCAAGCGATCTGTGGTGTTCGATCGCTCAGTTTTCAGTGCAGAGGCCTCGAGGGACAGTAAGTATGAATCTAAAATAGGATTTCTTCTCTTTTTAGGGTAGGTTCAGACAGATAAAGTGATCCCTTTCTGTTTTGCAGTAAAGCATATGTAATGGAAATGTTATTTTTTTTTTTACATGATCCTTCACTCTTAAGTTTATGTGTATCCCTGAAATTGACATGGTAAGTAGGAGTATTTTGTGAGTTCAAGATCTATGGCATATGTGTGCAAAGTATATAGTGACTAGGCAGATTCTGTTTAATGGTCCCCCTTTAAGGCCCTCCCACTGTTAAGCAAAATCTGTTCTCTGCCTCACTTACTAGTGACCAGTGAACTCTGTGTCCCTTTAAGCCACGGTCAGTTTTCAGCACCAAAATGTTTTTCTGTTTTATACATAGCAGAACACTTATGATCTTGCACACAAGCCCACTGCTTTCAGAGAACACTCCCATAGCCAACCTTACTGAGCAGGTGCAAGAGGCACCATCTTGCGTCACCCTGCATGTAAAGTACACATCCACAGTAGCATACTTCAGTGGTAAAGTGTGAAGTAAAACATTAGCATGAGGGCACAAGAATCAACAGACAGAATAATAGCATGTAACATAACAATATGACATCAGCTGGAAATCGAAGGCACAATATGCAATAATATACTCCATGTGTACATGAATTCCCTGCTAGTATAGCTAAATTGTGGTTCTGTGCTGCACTGTCAGGTGAATGAAGAAAGTTTCACTGGAGAGCCTGGAATCGCCCACTGGCCTTTAATGAAATACATTATACGTGGCCATCCAGGGCTCCATACCACAGGTCCAGCTGCTCCTCAAATGTGCCATGGCAGCAAATCATGATAGGCACAGATAAGGTGGCACTGAAGGAGACAGATAAGGTTGCACTGATGGGCACTGATAGGTGGCACTGATGGGCGGTACTGATGGGTGGCACTGATGGGAACTGATGGGTGGCACTGATGGGCACTGGTAGGTGACACTGATGGGCACTGATAGGTGGCACTGATGTGCAGCACTGATGGGCACTGATGGGTGGCACTGTGGGCACTGATGGGTGGCACTGGTGGGCACTGGTAGGCGGCACTGATGCCTATTGCTAGGTGGTACTGGCAGAGGGCATAGGTGGGCACTGAGGATCTGGTGGCACTCGCCGTGATCGGGACTGTTGTCCCTCTCACGGCCGCCGGTGATCGTCTTTTTTTTCCTCCTCGCGCTGACAATAGCTGATCACCGGCTCTGTTTATGTCACATGATCAGCTGTCATTCGCTGACAGCTGATCATGTGGTAAGGGGTCGGGATCAACCCCTTACTCTGATCTGTGATCAGGTGAGTTTTATAGACTCTCTGATCACAGAGTGCGCCGCGCGCACCCTGCAGCGGGTGCGCAGGCCGCTCGTGCACGGGACTACGTCAGTAGACGTAGACCCAGCAAAGCAGGTCCGCACTGTAGCTGTAATTTGGCTATAGCGCGGATCTCTAGTGGTTAAGGGAAGCATCCACCGATGCCAATAAACTTTTTATCAAAGTTCTCACTGACCAACAATGGCTAACAATGTTGGGGCACATTATTACTGGCCACCAATACAATGGGCCATTTCATCACTGACTACCAATGTAAGGGGGCGCTTTTCCACTAACCACTTACTTGTTTGGCATGAAACAAGGAAGCATGTATGGCTAGCTTAACCACTTCAGCCCTGAAAGATTTGGCTGCTCAATGACCAGGCCATTTTTTGCGATTCGGCACTGCATCACATTTAACTGACAATTGTGCGACGCTTTACCCGAACAAAATTGACGTAATTTTTTTTACCACAAATAGAGCTTTCTTTTGGTGGTATTTGATCATCTCTGCGGTTTTTATTTTTTGCGCTATAAACAAAAAAAATGCGACAATTTTGAAAAAAAAAACACTTTTTTTTGTACTTTTTGCTACAATAAATATCCCCATTTTTTTTTAAAAAAAGCTATTTTTTTCCTCAGTTTAGGCCAATATATATTCTACATATTTTTGGTAATAAAAATCGCAATAACCATGTATTGATTGGTTTGTGAAAAAGTTATAGCGTCTACAAAATAGGGGATAGATTTCTGGCATTTTTATTATTATTTTTTTTTTACTAGTAATGGCGGCGATCTGCAATTTTTATCTGGGACTGCTACATTATGGTGGACACATCGGACTGTTGGCACATTTTTGAATCCATTGACAATTATACAGCGATCAGTGCTATAAAAATGCAGTGATTACTGTGTAAATGTCACTGGCAGGGAAGGGGTTAACACTAGGAGGCGATCAAGGCATTAACTGTGTTCCCTGACTGTGTGTTCTAACTGTGGGGGGGGGGACTGACTATAGGAGATGACAGATGGTGGTTCCTAGCTACTAGGAACTCACAATCTGCCTCTCCTCTCCTCACAGAACAGGGATTTGTGTGTTTACACACACGTCCCTGTTCTGCCTCTCGTGCCCGCAATCGTGCACCCCTGCAATGCAGAGACATGATATTTGGGGGCACACCTTCTCATTAAAGCTGGTGCAGCCATAAGACCATACAATAAAAGAAAAAGTTTACAGCGCACACATGCAAAAAAACATTCACCTCCAGCAAGGCTAGTTTAAAAACACCTAAACATTTTCAAAAATATGGGGATTTGGTCACACCATATTGCTATATGGTGCTAATTACCCCATGATTAGTGGGTCCTATACTATCCATAGATTTGGGAGATCCTGCTTCTCTGAACCATGAGAGCTACACTCTTCTAAATAGGAGAATCTTGAGGTCTCCACCTATGACACTAATGAGAGGAACTAATGAGGGAGTGGGGTGCTCCTATCCCAAAAGGATTTGGTCAGAATCCATACAATACACAAACAAGATATTTGGGGGGCACACCTTCTCATTAAAGCTGGTGCAGCCATTAGACCATACAATAGAAGAAAAATTTTACAGCACACACATGCAAAAAAACTTAGCACCATATAGCAATATGGTGTGACCAAATCCCCAAATTTTTGAAAATGTTTAGGTGTTATTAAACTAGCCTTGCTGGAGGTGAATGTTGTTTTGCATGTGTGCACTGTAAAATTTTTCTTCTATTGTATGGTCTTATGGCTGCACCAGCTTTAATGAGAAGGTGTGCCCCCCAAATATCTTGTTTGTGTATTGTATGAATTCTGACCGAATCCTTTTGGGATAGGCACACCCTACTCCCTCATTAAAGTGGTGGTAAACCCGCTGTTTTTTTTTTCCCCTACACCTGTAAGGGAAAAGGCATAATGAGCTAGTATGCACCGCATACTAGCTCATTATGAGATACTTACCTTAGAACGAGGTGCCGGCATCTCACCCTGTCCACGCCGAGGGAGCTGACATTTCCCCTCGGCGTGTCTTCCGGGTATCGCGGCTCCGGCGCTGTGAGTGGCCGGAGCCGCGAAGTCGTCACTCCCGCGCTTGCGCGCGGGAGACTTCTGTCCGGCAAGCTCCGGAGTTTGCCGGGCTGCCAGCCGAGAATCCCCTGTGGGCATGCGCCGCTGCAGTCAGCGGCTCATTGCGAGGGGAATATCTCCTAAACCGTATAGGTTTAGGAGATATTTTTTTTACCTACAGGTAAGCCTTATTATAGGCTTACCTGTAGGTAAAAGTTTTAAAAAAAGGTATACAACCGCTTTAAGTACCTCTCATTAGTGTCCACTTGTGTCATAGGTGGAGACCTCAAGATTATCCCATTTAGAAGAGTGTAGCTCTCATGGTTCAGAGAAGCAGGATCTCCCAAATCTATGGATAGTGTAGGACCCACTAATCATGGGGTACTTTGTCGCAGTAAGTGGACTAAGCACCATATAGCAATATGGTGTGACCAAATCCCCATATTTTTGAAAATGTTTAGGTGTTTTTAAACTAGCCTTGCTGGAGGTGAATGTTTGTTTGCATGTGTGCACTGTAAAATTTTTCTTCTTCCTGCAATGCAGAGGGCGCGCGCGCTCCTGCTATTCCGTTTAAAGGAGCCAAGGTACAGCTACGACGGTTCACGGGATGGTGCCGACCTGCCGCAGTATAATGACGGTGGCTGGTCAGCAAGTGTTTAAGTCAGAGCAGTGACTCATCAAAGGTTCAGTATTAAGTTTTAGTCAGACAAACCACAGCGTTAAAGCAGGTACTGCTTTGAGAATACCTGGTCATGTATTAAATCTTTATTCTTAAAGTTAAAGTTGTAAATCGATACGAAAAAAAGCAAATAAAAATTAACAAACAAGAAAACCTCACCTAAATTGACATAAGATTATTATAATGTAAAGATAAATGGTGCAGCGCATAAAATTACAGAATGTCCATAAATTATAATAATGACAGATAAGGTAACTCCTTTGAGATAAGACTCCCAAGCCAGACAGGACACCTCAGATTCCGCTGTGCAAATGAGCCCTCCGACACTTATATTGCTTCACTCACCTCAATAAATTGACCCCTGAAATCACAGATTGGTCGAAAAAGGAGTTTTCCCACTCACTGGGGGAGATGAAACCAGTGGCTATTGCCCTATCACACAATCTTTCAGAGGGTATCCGTCATCTCGGGGTCATAAAACATTAAAACACAGAAATTAACTGCTCTGTCTTAAGCAAAATGCTTTATTAGAAATGCACTTACGTAGAATTTCATTTTGATAAAAGCCTTGTAAAATGCTGAGCTGCTCTCAGCGGTACACACTCTATCCAGATGGCAGCTGGTGACGTCAGCAGAGCGCAACTCCTCCTACCGTACGCGTTACATGCACAGCACTTCATCAGCGGGGCGGAGTCACGTCACCCGATTCTATTTGAAGAAAAAATGTAGACACTGGTGCCCTCTCCTCTGTGACTGCATGATTTGAATAGACCCCGTCTCGGAAACCGGAAATAAGGAATACTCCACAACTCAGCCAGGGGGTCACTAAGCATTATGGCATATAGCAAAAAAAAATTTACACTATTTAATAAACCAGCAGCATCAGCACAGCTATATCACTACTGGATTAATTGATATGACACAAAGAAAATAATATTTTGCATTAATCAAACAACTAGTGTAAATAATAAAACATAATGAAAATACACTTTTCCATAAAAGATCTATAAAATATTTGACATATACAGAGTGGAAAAACTGCTTTTTTGACCTGTGATTACAGGGGTCAATTTATTGAGGTGAGCGAGGCAATATAAGTGTCAGTGGAGGGCTCATTTGCACAACGGAATCTGGTGTGTCCTGTCTGGCTTGGGAGTCTTATCACAAAGGAGTTACCTTATCTGCCATTATCATCATTTATGGACATTCTGTAATTTTATGCACTTCACGATTTATCTTTACATTGTTACTTAGGGCTTTTGAATTTCCCAGATGTTCAGCTTACATCACTTTTTTACATTTCTTATGTTATTCAATACGGTTTGCGCTGATTGTATTTTTTCCTTTATATCTGCGGTTTTAATTCTATCACTTTTAGCTGCACCTTAGATTGAGGTTTTCCATTACCTAGAAAAAAGAGAAGTGAAACCTAATGAGGTTTTTTTCAGGAAATAAATCTCTTGATGCCTCTGATCTTGTACAGACCTTTAAGAAACTTGGATATGCCTTTGATAAGAAGATCAAAACCTGGTGGCATATTACTTTTTTTGAGCAGTATATCTCATCAAAGCTTGTCCCTGGACGACTTAGGTGGGATATTCCCCCTAGCGATGGCGAGACACGATCGCGGGACACCGGCGGACATCGAGTCTGCGGGTCCCATGGGCACAGTCACGGTGTACGCGGAACGCCCACAATGGCACATCTTAAATTGGACTTACAGGTATGCCCATTTGCGCAGCCGTGGAGGAGGAAGAGTTACCCTCTGCTGACATCACCCGCTGCCGTCTGGATAGATTGTGTACCGCCGAGAGCCGCTCTGCATTTTACAAGGCTTTTTTCAAGATTAAATTATATGTACAGTATATACTCGAGTATAAGTCGAATTTTTCAGCACATTTTTTTGTGCTGAAAGTGCCCCCCTCGACTTATACTCGAGTCAAGCACTTTTTTGCAGCAAAAAATTTCATTTTCCGAACCGACTTTGGGGCCCCGTATCTCAGGGCCACTTGGTGCTAGAAACCCCAACTTTGGTATGCAAACCCAGTGGACCTGATACCATAACATTTCCAAAGCTGGGGTTCCAAGAACCAAGTGGCCCTGAGATACGGGGCCCCAAAATCGGTTCGGAAAATGTCATTCTCTGCTGCAGAAAAGTGCTTGACATTTTCTGAACCGAATTTCAGGCCCCATATCTCAGGGCCACTTGGTGCTAGGAACCCCAAATTTGGTATGCAAACCCAGTGGAGCTGGTACCATAACATATCCAAAGCTGGGGTTCCTAGCACCAAGTGGCCCTGAGATACGGGGCCCCAAATCTGGTTCGGAAAATGTCATTCTCTGCTGCAGAAAAGTGCTTGACATTTTCTGAACTGATTTTTGGGGCCCTGTATCTCAGGGCCACTTAGTGCTAGAAACCCCAGCTTTGGAAATTTTATGGTGCTAGTTCCACTGGGTTTGCACACCAAATTTGGGGTTCTTAGCACTAAGTAGCCCTGAGATACAGGGCCCCAAATTCAGTCAACTGTGTCTATCTGCAGCAATGTCATTTCGGGACCCTTTGGGTTCAGAGACCCCAAATTTTGGCTGCAGCTAGGGGGCATCTAGGAACCCTTAACTACCGAGTTTGAAGTTCGGGGGACCTATGGCTGCAAATGGGCACAGTGAGGCATGCAAATGGGCACAGTGATGCTGCAAATGGGCATTGTTGACCCTCTTTTCCACTTACAGTAGCTGTGCATTTCTCACCCTCGTCTTATACTCGGGTCAATAAGTTTTTCCCATTTTTTTGTGGTAAATTAGGGCCTCGACTTATACTCGGAACGACTTATACTCGAGTATATACGGTAAGTGCATTTCTAATAAAGTGTTTTGCTTAATTAAGACAGAGAGCACTTTGTTTCTGTGTTTTAATTTTTGATGATGGATATCCTCTGAAAGATTGTGTGACAGGGTAACATCCACTGACTTCATCTCCCCCTGTGTAAACAGCTTACAGGGGTCAATTTATTGAGGTGAGCGAAGCAATATAAGTGTCAGTGGAGGGCTCATTTGCACAACGGAATCTGGTGTGTCCTGTCTGGCTTGGGAGTCTTATCACAAAGGAGTTACCTTATCTGCCATTATCATCATTTATGGACATTCTGTAATTTTATGCACTTCACGATTTATCTTTACATTGTTACTTAGGGCTTTTGAATTTCCCAGATGTTCAGCTTACATCACTTTTTTACATTTCTTATGTTATTCAATACGATTTGCGCTGATTGTATTTTTTCCTTTATATCTGCGGTTTTAATTCTATCACTTTTAGCTGCACCTTAGATTGAGGTTTTCCATTACCTAGAACAAAGAGAAGTGAAACCTAATGAGGTTTTTTTCAGGAAATAAATCTCTTGATGCCTCTGATCTTGTACAGACCTTTAAGAAACTTGGATATGCCTTTGATAAGAAGATCAAAACCTGGTGGCATATTACTTTTTTTGAGCAGTATATCTCATCAAAGCTTGTCCCTGGACGACTTAGGTGGGATATTCCCCCTAGTGATGGCGAGACACGATTGCGGGACACCGGCGGACATCGAGTCTGCGGGTCCCATGGGCACAGTCACGGTGTACGCGGAATGCCCACAATGGCACATCTTAAATTGGACTTACAGGTATGCCCATTTGCGCAGCCGTGGAGGAGGAAGAGTTACCCTCTGCTGACATCACCCGCTGCCGTCTGGATAGATTGTGTACCGCCGAGAGCCGCTCTGCATTTTACAAGGCTTTTTTCAAGATTAAATTATATGTAAGTGCATTTCTAATAAAGTGTTTTGCTTAATTAAGACAGAGAGCACTTTGTTTCTGTGTTTTAATTTTTGATGATGGATATCCTCTGAAAGATTGTGTGACAGGGCAACATCCACTGACTTCATCTCCCCCTGTGTAAACAGCTTACAGGGGTCAATTTATTGAGGTGAGCGAAGCAATATAAGTGTCAGTGGAGGGCTCATTTGCACAACGGAATCTGGTGTGTCCTGTCTGGCTTGGGAGTCTTATCACAAAGGAGTTACCTTATCTGCCATTATCATCATTTATGGACATTCTGTAATTTTATGCACTTCACGATTTATCTTTACATTGTTACTTAGGGCTTTTGAATTTCCCAGATGTTCAGCTTACATCACTTTTTTACATTTCTTATGTTATTCAATACGGTTTGCGCTGATTGTATTTTTTCCTTTATATCTGCGGTTTTAATTCTATCACTTTTAGCTGCACCTTAGATTGAGGTTTTCCATTACCTAGAAAAAAGAGAAGTGAAACCTAATGAGGTTTTTTTCAGGAAATAAATCTCTTGATGCCTCTGATCTTGTACAGACCTTTAAGAAACTTGGATATGCCTTTGATAAGAAGATCAAAACCTGGTGGCATATTACTTTTTTTGAGCAGTATATCTCATCAAAGCTTGTCCCTGGACGACTTAGGTGGGATATTCCCCCTAGCGATGGCGAGACACGATCGCGGGACACCGGCGGACATCGAGTCTGCGGGTCCCATGGGCACAGTCACGGTGTACGCGGAACGCCCACAATGGCACATCTTAAATTGGACTTACAGGTATGCCCATTTGCGCAGCCGTGGAGGAGGAAGAGTTACCCTCTGCTGACATCACCCGCTGCCGTCTGGATAGATTGTGTACCGCCGAGAGCCGCTCTGCATTTTACAAGGCTTTTTTCAAGATTAAATTATATGTACAGTATATACTCGAGTATAAGTCGAATTTTTCAGCACATTTTTTTGTGCTGAAAGTGCCCCCCTCGACTTATACTCGAGTCAAGCACTTTTTTGCAGCAAAAAATTTCATTTTCCGAACCGACTTTGGGGCCCCGTATCTCAGGGCCACTTGGTGCTAGAAACCCCAACTTTGGTATGCAAACCCAGTGGACCTGATACCATAACATTTCCAAAGCTGGGGTTCCTAGAACCAAGTGGCCCTGAGATACGGGGCCCCAAAATCGGTTCGGAAAATGTCATTCTCTGCTGCAGAAAAGTGCTTGACATTTTCTGAACCGAATTTCAGGCCCCATATCTCAGGGCCACTTGGTGCTAGGAACCCCAAATTTGGTATGCAAACCCAGTGGAGCTGGTACCATAACATATCCAAAGCTGGGGTTCCTAGCACCAAGTGGCCCTGAGATACGGGGCCCCAAATCTGGTTCGGAAAATGTCATTCTCTGCTGCAGAAAAGTGCTTGACATTTTCTGAACTGATTTTTGGGGCCCTGTATCTCAGGGCCACTTAGTGCTAGAAACCCCAGCTTTGGAAATTTTATGGTGCTAGTTCCACTGGGTTTGCACACCAAATTTGGGGTTCTTAGCACTAAGTAGCCCTGAGATACAGGGCCCCAAATTCAGTCAACTGTGTCTATCTGCAGCAATGTCATTTCGGGACCCTTTGGGTTCAGAGACCCCAAATTTTGGCTGCAGCTAGGGGGCATCTAGGAACCCTTAACTACCGAGTTTGAAGTTCGGGGGACCTATGGCTGCAAATGGGCACAGTGAGGCATGCAAATGGGCACAGTGATGCTGCAAATGGGCATTGTTGACCCTCTTTTCCACTTACAGTAGCTGTGCATTTCTCACCCTCGTCTTATACTCGGGTCAATAAGTTTTTCCCATTTTTTTGTGGTAAATTAGGGCCTCGACTTATACTCGGAACGACTTATACTCGAGTATATACGGTAAGTGCATTTCTAATAAAGTGTTTTGCTTAATTAAGACAGAGAGCACTTTGTTTCTGTGTTTTAATTTTTGATGATGGATATCCTCTGAAAGATTGTGTGACAGGGTAACATCCACTGACTTCATCTCCCCCTGTGTAAACAGCTTACAGGGGTCAATTTATTGAGGTGAGCGAAGCAATATAAGTGTCAGTGGAGGGCTCATTTGCACAACGGAATCTGGTGTGTCCTGTCTGGCTTGGGAGTCTTATCACAAAGGAGTTACCTTATCTGCCATTATCATCATTTATGGACATTCTGTAATTTTATGCACTTCACGATTTATCTTTACATTGTTACTTAGGGCTTTTGAATTTCCCAGATGTTCAGCTTACATCACTTTTTTACATTTCTTATGTTATTCAATACGATTTGCGCTGATTGTATTTTTTCCTTTATATCTGCGGTTTTAATTCTATCACTTTTAGCTGCACCTTAGATTGAGGTTTTCCATTACCTAGAACAAAGAGAAGTGAAACCTAATGAGGTTTTTTTCAGGAAATAAATCTCTTGATGCCTCTGATCTTGTACAGACCTTTAAGAAACTTGGATATGCCTTTGATAAGAAGATCAAAACCTGGTGGCATATTACTTTTTTTGAGCAGTATATCTCATCAAAGCTTGTCCCTGGACGACTTAGGTGGGATATTCCCCCTAGTGATGGCGAGACACGATTGCGGGACACCGGCGGACATCGAGTCTGCGGGTCCCATGGGCACAGTCACGGTGTACGCGGAACGCCCACAATGGCACATCTTAAATTGGACTTACAGGTATGCCCATTTGCGCAGCCGTGGAGGAGGAAGAGTTACCCTCTGCTGACATCACCCGCTGCCGTCTGGATAGATTGTGTACCGCCGAGAGCCGCTCTGCATTTTACAAGGCTTTTTTCAAGATTAAATTATATGTAAGTGCATTTCTAATAAAGTGTTTTGCTTAATTAAGACAGAGAGCACTTTGTTTCTGTGTTTTAATTTTTGATGATGGATATCCTCTGAAAGATTGTGTGACAGGGCAACATCCACTGACTTCATCTCCCCCTGTGTAAACAGCTTACAGGGGTCAATTTATTGAGGTGAGCGAAGCAATATAAGTGTCAGTGGAGGGCTCATTTGCACAACGGAATCTGGTGTGTCCTGTCTGGCTTGGGAGTCTTATCACAAAGGAGTTACCTTATCTGCCATTATCATCATTTATGGACATTCTGTAATTTTATGCACTTCACGATTTATCTTTACATTGTTACTTAGGGCTTTTGAATTTCCCAGATGTTCAGCTTACATCACTTTTTTACATTTCTTATGTTATTCAATACGGTTTGCGCTGATTGTATTTTTTCCTTTATATCTGCGGTTTTAATTCTATCACTTTTAGCTGCACCTTAGATTGAGGTTTTCCATTACCTAGAAAAAAGAGAAGTGAAACCTAATGAGGTTTTTTTCAGGAAATAAATCTCTTGATGCCTCTGATCTTGTACAGACCTTTAAGAAACTTGGATATGCCTTTGATAAGAAGATCAAAACCTGGTGGCATATTACTTTTTTTGAGCAGTATATCTCATCAAAGCTTGTCCCTGGACGACTTAGGTGGGATATTCCCCCTAGCGATGGCGAGACACGATCGCGGGACACCGGCGGACATCGAGTCTGCGGGTCCCATGGGCACAGTCACGGTGTACGCGGAACGCCCACAATGGCACATCTTAAATTGGACTTACAGGTATGCCCATTTGCGCAGCCGTGGAGGAGGAAGAGTTACCCTCTGCTGACATCACCCGCTGCCGTCTGGATAGATTGTGTACCGCCGAGAGCCGCTCTGCATTTTACAAGGCTTTTTTCAAGATTAAATTATATGTAAGTGCATTTCTAATAAAGTGTTTTGCTTAATTAAGACAGAGAGCACTTTGTTTCTGTGTTTTAATTTTTGATGATGGATATCCTCTGAAAGATTGTGTGACAGGGTAACATCCACTGACTTCATCTCCCCCTGTGTAAACAGCTTACAGGGGTCAATTTATTGAGGTGAGCGAAGCAATATAAGTGTCAGTGGAGGGCTCATTTGCACAACGGAATCTGGTGTGTCCTGTCTGGCTTGGGAGTCTTATCACAAAGGAGTTACCTTATCTGCCATTATCATCATTTATGGACATTCTGTAATTTTATGCACTTCACGATTTATCTTTACATTGTTACTTAGGGCTTTTGAATTTCCCAGATGTTCAGCTTACATCACTTTTTTACATTTCTTATGTTATTCAATACGGTTTGCGCTGATTGTATTTTTTCCTTTATATCTGCGGTTTTAATTCTATCACTTTTAGCTGCACCTTAGATTGAGGTTTTCCATTACCTAGAACAAAGAGAAGTGAAACCTAATGAGGTTTTTTTCAGGAAATAAATCTCTTGATGCCTCTGATCTTGTACAGACCTTTAAGAAACTTGGATATGCCTTTGATAAGAAGATCAAAACCTGGTGGCATATTACTTTTTTTGAGCAATATATCTCATCAAAGCTTGTCCCTGGACGACTTAGGTGGGATATTCCCCCTAGCGATGGCGAGACACGATCGCGGGACACCGGCGGACATCGAGTCTGCGGGTCCCATGGGCACAGTCACGGTGTACGCGGAACGCCCACAATGGCACATCTTAAATTGGACTTACAGGTATGCCCATTTGCGCAGCCGTGGAGGAGGAAGAGTTACCCTCTGCTGACATCACCCGCTGCCGTCTGGATAGATTGTGTACCGCCGAGAGCCGCTCTGCATTTTACAAGGCTTTTTTCAAGATTAAATTATATGTAAGTGCATTTCTAATAAAGTGTTTTGCTTAATTAAGACAGAGAGCACTTTGTTTCTGTGTTTTAATTTTTGATGATGGATATCCTCTGAAAGATTGTGTGACAGGGCAACATCCACTGACTTCATCTCCCCCTGTGTAAACAGCTTACAGGGGTCAATTTATTGAGGTGAGCGAAGCAATATAAGTGTCAGTGGAGGGCTCATTTGCACAACGGAATCTGGTGTGTCCTGTCTGGCTTGGGAGTCTTATCACAAAGGAGTTACCTTATCTGCCATTATCATCATTTATGGACATTCTGTAATTTTATGCACTTCACGATTTATCTTTACATTGTTACTTAGGGCTTTTGAATTTCCCAGATGTTCAGCTTACATCACTTTTTTACATTTCTTATGTTATTCAATACGGTTTGCGCTGATTGTATTTTTTCCTTTATATCTGCGGTTTTAATTCTATCACTTTTAGCTGCACCTTAGATTGAGGTTTTCCATTACCTAGAAAAAAGAGAAGTGAAACCTAATGAGGTTTTTTTCAGGAAATAAATCTCTTGATGCCTCTGATCTTGTACAGACCTTTAAGAAACTTGGATATGCCTTTGATAAGAAGATCAAAACCTGGTGGCATATTACTTTTTTTGAGCAGTATATCTCATCAAAGCTTGTCCCTGGACGACTTAGGTGGGATATTCCCCCTAGCGATGGCGAGACACGATCGCGGGACACCGGCGGACATCGAGTCTGCGGGTCCCATGGGCACAGTCACGGTGTACGCGGAACGCCCACAATGGCACATCTTAAATTGGACTTACAGGTATGCCCATTTGCGCAGCCGTGGAGGAGGAAGAGTTACCCTCTGCTGACATCACCCGCTGCCGTCTGGATAGATTGTGTACCGCCGAGAGCCGCTCTGCATTTTACAAGGCTTTTTTCAAGATTAAATTATATGTACAGTATATACTCAAGTATAAGTCGAATTTTTCAGCACATTTTTTTGTGCTGAAAGTGCCCCCCTCGACTTATACTCGAGTCAAGCACTTTTTTGCAGCAAAAAATTTCATTTTCCGAACCGACTTTGGGGCCCCGTATCTCAGGGCCACTTGGTGCTAGAAACCCCAACTTTGGTATGCAAACCCAGTGGACCTGATACCATAACATTTCCAAAGCTGGGGTTCCTAGAACCAAGTGGCCCTGAGATACGGGGCCCCAAAATCGGTTCGGAAAATGTCATTCTCTGCTGCAGAAAAGTGCTTGACATTTTCTGAACCGAATTTCAGGCCCCATATCTCAGGGCCACTTGGTGCTAGGAACCCCAAATTTGGTATGCAAACCCAGTGGAGCTGGTACCATAACATATCCAAAGCTGGGGTTCCTAGCACCAAGTGGCCCTGAGATACGGGGCCCCAAATCTGGTTCGGAAAATGTCATTCTCTGCTGCAGAAAAGTGCTTGACATTTTCTGAACTGATTTTTGGGGCCCTGTATCTCAGGGCCACTTAGTGCTAGAAACCCCAGCTTTGGAAATGTTATGGTGCTAGTTCCACTGGGTTTGCACACCAAATTTGGGGTTCTTAGCACTAAGTAGCCCTGAGATACAGGGCCCCAAATTCAGTCAACTGTGTCTATCTGCAGCAATGTCATTTCGGGACCCTTTGGGTTCAGAGACCCCAAATTTTGGCTGCAGCTAGGGGGCATCTAGGAACCCTTAACTACCGAGTTTGAAGTTCGGGGGACCTATGGCTGCAAATGGGCACAGTGAGGCATGCAAATGGGCACAGTGATGCTGCAAATGGGCATTGTTGACCCTCTTTTCCACTTACAGTAGCTGTGCATTTCTCACCCTCGTCTTATACTCGGGTCAATAAGTTTTTCCCATTTTTTTGTGGTAAATTAGGGCCTCGACTTATACTCGGAACGACTTATACTCGAGTATATACGGTAAGTGCATTTCTAATAAAGTGTTTTGCTTAATTAAGACAGAGAGCACTTTGTTTCTGTGTTTTAATTTTTGATGATGGATATCCTCTGAAAGATTGTGTGACAGGGTAACATCCACTGACTTCATCTCCCCCTGTGTAAACAGCTTACAGGGGTCAATTTATTGAGGTGAGCGAAGCAATATAAGTGTCAGTGGAGGGCTCATTTGCACAACGGAATCTGGTGTGTCCTGTCTGGCTTGGGAGTCTTATCACAAAGGAGTTACCTTATCTGCCATTATCATCATTTATGGACATTCTGTAATTTTATGCACTTCACGATTTATCTTTACATTGTTACTTAGGGCTTTTGAATTTCCCAGATGTTCAGCTTACATCACTTTTTTACATTTCTTATGTTATTCAATACGATTTGCGCTGATTGTATTTTTTCCTTTATATCTGCGGTTTTAATTCTATCACTTTTAGCTGCACCTTAGATTGAGGTTTTCCATTACCTAGAACAAAGAGAAGTGAAACCTAATGAGGTTTTTTTCAGGAAATAAATCTCTTGATGCCTCTGATCTTGTACAGACCTTTAAGAAACTTGGATATGCCTTTGATAAGAAGATCAAAACCTGGTGGCATATTACTTTTTTTGAGCAGTATATCTCATCAAAGCTTGTCCCTGGACGACTTAGGTGGGATATTCCCCCTAGTGATGGCGAGACACGATTGCGGGACACCGGCGGACATCGAGTCTGCGGGTCCCATGGGCACAGTCACGGTGTACGCGGAATGCCCACAATGGCACATCTTAAATTGGACTTACAGGTATGCCCATTTGCGCAGCCGTGGAGGAGGAAGAGTTACCCTCTGCTGACATCACCCGCTGCCGTCTGGATAGATTGTGTACCGCCGAGAGCCGCTCTGCATTTTACAAGGCTTTTTTCAAGATTAAATTATATGTAAGTGCATTTCTAATAAAGTGTTTTGCTTAATTAAGACAGAGAGCACTTTGTTTCTGTGTTTTAATTTTTGATGATGGATATCCTCTGAAAGATTGTGTGACAGGGCAACATCCACTGACTTCATCTCCCCCTGTGTAAACAGCTTACAGGGGTCAATTTATTGAGGTGAGCGAAGCAATATAAGTGTCAGTGGAGGGCTCATTTGCACAACGGAATCTGGTGTGTCCTGTCTGGCTTGGGAGTCTTATCACAAAGGAGTTACCTTATCTGCCATTATCATCATTTATGGACATTCTGTAATTTTATGCACTTCACGATTTATCTTTACATTGTTACTTAGGGCTTTTGAATTTCCCAGATGTTCAGCTTACATCACTTTTTTACATTTCTTATGTTATTCAATACGGTTTGCGCTGATTGTATTTTTTCCTTTATATCTGCGGTTTTAATTCTATCACTTTTAGCTGCACCTTAGATTGAGGTTTTCCATTACCTAGAAAAAAGAGAAGTGAAACCTAATGAGGTTTTTTTCAGGAAATAAATCTCTTGATGCCTCTGATCTTGTACAGACCTTTAAGAAACTTGGATATGCCTTTGATAAGAAGATCAAAACCTGGTGGCATATTACTTTTTTTGAGCAGTATATCTCATCAAAGCTTGTCCCTGGACGACTTAGGTGGGATATTCCCCCTAGCGATGGCGAGACACGATCGCGGGACACCGGCGGACATCGAGTCTGCGGGTCCCATGGGCACAGTCACGGTGTACGCGGAACGCCCACAATGGCACATCTTAAATTGGACTTACAGGTATGCCCATTTGCGCAGCCGTGGAGGAGGAAGAGTTACCCTCTGCTGACATCACCCGCTGCCGTCTGGATAGATTGTGTACCGCCGAGAGCCGCTCTGCATTTTACAAGGCTTTTTTCAAGATTAAATTATATGTACAGTATATACTCGAGTATAAGTCGAATTTTTCAGCACATTTTTTTGTGCTGAAAGTGCCCCCCTCGACTTATACTCGAGTCAAGCACTTTTTTGCAGCAAAAAATTTCATTTTCCGAACCGACTTTGGGGCCCCGTATCTCAGGGCCACTTGGTGCTAGAAACCCCAAATTTGGTATGCAAACCCAGTGGACCTGATACCATAACATTTCCAAAGCTGGGGTTCCTAGAACCAAGTGGCCCTGAGATACGGGGCCCCAAAATCGGTTCGGAAAATGTCATTCTCTGCTGCAGAAAAGTGCTTGACATTTTCTGAACCGAATTTCAGGCCCCATATCTCAGGGCCACTTGGTGCTAGGAACCCCAAATTTGGTATGCAAACCCAGTGGAGCTGGTACCATAACATATCCAAAGCTGGGGTTCCTAGCACCAAGTGGCCCTGAGATACGGGGCCCCAAATCTGGTTCGGAAAATGTCATTCTCTGCTGCAGAAAAGTGCTTGACATTTTCTGAACTGATTTTTGGGGCCCTGTATCTCAGGGCCACTTAGTGCTAGAAACCCCAGCTTTGGAAATTTTATGGTGCTAGTTCCACTGGGTTTGCACACCAAATTTGGGGTTCTTAGCACTAAGTAGCCCTGAGATACAGGGCCCCAAATTCAGTCAACTGTGTCTATCTGCAGCAATGTCATTTCGGGACCCTTTGGGTTCAGAGACCCCAAATTTTGGCTGCAGCTAGGGGGCATCTAGGAACCCTTAACTACCGAGTTTGAAGTTCGGGGGACCTATGGCTGCAAATGGGCACAGTGAGGCATGCAAATGGGCACAGTGATGCTGCAAATGGGCATTGTTGACCCTCTTTTCCACTTACAGTAGCTGTGCATTTCTCACCCTCGTCTTATACTCGGGTCAATAAGTTTTTCCCATTTTTTTGTGGTAAATTAGGGCCTCGACTTATACTCGGAACGACTTATACTCGAGTATATACGGTAAGTGCATTTCTAATAAAGTGTTTTGCTTAATTAAGACAGAGAGCACTTTGTTTCTGTGTTTTAATTTTTGATGATGGATATCCTCTGAAAGATTGTGTGACAGGGTAACATCCACTGACTTCATCTCCCCCTGTGTAAACAGCTTACAGGGGTCAATTTATTGAGGTGAGCGAAGCAATATAAGTGTCAGTGGAGGGCTCATTTGCACAACGGAATCTGGTGTGTCCTGTCTGGCTTGGGAGTCTTATCACAAAGGAGTTACCTTATCTGCCATTATCATCATTTATGGACATTCTGTAATTTTATGCACTTCACGATTTATCTTTACATTGTTACTTAGGGCTTTTGAATTTCCCAGATGTTCAGCTTACATCACTTTTTTACATTTCTTATGTTATTCAATACGATTTGCGCTGATTGTATTTTTTCCTTTATATCTGCGGTTTTAATTCTATCACTTTTAGCTGCACCTTAGATTGAGGTTTTCCATTACCTAGAACAAAGAGAAGTGAAACCTAATGAGGTTTTTTTCAGGAAATAAATCTCTTGATGCCTCTGATCTTGTACAGACCTTTAAGAAACTTGGATATGCCTTTGATAAGAAGATCAAAACCTGGTGGCATATTACTTTTTTTGAGCAGTATATCTCATCAAAGCTTGTCCCTGGACGACTTAGGTGGGATATTCCCCCTAGTGATGGCGAGACACGATTGCGGGACACCGGCGGACATCGAGTCTGCGGGTCCCATGGGCACAGTCACGGTGTACGCGGAATGCCCACAATGGCACATCTTAAATTGGACTTACAGGTATGCCCATTTGCGCAGCCGTGGAGGAGGAAGAGTTACCCTCTGCTGACATCACCCGCTGCCGTCTGGATAGATTGTGTACCGCCGAGAGCCGCTCTGCATTTTACAAGGCTTTTTTCAAGATTAAATTATATGTAAGTGCATTTCTAATAAAGTGTTTTGCTTAATTAAGACAGAGAGCACTTTGTTTCTGTGTTTTAATTTTTGATGATGGATATCCTCTGAAAGATTGTGTGACAGGGCAACATCCACTGACTTCATCTCCCCCTGTGTAAACAGCTTACAGGGGTCAATTTATTGAGGTGAGCGAAGCAATATAAGTGTCAGTGGAGGGCTCATTTGCACAACGGAATCTGGTGTGTCCTGTCTGGCTTGGGAGTCTTATCACAAAGGAGTTACCTTATCTGCCATTATCATCATTTATGGACATTCTGTAATTTTATGCACTTCACGATTTATCTTTACATTGTTACTTAGGGCTTTTGAATTTCCCAGATGTTCAGCTTACATCACTTTTTTACATTTCTTATGTTATTCAATACGGTTTGCGCTGATTGTATTTTTTCCTTTATATCTGCGGTTTTAATTCTATCACTTTTAGCTGCACCTTAGATTGAGGTTTTCCATTACCTAGAAAAAAGAGAAGTGAAACCTAATGAGGTTTTTTTCAGGAAATAAATCTCTTGATGCCTCTGATCTTGTACAGACCTTTAAGAAACTTGGATATGCCTTTGATAAGAAGATCAAAACCTGGTGGCATATTACTTTTTTTGAGCAGTATATCTCATCAAAGCTTGTCCCTGGACGACTTAGGTGGGATATTCCCCCTAGCGATGGCGAGACACGATCGCGGGACACCGGCGGACATCGAGTCTGCGGGTCCCATGGGCACAGTCACGGTGTACGCGGAACGCCCACAATGGCACATCTTAAATTGGACTTACAGGTATGCCCATTTGCGCAGCCGTGGAGGAGGAAGAGTTACCCTCTGCTGACATCACCCGCTGCCGTCTGGATAGATTGTGTACCGCCGAGAGCCGCTCTGCATTTTACAAGGCTTTTTTCAAGATTAAATTATATGTACAGTATATACTCGAGTATAAGTCGAATTTTTCAGCACATTTTTTTGTGCTGAAAGTGCCCCCCTCGACTTATACTCGAGTCAAGCACTTTTTTGCAGCAAAAAATTTCATTTTCCGAACCGACTTTGGGGCCCCGTATCTCAGGGCCACTTGGTGCTAGAAACCCCAACTTTGGTATGCAAACCCAGTGGACCTGATACCATAACATTTCCAAAGCTGGGGTTCCTAGAACCAAGTGGCCCTGAGATACGGGGCCCCAAAATCGGTTCGGAAAATGTCATTCTCTGCTGCAGAAAAGTGCTTGACATTTTCTGAACCGAATTTCAGGCCCCATATCTCAGGGCCACTTGGTGCTAGGAACCCCAAATTTGGTATGCAAACCCAGTGGAGCTGGTACCATAACATATCCAAAGCTGGGGTTCCTAGCACCAAGTGGCCCTGAGATACGGGGCCCCAAATCTGGTTCGGAAAATGTCATTCTCTGCTGCAGAAAAGTGCTTGACATTTTCTGAACTGATTTTTGGGGCCCTGTATCTCAGGGCCACTTAGTGCTAGAAACCCCAGCTTTGGAAATTTTATGGTGCTAGTTCCACTGGGTTTGCACACCAAATTTGGGGTTCTTAGCACTAAGTAGCCCTGAGATACAGGGCCCCAAATTCAGTCAACTGTGTCTATCTGCAGCAATGTCATTTCGGGACCCTTTGGGTTCAGAGACCCCAAATTTTGGCTGCAGCTAGGGGGCATCTAGGAACCCTTAACTACCGAGTTTGAAGTTCGGGGGACCTATGGCTGCAAATGGGCACAGTGAGGCATGCAAATGGGCACAGTGATGCTGCAAATGGGCATTGTTGACCCTCTTTTCCACTTACAGTAGCTGTGCATTTCTCACCCTCGTCTTATACTCGGGTCAATAAGTTTTTCCCATTTTTTTGTGGTAAATTAGGGCCTCGACTTATACTCGGAACGACTTATACTCGAGTATATACGGTAAGTGCATTTCTAATAAAGTGTTTTGCTTAATTAAGACAGAGAGCACTTTGTTTCTGTGTTTTAATTTTTGATGATGGATATCCTCTGAAAGATTGTGTGACAGGGTAACATCCACTGACTTCATCTCCCCCTGTGTAAACAGCTTACAGGGGTCAATTTATTGAGGTGAGCGAAGCAATATAAGTGTCAGTGGAGGGCTCATTTGCACAACGGAATCTGGTGTGTCCTGTCTGGCTTGGGAGTCTTATCACAAAGGAGTTACCTTATCTGCCATTATCATCATTTATGGACATTCTGTAATTTTATGCACTTCGCGATTTATCTTTACATTGTTACTTAGGGCTTTTGAATTTCCCAGATGTTCAGCTTACATCACTTTTTTACATTTCTTATGTTATTCAATACGGTTTGCGCTGATTGTATTTTTTCCTTTATATCTGCGGTTTTAATTCTATCACTTTTAGCTGCACCTTAGATTGAGGTTTTCCATTACCTAGAACAAAGAGAAGTGAAACCTAATGAGGTTTTTTTCAGGAAATAAATCTCTTGATGCCTCTGATCTTGTACAGACCTTTAAGAAACTTGGATATGCCTTTGATAAGAAGATCAAAACCTGGTGGCATATTACTTTTTTTGAGCAGTATATCTCATCAAAGCTTGTCCCTGGACGACTTAGGTGGGATATTCCCCCTAGCGATGGCGAGACACGATCGCGGGACACCGGCGGACATCGAGTCTGCGGTTCCCATGGGCACAGTCACGGTGTACGCGGAACGCCCACAATGGCACATCTTAAATTGGACTTACAGGTATGCCCATTTGCGCAGCCGTGGAGGAGGAAGAGTTACCCTCTGCTGACATCACCCGCTGCCGTCTGGATAGATTGTGTACCGTCGAGAGCCGCTCTGCATTTTACAAGGCTTTTTTCAAGATTAAATTATATGTAAGTGCATTTCTAATAAAGTGTTTTGCTTAATTAAGACAGAGAGCACTTTGTTTCTGTGTTTTAATTTTTGATGATGGATATCCTCTGAAAGATTGTGTGACAGGGCAACATCCACTGACTTCATCTCCCCCTGTGTAAACAGCTTACAGGGGTCAATTTATTGAGGTGAGCGAAGCAATATAAGTGTCAGTGGAGGGCTCATTTGCACAACGGAATCTGGTGTGTCCTGTCTGGCTTGGGAGTCTTATCACAAAGGAGTTACCTTATCTGCCATTATCATCATTTATGGACATTCTGTAATTTTATGCACTTCACGATTTATCTTTACATTGTTACTTAGGGCTTTTGAATTTCCCAGATGTTCAGCTTACATCACTTTTTTACATTTCTTATGTTATTCAATACGGTTTGCGCTGATTGTATTTTTTCCTTTATATCTGCGGTTTTAATTCTATCACTTTTAACTGCACCTTAGATTGAGGTTTTCCATTACCTAGAACAAAGAGAAGTGAAACCTAATGAGGTTTTTTTTCAGGAAATAAATCTCTTGATGCCTCTGATCTTGTACAGACCTTTAAGAAACTTGGATATGCCTTTGATAAGAAGATCAAAACCTGGTGGCATATTACTTTTTTTGAGCAGTATATCTCATCAAAGCTTGTCCCTGGACGACTTAGGTGGGATATTCCCCCTAGCGATGGCGAGACACGATCGCGGGACACCGGCGGACATCGAGTCTGCGGGTCCCATGGGCACAGTCACGGTGTACGCGGAAAGCCCACAATGGCACATCTTAAATTGGACTTACAGGTATGCCCATTTGTGCAGCCGTGGAGGAGGAAGAGTTACCCTCTGCTGACATCACCCGCTGCCGTCTGGATAGATTGTGTACCGCCGAGAGCCGCTCTGCATTTTACAAGGCTTTTTTCAAGATTAAATTATATGTAAGTGCATTTCTAATAAAGTGTTTTGCTTAATTAAGACAGAGAGCACTTTGTTTCTGTGTTTTAATTTTTGATGATGGATATCCTCTGAAAGATTGTGTGACAGGGCAACATCCACTGACTTCATCTCCCCCTGTGTAAACAGCTTACAGGGGTCAATTTATTGAGGTGAGCCAAGCAATATAAGTGTCGGAGGGCTCATTTGCACAATGAAATCTTGTGTGTCCTGTCTGGCTTGGGAGTCTTAATACAAAGGAGTTACCTTATCTATCATTATCATCATTTCATGAATTTCCCAGGTGTTCAGCTTGCGTTACTTTTTTAATTTCTTATGTTATTCAATAAGGTTTGCGCTGATTGTATTTGTCCTTTATATCTAAGACTATTATAGTTCCACATTTTATGTGGTTTGAAGATATTATTATTAAATTTGTGGTAACTAGAAACGTGTTTCTGTAATATAAACCTTACTATTTCTAAATCACAAAAGATGGAAATGCCTAGCTTAGTCAAAAAAAATACTTGATTCTTGTTCTCTCATACAATGAACATGACGGTGATCTTGGCAATATGCCTGTATGTTACTAACTTAGGTAAGTACAATATATAAAAAGCACCTTGTCGTGATTAGTACTATTAGATTAAGCAGGCTTTATGAGTGAGAGAAAAGAAAATTTAACATTGATTTACATTGGATACAGACGTTTCCATTTTGTGATGCAGAGAAAAATAATGCTTCTACCCTAATGAAACTCATTAGTGCTCTTAGTAAAGCTAGAGGGGGCTGAAAAGAAGATTTTGCTAAATGTGATAAAATTGCTTTCATGTTGAAATACACAGCACAATTTATTTAAAGTTAATTTACGTAAAGAAGATAAAAACACATCACATATCTCCTGGGTTCTCCAGTGTTTACCACCTGTAGTAGATGTTATGTTTACAACTAACTAATTTTCTGATTGTAATTTTAATTACTAAAAAAATTACAATTAGAGATTGTTTTGTTATATAAGGTTGCTCTGTGTGATATACAAGAGAAAACCTCTGCCTTGCTAGGGTACTACTCTTGTATGTTGTATGTGGTGGATATATTTTGCAACTGCCATCCAGTATGTAGAGGGCAAAGTGTGAAAAGTATAAAACTATATTCCCATTACCTAGTAAACCTTGTAAAGTTACATCCGTGCTCTGGTGTGCATCAGTTAGATAGCCATCAATAAGCCCTAAAGAAAAGACAGTAAAAATTGCAGCTAAATGTCTTTATGCTATACAATGCAGCTGGAATATTATTTTTTTTGTCACCCTAATGTTAATTCTTTATTTCTACTAATTTTGGTTTAAAGGTGATTGTAAAGGCTTGTTTTTTTTTTCTATGAAAATAACAAACGTGTTATATTAACCTCCTCTGTTACAGTGGATTTACACAGAGCAGCCTGCATCCTCCTCTTCTCGTGTCCCTCTTCTGAGCTCCGGGCCCCTCCCTTCTGTTCAGTGCCCCCACAGCAAGCAGCTTGCTATGGGGGCACCTGAGCTGATTCACAACTCCCTGTGTCCATCAGACATGGAGCCCCGACCCAGCCTCACCCCCTGTCTCCCCTGATTGGCTAGCTGACTTTGACAGCAGCGGTAGCCAATGGCGCCACTGAGGTGTCTTAGCCAATCAGGAAGGAGAATCTAGGCGGCTGAGACATTCGTGGACACCGCTGGACAGAGGGGCCTCAGGTAACTGTTATGGGGGGTGGAGGGGGGGTTGCTGCACACAGAAGGCCTTTTATCTTAATGCATAGAATGTATAAGGATAAAAAACCTTCTGCCTTTACAACCCCTTTAAGATATCAGTCTAGCACAGCTGTCTGACTACAGAGTGGTAATACAGATGCTGGTTTGTAGGAGGGATTTAGGGAGGGAAATATTGTCTAGCCTTTCAGGCCCACTGCATGGTCTATAGGTGTGAAATTGCTGTTGAGGAGTTCCAGTGGCTGCACTATTTTAAGAGCCCTTTCACACTGAGGCGTTTTTCAGGTGCTTTAGAGCTAAAAATAGCGCCTGTAAAGCGCCTGAGAAATGCCTCATCTGCAGTCCCAGTGTGAAAGCCCGAGTGCTTTCACACTGGGGCGGTGTGCTTGCAAGATGTTGGGAAAAAGTCCTTTTGCGCAGCATCTATGGGGCGGTTAGCGGTGTATACACTGTTCCTAAACTGCCCCTGCCCATTGGAATGCATAGGCAGCGCTGTCGAAACGCTTCGGCAGAGGCGCTACACGGGCGTTTTTAACCCCTTTTTAGCCGCTTATAGGGGGATAAAAGCGGCCCGCTCCCGCCCGAATAGTGGCGCCAAATCGCCGCTAAAAGGAACGGCTCTTTGCCGCTACAGCCTCCATCGCCCCTGTGTGAAAGGGCTCTAATTCAAAAGTTCAGCCATTGTCTTAGAAACCAAAAACCCTGGACGATCAATTATGCTAAGAGTGCCTTCAGCTTAGTTAAAAGAACTCTGGCATATGTCTTGCACCTCACTATTGGCTCTTAAAGCTGTTGTATACCGATGTTTTTTTTTTCCTGCAAGGTAAAGCAGTATAAAGCATCGTTTACTAGCACATTATGTGAAACTTACCTTAACCACTTGCTTACTGGGCACTTAAACCCCCCTCCTATCCAGACCAATTTTCAGCTTTCAACGCTGATGCACTTTGAATGACAATTGCGCGGTCACATAACAATGAACCCAAATAAAATTTTTATCATTTTTTTTCCCACAAATAGAGCTTTCTTTTGGTGGTATTTGATCACCTTTGCGATTTTTATTTTTTGTTAAAAAAAATGTAAAAAGACCGAATTTAAAAAAAAAAAAATTTTAAATATTGTTATAAAATTTTAAAAAAGGTAATTTTTCTCCTTCGTTGATGTACGCTGATGAGGCGGCAGTGATGGGCACCGGTAGGTGGCAGTGATGGGCACTGATGGGTGGCAGTGATGGGCACTGATGGGTGACAATAATGGGCACTGATCTGTTACACTGATAGGCAGCACTGCTAGGTGGCACTGATTGGCACCACTGGTGGGCATTGATAGGTGGCACTTATGGGCATTGATAGGTGGCACCTGTAGGCATTGATAGGTGGCACCCATGGGCATTGATAGGGGCACTGTGGGCACTGTCAGGTGGCAATGGCAGGTGGCACTGGCAGGGGGTACTGGTAGCACATATGAGGAGAAAAAAGGAGGAGAAAAAACTATTACATAGCTTTTGTTTTGATCATGTGATCAGCTGTCATTGGCTGACAGCTGATCACATAGTAAGGGGCCAGGACCGGCCCCTTACTCGGATCGGTGATCACCCGAGTCTCAGTGACTCGGTGATCACAGCGCGCTCAACGCGCGCCCTGTAGGGCACATGCAGGGCACGTGCATAGGGGAGGCCATCATATGACAGCCTCCCGGGAATTCAGGTCCATGCTGTAGCCATCATTCGGCTATAGCGCGGATGTCAACTGGTTAAAATGAAGCTGTTCCAGTGCCGTGATGTCAGTGCTGCAGCCGCTTCCCTTCTTGCTTCCAGGGTTTGCGGGCTCCAGCTCTGTGACTGGCCGGAGCCGTAGGGTTGCCACATCATCCCTTTAATCCAGGACACACATTAATTACACAGGTTCTGTGGCTGATTAGGGTGGTAATTAAATACACTTGATGCCTTATCTGCATTAAATCCACCTCAGAACCTGTGTAATTAATATGTGACCTGGATTAAAGGGATGATGTGGCAACCCTACGGAGCCGTGATGTGCGTGGGAGCTGCTGTTCAGGGCATAGGGTTTAGAAGGACTGGTACGGGTGGCCATTCCTTCAGAGTGCATGCGCCACTTATGTCAGTGGCTGCACGTAATGTAAATATCTCCTAAACGGTGCACCATTAGGAGATATTTACAATACCTATAGGTAAGCCTTATTATAGGCTTACCTATCGGTAAAAGTCAGTAAAGGAAGTTTACTTCCGCTTTAAATTTCAATAACCAGCTTCAATAACCAGTAGTAAATTGTGAGAGTCAAAAGGCAAAGCCTGCTCTTACAACATCAGAGCTACAATTATTATTTGTATTGGAGCTCACATGGCATGATAAAAATGATCAGGCTTAAATGCCATCAGACATGTATGTTTAGGCATCTCAAGGTGCCAGCTACCGGATTAAAGATTTGGAAGGACATACAGTATTTACTAGAGAACACTATAGAATATTACTACAATGATTTAGATATTGAACAGTGAAGGAGCAGTTAGCTATGACTATGTTCATATTTGCACAAAGCAGAATTACAGACACATTTATATGGTTTGAATTCAAAAGATTCTGCCAAGGGAAAATTTTGCGCCCACAAATAATGCTTTGTGCATTTAACCCTGGCCATAAAACTTATAAGAGCCAATAATGGGGGTATGAATAAACCTGCAAGTTAAATAAATTGGTTTCTTTTTCTTATAGATTTTTTTTTCTGATTGCAGATGCTTGTATTTTGACCCCAAGAGTTATCTTAACACCCCATATGGAATTTGGGTTTTTGGGAGACTTGTTTTAGCATCAAATGGTCAGTCTGCCATTACTGAACAAATTAAGTTGTTTGAAATCCATGCCACAGTGGAAATGTTGATTTCAAATCATTTAGTGATCTTAATCCCCTTCCAGACTTATAAGCATTTATAACTTTCTTTCTGAGGATCTTAGCTCTATTAATCTTGGCATGATGACATTACGCACCTCAATAGCAAAGAGAACATTAGACCCTAGTTATCTGAGGTTTATATAATACAGGTTCCACCTGCATACTCCATAAAGAGGTTCTAATCATTCTCATCTAATCTGAAACACCTGTATCTAATTTAATGGATTTTAAGTTGTGGGGTTTTGTTTATTTAGACTGCAAAAAACATCATGTCAGTTTTATGTGTTCAATTATATTAGCTTTATCTTTAGGCTGATACAATATTTTATATTTAACTGTTCAAATATATTAAAAAAGGCATCCACAAAAAATAATATATAATATTAGATCAATTATATAATATAATATAATATAATATAATATAATATAATATAATATAATATATAGTTTTATATATTATATAAAAATATAATTGTTTATTAACACCTCAACTGGTACAAAAACAGCACTAACCAACCGGTCTGGTTTCATGTTTTTTGGATGCTGTAAGGGGTGAACTTTGATAACCTTTAATAAACAATAAATAACTGGAAAACAAAAAGCAGTAGAACTGAGATGTATACAGTACAATGGCGGCATCAACAAGCCCGGTTTTGTGTCTTTTGTCTCTTGTAGGAGGGCTGGTTGAGCTTTGGTGACCTTTAATAAATCAATAATAACTGAAAAACAGAAGGAGATAGAATGGATAGTAAAACGGCACAGACTCAGCACTAACCAACCAGCCCGGTTTAATTTTTTTTTGCTGTTGTAGGGGGACTGGGTGATATCAACTGCAAAAAACAATTACTACAAACATAGCACTAACAAATGGTATATTTGTTTTTAAGATTTAAAGCGCAGTTCCACCTAAACAAATTTAAGTCAGCAGCTACAAATACTACAGCTGCTGACTTCTAAAGTAAGGACACTTACCTGTCCAGGGCACCCGCGATGTCCTCACCCAAAGCCGACCCATCCCTCAGCTCCGTTTTGAGGCGCGGGCATCTTAAGTAAGGGAATCAGGAAGTAAAGCCTTGCGTGCTGATTGTAGGGGGGCAAAGTGGGCGGGGTTTGATTTAAAAAAAACTGTAAATAACTAAAAAACCATAACACCACAAATAAACATTTTAGCAGCACAAACCAGCACAAATGTAACACTAACCAAAGAGCCCGCTTTCATGTCTTTTGGCTGTTGTAGGGGGGTGAGTGACCTTTAATCCTTCAAAAGATAGATTGGAAATTTAAACAGCAGAGATGTGGCACTAACCAACCAGCCTGGTTTTGTGCCATTTGGCTGTTGTAAGGGGGCTAGGTGATGTCATAGTCTGGAAAAAACAATTGCTAATATCTTAAAAATAAAAGCAGCATAAATGTACAGTTTTATGGCACAAAACAGCACAAACGTAGCACTAAAGAAACACACTTGGGTTTTTATTTGCGCACACGCATGTGCTTATGCACCTGTAGCAATAACTCTTGGTGGAGCTGCTGGTTTATAGCGGGCTGTTACCGTCACCTTCGTTACCTCTATTTCATCAGAACCTGGTCTAGGGTCCCGTTGAGTTTAATACCAGACAATGTAGGCACCGGACACTTGAGTATCTTTTCCAATGCTTTATTAAATGTAAATTGAAGGAAGTAGCAGGAAAGAGGTAGAAGGAGAGTTGCAGGGAAGTTCAAATACCTTTTCTTTGTGTAGTATTAGGAATTGAGAACTCGTAGAAGAATGTACTTTCTCTTTATAGTTGAATCTTTTCCCGCCTGGATAGGTTTCTCTCGCTAACCTAGCAGCCAGTATGCAGCACGAACAAAAGTCTCTGCCACAGACTTGATTGGAACAAAACCCGTACGATCCTCTGCCACAGGATGTAATGGTTTAGGATGAACAGAAAACACAGCACTAGAACCTTTAAGCCGACCCGGCAGTACTATGTGGTAGGGTTACTTTAGAATGCGTCCTCCAACTGAGTCACCAGGCCCCTCTCCAGACCAGCACTCTGCATGATCCTTCCATGACGGGTCCTCCCCTGGGATCTTCTCAGTTGTCCAGCTTCTTCCCATAGGACAGACAGCCCAGGACCATTCCTCTGCCACTGTGGTAGGCCCCAGACAGGCTTCTGGGCCCACCCACATGCTGCAGCGATGTGGGCCTCCCGGAAGGAGGACCTTGAGGTAGTACTCCTAGCACATACCTGTCGGCCAGGAGGGCCAGCAGGTGGAACAAAATGAACCCTAAAACATGGCATCTGTCCCATAAATACCCTCTCCCAGAATGCAACTCGGAGGACCACCTCCACCGAGTTATCTCCGGGACAGAGGAGCACTCGTAGGCTTCAGCGTGTTGCCTTTCCAGCACCGACCCATGGCGACAACGACAACCACAGGCACAGTGTGAAACTACATGCAACTCAGCCAAGCTGGGACAGAGGCAAATCTGACTATGTATGAACAGATAACCCACTAAATTTACCTATCAGCAGTAGATTGAAAATTTACCAGCGCTACATACTTTCCCCACTACAATAGACGTTGTCCTTAACGTCTGTCAAAATAACTCCCAAGCCTGAGAGTAGGTATTTGAACTTAAAAACTTGGATAAGGGCAAGGAAAAAGAAAGGGCAGCAAAGAGATATTACAGTTTCAACATTTATAAAACAACATGTTCACATCCGCAAACAAAATCACATTATGACTGTCACAACCCCACTGTCTATCTAGCTGAAAAGCCTAACAGCTTGATAGGAGATCCAATTGTTCCTGAAAAAAACACAAAGTTAGACTACACACTAAATATGTACAGTACCCCCAATAAACAGTTTAGGAGCAAAGTCATATTCCAAAAGAAGAATGACACTCTCTTCCCATATTTTTTTCTCTTACTGATCAAACTTAGAGTAACTTGAGAAGTCAATCCCTATTTCTAAGTAAATCACATCCTTTCAATGAAGAAAATCCAGCTAGCAAAGAGTCTTTGGATTTGAAACGCTGAGATGAACATTATCTCTTGACCGTGAAGATCTCTAAACACTGACACTCTCTAACTATACACCCCAGAGTTCTTTGTTCATAATCACCAATAAAACCGAGGATCTGGCAATGTCAGTTTCTTTCCCAGTTTATTCACTGTAGTGATAAAGTATACAATGTCATCTTTTCCGGGTCTGCAAATGACCACTTTGTCAGCATAGATGTGCTGATCATAGTTCCAGTGTAGGAAACATCCACTTAAGCGTTCGTCCATGGAAACAGAATATCCAGTTCTCCGGAAAGGCTTTGGCACAGACAAATAGTCCCAAACAGCTTCACTGTACCACAGTTCCCGGTTGGCCTCAATTTCCTGCATAATCTTCTGAGTAACATAGAAAAACTCCAGACCATATTCTGTGGCAACACGTTTGGTAAGCACTCTCTGTAAACGTGCAAGTTTAGGCAAAGATCTATTTTTCCCCAAAGCAGGAGGCACACAAGAGTTCAGTGATTTACTCACCATAGAGCCGACGGGTGTCGGAAGCAAATTAGCAACTTTAGATAATGTCTCCTTAGTAGTACTGTGCGGCTCCACACAAGGTGATGTTCTCCCAGAGTCCATGGCTGTCCACTCTCAGAAAGTCAAGGCAGAAGCAACATCTTCGCCTTGGAGCCCACAATAGTTCCTGTGACATTGTCTCAAACAAATCATCATCATCGGAGAGATCTGACATGGAATCTATCTCCGAATCTCTCAACTCTTCTGCTGGCAAATATTTACAAAGAGTCCCAGATATGTCCCCCTTTGATCTCTCACCTGTTCCTGATGTGGACTTCTTCGGATCCATGCATTTCTCCGACTCAGGTTCAGGTAGTCTCTGGGGTAGGCCTGGACCACAGCCGCGGGAAGCCTTTACATATCCCACCTTCCTCTGGACAGGTGCAACGGGGATAGGTGTAGTAGACGAGGAAATGAAACTGATGTCCGCTGATGAAGTAGTGACAGCGGTATCTCCCTCAGGAACACTCTTGGTGGCAACAGGTGAAATCACGGTCTGTTGCTCTCCAACAGCAATGGTAGCAGCTTCCACTGTAGCAATACCTGTAGCCCAGTCCACCCGATAAGCACGTGGCGACATAGTAGTTTGCTCCACTATGAACAAATATTCTCCGCACTGCAAACAATGAACAAATGGACAGAGATGTATAGCCAGTCCTTCACACTTGTGGCAAAGCATGCCCAGCCCTTCAATATCTCTGTGTAGAGAACGAACCTCCCCTGCGGTTTCAGATGAATGCCGGTATCTGTAAGCAGGGTTCCGGTCAACATAGCACCCGCAGCGGTACTCGTAGGGAACATCTTAGGTCCCATAGTTAGCAGTATCAACGAAAAAGAAGACATGGCTGCACTCTGATCTTCTCAGCACGATCACGAGGCCTCTCTTCTCCTCTGGCGCCAAACACACACAAACACGCGTCCCACACGGCAACAAGTAGGTTAGGCTCCTCCCACTTGTTCTTCTGATCACGTAGCTCCCGGGCTTTTACTTCTCACCCACAGTAAGAAATAAAGTCCTGCACTTTAACCCCTTCCTCTCTCCAAATATCAACAAAGTCCAGAAACTTATTCCAACGTAAACTCCCGGTGAAATACTTCTCCGGGTTGCGGGAGGTTGACGGCTAACAATCCCGGACGATGCCCCCACATGTAGCAATAACTCTCAGTGGAGCTGCTGGTTTATACCGTTACCGTTACCTTCGTTACCTCTATTTCATCAGAACCTGGTCTAGGGTCCCGTTGAGTTTAATACCAGACAATGTAGGCACCGGACACTTGAGTATCTTTTCCAATGCTTTAATAAACGTAAATTGAAGGAAGTAGCAGGAAAGAGGTAGAAGGAGAGTTGCAGAGAAGTTCAAATACCTTTTCTTGGTAGTAGTATTAGGAATTGAGAACTCGTAGAAGAATGTACTTTCTCTTTATAGTTGAACCTTTGCCCGCCTGGATAGGTTTGTCTAGCTAACCTAGCAGCCAGTATGCAGCACGAACAAAAGTCTCTGCCACAGACTTGATTGAAACAAAACCCGTACGATCCTCTGCCACAGGATGTAATGGTTTAAGATGAACAGCAAACACAGCACTAGAACCTTTAAGCCGACCCAGCAGTACTATGCGGTAGGGTTACTTTAGGATGCGTCCTCCAACTGAGTCACCAGGCCCCTCTCCAGACCAGCACTCTGCATGATCCTTCCATGACGGGTCCTCCCCTGGGATCTTCTCAGTTGTCCAGCTTCTTCCCATAGGACTGACAGCCCAGAACCATTCCTCTGCCGCTGTGGTAGGCCCCAGACAGGCTTCTGGGCCCACCCACACACTGCAGCGATGTGGGCCTCCCGGACGGAGGACCACGAGGTAGTACTCCTAGCACATACCTGTCAGCCAGGAGGGCCAGCAGGTGGAACGAAACGAACCCTAAAACATGGCGTCTGTCCAATGGCGTCTGTCCCATAAATACCCTCTCCCAGAATGCAACTCGGAGGACCACCTCCACCTAGTTATCTCCGGAACAGAGGAGCACTCATACGCTTCAGCGTGTTGCCTTTCCAACACCGACCCATGGCGACAACGACACCCACAGGCACAGTGTGAAACTACATGCAACTAAGCCAAGCTGGAACAGAGGCAAATCTGACTATGTATGAACAGATAACCCACTAAATTTACCTATCAGCAGTAGATTGAAAATCTACCAGCGCTACACACCTATACGCATGTTTACGCGCATATATACAGGTATATTGCAATACTGGCAATGAAGAAGATTTTTAAGCTTGTATACATGCAGATAAGCTCCTTTTACACACGTTAACGTGGGGTCTTTATGGAACATTCTATTCAGGATCTTTTTGTCAACAAGATGCTGAGTATAAACATCAGTACATTATTATCTCTGTGTGCAACTGGCCTAACTAATTTTCCCACAACTCCTTGGGTTCCTAGACATACCCAGGAAAGATATGTGTCTATGCTTCCTTCAGCAGTTTTAGGTGGGTCACACCCGAAAGCAAGTGAACTGCAGTCAAATTGGAGGCTCTTCACTATAAGAACTGGCTGGGCAGCTGGACAGAATCCTAATAGCATAAAACTTCCCCAGAAGACTTAGCTACGGTGGGGAGCATCTCCAAAATTTCTTCCTGAAGTATTCTAGTTCCAGTGGGGTGCCCACCCCCTTCTCCTCAAGCCTAGCATTGCACCAGCTGTTTGCCTGTGCTAACCAGAGCTACCTTGGACTACAATGAGAGTGATGCTATGAGGAAAAGTGCAAGTAGCTGTTTGTGTTCTGCACTGTTTTTTTTTTTTTTTAACAGAAATTTTTATTGAACAAATCAGCATTACATTACAGAATAATTTAGTACATTCAAAGTAGAAGGGATAATAACAGTAAAATCTACCTTCAATCTATAGTCTATGTTTATCAGATATTCCAGTTATGCAGATGACAGAAATATCACATGACAATACCCCTTATTGCATTGTAGTATTATACCATCGTAGATACAATTATGTAAGTAACCAATTTCAATCCAGCCTGATACGGAGGGGGAGGGGAGAAAGGGGGGGGGGGTGGGAGGAAGGGGGAAGAGGAAGGAGGGAAACGAGAGAGAGGGAGGGGGGGGCGAGAGGGGATGAGCACAAGAAGAGTAGGCAATGAGATTTAGGATGTCCTCCAATGAGTTTCACTGCATACCAATTATGGATCAGGGGGCTCAGGGACCCCAGAGGCGTCTATCCAAGAGGACCAGATTTTATCGAACTTCCCTGGGCATTGCCTACTTTCATATGTCAACCTATATAGGGGAAGTGCCATGTTCACCGACCTTCTCCATGATGCCAAAGTAGGAGGCTCTGCTAGTTTCCATACCAGTAAGATTTCACGCCTAGCATAATATAATGCAAAGGTAAGACATAATTTACTATACCTATCTCCCTCAAGATCCTCCAAATGGCTAAGCAATAGTGTCTGAGGTTCGACCGGTATATTTAAGCCTGTAATATTGCTCAGTGTGGAGGCCACTGCTGACCAAAAGGGCTTAAGTTTGGGACAGGACCAGACCATGTGCCAAAAGGTGCCCACCTCCTGTCTGCATCTCTGACAATTGGGGTCCCTTTGATTGTAAATGCGCACTAATCTCTGGGGGGTGAAGTACGCTCTGTGTAGGAACTTAAATTGTATGAACCTATCTTTCGCTGCGATCATGGAAGGAATGTAGGAAATTAAACACTCCTTCCAGTCCTCTTCATCCAGGGAAGGAATATCAACCCTCCACTTTTCCCATGTCTTAGTTAGTTTGGTGTCATATTCTACCGTGAGATATAAATATAATGTTGAAAGTGGCTTCCCCATCACACTAGAAATCAAGAGCCTTTCAATGGAGTCCGGTTCCAAAATAAGGGGGGCAGGGAACTGAGCTTCAAAAGCGTGCTTTAGCTGCCAGTATCTAAATTGGAAGGAGGATGGGATAGCAAATGATTGCCTCAGGGCCTGGAAAGTTATAAGCCTACCGTCCTGAACTATATTTTGTGTGAGGATACCCTTTTTTGCCCAGATAGAGGGGTCTGGTATACTGTGAAGGTGAGGGAGCATGGGGTTACACCATAGGGGCATATGAGGTGAGATATGATTAGGTTTCCCATATATCTTCCTAGCCTCCTGCCAGATCTTAACAGTGGTCTGCATCGAGGCTGTCATGGACGGGCTAGCCTAAGTCCATGAAACGGGAGGTTGCTCAGGGCTGCAAAGGAGCCCAAAATGGCTGCTTCGAGAATGACCGCAGGATTCTGTGTGGGCTGGGAGAACCACCACTGGACCGTAACAAGAACAGCTGCCCAGTAATAAATTTGGAAGTTCGGTAGTGCCAATCCTCCCCCCGAAAGTGGGAGATATAGGATCTGCTTAGCCACCTTAGGTGGCCTCCCAGCCCACACAAATTGTATCAGCAGACTCTCCAACCGTCGAAAAAACGCCCTAGGAATGTGTGCGGGTGTGTTGCGGAAAAAATATAAATATTTAGAAAGGGAAATCATTTTTAGCAGGTTTACTCTGCCGAGCGGGGTCAGTGGAAGTGAACGCCAAGCAGCGCACCTCGACGTTAGCTGTGTCATAAGTGGACGCAGATTGTTGTCTATATAATCCTGGACTTTACCACTAATTTCAATCCCTAGATACTTGAAATCCTCTACCCATTTAAGCTGCGCGTGGGGAACTCTAGGGGTCGACGGGTGAAGCGGGAACAGCATCGACTTATCCCAATTTATACGGATCCCCGAATACCCGCCAAATCGGTTGATCAGGTCTAATGCAGTCTGTAAGGAGGACGACGCATCCGCTAAATAAAGCAGAGCGTCGTCCGCATATAGCGAAATTTTCTCCTCAATTGGGCCCACCCGAAGCCCCCTCACCTCGGGGTCAGCCCTCAGCAGTATGGCCAGGGGCTCCATCGCCAGAGCAAATAAGCTCGGGGAAAGGGGACACCCCTGTCTCGTACCCCGAAATAATTTAAACTTCTCTGATAGGCAACCGTTGGTGCGTATTCTGGCTGAAGGGCGATGGTATAGCATGCAGAGCCAGTTCGTGAAACCCGGGCCAAACCCAAATCGTGAGAGCACCTCCCATAGGTAGCCCCACTCGATGGAATCAAAGGCCTTCTCCGCGTCGAGTGAGGCCACTATTCCCCCATATGCCTCATCCGCCCTGTCTATATGAGTATAAAGGCGCCTAATATTGATGTCAGTACCTCTCCCTGGCATAAAGCCTGTTTGATCCCTGTGGATCAGGGCAGTGATGACTAGGTTAAGCCTATTGGCCAATACTTTTGCCAGTACCTTTGCATCCACATTTAGGAGGGATATGGGGCGATATGAAGAGCATAAAGTAGGGTCCTTTCCTGGTTTGGGGATTACCACTATGATCGCTTCACTCATTGTATCCGCAAGTTTCTCGAGGCGCGTCGATGCAGAGAAGAGGCCCTGAAGTTTGTCTACTAGTTCTGCCGCGTATTGTTTGTAAAATTCTACAGGGATACCATCGGGTCCCGGTGTTTTCCCCATCTGCATTGACTTGAGTGCCCGGAGTATTTCTAAGGATGTAATTGGGGCATCAAGATTCTCACGATACGTCAGCGTAAGGGTTGGGATATCAATGTTATCTAGGTATGCTATCAGATCCTCCTCTCTATAATCTGCCCTGGATGTGTAGAGGGATTTATAGAATTCCGCAAAGCAGCCATTGATCTCTTCCGGAGTGTGAACTATCTGTCCCGAGGAGTCTCTGATATGGGAAATGCTCATCCCTCCCGCCTGTTCCCTGGAGAGCCAGGCCAGCAGACGGCCCGCCCTCTCTCCCTGCTCAAATATACGCTGAGATTGAGCTAACATTTTTTTCTGGGTAAGAGAGGTACGAAGACGAACCACCTCCGACGTCATAAGTTGTAATTGTGAGTAGTGTACAGGGTCTCGGGTACGGACAAAGAGAACCTCCGCACTGCTCGCGTCACGCTCCGCCTTTACCAAGTCTGCCCTGCGCTCCCTGCGAACTCTGGCTATGATGGTCTGGTAGTGTCCCCTCGTCGTGGTCTTAAAGGCATCCCAGACAACTGTAGGGTCAGCCGAGCCCACGTTTACCGCCCAGAAGTCAAGTAGCTCCGTTTTGAATTGGGAGTCCACAGCGGTGTCCGAAATCCAAAACCTCGAGAGCCGCCATATCCTGTCTACAGGACCCAGTGAAAGGTCCAATGATAACAACAGGGGGGCATGATCAGAGATTCATCTAGGCAGTATTCGTATGTCTGTGACCCGTGGGAGGACCGGACTTGCTGCGAAGACTAAGTCTATTCGGGAGAATGCCCTATGAGAGGCAGAGTGGCATGTGTATGCCCTGGTCTGGGGGTGTCTCCACCGCCAGACATCAGTCAGGCCATAAGTGTTCGCCCACTCGGTCAACCCAGAGTAATGATGTCCCGCAGACGTCAGTCTGTCAAGATCCGGCTCAGGGACCATATTAAAATCACCCAGTATAATATTGTTATCAGATGCAAAGTCGGCTATCCTGCTGGTGATATGATTAAGCACCAGCAATGAAGCCGGAGGAGGCAAATACAAGCCCACAATGGTCCACGTTAAAGAATATATTTTAGCATGGATAATAACATATCGACCATCTGGGTCGAGGGCCAAATCCAGGAGCCGGAAAGGAAGAGATTTCAGTATCAGGATAGTAACACCCCTGGAGAAACTGGAGTGTGTAGAATGGTAGTGGTATCCCACCCACGGTTTTTTAAGGGCCAAAACCCTACTTTCTATAAGGTGCGTTTCCTGGAACACACATATATGTGGGTTGTATGCTTTAATAAATTGGAACACCAGGGAACGCTTGATCGGGGAGTTCAGTCCCCTAGTGTTCCATGAAATGATATTAAGGGAGGACATGGTTACTCAGAATGATAATAACATTAGGATTAGTATAGATCACGGCTCCCGGAGCGGACCCCCGGACCCACAATGGACGCACCTGGAAACATTGCAATGCTGATGAGTCAATTTTGATAATGCAATTATAACACAAAAACAAAACCAAACTAAGAACAGCCCAACATCTAACGTAAATTAAAATGGCCCCATTAGGGGGAACTCTCCCCTCCCCCCACCCCACCCGACCCCTCCAAACTGAGGCGGGCTTCAATCCCAAACCAATTCAGCTCGCCGGCTGCAACAGAGGGTCTGTGGAAGAGGCAAGCCCAACCCCCCCGAGGATTCACACGGGGGGGGCAAGCAGCAGTTCAAGCGGCTTTCCAAATGTGAGATCTTCGCTAATGGACTGTAACAAGCTGTGAGGTGTTAAAAGTCAGACAAAGGAGAAGTAGACCATATTGCGACCCCACAGTAAAGTCGATCCATCATTAAGAGGGTATCTAGAGCAAGGACTTCAGTGCTCCCAAAGGGGACATGCAAGTGCCAAAAAGCTTCATATCTCAACAGTCTCCTGACCAAATTCTTTGGCAGGGGCATTAACTTATAATTTCCTGGTAGGGGATAGTTAGTTACCCCCCTCCATTTCTAACACACCATGGGGTTGAACTGGGCACAACCTGTGCAACGAAACTAAGTCATCCATGGAGTAGTTTGTATGTTAACTCAAACCTGGGCCCAGGTTGATGTAAATAGACAATTGAAGAGGGCAATCGGTACAAAGCGGTTAGTCGGTCAGCGGATCTGTGGTAGTGATTCCAGCCAGGCAGAGGCCTCTCTCGGTGTAGTGAAAAATCGAGTTGTCTCTCCATCTTGGACCCTCAGACGAGCCGGGAAGGGAATACTGTAACGAATGTTGCGTGATCTCAATGCCGCTTTAACCTGGTCAAACGATTTCCTGAGTTTTTGGGTCTCCACCGAGTAGTCAGGGAAGATCATCAATTTAGTGTTCTGGAATCTGAGGTCCCCCACATTTCTGGAGGCGCGGAGAACCTCATCTCTGTCTCTAAAATTAAGGAGACGGAGTATGAAGGTGCGAGGAGGGGATCCAGGAGGTCCTGGCTTAGGTGGCATACGGTGTGCCCTCTCAACTGTATAGAAGGGTGACCATCAGGCATCTGGCAGAAGGTCACGCAGCAAGCCTTCTATAAAGGAGGTAGGATTGTTCCCCTCCACTCCCTCCGGTAAACCGATAATACAAAGATTATTGCGCCAATTTCTGTTCTCCGCATCTTCAGCTCTGTATTCTAGGGCCTTTACTTTAGTTTGAAGTGTACGGATTTGTACTCCATGTTCCGCCGTGGTGTCTTCAGTGGTACTCAGTCTTTGTTCCGTCTCAGTAACTCGCGACCTGATTTTGTCTATATCTTGGCGGATTAAACCCATATCCAGTTGGACAGCTTCAATTTTTGTTGTTAACGTGGATTGGCAAGTTGCGATGGCCGCCATGACGTCCGCCAGCCAGGGGGGACGAGAGTCGTCCGACTCCATGATGCTTGTCTGTGAGGCTCTATGGGCACTACGCGTGTTGTGAGCCTCCGGTACGAGACAGGTGGGCGTTTGAGGGAAGTCCGACTGTGGCGGAAAGGTCAGCCTTTTCCCCCCTTTACTGTGTTTCGCGTTAGACGACCTGCACCTCATTCAGAGTTCCGAAGCCCTGATCTGGGCAATATGCAGTGGCTGGCTGTGGGAGCCTGTCAGTGGGTTCAGGGGTGTTCAGGCAATGGGTGCAAAGCTATACGTGCCCCCCACAGAGTCTTCCCCCTCACCTGCAAGTTAGGTAGAACAGGAGCAATCCTCTTCAGGCCTCCACAGGCCTACAGGCACATGCAGCTCGTCCACAGAGTGCCTCACCCAGGATGTCAGGGATGGGGATGGCCTAGGGCCTGTTCTGCTGACCAGGTAGAGGCCTCAAGCCGTCCCAGGGCCCCCTCCTCCAGGTATCCGGGGTTAATCACTCCCCCAGGCAATCCGGCGGCCCTAGATCCTCAGGAAAGGCCGACGTTGCGGCCTATTCATTCGTGGGGGGTGGTGGGGAGATCAAGCCCCGTTCAGCAACCAAGGCCCGCCGTTTAGTGTCCTCCCGCGGGCCGCAGCAGGCTGTAGTGTGCGACGGATGCACCAACCGCGCCAAGGGTTCCCCAGGCCGTGGCGCAGTCCGCTGGGAAAGGCCGCGGCTGCGGCCTAGTGTCGCGAGGTAGGCGAGCCCCGATCTCCGCCCCGAACCTCAAACCCTCCTCTCCCCCCAGCAGGCAAGAGTTCCACGGGTCCCCCACAGTCAGCAGGGACGTGTCCGGAGAAGATTGAAGGCCGATGGATCCGGATTATTTCAGTAGTGTGCGGAGCTCTCTAAAAACGCCGCAGCTCACCTCGCCATCTTGGCCACGCCCCCGTTCTGCACTGTTTTACTGTAGAGTTGATAATCTGTTCTGACTCTATGTTGCTATAATGCCTTATGTTACCCTGATTGAGTCACAGAGTCATTGTTGTAAAAAGTCTGTTTGTGCAGCTTTCATAATCACTTTTGTAAAATTTTACAGGGTATGCATGCTATTTGTCACTCTAACCCTGCATTATTAGTTATTGTATGACATATGAAGGACATAACCCCACAGTGTCTTACCAACCTGTTATACATACCCTAAACCCCTCCAAATCCCCCACAAATGACGTGACAAGGTTTTTGTAGTAAATTGACTGATGGCCTTTTTATTAACAATTACCTTAAATAAAATAACTTTTAAATAACTTTTAAATAACCATTAACCAATGTTTCTATATCCTTTTTGGGGTCTTCGAGGGCAACGACACACAACTTGGCCACTGCAACCAACTTCTTTTAAACTTTAGGCCTCTAGTGGCAAGTCACCGACTCCGAGACGGTATTCAACCTTCGCAGTGACCTACCTTTTACCCCTTCCTGGTTAACCCCTCATTAACAGGAAGGTGCCTGAGAACCCCATACCACAGATGGGTCCCTACCATGTTATATACAGTATCTCACAAAAGTGAGTACACCTTTCACATTTTTGTAAATATTTTAATATACCTTTTTATATGACAACACTGAAGAAATGACACTTTGCTACAATGTAAAGTAGTGAGTGTACAGCTTGTAAAACAGTGTAAATTTGCTGTCCCCTTAAAATAACTCAACACACAGCCATTATTGTCTAAACCGCTGGCAACAAAAGTGAGTACACCCCTAAGTGAAAATGTCCAAATCGGGCCCGAAGTGTCAATATTTTGTGTGGCCACCATTATTTTCCAGCACTGCCTTAACCCTCTTGGGCATGGAGTTCACAAGAGCTTCACAGGTTGCCACTTCCACTCCTCTATGATGACATCACAGAGCTAGTGGATGTTAGAGACCTTGCGCTCCTCCACCTTCCATTTGAGGATGTCCCACAGAGGCTCAATAGGGTTTAGTTCTGGAGACATGTTTGGCCACTTCATCACCTTTACCCTCAACTTCTTTAGCAAGGCAGTGGTCATCTTGGAGGTGTGTTTGGGGTCGGTATGCTGGAATACTCCTCTATGGCCCAGTCTCCGAAGGGAGGGGATCATGTTCTGCTTCAGTATGTCACAGTACATGTTGCCATTCATGGTTCTCTCAATGAACTGTAGCTCCCCAGTGCCGGCGGCACTCATACAGCCCCAGACCATGACACTCCCACCACCATGCTTGACTGTAGGCAAGACACACTTATCTTTGTACTCCTCACCTGGTTGCTACCACACACACTTGACACCATCTGAACCAAATTAGTTTATCTTGGTTTCATCAGACCACAGGACATGGTTCCAGTAATCCATGTCCTTATTCTGCTTGTCTTCAGCAAAGCTTTTTTGCGCATCATCTTTAGAAGAGGCTTCCTTCTGGGATGACAGCCATGCAGACCAATTTGATGCAGTGTGCAGCGTATGGTCTGAGCACTGACAGACTGACCCCCCACCCCTTCAACCTCTGCAGCAATGCTGGCAGTACTCATACGTCTATTTCCCAAAGACAACCTCTGGATATGATGCTGAGCATGTGCACTCAACTTCTTCGGTCGACCATGGCGAGGCCTGTCCTCAGTGGAACATGTCCTGTTAAACCGCTGTATGGTCTTGGCCACCGTGCTGCAGCTCAGTTTCAGGGTCTTGGCAATCTTCTTATAGCCTATATCTTTTTGTAAAGCACCAATCCTTTTTTTTCAGATCCTCAGAGAGTTCTTTGCCATGAGGTGCCATGTTGAACTTCCAGTGACCAGTATGAGAGAGTGAGAGATAACACCAAATTTACGATAGAGACAGTACTCAACCTTCGCAGTGACCTACCTTTTACCCCTTCTGGTTAACCCCTCGTTAACCGGAAGGTACCTGAGAACCCCATACCACAGATGGGTCCCAACCATGATATATATATATATATATATATATATATATATATATATATATATATATATATATATATCCGCCATCTTCTCCTCCTCCAAAGACCCACCACTGCCACAGCATGAAAGGGGTAACACCTTACCCTTGCATGCACCTCCACACCCTCAATGCTCACTGTTTGCCTTCCTGTAGCCCTAGTGCCCAAAGGTCTGTTCCTATGTCATTAAGGTGCACCCTATAACTCCTATGATACCTCCAAGTATCCACCTCCAGCTCCCTGTGACGTATGGCCACTCCTCTATTCCCGATCATGAACCTGCCCACTTCCTTGTTGACTTTAACATGGGCCCTGTCCACCTTTTTAGCTGACCAAGCCCATTGCCAGGATGTCCTGCCCACCATATCTGACGAAACTGTGACCATCCCGGAAAAGGCCAAACGTAAACGTAAAAAATCTAATTTTACGTCCCGTATGAGATCCTGCATAGACCTGGCTCCCATGTCGTTCCCCCTACATTTTAGCACCAAAACATCTGGTGCCCTGTCTAAACGGGAGAACCTGTATACCTCCGTAAGCACCCTGTTACATAGCATACCCGGTACACCGATCCATTGGACCTGAGCTTCCTGTCTGGGGATGCCCAACTGCTTACCATTTGGCCAAACATCAGCTTGTCTGGCCCCCCAGTATACGTAGGAGTGACCCAGGATCTACACTGGGCCAACCTCTCCACCTGTAAACAAGAAAATGACAACACAAAACAGTAAGCTCCCCCCACAAAAAATTGCAATATAGTAACAGCCTGAAAACCCATGTGAGACCTAATTCTGTATCAAATGTGGGTGAATATACAGCTTAAATCTGTCCGAGTCTCACCGCCCGATGCGCTTGACTGCCTTATAACAAGACGCATATCCCAGAAAGATTCCACCGCCCTTACCGGACAAATGTGTGACTCTGGAATTCGGAAAACTTCAAGTTGCATGCTCCTCCTGGTCTGATTATCTTACCCACAGTCTGAGTCCTCTAAATAATCTACCTCATGCACCAACAGCCCCCCTTTTGCCCGTTTTGAGGAGCTGACTCGCTCGCTTATCCGTAACGCCCCAAAGAAAGCTAATGATAAGGTCACACTGAATAGGGTACATTCATACCCTGAGCTGCAAACACTACCTAAACAAGAAAAAAAAACTTGTAACATGTCAAACGAAACTGGGCACCGCCCATCCCTCTTCTTATGCACTCTCCTGTACCCCTTTACTGCTTGTTTCACCCAGAAATCCTTCGTATAATCCCGTTGGCCTTGCAACTTGAAAAGAAAGGCCAAACCTGCCAACTTACGATTAATGGCAGCTGCCGAGATACCCTTCTCTAGTCCCATATTAATAAAATAAAGGACTGCGTGGTTTACCTCTCGACACTCGGGGGCAATCTCAAGCCTGTGCAAGCATGCTAACCATTCCTGCCATACCTTAGAGTAGGCATTTCAAGTAGCCGTACTCACAGAGCATTGAATCCATCGTGCTGCGTTTTCAAGGCAATGTTCCACATCCTGTCGGGACAGGTGAACCCATGCTACTTCGTGTCTGGTGCCAACTCCCGGAACCTGTCCCACTGAAAACGAGACAAAGCATCAGCCACAATGTTGTCAACCCCTGGTAAGTGTACAACGTAAATGAAAGCATTCAATTGCAAACAGCGCAGTACCAAGTGGTGCAGCAACCTGACCACCGGCATGGATGTCGTCGACAAGCGGTTAACCACCTGGATGACCCCAAGGTTGTCACAATTGAGACGCACTTTCAAGTTGCAGAAGTATCCCCCCCCCCATATTTTCATTGCTACTACAATCGGAAAAAGTTCCAGGAGGACTAGGTTCTTCAAGAAACCTGCCTTACCCCACGCTGGAGGCCACCATGCTGTGCTCCATTTTCCCAAAAAAAGACCCCGTAGCCTGTTGAGCCCACAGCATCCATGAACAACTCCAAATCACAACTGCTGATGGGTCCAGACATCCATAGAGCGCACCCATTGAACGACTCCAGAAGTCATACCACACCTGCAAGTCTTCTCTGTGTTCCCTGTTGAGACTCACAAAATGCGTCAGCGCCTTGACTCCAGTGGTTGCTGAAGACAGCTGGCAACAAAAAACCCTATCCATGGGAATTATTCAGCAAGCAAAATTTAACTTCCCAATAAAGATTGTAACTGTCGCTACTGTAACTTGCGTTTTCCAATGGTCCCACGCAATTCTGACTTGAGACTTTCAAGCTTGTCCATCTGCAATCGGCATTCCATCCCAATCAATTCCACTTCAATTCCCAGGAAAACTATGGGTGACATGGGGCCCTCCGTTTTTTCCAGAGCTAACAGGACCCCAAAATGTTCGGCTATATGTTGCATAATCCCTAACAGGATGGCGCAAATGTTTGAATCCAGTGGGCCAACACATAAGAAGTCATCCAAATAGTGAATGATCCCTAAACATCCCGTACTACCCATTCTAAATAGGAGCTGAACGTTTCAAAGAAAGCACATGAAATCGAGCATCCCATCGGGAGGCAACGATCCACATAGTATGCCCCATTCCATGTACAGCCCAGCAGACGAAAACTGTCTGGATGAACAGGCAAAAGCCGGAAGGCCGATTCGATATCCGCTTTCGCCATCAGTGGCCCCTGCCCATAACGTCGAACCCATGATACCGCTGCATCAAAAGAAGTGTAAGTTACCGCACACTCCTCAGGAGCAATCGAGTCATTGACTGACCCCACCCTTAGGAAAGGAAAGGTGGTGAATCAATTTGAACTTGTTTTGCTCTTTTTTGGGAACTACTTCCAATGGAGAGACCACCAGGCCTGGAATAGGAACTGCACTAAAGGGGCCAGATATGCGCCCCAGATTGACCTCCTTCCTGAGTTTTCCAAGACCACTGACAGATGCAGCAGGGCCAAACGTAAGTTCTTTGCTATGGGTGGGATGGTTGCCAAGAGCATGTTATTTTGAAACCGCTAGCGAAACTCGATTCCAATAACTGTGCAGCTTTCCGGTCGGGGTACCTACTGAGGAAAGGAAGCATCCTTTCCACCCTCTTACTGGCAGACTCTCTGGCATGCCCCTTCCCTCTTTTGAAGCACTTTGACAGTGCATGGGATCCACCAAAGCCAGAACACGTGTGTTTGAAGCGACAGTTTGCCCAAAACTTACACGTGCCCTCATTGAATTGCCAACAGAAGCCCCATCTTTTGTCAGTCGGTTATCCTGAGGCTGCGGTACCTCCGACCCCCCTGAAAAAACTGATTAGGAGCCCACGCCGCTGTAATAAGCTTCATCCACAGGCTAATTTCCTTGTGGTCCCAGCGTAGCGACGGTCGGACAGCCATCCGTTGTCTAAACTGTTTGTCGTACCGTAGCCATGCCACACTGCCATATGTCCGGTGTGCCTCAATAATGGCCTCCAGATAGACAAACAAAGCCGAGCAATGTTCGGGCGTTTTCTCCCCTACTACACTTGCCAAAATGGCGAACGCCTGCAACCATATAGAAAAAGTACAAGGAATTAACCGATATCTGCGTTTTTCCTCGTTCTCTTTCTTGCTTTCCTCAGGCTTCAATCTATCCAGATTGAATTTCTCAAGCGGCAATCATGTGAAGATTTCCACATACCTCCCTTTCCACATTTTTTCTTTTATGTTCATTTTAACATGGGCTCCCAGGGGGCCCTCAAAACAGTCATAAACTTCGCTTTTTGCAGAGTCCGCCAACCTGACTGAATCCGTTTTTTTCTCTCCTGCCTTTCCTTGGCTGTCCAGAGCTGGAACGCTGGCTGGTACTTCGGGAGAAATTACTACCTCTGTCACTACTCCTGCTGCCGTTGCAGGCGAATCTCCTATAACCCTGGTAGTGATTGCTGACAGTGGTGTGGCCATCACAGGATGATCCTCTCCTTGTGGAGGGGCCCACACCTGCGCCAGCGACGAACTGGACCCTGTGCCTGGCTCAAAGCACTGTACCAAGTCCCTCAAGCCCGTCAGTAGATCCTGATGGCTCGCCCTGTCAGTATTGTGTCCTGTGTCCCTAGGCTGTTCCACGGGTGCCTGTCACCTCCCGCCCCCCTTGCACTACCCACCACTGGGGACTCCCGCTTTCTACCCTAACCCAACAAATCTTTCAGTAAAGAAGAGACAGATAATAAAGGAATACACTGACCAGGCTGCCCAGGATTGGGCCCACAAGCTGCCACTCCGGAATACCCTGCTGACGGATGTTCCTGATCCTCGTCACCTTCCGACCTGGACAGTTCTCCTTCCAATCTGTCGCTGCCCTCATCCAGCCAAACGACCACCGATTGCACCCCAGAGGGTCCTGCTCTGGTTGCCAAGGGTCTGTGTTACTGTTCCCATCCTTCCCTCCGTCTTGTCATGCCAGACCTGCTTGCTACCTGCATCGATGGACTCCTGATCCGCCCCCTGGCCGGGCATCCATTGCACGCCCTCTGCCATTGCTCACCACTGTTACGGTGCTCCGCACGGTCCTCCCTCTGGTCATCGTGGGACTACTGGCCGCCCTGACAGCCTGGCCAGCATCCCGAGGCACGGCTCTCCCTCACTGGGCCAACTGGCGCTCTGACCTTCTCCCACAGCCCTGGCCGCATGCTCCTGGCATCAGCGATGAGCAGTGGGGACAGAGCCATGTGATGTGCTGGGCTCCCCCACCACTGCACTCTTGCCTCTGCGATGGGTCCTTCTGCTGTCCCCAGTCCCGGATCCCTGGGGTTGCTGGGTGATGTGGGGTGCTGGCCCTTGCTGCCTCTGAACACCAAGAGAGGTGTCAGGGTTAAAGTGCTCCGGTGGCCTCAGCCACCAAGCACTTGGAGCCACCTGCCTCCCCCTATCCGGCACCGCTCTCCCCGATTATGGCCACCACCTGTGCCTGCAGCCAGTCCGGTCCGTGCAGGGCTGCAGTCGCTCATAGCTGTGCTATTAATTGCTCTGCCATTGCCATGTATTGCGGAGAGCGGTGAGAGCGTGTCCAATCTCTCTCTCCGCCACCCACAACTGATGTCACTTCCCCCATCTCCTGATCTTCCTACACGCGCGCACCCCCCTGCTATAGCCACCACCCTTTTCTTAAAGGGGATAACTTTTTCTATCTTCCTGCATGACTGACTGTCCACACTGTCATGCCATCCCTCTGTCCATCCCTTTCTCTCCTTACTCCGGGACTGCCTTCATTGATTTTAACTTTGCACTTGTTTAGTAACAGTTACTTTCTGTCTGATCATTAAGCCAATTACTCATTCTGTTAAATGTCTACTTTATGGCAGCCAGATGAAAGTAAAGATAGAGTTCAAAAAGAACATAGTAAGAAGATCATTGTGGAGAGTGGAGAATGCAGAATAGCAGAAACACTAGAACACTGCAAGCAGCATCAAGACAAAAACCACAAGGTTCAGATTTGAGTAAGGGCTCATTTACACTTGTTTCAGCTTCAACACACATTAACGGGTAGTTTACACTTGCTTCAAAACAAGGGTTCGGACAGGCTTTGTTAAAGTTCTCTGAATGCTAGTCAAAGCTTCTGTCACTAAATAAAATGCTTAGCTTACAGTCCTGTTTACACCTTGCTTTTGCTTTGCTTTAAAAATTATACCCCATGTAGCTTTAGTGGTGCTTCAAAGCGTCCATATAAGTCTATGGCAAAGCTCGCTTGAAGCCCCACCGAAGTCTCATCGAAGCCCCACGAAGCCTCACCAAAGCCCCATCGAAGCTCCACCAAAGCCTCATCGAAGCCTCATCGAAGCACCAAGCAAAAGCAATGTGTTAACAGGACTGTAAGCAAACCATTTTATTTAGTGACAGGAGCTTTGACTGGCGTTCAGAGATCTTTAACAAAGTGTATCCAAAGCCATGTTTTGAAGCAAGTGAAACAGTGCCAGGACAAGGTCATCCAGAACCCAGAACGAACATGCCAAACTGCGCTTCCCCCAAAATGTGTGAGTATTATGTGTCAACAAACCCCCCAAAAATAAAATTGAGCACTAATCTGCATGATTACCCCCAAGTGTAAATTCTCCCTCCTCTCAGTAGACATATGCACACTGAAATATTTTGTTTCGGAATTTCGTTTTCGCCCAAAAAATACATTTATTTAGTTATTCCCGAAAAAATGCATTCGTCCGAAAATCCGAAATAATTAAGCTCAAATCTGTCATTGAAGGCTTTTGGTGTCTGTCAAATGTTCTAAGAGGATTTGACGGAGCAGCTAAACTGTGCGACGCCGCAATCGTACATTTCCGGTCGAATGTTCCGCCTACAAGCTATAGTAGAATTCTAATCTTGTATGACACTAGTAATAATTATATTTATTAATTATTATTACTAGTCAACCAACATTAGAATTCTTCTATAGCCTATGAGCGGAGCATTTGACCATAAATATCTGCTCGCGGCGACTGCTTCGTTGAATCTTTTCTCTCTATGTCGAATAATCTTGAACTAATAGGTTAGGCACATTCGACCTTTTTTGCTATTGTCTCTATAATGTCGAATCTTTTCTCTTTATGTCGAATCTTTTCTCTCTATGTAGAATAATCTTGAACTAATAGAGCTAAGCTTAGGCACATTCGACCACAGGTTCGATGGACACAGATCGCTATTGTCAGCATCATGTCGAATCTCCTATCTATATCGAAAATGAAAATAAAGCATTTGTTTATGTTGGATCTTTCGGTTTTCGGACTCTGTGCGTTCGTTATCGTTTTAACAAACTATAACAAAAATACCCAAAATTCGGAAGAAAATGCATTCGGACGAAAACGAATGCACATGTCTACCTCTCAGTACAAATCCACTCCCCTGCTGAAACCCCCCCCCCCCTCACAGCACAAATCTTTGTGCACCCCCCCAAAAAAAAATCTCCCCTCCAAGCACAAATCCTTTACCCCTCAAATTTTCCCTCCGAGTACACATCCTCTTGCCCCTTTCAAATACCCCCAATCATCCCTACTACCACAAATCCCCTCCAAAATAAATGTTTCCCTCCTAGCTCAATTCCCCCATCCGCTCTATCATATCACATCTAGCCCAAACCCTCCTAGTACTGTACAAATCCTCTTACTCTATCCCCCTCCCAACACAAATCCTCCTAAATGACCACTCCTAGCACCCCCCCCCCCATCTCCCTTCCTAGAAAAATTATTATCCCCTGCTGCCCCCTAAATTCCCCCTCCCAAAACAAATCCCCTCCCCAATCTCCTTTCTGTGCCCCCCCACCTCACATGAGACCACAGTGCCCATGGCAGCCTCCCCTCCTTCCCACCCCTTGTGCTGGCCCTGTGTACACAATACAGGGGATGGGAGAATAGATAGCGCTGAATTGTTGGGAGATGGGGTGAAGTGCAGTGTAAATAGGTTTTTGTGTGGACAGTGGGAGGAAAGCTGCATGAAGGGCACATGCAAATAGTGCACTGAGGTCTGGTGGAAACAGTGGGAGGGAAAGCTGGTAGAAAACAAGTTGTGCACAGTGCAGAATTACTAAAAAGGGTAATAGGCAGATATGTGACAAAGAACAATTTGTAGATAGGGAGGTGTCTGTAAAAAAAAAAATACAATTGGGAGACTGCAAGAGAATGTATTTAGTACAATAGGAGATGTGTAAGAAAATGTAATCCACAACTAGTGTGCTGGAAACCTGTCAGTGATGCAGGATGCTCATTAGGCGCATTCTGCTACAAGGTTTTTTTAATAACACATGGAGGAAGTACTGAAATTCACCTGTCCTGTGAGCAACTGGACAGAACTGCAAGTAATCAAGTGCTGTGAGCATCTGATCAGTTCTGGGCTCTACTCTATGCACTAAGCACTGATTTGAAACTTTAGCAGAAGCCCCAGTGAGGTTTTAGTATACAGCATTTGATAATATGGGAAGCCAAAAGATGATTCATGGAATGCAAAAAAATATTTTTTCCGAAGCCTTAGAGCGGATGTAAACCCTCCATATACCCAGTGAAGTGACCAGCCTCAGATGATAAACAGGGATAAAACATATCTCCCTGTATAAGTTTTACATGTATATCTTCTGTCTTCACCTTGATATACTGTTTAGAAAGTGCACATTCTGTTAGAATTTTCACTTCCTGATTCCCCTGTAGGAGGAGATCATTGCTAGACACTGTGAGAGACTGTGAGAAAGCTGATTGGAGGGAAGGCACACCCCCCCCCTCCCTACACACATGCAGAAGTTGCCTGTGTATAGTTTAGCTGGCTGCTACAGTACACTACAGATATCTGTGCCCAGCTCAAATTTCATGAATCAGGTTTACATCCACTTGAAAGCATTGTACATGAGCTAAAAATTACTTAATTAAAATAATAATAATTGAATAGAGCAACTAAAATCAGGCAACTTATCAAATGCAAAGGTTTTATGTTGAAATACATTCCTATGTGATATTTTGCTTTTTTTTTTTTTTTTTTTTTTTAATATATATTTTATGAGAATAACCAAAATTTAACTGAGATGCAAAAAATGTATCATGAAAATATGACATGACATCTTAGATGCCAAGACGTAAACCTTAGGGAGCACCCTATAAATCTTCTGCTAACAAATATGCATAGCCCTGATTCTCGTGTGTGTGTGGTATTAAGAAGCAGAGCCTTCACGTTGTCTTTTAGAAGAGCATGAAATCTCTAATAAGCTTCAGTGCCTCCAATTAATTGGGTCTATTGAAGTCCTAATTAAGAAAATGTGTCAGTTACAATAAACAAGAATCTACTTTTTTTTTTGAAAGTCCACATATAGAATAGTAGGAATGTATAGCATCCAGTGAGCCATCAAATGTATGTATTCTCCAAACAGGAACATTAATACTTTGCACAGTCCTCAAAGCACGTCTCAGTGAAGGGATGCTGTGTGACTAGAGATCCACTTTCTACTGTGCGTGTGCTTCGTTAGATGGCTAACAATAATCCTTGCAAAAGGCAGGTAACCTTGATGACCTTATCACAAAGCGCAGAGGGCACAAGAGCCATTTTTTAAAAGGGCAAAACAAAAAAAATTGGTGTTGATTTACTAGAGGCAAATAGACTACACTGTGCACTTCATAAGTACAGTTTCACTCACTTTCCCGAGAGCTTAGTGAATGTGGTGATGCTTCACTTTGTAAAGAATGCCCAATCAGATGCAAGGAAAAGAAAACAGAATATTTTGCCAGCACATGTTCGGATGATAGAATTAAGCAGAACTTCAACACATTCACTAAGCTCTGGGGAAAATGAGTGGAATTGCACTTAATCTTCTGCTATCTCTGTGGGGACAGGATGAGTTCCGAGACTTTCCTCTGGTAGTGGACGTCAAGCAGGGTTGCCAACCAATAGTGATCCTTCTCCTTTATGCCACGTATTCTTGGGTCCTTTCGTAGGCTTTGAAGAATGAGGTAGCCCATGCACCGCAAGTTTGTGGAGGCATGAGAAGAAGACTCCTCGGGCTCACTGAGGATTACAGTATCTGGAACTGCCTCCTCCCAGGCATGTACTACTCCCAAGGGTTCTGGGGAGGAAAAACTATCTGTTAAGGGTTGATGTATGTCTTCCCCTGCTTCAATGCCTCCAAAACTGCCAGAATCCTCCTCATTGTCTTGTGTGTTGTTTGGTGTCACAAGAATGGTGTCTGCATAAAGAGGGCCTCTGCTTTGCCCCAAGTGCCCTGTCCATAATGCCATGCAGAGTCTGCTGCAGAAGGAATACAACAGGGATTGTGTTACTGATGCATGCATTGTCAGGGCTCACCATCCTTGTGGCCTTCTCAAATGTTGACAGGACAGTGCATGCATCCTTTATCAGCAGCCATCGGCAAGGGGAAAAAAACCCGACTGGCCTGAGCCTGTCATTGTGCCATACTCACACAGGTACTCGTTGACGGCCCTCTGCTGCATGTGCAGCCGCTGCAGCATTGCAAAAGTCAAGTTCCACCTTGTCACAAATCAGATGGTTTACAGGCAGGTGGAATTCCCGCTCAATTTCAGCTAACTGAGCACTGGCTGTGTATGACCGCCTGAAATGGCTACAGACTCTTCTGTCCTGCTTTAGCAGATCTTCCAACCCTGTGTACCTGCTTAATAAATGCTGCACAACCAAACTGAGGACATGTGCCAAGCTTGGTACATATGTAAATGTAAATTTTCCCTGTCTAAGGGTGGACAGGAGGTTTGTGCCATTATCTCACACCACCATTCCTGACTCCAGCTGGAGGCGGCATGAACCACCTCTAGGCCTGCCCCTGCAGAGCTGTAAGAATCTCTGCTCCAGTGTGGCTCCTGCTCCCTACACAGACCAGCTGAAGCACTGCATAGCATCTTTTAGCCTGACTCATAGAATCGCTCCTTGAATGTTTAGGGGTTATTAGTGGCTCATAGGACAATTCAGCAAAGGAGGGCATGGAGGAGGAGGAGGGGGTGGAGCTGACAAATCTTGCATCACCACTGAGCCCTGTCCTGCATCCTTCCAAGTTACCCAGTGTGCTGTGAACAAAATAAAGTGGTTGATTTACTAAAGGCAAATAGACTGTGCACTTTGCAAAGTGTAGATGCTCTCTGCAAGTGCAGTTTCTCCAGAGCTTAGTAAATTAGGTAAAGCTTCATTTTGCAAAGAATGCCCAGGAAACATGCAAGGAAAAATAATTAAAAAAAAATTTGCTTGCACACGATTGGATGATGGAAGTCAGCAGAGCTTCTGCTCATTTACTAAGCTCTGGAGCAAATGCTCTTGCAGAGTTCAACTGCAGTCTATTTGCCTTTAGTAAATCAACCCCATAGCGTACCTGACCATGCTTGCTGGACTACGTGTCAGCAGTAACATGGACCTTGCAGCTGACTGCCTTTGCCAACGATGCCAGAACATTGCCTTTCATGTGATGTACAGAGCTGGCATGGTTTTACGTGAAAAGAAATAGTGACTGGTAACCTGCCATTGTGGTACAGCACATTCTGTAAAATCAAGGAAGGGGGCAGAATCCACCAGAGGGAAAGGCAGGAGTTGTAAAGCCAGCAGCTTTGACAAGCTTAAATTAGGCGCTAGGCATGTGGGTGGCAGTGACTTTTTTTTTGCTGCAGCAGATGGGGCAGAGAAATTTGTCCGCTATAGTCTAGAGCTGGTAGTGTGCTACTGGCAGATGTGCTGCAAGGACCTGTGACATCCTTGGCTATACCATCATCCCTGTCAGTGGAGGCTGCTGAGAGGTCTTGAGTAGTCATGTGCGGTTTATTTCAAATTAATATTTGGACACATTTTTTGTTATTCAGAGATTCGGATATATCTGAATACCTGAATTACAATATAAATACATTTTATCGAATGCTCCGAATAACCACACTCTGGCAGCTGTGGTGGACTGCACACTAGTCTCTGCTTGGGTGATGGAGGATGAGGAGGATGAGGATGGTTTTGTAAGCCAGTCCACCACCTCCTCTGCATGCTGTGGCTGGATAGCATGGGCAACATAACTAAACAGAGGGAAATGATCCCCTGCCAGAGGACAGACCATGACCACCTCTGCCTGTGGACACAGACGCTGCTGGCCCCCTCACAGTGCAATGGGAACATCTGCCTATCCTTGTTGGCCTCCCAGACATGATGCGGGGGGTGCTTATTAACAAAATGTAATAAATATGGGGAAATATGTACGTGGATGCCCTTTAATCAATGGAAAGTGGTGTTTGGTGCACTTTTAACTTGAGTACTCACTACACAGACACACTCCACTGACATATTACAATATACTGCAGTAAAAATGCACTGATACACTGCAATATATTGCAGCAAACATGCACTAACGCACTGAAATATAATGCATTAAGCATGCAATATAGCACTGCAATATACTACGTTAAATGTGCACTAACACGCTGCAATATAGTGCGGTAAACCTGCATTAACGCACAGAAATATACTGAATTATACGTGCACTAACGCACTGCAGTATACTGCAGTAAACCTGCTATAACACACTGAAATATACTGGATTAAATGTGCAGTAATGCACTGCAAAATACTGCGGTAAACTTTCACCAATGCACTGAAATATACTGTGTAAAACGTGCACTAACAAACTGCAGTATACTGCAGTAAACCTGCTATAACACACTGAAATATACTGGATTAAATGTGAAGTAATGCACTGCAAAATACTGCGGTAAACTTCCACCAATGCACTGAAATATACTGTGTAAAACGTGCACTAACAAACTGCAATATACTGTAGTAAACCTGCAACAACACACTGAGATATACTGCGTTAAACAGGCACTAACGCACTGCAATATACTGTAGTAAATGTGCAATAACACACTAAAATATACTGCGGTAAACGTGCAGTAGCACACTACAATATCTTGCAGTAAACCTGCAATAATGCACTGAGATATACTGCATTAAACGTGCACTAACGCACTGCAATATAATGTGGTAAACGTGCAATAACGCACTGAAATGTACTGTGATAAACCTGCAATAACGCACTGCAATATACTGCAGTAAACTTGCAGTAACACACCGAAATATATTGCAGGAAACCTGTTCTGACAAAATAAAATGACATTAAAGCAAAAATGAACAGTCCCACTACACTCACACTGCACTATCACTAGATTTACACTAAATTGAAACTAAAGTTAAAATGAACAGTCCCACTGCACTCACACTGCACTTGTCAGGAGAGGCTTTGGCATAGTACAGATGCTGTTTCCAGGCACACAGCCAAGAACGAGCAGAACAGATGTGGGCAAACATGCGGGTGAATGCGCATCTGTCACCAAGGCTGGAGCCAAACTGCCTATTTAACCGAGCTTCAGCACTGGCTAATTGCGGTTTGGTCTACAGCGTTCTGCCTATGCTCCTGATTTCTAATTTGACCGCTGATCTTGACCTGGCTTGCTGCTGACCATTCCTGTCTGCTACTTGTTCTGACCCCTGGCTTCACCCCGGATTCTGTCTCTGTCTGTTGCTCTTGTTTAATCCTGCATCTGTTTCCGACTCTGCCTGTGACCCAACTACACTGCTATCGGCGAAGAAAAAGTAGGATTTTTACTACAGCTTACCTGTAAAATCCTTTTCTTGGAGTACATCACGGGACACAGAGCAGCCATAATAACTAACTGGGTTATACGCCACCTATAGATGAACGGACACTGGCAAATCAAACAAAAAGACAGGAAGTCCTCCTCTATATAACCCCTCCTACACAGGAAGTACCTCGGTTTTGTAGAAAGCAATAAACTTCCCAAACAAGATGGGAGGGATATCTGTGTCCCGTGATGTACTCCAAGAAAAGGATTTTACAGGTTAGCTGTAGTAAAAATCCTAATTTCTTTATCGTACATCACAGGACACAGAGCAACCATAATAACTAACTGGGATGTCCCCAAGCAATGCTCTTTAAGGGGAGGGAAACCATTATGACCAAAGAAACACCTTCAGAAGAACATGATCTAAATTGCTACCTGCAGTACACTGCATCCAAATGCAACATCCTCCTGAGTCATAATATTCACTTAAAAAAACCTAGTGAATGTATGCACCGAAGACCAAGTAGCAGCCTTGCAAATCTGAGCCATTGATGCTTGATGATGAACTGCCCATGAAGCACGCACTCTTCTAGAAGAGTGTGCCCTTACTGGAAAAGGCAGAGCCTTACCCCTTAATCCATACGCCTGAACAATCACTTGGTGGAAATAGTCGACTTAGATGCTGCCTTTCCCTTCTTGGGACCTTCTGGCAATGCAAGCAGAACATCAGTCTTCCGCATCATCGATAAACTGGCAGATCCACTGCTAAACATTCAACCTGGATGTCGCCTGCCCTTCCTGGGCTCTTCTGGCTGCACAAATTTAGGATTCCTGACCTGTGCCGACAACTAAAGTAGACCCTGAGCGTCTGAACTACCTCTAGAGTAGGTAGCGATCTTTTTCCTGCTGACTGTGGATTAAAAGAAAAATATAAACGCAAGAGACGGTCCTGATTCAAGTGAAAACTAGAAGCCACTCTAGGCAATAAAGATGGATTAGGACACAACATCACTTTACCGATGTGCGACCAAGAATGGCTCCTTGCATGAAAGAGCCGCCAGCTCTGACACTCCACTTAGGGAAGTGATAGCAACAAAAGAAGCCATCTTCTGAGATAAGAGACTAATGCCCCGTACACATGGTCGGACTTTGTTCGGACATTCCGACAACAAAATCCTAGGATTTTTTCCGACGGATGTTGGCTCAAACTTGTTTTGCGTACACACGGTCGCACAAAGTTGTCGGAATTTCCAATCGCCAACCACGCGGTCACGTACACCACGTACGACGAGACTAAAAAAGGCCAGTTCAGAACCAAGCGCGGCAACCTTTGGGCTCCTTTTGCTAATCTCGTGTTAGTAAAAGTTTGGTGAGAGACGATTCGCGCTTTTTCAGACTCGTGGCTTTCAGATCGTTTTCTGCCGTTCAGTTTGTGCTTGTGGGTTTGTATCTGCTCTTCAGTGCGTGCAAGCAAGTTCCGCGTGACTTTAATTAGTCATTGTATTCTTGTTCGTTCGTTACTGTTTTTCAGGTCGCTCTTCACAGGCCTTGCTGTTCTTCAGTGCGTTCTGAATGAATGAATGAATGAATGAATGAATGATTTATAAAGCGCTGCAAATGCGAACTGAATCGCCTTAAGGCGCTGGATGCATTCTCTGTTGTCAGCTTCTCAGAAAAGGAAGGTCTTTAATTTTTTCCTGAAGGCCTGGTGGTTTACTTCCATGCGGATGTTGGTTGGAAGAGCATTCCATAGTCGGGGTCCTTGGACTGCGAATCTTCATTCCCCCTTTGTTTTGTAGCGGTATTTGGGAATGGTAAGGAGGTTTTGGTTAGCTGATCGAAGACTGCGATTCGGTGTGTAGTGTTTTATTTTCTCGCGGAGATATACTGGGGCGTTTCCTTGTATGCATTTGTGGGTGAGGCAGAGGGTCTTGAATGTGATCCGATTCTTCACAGTTAGCCAGTGTAGGCTCTTTAGGGAGGGGGAGATGGATTCCCAGGGTTTTTTTCCTGTTAACAGTCTTGCCGCCGTGTTTTGGATGAGTTGTAAGCGCGCAAGCTGATATTGGGGTAGTCCTACGTAGAGCGAGTTTGCGCAGTCGAGTCGAGAATTGATGATTGTTCCCACAACTGCCGCTTTGTCCTCTTCTGGGATGAAGGGGATGAGTCTAAGTAGGAGGCGGAGGAGATGGTGGGATCCGCTCACCACTGATCCTATTTGTGCATCCATTGTCATTCCTGAGTCAAAAATGACTCCAAGACTTTTGGCTTTGGTGCTTGGAGAGATGGTCTGTCCAAGGATGGTGGGAGGTGTCCATGGAGTCTTTATTTTGGAATTTTTGTTAGCTTGTAGGAGAAGAAGTTCTGTTTTTGATCCATTGAGTTTGAGGGAGCTAGTGGTCATCCAGTCATCTATTAAGGTGAGGCATTTCTGTAATTGCTGATGAAGGTCTTTTTGATCTGTTGATGCGAAGGTAGAGTTGGGTGTCGTCAGCGCATGAATGGAAGCAAAGATCGGTTTTCCTGATGATATTGAGAAGTGGGCCGATGTATATGTTGAATAGTACTGGTGACAAGGGTGAGCCTTGAGGGACTCCATAGGAGACTGCCCGGGTTTCCGAGGTAAATGTTCCTAGTTTCTGTCTGGGAGCGATTCTCTAAGAAGGATGTAAACCATTTTAGAGCAGAACCTGTAGCTCCTGCAACTTCAGCGAGGCGGACAAGTAAAGTATTGTGGTCCACTGTATCGAATGCTGTGCTGAGGTCTAACAGTACCAGGAGACTCTGTTCTCCGTCGCCTGCTGCTTCAAGGGCGTCGTCCCATATTTTGAGAAGTGCTGTTTCTGTGCCATGGCCTGGGCGGAAGCCTGATTGAAGAGGGTCCAGCAGGTGGTGTGTGTCCAGGTGGTATTGTAGCTGCTGTACTACTGCTTTCTCCATAATCTTGGAGATGGCGTTGAGGCTAGTTATTGGTCTGCGGCAGTTAGGGTCCTTAGGGTCGAGATTGGCTTTCTTTAGCAGGGGTTTGATGATGCCTTGCTTGAGGGAGGTTGGCACAGTCCCTTCTTTGAATGATTGATTTATGAGCTGTGTTAGGATAGGGGCCAAGATGTCGGAACATTCTTTAAGCAGTTTAGTGGGGATGATGTCGTTCGGTGATGTGCTGTCTCGAAGGCTTCTGATGATGTTTTTAGTCGTGTCTATGGTGATTGGGGACAAAAAGAAATTCGGTGGTTGAGTGATGTTCGTGTCGCTATCCTCTTTTTGCTTTGTTTGCGTGAGGTTGGTTGTTGTTATCTAATGGATTGATTTCCGAATGTTGTCGATTTTGTCGATGAAGAAATCTGATAATTCATTGCAGAATTCTTGAGTATCGTTTCCTGGGGGCTCTAAGCAGGTAGGGTTCATTGACTGAGCAACTATTTTGAAAAGTTCCCGCGGACGGTTTAAGGCGGATGAGATGGTGTCTGAGAAATGTTCTTTTTTGGCTTTGAAGATTGCCTTGTGGTATTTCACAGTGAGTGCTTTGTAGTTAGCATGGTTTTCCTTGGTGGGATTTCTTCTCCATGCTCTTTCCGCTCTTCTATGTTCTTGCTTGAGTAGGGTGAGAGTACCATTAAACCAACTCTAGTTTTTTTTGCAGATGAGTGTTCTGCGTTTTGGCGCCACGGAGTCTGCTGTTTGTAGTAATATATTGTTTAAGGAGTTGAGTGTTTGTTCCGTTGAGAGGTTTGAGTTTAGCAAAAGAATTTTGCTTGATAATGTAGTTTTGAAGAGATCAGAGTGAAGTTTCTTCTGAGATCTATTCCAGTGTGTTGCTGTTGCGTGTTTCTGTTTTTGGAGGATGGTGTTAGTGGTGATTTTAAATTTAATAGCATGGTGGTCCATCCATGGTAGTGGAGTGTTGTCAAATACGTTGATGTCCATATTCTGTTTGAAGATGAGATCTAGAGTGTGTCCTGAACCATGCGTGGGAGAATTGATCAGTTGTTGAAGGCCAAGTTCTTCCATTTGGTTGACGCAGGCGGTTGCCATGGGGTCTTGGGCAGAGTTTGCCCACAGGTTAAAATCCCCAAGTACCAGCAGGTTTTTGGTTTTCAAGGTGTGTATCAAGAAGAATTCAGTGAGCGGCGTGAGGAGATTGGTGTTTGGTCCTGGTGGTCTGTAGCATAGTAGTATGTGAATGGTGTCTTGAGGTGTTGTTTGAAGATGCAGTGAGAGTGTTTCCATGAAAGGCACTGAGTTCTGTACGTTTGGTTTGGTGAACCCAAGATGTGATTTGAAAATCACTGCTAGGCCTCCTCCTTTTTTTCCGATTCTATGCTCGGTTAGGATACTGTAGTTCTTGGGCACCAGTTCAGTTAGGATGGTGTTGCAATCGGATGTTAGCCAGCTTTCTGTAATGAAGAGGCAATCTAAGTTGTTTTCAATGACAAAATCGTGGATTTCCAGCCTGTGCTTGACTGCAGATCTGGTGTTGATCAGGGCGCATGCTAGTTGTTGCGGTTGGATTGGTGTCTCCTTGCATTTCCTGGTTGATTGAGGGTTGGTCTTTAGTAATTGTTCTTTTTTTAGTCTTTTTTGAGTGGCGGTCGGTAAAGTTGCGGCAGTGTTTCTTAGCCTGTGGATGGTGTCTGCTGTGTATTTGAAGTTGCACATGATGAGGAGGATGGTGTTGCTAGTAGGAAAGGTGTTCTGATGGTGGTACTGATGTGGTGATGATCCACTTGCGGGGGGGACGGAGGGGTCTGATGGCTACCCACTGCTTCTGGAGTGGTGTGGCGATGGGCTAGAGTGGGTGCGGAGGTACTTGAGGAGGTACGGCTGCCTACCACCTGTCGTTGATCCAGAGGAAGGCGAAAAACCCCTAGCTGCGAGGGCCAATAGTGCAGCAGAGGAAAAAATTCCTTCCTGACCCCCCCGAGGGGCGATCGGACTAGGCCCCTGGATCAACTGTTAGAGTAACCCCAATGGCTTAACTGTACGGATGGTCTAGCGGACGAGGGGGGGGACGACTATACTACTTACTGGTAAGTGGTGCGGTGGCTGCGTCTGGGATGCTTAAAGTTGGAGTAGCCTCCGGTGAGATATCAGAGCCCCTGCGGTGATGTCCAGTAGTGGGGGAGGCGTGAATCCAGGAGTGGAGGGGCCCGGGCTCTGTTGGACCAAGTGGGAGGGGGGATGAGTGGCTGGCTGGCAGGAACTAAGCCACAGCCGTGGTCTGTCCCATCGAATCTAGCAGCTAGACTATGGTGAATTAGACTGCGGCTGCGGTGGCGTCCCGGGGGGGGCTGGAAGGGGGGAACCAGGGATAGTGGGTCCAACCGGGGGGTGATCCGGCTGGGGGCTGGTGGCCTCAGATGCTGCACCGGGGGTCCTCAGTTGCTGCACCGCCGGCACTGGGTGTGCCAATATGGCCGCCGGCTAGGCCTGAGCCGCGGGCTGGACGGCGGTGGGTGTACCAAGATGGCCGCCGGCCAGGCCCGAGCCGCAGACTGTCCTGCGGTGTTCCCGGATGTCCAACAAAGGTGTGCGGGGGAATCCGGTGAGGAAGGTAAGCAGGGAAGGGGGGGGAGCGTCCCGCCGGTCGGGCAGACCGGTCGGTGGAGGGAGGAAGCAAAGAATGCTGCCGGCTAGCAGCCGAGCTAGGCCGGAGCCGCGGAAAATCCTGAAGGCGGCGTGAGAAGAGGATAAGTGCAGGTAGGGGGGGAGGGGGGTCCCGATGAGTCGTGTAAGGGGGCTGGGCCGGACCGCGGAGTGGCCTGGCGGCCGGCCGGCTAACTGACTGAGGGGTCCGAATGGAGGACGGTCGAGCGAGGAGGGGGAGGGGGGGTCCTGGAGCTGCTGCAGGGGGAGCTGGTCGGAGCCGCAAAGAGCGGGGTGGGGAGGAGTTCATGGACCAAGAATTGGTTGCTTCAGTGTGACCAGTTCTCTCATATGCCTTTGCTCCATGAGATCCGTGAGAATAATCCTGATGATTTCAGGAACTTTCTCAGGATGACGGACCCCGTATTTCACCGTCTGTTGGCTTCGCTGACCCCTTATATTAGCAGGCAGGATACCTGCATGAGGCAAGCCAACACTCCAGAGCAGAGGTTGGTCGCTACCCTGCGGTACTTTTCGACAGGGAGAAGCCTGCAGGACTTGAAGTTCTCAACAGGCATCTCCCCCAGGCTCTGGGGATCATTATCCCAGAGACCTGTTCTGCCATCATCCAGGTCCTGCAGAAGGAGTATATGAAGGTAGGATTTTTATCCTTTAATATCACATTTTATTGTATTTAATGTTTGATAATATATTGTATTTCTTTCCTCATTCCCTAATTACCATGATTGTAATATGCTGTGAATGTCCCCTTTGTTCTCACCCCAAACACCCCCTAAAATGTTTTGAATTGTTATTTTAGGTTTAAATTCAGGCAGAGTGCCATAGGCTTTTTTTGTGGTGTCCCCAAATCATAGTAACCCTCCCTCCCCCAACTGCTAAGTCAGCTGATCCCAATTCTCTATCTATCCTCAATCATCTATCTGCTGACTTTGCCAAACCCATACACACTATACCCATCTGTTTTGTGCTCTGATGTATGGATGAATTCCCCAAAGCATGTAGTGCAAGGGCCTGCCGGTATACTTTCAAATGGTACTGTTTAACGTTTTTGTATCCTATTATTATCTTGACAGGTAATAGCAGAATGTCCAAATGTCCTCAAATGTGTACAATGTGTATTTATATTTGTATTATGACACTTCTTACCTGTCCAGTGGGCTGCCAATAGTGTAACTAAGGAGGGGCTGTTCCAAGTAATACCCTGTATTTAGGCATTCATCTCTCAATGAAGTGAAGAGGGGTACCTGTCCAAGATTTCCACACACCCCATAATGTTAGAAATGGCCCATGAGAGGAGGGGGAGGGGGAATAAGATAGGTGTACCTTATACTTTGGCATTGTTAAATTCCCCTTAATAAATGCTATCTGGAGGTTGCCCCATAATGTTTGTGCCTAATCTGCTTTCCATATTTCTGAGCAAAAATAGTAATTATTATTTTTTTTCCTCAACAATTTCCTTCCGCGCCACAGGAATGGCAGACTGTGGCCTCCCACTTTGCCCAGCGGTGGGACTTTCCTAACTGCGGAGGGGCAATTGATGGGAAACACGTCCACATCGTCCCACCACCCAACTCGGGGTCATACTATTTCAACTATAAGGGGTTCAATAGTATAGTGATGTTGGCGGTGGTGTCGGCTACTTACAACTTCCTGTATGTGGACATGGGGAAAAATGGCCGGATGTCCGATGGTGGAGTCATCGCCCAGACGGAGTTCTACAGGCGTCTCCAGAATGGCAGCTCGGACTTGCCAGCTCCAGAGGACAATGTGGAAGAACTCCCATTCGTGTTCGTTGCTGATGAAGCGTTTGCGCTGGGGGACCACCTGATGCGGCCATTCCCGATGAGGACCCTCACCCCGGAACAGAGGGTTTTTAATTACCGGCTGGCCAGAGCCCGAAGAGTGGTGGAGAACACATTTGGAATCCTGGCCAGCCGGTTCCGCCTATTTCTGACACCCATCCATATGGCGGAGTATAAACTGAACCATATTGTACTGGCGTGCTGTATTCTCCATAACTTTTTAAGGAAACATTCCGCCAACTATGCTGGCTCAGTTGGGCCTGAGGCCGGAATGATACATGAAACCACACTGACGGCGCTTGAAAGCGGCCGTCCTGGCTTGCCCTCCCTGAGTGCCCATGATGTCCGGTTACGCTACCTGGAGTTCTTTGCGGGTAGGGGGGCCATCCATATGCCAGCAAATATGTGAAGCCTTTTTATAATAAAAAAAAAGATATTCTTTGTGGACACTTACTGCTTGTGTTTGTTTTAGCTGACCCTGACAGAAATGTGTGGAGTCCAGAAAATGGCGTGATTGTGTAACCTTATACAAAGCACTGTTGGCTGTTATTTACTAAATGCAAAGACACATTTCACTACAAGTGCAGTTGCAACTGCACTGAAACTGCACTTGTAGTGCCAAGAGGATTTGCCCTTAGTAAATAACCCCCATTTTCTCTGAAAACAGCAATGACAATCAAATGTGCATTTACCAAAGGTTTTTCAAACAAACCAACATGTTTGTTGTATAACAATTTTTGGGGTAGCATTATCAAAAATAGAAATGTCCGTTTACGATAAAACAGGCATGTGTAAAACCAACAAGAAAGACACAAATCTTGAACTTACAAACGTAACATTTGGTAGAACTTGAAGGCAATATCAGACATGAGTATTTAGGAACTGTGTTTGATATTGCGTCCAGATGGGGTGAAGTCACCCCAGGAAAAGCCAAATTTGGAAGATGCACAGCAATTTACGAATTTCAACATGTGCGACCCGCCATCACGGGGGATCAAGGGACGTGTTTTGGGGGAGAAACCCCTTCCTCTCAGCTACTTTATTATTGATGAAGGGTTGCACCCCCAAAACGCGTCCATTGATCTCCCGTGATGGCAGATGCCACATGTTGACACACTGTGTGCATCCTCCAAATTTGGCTTTGTGAAAAATCACAAAAACATTTTGCACATTGTAGCACACCAAAAAACAAGGGGTTTTGGAGGGGCTTTAAACTCGCCCCAAAACATCAATGATGTTTTTATTTTTTGGAATAACATCATTGATGTTTTTCTTGATGTTTTCCAATTGTAAATTACACCCCATGATCTCCCCGATCAGGATCTGGGCACTTTCGGATGTGAAAGGATCTGGATCCACAACATCACGATCACCTAAAAAGAGAGGAACCCCCCAAAAAAATAGGTCTCAAAAATATGCCGCCATCCATCTCTTACCTGAGCCTGTGGTCTCAGACACTCACCTGTTGTGGTGACTAGTTCCACCACATCTTCCTCCTCCTGCTCAGCTTGTGTTGAGGGTATTTCCCCTTCTTCCAGAGGGGGGGGGCTCTGGTCTCCTCGGATGAGGGGTGTCCTCCGAGTCTTTTCTCCCCTATGTAAAACAAAAAGGTATAATTAGCACACAGATATTTGATGGCAGAACTAGAAATAGTAAACATTGCTTGGAAGTGGGGTACAATTGGCAATTTTAGCAGAGTTCCAAAATGTAGCATTTTCAGTGTCCTTTGTCAAGCTGCAATACTTTACCTGTTTGGTACAAGCTTCACAGATGTAGCCCCCCCCCCTATAGTATACACTGGAGCACCTGTGTGGGGCCCCCTAATAAAAATGGTGTTCTGGGGTCCCACACTAGTGCTCCAGTGTCCAGATGTGAAAACAGCTGCTCAGTGTCCTCTCCTTACACAGAATCTAGTTTGCATTTCATTCTAGTAACAAAGCCATCTACACAACCCAATTCTTTTAAAACAAGTATAGGGCGTAAAAATGGTGGCCAAATGCATATGGCCTAAACAATGGTATTTTATAGTCCGAAAGAAAAATGTTTGATACGAACAAATAATGTGCTCATGAACATGAAAGTTGCCATTTTAAACTGTACAACAGTTCCTAAAAGCACATGGAGCAGCATCAACGTAATAAACATAAAAAGAATAGGAACACAGCACAACTACTTACTTTTTTTACATTACTCTCCGGATCTTTCTGTACTGCTCATGTTCTCTTAATTTGAGGTCCGACCACCGCTTCCTGAGCTGATCTTTCGATCGTCGTACCCCGAAATTCTGGTGCAGACTCCTGACCACTTTCGCCATGATCTTGGCCTTTCTGACATTGGGGTTGGGGTAAGGCCCATACTTTCCATCATAGTCAGCCTTCTTCAGGATGTCCACCATCTCCAACATCTCCCCAAAGGACATATTTGAGTCCTTAAATCTCCTTCTGGATCGGGACGTGCCCGGATCCGGGCTTTCCTCCTCCTTCTCCTCGTTGCTACAATTAGCACGATCCTGCTGTGTCTCCCCCATGTGCTCTTCCCCCACTGCGCCGAACGAAAAGGGGCGGGGAATAGACTAGAAAGAACGTTAGGGGCGGGCGGAGATACACGCATGCGCAGTGTGTATAAAGCGTAACACGCGTGCGTCTTATGTAGGATCTGTGAGCGGAGGAAGGAGCATCGGAGGCGCCGATCGTGATAACGAACGTAGGATCTAAACTTGGGCCTATACTGCTTTGAAATGGAAGCCTATATTGTAACAAGATTAGGGGAGTTTGGCCTGACATTAGGGTTTATCTTGTGTTGTGTCTTGCAGAGAAAATGGATGGGTTCAACGACCACAATTTCCTCCTCCTGTTCATAGACAAGTACAGGGAGCTGCCCTGTCTGTGGCAAGTGAGACGTCCTCATTATATTAATAAACAAAAGAGGCAGGCAGCGCTGAAGAAACTGCTGGAGTTGGTGAAGCCGGTGGTCCCCACAGCAACCATCCCCTATTTATAAACCAAAATTGGTGGCCTGAGGAGCACTTATCTTAGGGAGCGCAAGAAGGTCACAGATTCCCAGAGGTCCGGAGCTGCAGCAGATGATGTTTATGTCCCCAGGCTTTGGTACTATGAGAGACTGCGATTTCTGTCAGACCACACTGAAGTCAGGGAATCCCTCTCTACTCTTCCTTCCACTCTTCCTTCCACCCCAGCTGAGGCTTCCAATGTCCAACCTGGGCGTTCCAGCCAGGAAGAAGTGGAGGAGCCCAGCTGGAGCCAGGTATAGCATTGTTCTCCAGATTTCTGAGCAATAAATAAATGATGTTTACTAAATGTTATTATTGATCACTAATTGCTGATTGAAAAAAGTAATTTACATATCAATAGACAGTAGTGGGCACCCAAATTTGGGACAAGAATAAAAAAAGCTGGGCTCAGAATGATAGTCTGTTATATTTGTTAACATTCAATTTGCAACAGTCAGGAGGTGACAATTGTGTGTGATTGATGAAGAAAATACTAAAACTATGTCCCTTTTTCATACACAGGAAGACCTCAGCCAGGAGGAGGTTGTGGAATGTGGCAGCCAGGAGGAGGCTGGGATTAGTGGCAGCCAGGAGGAGGCGGGGCTAAGTGTCAGCCAAGAGAAGCCTGGGACCAGTCGCAGCCTGACTGAATCTCAGGTTCCTCCCCTCCGCCTTCCATATAAAAGAGCGAGGAAGACGACTCCGAGTCCCGTGCAGGATTCTGCGTTCAGGCTAATTCAGGAGGCTTCGGCGTCCCTACGAGCCTTACCCACTCCTGAAGAGGCCTTTGCCTGCATGGCTGCCACCAAACTGCAGGGCATGCAGGAGGGTCAACGCAGGCTCTGTGAGGACCTTCTGTATAAAGTCTTACGTAAGGGGGTCAGTGGGGAACTAACACCCAAGACCGACGTCATTGAGTTGGACCATCCTCCTCCTCCTGCTGCCACAACTCCACCACCAGAGCCACCGCGTGGAAGGAAGCATGTAAGGAAGACCAGAGAGCGATTGCCCTGGGTTCAGTCTGGTCTGACAGAAGCTGCAGTCTCTCGTATGACCACAGCCTGGGGACATAGATGTCATCTGCTGCTTTCCGGATCTCTGGGACTTCTGGACCAGACTGCCCTCCCTTAGATAAGGACTCCTAAGGCCACCAATTTTGATTAAAAGTTATTGATGTGTGCCCTGGGGGTACAAGGCTTCACCCACTTCTGCAGTTTCTCCAGCGTTGCCTCCCTCCTTGTTTAGTTGTGAGCCCTTAATAAAATTTTTTTTGGGAAATTATACTCTCCTGTGTGTGTTTTAATCCAAAAAGCACAGTTTGTTGGTGACGATTCAGGTACATTTCTAGCATAAAATGTGAAATTAACAAGGGACAACAACACCAAACAATCTCCTACAGATTAAATAGAACAACATACCAATGGTGTTGTGGGAACTTGTCACAAAAAACACACACAAACATTTTCGGGAGTACAAATAAAAATCCCAAAAAATAAATAACACCCTTCAAAAAAATACAAACACAAAAAAAGAATCTACAATAAAGCCAAAAAAAATACAACAAAAATATGTTTTCAGATGTGAGAAATTAAAATATATTGAGGGAATCCCGATAAATAGTAACAAAATAAGTTTGTGAGAAGTCTGTGTGAATATGAGCAGCAAAACTACTATATTCTTGTCACATTATAAAGAAGAAGAGAGTGCGCTGTATTAAACCATTTTTAACATTGCAGCGTGCCGAAAGTGCTGTATCCATTGCGAATGCTAAGTTTACCAGAACGAGCTGTTCCGTGTCGGAATTTCTTCTGAGCATGCGTGGCACTTTGTGCGTCGGAACAGGCCACACACAGTCGGAATTGACGCGATCGGATTTTGTTGTCGGAAAATTTTATCTCCTGCTCTCCAACTTTGTGTGTCAGAAAATCCGATGGAAAATTTCGGATGGAGCCCACACACGGTCGGAATTTCCGACAACACGCTCCGATCGGACATTTTCCATCGGAAAATCCGACCGTGTGTACGGGGCATAACAGTTTCCCAATTGGTTAAAAAAAAAATGGCCTCTGCAAAGGCAGCCAAGAGTGAATCCCAGTCCCAAGGACAGAAGAGTGGCCTGCCATGTGGGACCATCTACGCTACACGCTGTATGAAGTATGAATCCAGGAGTGAGAAACAATGGCCTCTGGAAAAAATGGATAGGGATGAACTCAAACTCTTAATGGTACTTAAGGCCAATCTCCTTTCCCCTACTGATTGAAGAAAGATAAGAAAATTTCCCCCTCATACTGTATTCCTGTGAGTGCCACTTCCTGGCTTCCCCAGGCAAAAAATATTTCCAAGTCCTGTAATCGAGGTTCCCTGAAACCAGCTTCCAGGGATTAACAGTGTAGAGATACAGGACTCAAGACAATTAGGTCCCGCTAGACTGGGAGTGTTCAAGGAGTGACCCCCGCAAGACTCGCTATGTCAACGTCCCAAGCCCTCCTAGGCTAATTTGGCTAACACTATTATCAGTGTGAACCACCTCCCAGATTCTTTGCAAAAAACACGGAAGAAGTCAAAACAGAGGGAAAGCATCAAATAAGGGAGAACTGGTCCCTAAGGTGTTACCAGTGCAACTATACCTTTTGCTGGTGGGACTTTCATCCCAGACACAACCTGTTCCCACTTGCTGTGGAACTTGGAATCTAGTAGATTCACCTGCAGAGTTCCCCCTGTCATATATTTAACTCAGGTGCTGTCTATTTCTTCTGATCATCATTGAGATGGTTATTCACCTTCATTTGAGTCCAGCTGTGTTTTATTATACTGATTGGACTTGATTAGGAAAGCCACACACCTGTCTATATAAGACCTTACAGCTCACAGTGCATGTTAGAGCAAATGAGAATCATGAGGTCAAAGGAACTGCCTGAAGAGCTAAGAGGAACTGCCTGAAGAGCTAATTGTGGCAAGGCACAGATCTGGCCAAGGTTACAAAAAAATTCTGCTGCACTTAAGGTTCCTAAGAGCACAGTGGCCTCCATAATCCTTAAATGGAAGACATTTGGGATGACCAGAACCCTTCCTAGAGCTGACCATCCGGCCAAACTGAGCTATCGGGTGAGAAGAGCCTTGGTGAGAGAGGTAAAGAAGAACCCAAAGATCACTGTGGCTGAGCTCCAGAGATACAGTCGGGAGATGGGAGAAAGTTGTAGAAAGTCAACCATCATTGCAGCCCTCCACCAGTCAGGGCCTTATGGCAGAGTGGCCCGACGGAAGCCTCTCCTCAGTGCAAGACACATGAAAGCCCGCATAGAGTTTGCTAAAAAAACACCTGAAGGACTCCAAGATGGTGAGAAATAAGATTCTTTGGTCTGATGAGACCAAGATAGAAATTTTTGGCCTTAATTCTAAGCGGTATGTGTGGAGAAAACCAGGCACTGCTCATCACCTGTCCAATACAGTCCCAACAGTGAAGCATGGTGGTGGCAGCATCATGCTGTGGGGGTGTGTTTCAGCTGCAGGGACAGGACAACTGGTTGCAATTGAGGGAAAGGTGAATGCGGCCAAGTACAGGGACATACTGGACGAAAACCTTCTCCAGAGTGCTCAGGACCTCAGACTGGGCAGAAGGTTTACCTTCCAACAAGACAATGACCCTAAGCACACAGCTAAAATAATGAAGGAGTGGCTTCACAACAACTCCGTGACTGTTCTTGACTGGCCCAGCCAGAGCCCTGACTTAAACCCAATTGAGCATCTCTGGAGAGACCTAAAAATGGCTGTCCACCAACGTTTACCATCCAACCTGACAGAACTGAAGAGGATCTGCAAGGAGGAATGGCAGAGGATCCCCAAATCCAGGTGTTAAAAACTTGTTGCATCTTTCCCAAAAAGACTCATGACCGTAATAGATCAAAAGGGTGCTTCTACTAAATACTGAGCAAAGGGTCTGAATACTTAGGACCATGTGATATTTCAGTTTTTCTCTTTTTAAATCTGCAAAAATGTCATCTGTCATGTCAATGTGCAAATCATGGATTACGGTAAATGGCCAATGACAGAGGCATCATACGCTTATAAAAAGCTGCGTTTACATGACATGCATCCACACAGACGTGCTGTCGTTGCCAGCCTTGAGGGGCTGCATGCTGAGCTCCACCTGCATGTCAGCGTGGGGGGGCCATGGGGCGGGGCCCTATGCGAACATGTGCCTATGCAGGCTTGTGTTCTATGCAAGTAAGCAAGCATGTATACTAAGCTGCACATGCTCAACCTGGGTTCATACTAGTTATAGTCAGGATTAGCCAAGTACACAGGCATCCAATGCAGCCTCTATGCTTCTTCCCCTTCACATCTGTGCGTCCTCAAGTCGCAGCATCCCCAAAGCCGCCCCTGCACCACTCCGGTCTGACCCTGGCTCGACTTGAGGTCCATAGACCTCAAGATTACACATGCACTGCTTCACATCGCTGAAAAATCGCATTAAAGTTGTGGCCAACATGCGCGACTTTCAAATCGCACACGTGTGAAAAGGGAGCCCAAGACTAAGTTCCTGCAGACCCAATGTATACTATTCCGGAGACACCACTCCTTCAAGTGCACCAATGCCCATGTTCTTCCAAACATGTGCTTATGACACATGTATGTATGCAACATCTATGCAAAACACGTGTTTATTCAAGCACGCGTTTAGGCAACAGGCTTGCAAGCATGTATACTATACTGTATACTGGTTTTTACTAGTTTAGCACCTGTTCAACTGCACCAGGCCCCATACTATTTTTGTGCCAAATGCACAGTATTCTGGAGACCCAACACTTTAAAGTGCACTGCTATAGGTGTATCGACTTTCAGTTGTACAGACCCCCCGAATTAAGCAGTATATAATCATGACTTGTCTGGCCACATATTTCTCCCATAGTAAGTACTCACACTTCACTAGTATCCATGGGCTGGGATTACGTCTCCAGAGGCCTTACCTGGTATTCCCAGGACCACCTGGCTTTAACATGGCCACCTCTCCACTTCATGCCTATATAAAAATAGGCCATACTGAGTGAGCTTGCGCCCTCTAGTGGCTGTAGGAGAAACAGCAGCCCACATGAGTAAGAAGTACATGATTAAACAGCACACTGCTCCCAGTGGCCACCGGGAGAACAGACAGTCAAAACTCTCTGCAGTTTCTCTTTTTTTTAAAAAAAAAACAAAAACAAATGCAGACTTACCATTCCTGCTGCAGGACTCTGAACATAACAGGAGTCCAATCTTCACCCATCAGGGTGAGCTTTGTCATTAAAGACCTTCAGAGACTGGGTCCCTCTTAATCCGGGGGGCAGTCCCCTGGACCTGTATAGCACCCTGCAGGAAAGCACCTTGGTCAGAACATACACTGCACAGGTTTACGCAGGGTCCAGAGCCATAAGGCTGCATTACAGGAAAAACCTCAAAGAATCTTCTCTCCTTTCAATGAGGCTTGGGTACCATCCATTTTAGCTGATAGCCTTTTTTGAATGGATCTGATTGAAGTCCATGATTCCTAATAGAACCGTCCAGTCTTCCAAGTATGCTCCAAGAAGCACGTCACCTCCGTGTCCATTCACCTAACAGACACTGGCGAAAAAACTGAGGTACTTCATGTGTAGGAGGGGTTATATAGGGGAGGACTTCCTGTCTTTTTGTTTGGTTTGCCAGTGTCCATTCACCTATAGGTGGCGTATAACCCAGTTAGTTATTATGGCTGCTCAGTCTGCCCTGATGTACTATAAAGAAACCTGATCTGCCCACCCATTACCAACTTGGCTCGCCTGTCCCTGCTTCCAGCTCTTCCAGTCTGCTACAGCTCCTTCAGTCCAGCTCAGCATCTTCAGACACCTGCTTGCTTTTGTGCATCCACAGTCTGTCATCAGCCAAGCCCAGCCAGTCTGCCTGCTGTCAGCTACTCCTGGCTTCTTTCCCGTGGGTTTCCGACTACTACCTGCACAGACTACTGGACTGACCATAGGCACTCCTACCCCGTTGTGCTCCAGTCGCTACTATTTCACCATCAGTGGCCCTTGACCCGGAGTTGTACAAGAGGCCTTCCTCTGCATGTCAGGCTCACCAACCAGGTACGTGACAGCACTATCACTAGATTCACACTGAACTGACACTGTACACTCACAAAAGAATCACAATAGTACACTATAGCACACTAACTCGCTAGTAGCACTGAACAGAGTCATGTTCTATCTCTCTCCATGCCAATATCACACTGCAAATGGACTTAATGGGAAGAATATTTTTATAGTGTAGGGTGGGACTAAGAGCAATGATTCATTTTTGAATAGTCATAACAGTATCAAATCATGGCTCTGACAGTGCTATGTGCGCTGATTGGGCAAATCTTTTATTACTTCGACCAATCAGGGCTTTCAATGCATTGTGCGGCGGCGCAGTGCATTATGGTCATTCAGCGGGCCAAACAAATGGTCGAATGCCCCGATAATTTGGGTGTTTGTCAAATGGATGAACAGCTAATGTTCGGCTCAAACTCATGCTTGGGCCAAACCGTTTGCCCAACTCTAATACCCAGTTCTTTTCATGTTTTGTTATTGAAACCTCTGACTCTTAACACATTCTCTAGACCTGTCCAGCTGTCCCACCCTTCTACTGAACCCTTGGCAGTATTTGAGGCCCACACTATCCTGAATCCCAATCTTAAGTGCAATAGGCTGTATTACTTAATTATGGAAGAGCTTTGGCCAACAAGAAATATCCTAGGCACTGGTCTCCAATATCTTTGCCCCACACCTCATTTACAAGTTCCATCAACACTTCCCTCTTATGCCCAGCCCCAGATGTGTGAGGAGTATTCTGGCAGCTACTTTCCTATCCCTTTCTAGCGACACATCTCCTAGTGTATGTGGCAGCGCGCACTACTGGTTCAATTAGGTGCATTTACATCACTCGTCTGAATCCTTAAAGAGCTAGCACACTATGTGGACAGACACAAATGCAATATTTGGTCATTTGTCATTAAGTCCCCAGGTTTTTCCTAAGCCTGTGGTTCTTCTGTTTCTGAGCCTCCCTGTGCTTCTGCTGCCACTGACTGGTCCACACAGTTAATATTGTCACTCCAGATGCACTCCACCTGATGAGTTTGGCAAGTTGCAACGTTCTGGTGCACTCTACCTATTGCTTCTGGAGGCAGGAACTGATCCTGGTACACTTCTTTGGCCATATTCTGCTCCTCTGAGCTGCTGCAGCTGGGCATAGCTATTCCTAGTATGCTTTATTTTCCAAGCATTAGCAGCCAGGAGCTTCAAAGTCTCTGTCTTCTGTGGTAACCCAACTGTCTCCACCTGTGGTCCTATCACATCCTCCTTCTATATCTGCTAGTAACTGGGGAAGCAACATGGGATGAAATGCAGCTTAGTCCAATTATTCATGAGGGGTCCCAGGGAAATACTGCCTATCCTTTAGACTCCAATCCTTAGTCATTCCAGACATAGTCAGGGTAGGGTTTGGTTTGCTCTATTTGATTCAGTTCATGGCATTGTGCAGCCACTGTACTATATGTGTGGCTATCGTCTCTGAAATAACTGAAATATTTCATAATAAAAATCTGCCTTGTCTCTCTCTTACATGTGGCTGAATCAAGATGTCTACATAACCTCCAGTCACTGTGCTATATGTGTGGCCTTTGTCTGAATAATACACTTTAATTTATATTTCATGATAAATTTAGCCTCATCTCTGAATTGTCAAGTTGCAGTTTTCAAGTGTTTTATGCACTCTGTTTGACAATTTATTAAACATTTAAGACAGTGTGGTACTGTGAAAATAGAAGCTCAAACTATACTATAAAATTGGCCACTTGTTGCTAAGTTGAGAGCTAATATTATTTTTTTAAGAGTACACTTTCCTAATGCTTTTAGATCTATTGTGGTTGTTACTTCCACTAGTCAATTTAGGCCTAATAACTCTGGATAAAAAAAAAAATCAGGTGTCGTAGCCAAAACTACCTAAAAAAGCCTTTTATTCAAGTTGCAATGAGTCAGGTTGGGGTGATGCTGCACAATCTAGCCACTTGCTTATTGTGCACCTAAACCCCCCCCCCCCCCCTGCCCAGACCAATTTTCAGCTTTTAGCGCTGTCACTCTTTGAATTACAATTGCGGTCATACAACACTGTACCCAAATTAAATTTTTATCATTTTTTTCCACAAATAGAGCTTTCTTTTGGTGGTATTTGATCACCTCTGGCTTCTTTATTTTTTGTTAAAAAATTAAAGACCAAATTAAAAGAAAAAAAAATAATAGGTTGCAATCATGGGCATTGATAGGTGGCACTGATTGTTGGCACTTATGTACTGGTGGGCACTGATTGGTGGGCACTGTGGACACTGATTCGTTGCACTGACCGGTGGCACTGGCAGGCGGTACTGGTGGGCACAAATGAGGCGGCTTTGCCTCTTCAGGACCGATGTCCCTTCAACAGAAGCCGGTGATCAGCTTTTTTTTCTCCTCACGCTGTCAGTGTGAGAAAAAAAATGATTACCGATCTTCTGTTTACATCATGTGATCAGCTGACATTGGCTGACAGCTGATCACGTGGTAAGGGGTCGGGATCGACCCCTTACTCCGATCTGCGATCATCCGAGTCTCATTGACTCGAGTGATCACAGCGTGGTGAGCACGCATAGGGGAGGAGGTCTATTTACGGGCTCCCGGCAAAGGAGATCCGCGCTGTAGCCGTCATTCAGCTATAGCGCGGATCTGAAGGGGTTACGCTAAGTGATAATGTAAAAAAATTATTACACAAAATGTGATGCCAGAATACATGTCACTAATGCTTTCCCTGAAAAATGTATAGTTTTATTAATACCACATACAGCTTAAAGGCATTTTCCAGGCATGTAATTGAAAGAATTGGTATTTTTCCCATGTTGCCCACATTTGGGATTTCATTTTTTTTATTTTTTCTTCTGTATTGTTATATTCCCCCTATGGCAGTGTTTAGCTCCCCATGCCCTTTGTTTGACAATCCCTTGCCTATTAGTCTTGAACATGCCCATAATGGATTTAAAATAGTCGCCACCTGTAGAATTTAACAGGGTTTGGATTTATGGAATTTATGGAATTTTCAGACCTCATAACTGATTTAATGAATGATCCATGAACTGAATCTAGACACATTCACTTATCCTTAACAGTAGAAGGAAATATTAGATCTTGAATATTTGGTTGTAAATATTTTTCTGTACCACTTGCCTAATGGATATAAAATACGAGATTATTACTTTCTCACACCAATGACCCTATGCTTTTTGCTGACTCCACTGCAATATATATTTTTATAATTTTTCAAGCTGTTCTAAAGTTGAACAAGAGGAAATTTTATTAAATTTGGTATTGGGTACTTTGTTTACTCTTTCATTTCATCCATTTATAGACATCTTTGTTTAAAATGTGATGCAAGAATTTTCTTCATTACAGCAAAAATATTTACTTGGCACCTTGACGATCTCAAACCATTTGTTAAAAAGTAAATATCAAATTGTCTTCATGAAAATGCATAATGGTAAGATAATAATTAAGTTTACAGACAAGGGAAAGTAGTGGTTGTGATGGATTGTTTTATTTAAATGAAGCATTATCCTTATTTATACAAACATAGATTAACATATATATATATATATATTACAGCAGTAGGAGGTTTATTTATGATTGTTTACCTAAAAAAAATTGACTAAAACAGTTTTTTCATTCATTATGTTGATTTAATTGTATTGGTATGTGCATTATTTTGAAGGAGATTCAGCCATTTCCAGCCTGAGAACACTAGATGTAGGGGGTCATTGCAATTGACCTGTGTGGTTCTTTGAAGGAGAAACTTCACTGCCTAAAAAAGGAAGCCAGTGTTAACCCCTTCATTCAAGATAGCAATACATTGACAAGATTTTGTACAAAGTGCAATTACATGTCAGTCCTCAACTCATTCAGTATGGCAAGCATCTCGGGTTGACCCTTTTCAAGAGTATGAGCCCAGAATTCCCAATATGGTGGTTAGCTACTGGATCTCTCTGTACCCACTGCTTTGTCAGAATAACTTCTGCTCAGGAACAATGACAGAGTGTACACACTTCACAAATAACTCCATACTTTAGGTACAACTTTTCCTACTTGATCCACTCATTAAGATTTTGTATTTTTAGCCCCTCACTTTGAATCCCAAGTTTCTATTGATGAGGGTTCAACTAATCTCAACAGCATGTACAACATGGGTGCTGACTCATTTTCTGTTGCAGAGCAATTACACCCAGGAGCTTAAAGAGGAGTTGCACCCAGGGGGGCCGTCAAAAAAAAAAAAATTAAAAGTCAGCAGCTACAAATACTGCAGCTGCTGACTTTTAATTGGACACTTACCTGTCCCTGGGTCCAGCGATGCGGGGGATCGAAGCCCCGCTCTTCCCCCCCTCCGCTCGTCGGCGCCGGCATTTCAACTGTGGGCGCCGGGCTGTGGCTTCACAGCCTGGCACCCACTGCGCATGCACGAGCGGTGCCACGCGCCGCGATTGGCCGCTCAATCGACTGGGACTTGTAATGGGTCCCAGATGATTGACAGGAGGGAGGGAGCAGAGCGGAGCCCTTCCTGTCCCGAGGGGGAACCCAGGCAAAGGAACAGGCAGACTACGAGGGACCACCTAGCAACAGGCATTTATAGGTAAGTGAAAAAAAAACTGCTATATGGAAATGAATCTTACCTAAAAAAATTATATTTCAATGGGTTACACTCAGGACTAAAGATCCTAGATGCTTTGGGTTTTCCCCTAATCCTTGCTCATTGCTTTATTGAGGTAGATCTGCATTGCGCTGTGACAAAGCAGCTGCTTGACCTCTTTTATTATTTGACACTTTTATCCATATACAAAACCAACCTATTTATATTTAGTTACTCTTGTTTACTATTGCGTTCCAGGGTCTGGTTTAGACTGAGCGGGCGCTGCCTTCTCTCTCTCCAGTTTTCCTTGAATACTCCTGACTTACTACGCTTTACCTACTCCATACATCTTATCTACAAAGTGCATATGGATGGTGAATTCTACTAATCAATACCGCTGAGGTAACTCTCAAAATAATTTTTTCTATTTGATATATTAATATCCAATTATATATAATATATGTGTGATACTAAATATTATTATTATTATTATTATTATTATATATTATATATATATATACTTCTTTCACTGACTCTATTTTTATTGGTTCTTTCTTTGTTAGCAAGGACTTTTTCAACTCTGATCGCCCTTGTATTATCTCTGCAAACGTTTTTATGAGGCGCTGGGCTATGGGGGGAGACAATACATGGAGTAAAACCCAAAGCATCTAGGATCTTTAGTCCTGAGTGTAACCCATTGAAATATAATTTTTTTTAGGTAAGATTAATTTCCATATAGCAGTTTAATAGTTTAATATTTTGCTTGTACACAAAATGTAGACTCCATACCTTTACATTCATGTCTTGTAATACCAAATATAGTCTATATCTATTTATAAAAGTTCCTTTTTTGTCTAAATGAAAAACTATGCATACCTAATCAATGGTATATCTAATTGACTCTTTTGTTTTTGTTTCTCTTTGTATAACCTTTAGTACAACAATGATGCCACATACTAAGGCTCCTGAAGAAGCTCTAGTGAGCGAAACATGTTGAGAAAATCTTATCATGATCTGTCATTGACATTTTCTGAAATTTCTGTATTGGTCTTATACCTTTTAAACATTGTTTACATAAAAATTTTCTTGTTTTAACAAAATATAATTTTTGAATAGATATATTTCGAACATTGCTAAATTAATACACCAATAAAGTCCCGAAGCTTAATAAGCCTCAAAGCCCATTTCTTTCCATTAATATTTATTTGGGATGTGGTGTTATCCTTTTTGGTCTTCTTTGTTTCATTCTTTACTATCTTCTGTCACTTGAGAACATCAATGCATTCACTTCCCAATTTCCATAACCATGCATTTTCCATAACCACTCAAGCCAGACTCTGTCCTTGAGGGCCTTCATTACTAATTGTCATACCAGCTGGGATAATACTTATCCAGGTAAAACACCTAAATCTAACCCTCAAGCCCGCAATGAGGACATGACACCTTTTAAACTTCTGACAACTGTTTCAGATTGTTAACATATATTGAAAGCAAGCAAGTTGACTCAACAAAAAACAGGACTGTTATTGTTTATCAGGCCATCAGTAATGCTGGCTCTTCTCTCATTCACACAAATCAGCTAAAAGTCTGATGCTGTGTACACACGATCGCACATTCCGACAACAAAATCCATGTTTTTTTCTCCGATGATGTTGGCTCAAACTTGTCTTGCATACACACGGTCTCACAAATGTTGTCAGAAATTCCGAACGTCAGAACGCGGTGACGTACAACACGTACGACAGCACTAGAAAAGGAAAGTTCAATAGCCAGTGTGCCACCCTTTGGGCTCCTTCTGCTAATCTTGTGTTAGTAGAAGTTTGGTGAGAGACGATTCACGCTTTTCAGCCTCGTGCTTTTCCGATCGTTACTGCTCTTCAGTTTGTGCTTGTGGGTTTGTATCTGGTTTTCAGTGCTTGCCCCCCCAAAGCGCACGCGAGGTCCATATAAAATATATGGAGTACTCTGCGGGCAGGGGGGCCATTGATATGCCAGAAAATGTTTAAGTTAAACTGAAATAATATTTCCTTTGATTTACTGCTTGTGTTTCTTTTAGCTGTCTCCTAGGTTATCCAATGGGCTTTTTTTTTGGCCATTTTCTTCAATAGTGCAAACGTAATTTATTTGATACATGAGAGTGGAAGACATGCACTTTGTAGGCACCAGTCATAAAATCAAATATTGATTTTTATTTATACATAAGATACAAAAAGAAACACAAACATACACATTTTTAAAAATCGCAATACATTGCAAAAATGGTGATAAGTACTACCACATAAATATATTGAAAATAGACCAGGGGGTATCCCTTGCAAGGGGGGGATCCAACCCCTCTATTCTCACAAAAAAACCTCAAACTGATATAGCCCAGTGTAGCTCTACATGTTTCGCAATTGAATGCTTCTTCAGGAGCTTGTTTGAGTTACCTGTAGTAGGAAAATAATAGAAAAAAGAGACATACACCAAAACAAAAAATATAAAATATTAATGTCGTTTTTTTATATATAGAACCTTTACAGTACTGCGTCTCAATCAAAATGTATTGAGTACCATGAGGAAGCAAACCCAAGGACCCAACATTCAACACGCATAAGGTGATAGACAATCACATGCGGGGACGTGTCTGGTAGAGAGATCATAGCACCAATAATTTCAGAAAGGTAGTAAACTGAAAAGTCCCAGCTGTCCAAAAAAGGATAGTCAGAAACTATATAGATATAATGAAAATAGGGCTGCACTTAGTGTGTGAGGGGGGGAGGGGGGGGGATAGCAACGACAAAGAAAGGGGGGGGAAGAACAGAGAGGAGGAAAAGATACGGAAGGGAAGGGGAAGGGGGGGGTGGGAAGGGAAAAAGGTAAGGAAGGGGGAAGGGGAGACAAAGGGGAAGAAAGAACGGGGGGGAAAGGGGGGGAGAAAGAAAAGGGGAAGAAAAAAGGGGGAAGGAAAACACAAGGGGAAGGGCTAGGGAGAAGAAAAAAGAAGAAGGAAGAAACAGGAAAAAAAAAAAGGGGGGGAGGAGTAAGAGAGACCAGGTGAAGTAGAAAAAGATAATGATGTACCAGCTAGAGCAATTGGATCAGTCTTCAAGCCAGGTGAGGGCTGCGGGTAGTTGAGAGGTATCTGTTCAAAGATTTTGCCTCCAATAGCCAGAGTGCTTAAGATAATATAAAGGCTCTGATCTGAAGAGTATAAATAATATCAAGTCAGCCAGTATTCAAACCAGCCTCATAAAAATAAGCCATAACACTGGTAAGTCTAATGGCACAATAGATCCATTGATAGAAAACTATTCACAGTCACCAATAGAGCAGGGTAACTACATATAAAGCAGCTCATACCTTATAGGGTGATGCAAGCTGAAAGGATCCTGTAACCAGCATCAGTCAGCTAATTCCTTGTAAAACTAGCATCAAACAGAGCTTAGCTAGCAAGGCTGTAATGGAGCTCTAATCATGCCTATAAAGGCAGCTATCTAATGAGATGCCAAAAGCGCCATCTGAGGAAAGAGCAGAAAAGGCATCATATAATCAGTCAAAATGGGGATTTCCCTCCTGATCCCATGCCCAAGGTCAACATGTGCTAGCTCCCATCATGGGGGATCAATGGACGTGTTTCGGGGGTGAAACCCCTTCCTCTCATCTACTTTATTTGCGAGGAAGGGGTTGCACCCCCAAAACTCTTACCTTGATATCCTGTGATGACAGATAGCACATGTTGACACACTGTGTGCATCTTCAAAATTTGGCTTTCTAAAAAATATTTAAAATGTGTGAAAATAATAAAAATACAAACAAACTAGAAGAATGTTGGGGTGTTTTAGATTCTGCCTAAAACATCAATGATGTTTTTGAGTCTTTTTTCCACATTATTGATGTCTTCCTTGATCTTCTGTAAATCATGATTGCACACCAGGATCTCCTCGATGAGTGCACTTGTACTCCTGCACTTGTAAAATGAGATTCTTCTTCCACAACATCCACATCACCTAAAATTAAAAAAAAAAAACACCATGGGGGTTATTTACGAAAGGAAATCCACTTTGCACTACAAGTGCAAACTACAAGTGCAAAGTGCACTTGAAATTGCACTGAAAGTGCACTTGGAAGTGCAGTCGATGTAAATCCAAGGGGTAGATCTGAAATTAGGGGAAGCTCTGCTCATTTTATTATCCAATCATGTGCAAGCTAAAAATGCTGTTTTGTATTTTCCTGTCATGTCCCCCTCGGATCTACAGCGACTGGACTTCCAAGTGCACTTTCAGTGCAATTTCAAGTGCACTTGTAGCTTGCACTTGTAGTGCAAAGAGGATTTGCCTTTAGTAAATAACCCCCCATGCATTATAAATATGCAGGCATCCGTCTATTACCTGAAGCTGTGGTCTCAGACACTCACCTGTTGTGGTCACTATTTCGCCCACTTCATAAACCTCTCCTTCCTCCACATGTTCTGGTTGTGGTGTGGAGATTTCCTTTTCTTTAGGAGGTGGGGGGTCCCTGGTGTCCTCAAATGTCCCGAGTCTTTTCTCCCCTATGTGAATTAAAAAAAAGTATACTTAGCACACAGATATTTGAGGCGAGAAATAGTAATATGAAACATTGCTTGAAAGTGTCGTACAATTGTCTTTTTTGGCAGAGTTCCAAGCTGAAGACATTATTTTTTTCTCTTTATAAAGCTGGAATACTTACCTTTTTTGTACAATTTTCAAACATGGAGACACCCCTAGTATCCACTGGAGCACCTGTGTGGGACACCCTAAAAAGGGTGTTCTGGTGTCTCACACTAGTGCTCCTGCATCCATAATTCCAGATGTGTAAACAGCTGCTGAGTGTCCTCTCCTTACACTGAATCAAGTTTGCATTTCATTCTAGTTACAAACCGATCTAGACAACAAACTTCTTTTATTACAAATAGGCATCAACAAATGTAGTTAACCTGCATCTGCCAAAAACATTGTATTAGTGGGCGAACGAAAAATGCTTACTACGAATGATTACTGTGCCCATGAACCTGAAAGTTGCCATTTTAAACTGTACAACAGTAAAGAAAAGCACATGGAGCAGCATGCAAGTAATAATAATAATAATAGGAGCACACGACAACTACTTACTTTTTTGAAGAACTCTCTTGATATTTCTGTACTGATTGTGCTCCCTCAATTTCAGGTCTGACCAGCATTTCCTCAATTGATCCTTGGATCGTTGTACCCCAAAATTCCTGTTCAGACTTTTCATAACTTTAGTCATGATCTTGGTCTTTCTCACATTTGGGTTTGGGTAAGGTCTATGCTTCCCATCATAGTCGGCCCTCTTCAAGATGTCCACCATCTCCACCATCTCTATAAAGGACATATTTATGGTCTTAAATCTCCTCCGGGATCGGGACATTCGTGGCTCTGGCCTTTTGTCATTGCTGCTGCTTTCTGCGTGCACTTGCTATTTCTCCGCCATGTGCTCTCCCACTGTGCCAAAAGACAAGGGGTAGGGAATAGACTAGAAAGAACATCAGGGGCGGGTGGGGTTTCATGCATGCGCAGTGTAGATAAAGTGTAACTTGCGGGTGTGGTATGTACGATCTGTGAACGGAGGAAGGAGTAGCAGAAGCGCCAAACATAATAATGAAGGTACAATTTGAACTTGGTGCATCAGTGGCCTATACTGCTTATAGATTGAGACCTATATTGGGACAAGATTAGGAGAGTTTAGCCTGACATTAGGGTTTGTCATGTTGTGTCCTAATGGATCCATTTAATGATAGGGAATTTCTAGCAATATTCATTGACATGTTCAGGGAGGTGACTGTCTGTGGCAGGTGAACCACCCGTTTTTTAATAAGCTAAGAAAGAGGAAGGCAGCGCTGGAGAAACTGCTTGAATTTGTGAAGCCGATGATCCCCATGGCAGACATCACCTATTTGAAGGCCAAAATTGGTGGCATGAGGAGTACTTATCTTAGGGAGCGAAAGAAGGTCCAGAATTCCCAGAGATCAGGAGCAGCAGATGACGTTTATGTACCCAGGCTGCGGTACTATGACAGACTACATTTTATGTCAGACCAGAGTGAACCCAGGCCAGAACTCTCCACTCTTCCTTCAAGGCTTCCTTCCACCTCAGCTGAGGCTTCCAATGTCCAACCTGGGCCTTCCACCCAGGAAGATGTGGTGGAGCCCAGCCTGAGTCAGGTAGACCATTGTTCAACATATTTCTTGTCGTAAAATTAATGATGGTAACTAGATGTTATTATTGATCACTAATTGCTGATTTAACAAAGTGGTTTACATAGCAATAGACAGTAGTGGCCAAAAAGAATTGGGACAAGAATGAAAAATGCTGGGCTCAGAATGATAGTCTTTTCTAATTGTTAACATTCAGTTTGCAACAGTCATGAGTTTAAAATTGTGTGTGATTGATGACCAAAAAACTAAAACTATGTCCATTTTTCATACACAGGAAAGCCTCAGCCAAGAGGTGGCGGGGGTAAGTGGCAGCCAGGAGGTCGACCATCGTCCTCCTCCACCTCCTGCCACAACTCCAATACCAGAGCCACAGCCTGGAAGGAAGCATCTAAGGAAGACAAGAGTGTGATGGCCTGGGTTCAGTCTGGTCTGGCAAAAGATGCAGGCTGTTGTATGACCACAGCCTGGGGACATATATGTCATTTGCTGCTGTTCCTGATCTCTTGGACTCCTGGACTGGATTGTACTCACTATTATATGGACTCCTCAGGCCACTAATTTTGTCTGTAAAATCATTTTGATGTGTGCCCTGGGGTACAAAGGCTTCGCAAAATTCACCAGTTTATCCAGCGTTGCCTTCCTCTTTATTTTGTTATGACCCATAATAAATGGCTATCTAATTCCTCCTGTATTGAATTGTTTTGTAATTGTACTGTCTGCCCTAATGTTGTAAAGCGCTGCGTAAACTGTTGGCGCTATATAAATCCTGTATAATAATAATAGCATTATAAAGAAGAAGAGAATACGTTGCATTAAAAGATTTAAAAATTTGCTGTGTGACGAATATGCTATCTCCATTACGAACGTTAGTTTTACCAGGCCGAGCGCTTCCGTCTTGTAATTGATTCAGAGCATGCGTGAAACTTTGTGCGTCGGAATTGTGTACACACGATCAGAATTTACGAGAATGGGTTTTGTTGTCGGAAAATTTGAGACCCAGATCTCAAATTTTGTTTGTCGGAAATTCCGACGGAAAAAGTCAGATGGAGCCTACACACGGTCAAAATTTCCGACAACAAGCTCCCATCGAACATTTGTTGTCGGAAAATCCGACCGTCTGTACGTGGCATAACAGTGTAATGCTTAAGACTAGCACTTAGGGCAGGAGAGGGAGATCGGCATTTTCTGGAATATATCCCCCTTAAATGGACATTTTAGTTATACTAGCAAAGTATGTTTGTTCGTAGTAGAGACCATTCAGAAAGTTGTGTTTTTTATTTATGTGTAAGTGTCATTAGATAGCTTATGCAGTTTATAATGTTACCTTGACTTTTTGGAATGCAACACATAAACCTCAGTAATGTGACAATGGGGGTTATTTACTAAAGGAAAATCCACTTTGCACTACAAGTGCAAACTAAAAGTGCAAAGTGCACTTGAAATTGCACTGAAAGTGCACTTGGAAGGGCAGTCGCTGTAAATCTGAGGGGGACATGAAAGGAAAATAAAAAACAGCAGTTTAGCTTGCATGTGATTGGATAATAAAATCAGCAGGGCTTCCCCTCATTTCAGTTCTACCCCTCAGATTTATAGTGACTGCACTTCCAAGTGCACTTTCAGTGCAATTCCAAGTGCACTTTACACTTGTATCTTGCACTTGTAGTGCAAAGTGGATTTGCCTTTCGTAAATAACCTCCTATGTTAGAACTTGTCTCATCAAAGATGGATGTGTGAATGTGGCAGCCACACTGTCTCTCTACATATTTGTGACACCCCACGTGCATACCTGTGCACATGTAAAAATTATGCATGCTGTTAATGCATAATGTGATGTGTACTAACAGCCTCCATATTTGCTTTGTTAAATTATCCGTCATATATGGAGCAATTAATGCCACCATAATTGGCTTGGCTATATCATAGATCATATTACCTAAATATAACAGAGAAATCTCCGCCTTGGACATCATTGCTTTACATGTACAAATAATTCTTCTAACTTCTAACACAATAACATTAAATGGCAATGTAGTAATCTTAGGGTAAATAAAGTTATAAATTAGTGTGAGGGTCTGTTTACACCAGGATGCACAGCAACCCCAATGATAATGTTTTTGTGTGTTGAAATGTGTTATGCTAGGCAGCCAATTCTATATGAGTGGGCTGTAATGGATCTAACATACATAAAAGTATAAGTTGCTGCAAAATTGAGGTTTGTTCGAATACCATTTAACCATTACTGCAATGCAGGCCTTAACATTTTTAAAAAAGTCTGGTTTTAGTATGTTAATATATCTGTATGTACATGGGTGCAGTCATATTTGCTCAATACATATACAGTCGGGACGGAAAGTATTTAGACCCCCTTCAATTTTTCACTCTTTGTTATATTGCAGCCATTTGCTAAAATCATTTAAGTTCATTTGTTTCCTCATTATTTTGTACACACAGCACCCCATATTGACAGAAAAACACAGAATTGTTGACATTTTTGCAGATTTATTAAAAAAGAAAAACTGAAATATCACATGGTCCTAAGTATTCAGACCCTTTGCTCAGTATTTAGTAGAAGCACCCTTTTGATCTAATACAGCCATGAGTCTTTTTGGGAAAGATGCAACAAGTTTTTCACACCTGGATTTGGGGATCCTCTGTCATTCCTCCTTGCAGATCCTCTCCAGTTCTGTCAGGTTGGATGGTAAACGTTGGTGGACAGCCATTTTTAGGTCTCTCCAGAGATGCTCAATTGGGTTTAAGTCGGGGCTCTGGCTGGGCCATTCAAGAGCATTCACGGAGTTGTTGTGAAGCCACTCCTTAAATATTTTAGCTGTGTGCTTAGGGTCATTGTCTTGTTGGAAGGTAAACCTTCGGCCCAGTCTGAGGTCCTGAGCACTCTGGAGAAGGTTTTCATCCAGGATATCCCTATACTTGGCCGCATTCATCTTTCCCTCGATTGCAACCAGTCGTCCTGTTCCTGCAGCTGAAAAACACCCCTACAGCATGATGCTGCCACCACCATGCTTCTCGGTTGGGACTGTATTGGACAGGCGATGAGCAGTGCCTGGTTTTCTCCACACATACCGCTTAGAATTAAGGCCAAAAATTTCTATCTTGGTCTCATCAGACCAGGAAATCTTATTTCTCACCATCTAGGAGTCCTTCAGGTGTTTTTTAGCAAACTCCATGCGGGCTTTCATGTGTCTTGCACTGAGGAGAGGCTTCTGTCGGGCCACTCTGCCATAAAGCCCCGACTGGTGGAGGGCTGCAGTGATGGTTGACTTTCTAGAACTTTCTCCCATCTCCCGACTGCATCTCTGGAGCTCAGCCACAGTGATCTTTGGGTTCTTCTTTGCCTCTCTCACCAAGGCTCTTCTCCCCCAATAGCTCAGTTTGGCCGGATGGCCAGCTCTAGGAAGAGTTCTGGTCATCCCAAACATCTTCCATTTAAGGATTCTGGAGGCCACTGTGCTCTTAGGAACCTTAAGTGCAGCAGAATTTTTTTGTAATCTTGGCCAGATCTGTGCCTTGCCACAATTCTATCTCTGAGCTCTTCAGGCAGTTCCTTTGACCTCATGATTCTCATTTGCTCTGACATGCACTGTGAGCTGTAAGGTCTTATATAGACAGGTGTGCGGCTTTCCTAATCAAGTCTAATCAGTATAATCAAACACAGCTGGACTCAAATGAAGGTGTAGAACCATCCCAAGGATGATCAGAAGACATGGACAGCACCTGAGTTAAATATATGAGTGTCACAGCAAAGGGTCTGAATACTTAGGACCATGTGATATTTCAGTTTTTCTTTTTTAATAAATCTGCAAAAATGTCAACAATTCTGTGTTTTTCTGTCAATATGGGGTTCTGTGTGTACATTAATGAGGAAAAAAATGAACCTAAATGATTTTAGCAAATGGCTGCAATATAACAAAGAGTGAAAAATTTAAGGGGGTCTGAATACTTTCCGTCCCCACTGTACAAGCTTTACTTCCTGCTTAGTAGTGGTAACTGTGCTGCACGGTTCCTCTATGGGGGTTATTTACGAAAGGCAAATCCACTTTGCATCACAAGTGCAAACTACAAGTGCAAAGTGCATTTGAAATTGCACTGCAAGTGCACTTGAAAGTGCAGTCACTGTAAATCTGAGGTGTAGATATGAAATGAGGGGAAGCTCTGCCGATTTTATCATTCAATCATGTGCAAGCTAAAATGCTGTTTTTTATCTTCCTTGCGTGTCCCCCTCGGATCTACAGCGACTACACTTCCAAGTGCACTTTCAGTGCAATTTCAAGTATGCTTTGCACTTGTAGTTTGCACTTGTAGTGCAAAGTGGATTTGCCTTGCGTAAATAACCCCCCAGAGTGTCATATGTGTCCTGTCAGGAGCATCTAGCGTTCCTGCTCCTCATTCCATCATCCTGGTTTTGACTATGGCATTCTCCTTGTCTGTCAGTCCACATGCAAGGTGATTGACGTGGCCAGACTCTTGATGTAGACCAAACCTGATTATAAGCCAGCCAAGCTTGCAGTCTCATGCTTCTGACAAGTGTAATCCCTGATCAAGCTCTATGTCTGTCTGTCCTGTTCTGCTAGATGTGATTACCTCGTTGATGACCTTGGATCTGATATTGACTATTCTCTGAACTCTTGTACTGCCTTGTACCTGGACAGTCATTGTACAACGTTGACTGTCTGCCAACCACAAGGGGGGGCTATAGGTGGAGAACACAGAAGCCATCTATAGTGTCTGACCCCCTGCATTAGGGATACATGTGACATGACCTGAATGAAAACAGCAGCTCTACTTTTTAATAATTTTCTTTCATTTATCAAACATTAAATAGAGCAAGCATAACATAAGGTTTTATCAAAGAAGGGAAATGTACAGTAGGGAGAAAGTTGAGAAAATTTGGGTGGTGAGGTAGAGGTTGCGGGATGGGAGGAAAAGTATGAGAAGGTGGAGGGAAAGTAGAGGGGTCAGGGCAGATACTTGACATATCAACTTTCATATCTGTTACATATATTCATATGTTGAGTAGACGTTGGTCAGTGTTCAGAGGTAAAAAACAAAGGTAGGTCTTACAAATCTAGACTTTAAATTGGTTGTCTTTGAGTACATCTTATTATTTATCATCATCCACATGATGCATGTTTTGGTTTGTGTAAAGCATTATACCATTTCACAATTTTAGATTTTTCCATTGCTGCCTAAGTGCTAGGACTGTAGGTTAATAGCATGAATAGTGTTTTCTTATACCATCACAGCTTCAAAAGGGTTTTTTGAATGCGGGTAGTCAAGTATTTTGTAAAACATTTGGTATGTCCTTGTCCACTATTTACTTATGATGAGACATGTCCAGATTATATGCCAGAAATGGCAATTTTTTTTACAGCTTCTAAAACAGGTGAAGGGATAATCTGGGTGGTACTAGAGAATGTAGTGTTCAAGTTGACGGAGGAACTTCTAGAAAACATAGGATTGATAGGCAGAGGCTGCAGACAATAGTGAACTGGTTTAAGGGAACCGATCAAAGGGAAATCTCCTCTTAGTTGTCAATAGAACCTTTTGGTGACTACTTTTACATTTTGGATATCCCATAACTTTATTTCCTGGTGTTAATGGTCCCCAGGACAAATTGGGAGCGTAAATTTACCTAGTGAGGTACAGGGAGCAATAAAGGGAACAATAAAAATTTTACAGTGGTTAACACCACACTACTCAATTCAAGACTAAAAAAGGTTTTGGGTCAGATAAACTTTAAGTAATCCTACATGCAAAAATGCTACATCTGTATCTACAATACAGAAGAAGGTAAGTATCTATTACACATTAGTTTACATTATTGGAATGCTATAGTATATAGCTGACCTGAAGAAAGGAGGTGTCATGTACCTTGTGGCAAAGCCTGATATGTAGGAGGCCTCTTGTACAGCCCCGCCTCTGAGACCACTGATGTTGTAACAGTGGCCACGAGAGCGTGGCAAGGTATGATGCCGGCAAGATTCTGTCAGCTGTGGCAGTGGGTAGCAGGTGCGTTGCCAGAGAAGAGTCATATTGCTAGAACAGCAGATGATAGAGACAGCAGACCCAGGGTTGGGCACACAGCAGGTGGCAGGTGCTTGACAGGAAGCTGGCAGGTAGCAGGTGCGGAAGAATTGGCAGTACTTAGCAGGGACCAGGTAGCGTACAGAGCAGGACAGGTGGATACCTGGATGCAAAGTCAGAAGAGCCAGGTCAGCAACAGACAGTCAGATACAGGTATAAACGGCAGGCAGAGAATGGTCAAGGTACAAGCATGAGTCAGCAACAAAGAATCAGACAGATGAGCAGGGTACAGAGTAAATCCAGAGACAGGCCAAGGTCAGGGCAGGCAGTGTTCAAGCAAGGTCAGGGCAAGCCAGATTAATAACAGAAGTTATTAAGAAGTTGACACAGGATACAGGGACATGAATAATAGCTGTAGATTAGACAGCACTGCCTAATAGAACTGCTACAGTTTAAATAGTCCTATTGGCGTCAACATTAGCGATGGGCACACATCTGTACGCAGTTATAAAAACGGGCACTCGCACATCTGCGCCTGCGTACCTGTGTACGTCTTAAGGCTTCATCTGTACTATAGCTAGTGCCTTCCTGACAGGAGGAGTTTGACTTTAGGGAGGTAGTGATTGAAATCTGCCTTTTCTCATAAAATCTGTACACAATAAAGACAACTATTACTATATAAGTCAATAATGACAAGTCTTTGTAGAATCTCATTGTTGAGCTGTATTCCATTTTATTTAAGCAAATGCTGGTAGTACCAGTCACACATTTGTGTGACTATTTAGTGGCAGTTTGTGTCCTTATCAGTTCTCATGAGCTTACATTAACCAATATAACTATGGAAAGATTTATAGTCAAGATGCCAGCAAATTTGAAAAACATCAGCTTCCCACAGTGAGGCAATTACTCCATCAAGGACAGCATGTTGCGCTCAGTATGCCAGTAATTTCAGCACAGTTTAAATATGTACTTGCAAGTTATTATTATGTACATGGCTTCAAAAAAGCAGGTGTAATTTTAAGGACAGCTAATGCTATTCATTATCAGAAAGTTTCAGCACTCACTTGCAAAATAAGAAAACAGGAAGTCTTCAAATTGCTCTCGTTATGCATATAATAGCATTGCTACCAAACTCTATCAAGTCCTGACTGATACTCTCTAATAAAGAAAGTCTACAGTTCCCATTTTATCTTGTGAATTTGATTTATTAAGCAATAAGGATATCAGACAACTTGATAAATTGGCAAGGTGCCGAGTATATGTGAAGTTGAAGATATAGGGCTATTTCAATATATTAGGTTATTAATTATATTATTCAGTCTTCCTGTTACCGAAGATTGCTCTGGGTAAGGAAAGTCTTTTCTTAAACTCCTCTGTCTGCTTTTACTGCCTTCTTTTACTAGGGCTATACTGCTTTCCTCCTAACATTTTACATTCTTTCCCAGCTAACCTCTTAAAGCTCAACTCAAGTAAAATTAAAACTTCTCCCTTGCAGTGGGGCTGCTCCCACACTGCAAGGGTTAACTGCTTGTTTATGTTTAGGGGATAATAGAAGCATTTTACTTATTTGACCCTATCAGACAGTGCTCCTCTATGCTCCAGAGGTGATATCAGCATCCTCACAACCATTGCAGGTCTATGGACCCTACATCTGTCTTGATGAAGTTGGAGGGCCTTAGACCACCAGAGCATAGGGAAAAGGTGGCTGCAGGGACCGGTAGTGCAGAAGAACCAGCATAAACCGAGGATCCAGTAAATAAAAAATGCTTTTCCAAATTCCTTAAATCTAAACAGCAGTTAACCCTTGCAGTGTGTGCACAGTACCACTGCAAGTGTTAGTTTTCCTGGAGTTGAGCTTTAAATTGTTAAAGTAAAATTCTAAAGACGCACTTCATTGTGTATTTGTAAACTGTCTTTTTTGTCACAAAATTTGGAATTCATTTCAGGAGATTTTCTAATCCAGACGTTATGCACAGTCCTGACCATTTACTTTTCTATTCTGCAGTCAAAACAATATGTACATTTTGGTCAAGATAGTAATAGGACAGTGAAGGAGCATCAGCTCACTGATTTCAGTAATCTGTGTTGTCTCCTCCAATTGGCAACTTTAATTGGCTAGATCCACAGTATTGTGCAACTTGGTAAACCCTTAATGTCTCACAGTAGTGCCCCTTCTTCTCCGTCTGATGATGTGCATGGGAATATAAAAGGGCCACTACAAAGATGGATGAATTTATTATTTTACATTTTTAAGTATGTTTAAAGAATACATTACCAGAATAAATAGTTGTTTTTTATATCGACTGAATTAGACCTAAAAGTTTTCTCACTTTTTTCTCTCTCTCTTTTATGCTTTTCTTATTTCTCGTATTCTTAACAGTAGATTATTATTTACTGTGCCCCCATAGAGGCTTGTTATAGGGGCACTCGACAAAGGGAAGGGACCCAGAGCGCCAGCGAGGGACCCAAGAAGAGGGGGAAACCATTGCACAGAGCAGGTAAGTATAACATGTTTGGTATTTAACAAAAAATGCCCTTTACAAACACTTTAAAAAGCAAAATTGGTCCATTGCTCATCCATAAAGTGTCATCAATTATACATTTTAGGGATCATGAACGTTTTGGCAGTTGTGGTTTCCTGTCTAATTACTGCTTTATTAAGTTGTTAAAAGTGGGGTTAGGAGATCTGCAAAGTAAATTATTGTTAGGCCATCAGGGCCAAAGTTTTTAGTTGGGCTTGAGTTATTTTTAATTACATGCGTTAATCCTAGTGATGTGATAGGTTGTTCAAGCATGTGTCTCTGAGGGTCTGTGAGGTTGTATAGCTGAGCTTTGGCAAAAAAATCACCTGCTTGTTAACCATTGGGAGGAACTTGTTGAGCTACATAAGTTCAATAGATATTTTCTGAATTTGTGAAGTACTTTGAAAAGATTGCTACTGACAGTCACCAGCTCTCTGATCAGGAAGCTGTGAGAACTGAGCCACCATCAACGTTTGATCGCTCAGTTCTCAGTGTTAGAGCTGGTGGGGGACAGATGCAGCATTGGACCGATGCTGCATCCACCTAGGTAAGTATGAATTTACAAAAAAGCTAAAACCCATACTTCTCATTAATAAGAAGAGGGGGGGTTGGGACTTTGAGTGAGATGTGTGTTTGCACAATTTAAAATTATTCAGGGACAAAAAGAACCCAGAGGGAAGTGAAAGACCAAGGGACAAAAAGAACCCAGAGGGAAGTGAAAGGGTGGGTACCTGGCAACCCTGGTGGTGGTGCTAAGGCTAACACGTGTGTTCCAAAGTGTGTGTAGCATGAAATGGGAAACCATTGCTTCCCACAGGCCACAATGCATGACGCCCCCACGCTGGGCGTGTTGGGGTAGGGCATTCTCACCAGGACAGCTTACGCAGAAGTGACCAGTGCTTGGGGGGATGTCCAATGCACGCTGGAGATGGAGTCAATGCTGCCGGCGCCGCATCACCAAGAGGTGAAGTCATGCGCTCGGCGCAGGGAGTGACACTGATGCACCTTCGGAGGCCCACCCAGTCCCCCAGTGATGGACAAGGAGGAGAGGGGAGGCTCCGGGTGTGCATCACAGTTTCTGGCCCAGAAACAGAACAGGCAAACAAAAACAAACAGTCCGCATGCCTCAAAGAAAAAAAATAGCAATGTTCGTATTTACAAATACTGATAAATGAAAGAGTGGAAATATGAATGCCTTCCATATAAATTTATTATTGGGATTATTATATGCGGACCAACATCAAACAGGGTCAGCTATCAATAATAAATAGCATTGATTCCATTTCCAACGTGCGTTGCGCATCCCCCCAGGCCCTGGTCGCTTCTGCGTCAGCTGCTCTTGTTAGAATGCCCTACCTCAACATGCACCCATGTACCTTAAATGGAAAATGAGGGATATAAAGTGTATCTAATCTAAAGTGTAGATACTTACTTTACTTTCCCTGTCCGATTTACCTGCACAGAAAATCTTATTCGGCTATGTTAAGGCTAAAAAATATAAAAATATCCAAAGTTCAAAAAATATAAAAAAAAACTATATGTTGGACTAACAGAAGAACACCAAACTTTTCCTTTTGAAAGCACAGGAGCAGGTATAAACACCTAATGTTCATTTCCAAGACTTTAAAAGCATATTAGCTTGTCAAAGTCTTCCATATCTGGTGATGGACAGCAGAGTCCTATGCCGCGTACACATGATCGGAATTTCTGTCCAAAAAAACTTGGATGGTTTTTCCGACAGAATTCCGCTCAAGCTTGCCTTGCATACACACGGTCACACAAAAGTTCCCTGAACTTTCGACCGCCAAGAACACGGTGACGTACATCACTACGACGAGCAGAGAAAATGAAGTTCAATGCTTCCAAACATGCGTCAACTTGTTTCCGAGTATGGTGATTTTTTTTGCGCATCAGAATTGCATACAGACGAATGCATTTTTGGATATAAACTTTCCCCGACCGAAAAATAGAGAACATGCTCCCAATCTTTTGCTGGCTGAAATTCCAGCAAAAGACCGATGGAGCATACACACGGTCGCATTTTCCAACAAAAAGCTCTCATCTGAGTTTTGCTGGCGACATTTCCGATCATGTGTATGCAGCATTAGACATCCGGTTACCAGATCGGAGCTGCAGCATAGCAATTGCAACACTGTAGAACTGAAAGAACTATAGAATACAAAGTCCATATCCTCCGGCTATTGCAGCTCACAAGCCACAGATGTGCAGATACATAACCACCATGGTAGATGGAACTTGTTTGTTTGTACAGACAGTTCAGGCACTTGACCATCAGAGCAGATACAACAGTTCAGGTACGTCACAATCAGAACAGATAGAACAATTCATGTACAATTAGCTTGATTTCAAACCTTCATTCATGTAGAAAAATATACTTCAAATCAAACACCAGTTGTGTGTAAAACCCCAAGTTTAAACCTTTCATGCAGTATCACCCTTTCTCTTCCTGTACTGTGCACATCCTGCGGATTCTGTTTTTTCAAAACGTATGCGCACTGCAACCGTGGTCCTGCCGTACAGTTTCCCTACAATGATTATAGCAGAATATACCAAAGTAGGGATGAGCCGAACACCCCCCGGTTCGGCTCGTGGCAGAACATGCGTACAGACCAAAAATTTGTGTGAACACGCAAACCTCATTAAAGTCTATGGGACTCGAATGTGAAAAATCAAAAGTGCTAATTTTAAAGGCTAATATGCAAGTTATTGTCATAAAAAGTGTTTGGGGACCCGGGTCATGCCCCAGGGGACATGAATCAATGCAAAACAAAGTTTTAAAAACAGCCCTTTTTTTGGGAGCAGTGATTTTAATAATGCTTAAAGTGAAACAATAAAAGTGAAATATTCCTTTAAATATTGTGCCTGGGGGGTGTCTATAGTATGCATGTAAAGTGGCGCATTTTCCCCATGTTTAGAACAGTCCCTTCACAAAATGACCTTTCTTAAGGAATAAAAGTAATTTAAAACTGCTTTTGACTGTAATGTAATGTTGCCTCCCGACTCCAGCCCATTACCAGGCCCTTCGGGTCTGGTATGGGTATTAAGGTGAACCCCGCACCCAAATAAAAAAAAAAAAGGCGTGGGGCCCCCAGGCCCTATATACTCTGAACAGCAGCAGTATACAGGCAGTCCCCAGGTTACAAAGAAGATAGGGACTGTAGGTTTGTTCTAAAGTTGAATCTGTTTGTAATTTGGAACTGGTACATTTTGTAGACATGTGCAATTCGTTTCGTAAGGAATCGAAATTCAGCTGAATTTTGCATCTTTTGGACATTTGCATGCATCCGAATGTCTGAATAAAAAAATAACAAATTTAAACTAATACGAAAGAAATTATGGCAAATATAACGAATGAAATTGACATGATTCGGTAATTCGCTAAAGATCTAATGAAACAAAAGGTCAACTCAAAGTAAATCTTACAGTCCAATCAGCTGATTAATTTTGTGCTGGAGGTTGGATTACTGGCAAAGTTCATTCCTGAGAACTGAGTGAGAAGGGTGTTGTATTGTATTTGAGCAGAGGAAAAGACATATTGTCATTGTGTGTGTTAATAGATTCAATAAACAAACGACTTTCCAAACTACAAATCATTATCACGAATATATATACATATTTAAATATCGAATTTCAACTAATATGAAAGAAATTATAGCGGATATAATGAATTAATTCGACATGTTTTGAGATTCAGTATAACGAATATCGACACTCTACAGTAATAACGAATTATCCGAAAACAAATTAACGTAACATAATGAATATAACAGAATGAAATTATGTATTTTACGAATGACAACGAACCAAAACTGAACGAAATTTCCCGTTGTGCACAAGTCTAACATTTTGTAAGTGTAGCTCCAGCCAAAAAATCAATTTTTAAGCTTTTTAGATAACATAGGGAAGGGTTATCATCACCCCTGTAACATTTGTTTTTCTGTCTGTGCCCCTGTTCAGAAGATTTCACCTCACTTTCTGTCCCAATAACAATTGGATTTTAAACATTTTAGGCTGTTAGGGAAACAAGGATTGGTGATAAAGCATCAGTGGGGAGACACCTTTTTCCCATATTAACTCTTACAGGAGAGAATTTCCCTGCCTAGGGAAAGATTTCCTCTCACTTCCTGTTGTCTCCCTCCGTTTGTAAGTAGGAGTCGTTTGTAAGTCAGATGTTTGAAAATAGGGGACTGCCTGTATATACTATATGGACTGCCCTATACACTCTGCGGAAAATTGGGCCTTAGGTGTTGGTGGTACCAGAACACTCTAAGCCCTCACAGTTACTCTTGGTGGGTGCTGGAACGGGCCCTGTTGTGAAATATTATATCAAGAATTGTAATTGCATGCCCCTGTTAAACAGGGGCAGAAAATTGGGCCTTAGGTGGTAGTGGTGGTGGCACAACACTGTAAAGCCTCACAGATACTTTTGTTGAGGGCAGGAACAGGCCCTGCTGTGAAATATTTGTTCAAAAATTGTAATTACATGCCCTTTAAACAGGGGCAGAAAAAATGGGTCTTAGGCAGTGGTGGTGGTGCCACAACACTGCAACCCCTCACAGATAGGGATGAGCCGAACACCCCCCGGTTCAGTTTGCACCAGGACCTGCGAATGGACTGAAAGTTTGCGCAAACTTTAGAACCCCATTAAAGTCTATGGGACTCGAACGTTCAAAATCAAAAGTGCTAATTTTAAAGGCTAATATGCAAGTTATTGTCCAAAAAAGGGTTTTGGGGCCCGGGTCCTACCCCAGGGGACATGTATCAATTAAAAAAAAAGTTTTAAAAATGGCTGTTTTTTCGGGAGAAATGATTTTAATGATGCTTAAAGTGAAAAAAAGTGAAATATTACTTTAAATATCGTATCTGGGGGGTGTCTATAGTATGTCTGTAAAGTGGCGCATGTCTCCTGTGCTTAGAACAGTCCCTGCACAAAATGGCATTTTTAAAGGAATAAAAGTCATTTAAAACTGCTTACGGCTTTAATGTAATGTCGGGTCCCGGCAATATGGATGAAAATCAGTGAGACAAACGGCATGGGTACCCCCCACCCCCCAGTCTATTACCAGGCCCTTTGGGTCTTGTATGGATATTAAGTGGAACCCCACACCCAAATTTAAAAAAAAGGAAAGGCGTGGGGCCCCTAGGCCCTATATACTCTGAACAGCAGAATATTGGCGGTGCAAACAAGACAGGGACTGTAGGTTTGTTGTTAAGTAGAATCTGTTTGTAATTTTGAACTGGTACATTTTTTAATGTGCAGCTCCAGCCAAAAAATCTATTTTTAAGCTTTTTGGAAAACATAGGGAAGGGTTATCACCCCTGTAACATTTGTTTTGCTGTCTGTGCACCTCTTCAGAAGATTTTATCTCACTTTCTGTCCCAATGACAAATGTTTTTTGAAAATTTGGGGTTTTTAGTGAAACAAGGATTGGTGATAAAGCATCAGTGAAGAGGAGACACGTTTTTCCCATATTAACTCTTACAGGAGAGAATTTTCCTTCCTAGGGGTAGATTTCATCTCACTTCCTGTTGTCTCCTTCCGTTTGCAAGTAGGAGTCCTTTGTAAGTTGGATGTTTGAAAGTAGGGGCCTGCCCTATATACTCAGCAGAAATTGGGGCCTTATGTGTTGGTGTTGCCACAACACTGTAAGCCCTCACAGTTACTCTTGGTGGGTGCTGGAACAGGCCCTGCTGTGAAATATTAGATCAAGAATTGTAATTACATGCACCAGTTGAACAGGGACAGAAAATTGGGCCTTTGGTGATGGTGGTGTTGCCACAAAACTGTAAGCCCTCACAGTTACTCTTAGTGGGTGCAGGAATGGGCCCTGCTGTGAAATATTAGATCAAGAATTGTAATTACATGTCCCTGTTGAACGGGGGCAGAAAAATTGGGCCTTAGGCACTGATGCGCAGGAATGAGCCCTGCTGCAAAGTATTGCTTTAAAAATTGTAATTATACGCCCCTGTTAAACAGGGGCTGAAAAATTGGGCCTTGTGCACGGGTGCTGGTGCCACAACACTGCAACCCCTCACAGATACTATAGTTGGAGCGCAGGAATGAGCCCTGCTGCAAAGTATTGCATCAAAAATTGTAATTACACACCCCTGTTAAATAGGGGCAGAAAAATTGGGCCTTGGCCACTGGTGGCGGTGCCCAGAACCAAAAATGTTATTACAAGCTATTAGCATGGAGGAGGAGGAGGAAGAGGATTGTGACTCAGCATAACAGGATAGTCACTCAGCATCAGCATAGGCAGTCTTGAAGGAATCTCACATTAAAAAAAAATCAATCAGTTACATCAGCATCAGGTGCTTGGTAGCTGGTGATCCAAGACTGATTAATTTTTATGAAGGTCAGCCGATCGACCGATTCGGTGGACAGGCGCACCCTGTGATCGGTTACAAAGCCTCCAGCAGCACTGAATGTGCATTCCGAAAGAACGCTGGATGCAGGACAGGCCAGTAGGTCAATTGCATACTGTGCAAGCTCTGGCCAGTGATCCATCCTCAAGACTAGGGATGAGCCGAACACCCCCCGGTTCGGTTCACAGCAGAACTTGCGAAAAGGCAAAAAATGTGTTCGAACACACGAACACCGTTAAAGTGGGACACAAACATGAATAATCAAAAGTGTTCATTTTAAAAGCCTATATGCAAGTTATTGTCATAAAAAGTGTTTGGGGACCTAGGTCCTGCCCCAGGGGACATGTATCAATGCAAAAAGAATTTTTAAAAACTGACGTTTTTTCGGGAGCAGTGATTTTAATAATGCTTAAAGTGAAACAATAAATGTGTAATATTCCTTTAAATTTCGGACCTGGGGGATGTCTATAGTATGCTTGTAAAGGGGCGCATGTTTCCCGTACTTAGAACAGTCTGACAGCAAAATTACATTTCAAAGGAAAAAAGTCATTTAAAACTACTCGCGGCTATTAATAAATTGTCGGTCCGACAATACACATAACAGTTAATTGATAAAAACTGCATGGGATTTCCCCACGGGGAATCCTGAACCAAAATTTTTTAAAAATGCGCGGCGGTCTCCCTAAATTCCATACCAGGCCCTTCAGGTCTGGTATGGATTTTAAGGGGAACTCCGTGCCAATTTTTTTTTAAAAAAATCCAAAAATCCATACCAGACCCTCGAGCACGCAACCTGGAAGACCGCAGGAAAAGAGGGGGAACGAGAGCACCCCCCTCCTAAACCGTACCAGGCCACATGCCCTCAACATTGGGAGGGTGCTTTGAGGTAGCCCCCCAAAGCATCTTGTCCCCATGTTGAGGGTTGTGGGGGTCTGTGGGTGGGGGGCTAATCAGAATCTGGAAGCCCCCTTTAACAAGGGGACCCCCAGATCCCAGCCCTTCTGTGTGAATTGGTAATGGGGTACAAATGTACCCCTACCATTTCACAAAAAAATGTCAAAAAGGTTAAACACAAGAGACGGTTTTTGACAAGTCCTTTATTAATCTCTTGTTCTTTCAGCTTCTTCTTCCATCTTCTTTCTTCTGGTGTTCTTTCGGTGTTCTTCTTCTTCCTCCATCTTCTTCTTAATCTTCTTCTTCTCCATTTTCTTCTTTTTCGTCCGCTCTTCTCATCCCGCATCTTCCTCCAGGTTTCTTCTCTGCTCCGTCCGCACGATCCGCCTCAGTGGGAGTTTTCAGCCGTGTGACGCTTCGCTTCTTCTGACACTTCTTACATAATGGAGGGCGGGGCAACCCGGTGACCCTGACCTCCTCTGACGCATGGGGAATTCACAGAACTTCCCTGAGGCTTTCCCAGTGTTGTCAGAGGGGGGTGGGGTCACCCAGTTACGTGACCCTGCCCCCCTCTGACATCAACATGGGGACAAGGTGCTTTGGGGGGCTACCTCAAAGCACCCTCCCAATGTTGAGGGCACGTGGCCTGGTATGGTTCAGGAAGGGGGGCGCTCTCTCACCCCCCCTCTTTTCCTGCGGCCTGCCAGGTTGCGTGCTCGGATAAGGGTCTGGTATGGATTTTTGGGGGACCCCACACCATTTTTTTAAAAATTTTGGCGCGGGGTTCCCCGTAAAATCCATACCAGACCTAAGGGCCTGGTATGGAATTTAGGGTGGAACCCCATGCCATTTTTTTTTTTTTAATTTTGATTTGGGGTTCCCCTGTGGGAAAATGCCGTTTTTATCAATGAACTTTTATGTGTATTTTTGGACCGACAATTCATTATAGCCGCGAGTAGTTTTAAATGACTTTTTTTCCTTTGAAATGTCATTTTGCTGTCAGACTGTTCTAAACATGGGAAACATGCGCCCCTTTACAGGCATACTATAGTCACCCCCCAGGTACGAAATTTAAAGGAATATTAAACTTTTATTGTTTCACTTTAAGCATTATTAAAATCACTGCTCCCGAAAAAACGGCCGTTTTAAAACTTCTTTTTTGAATTGATACATGTCCCCTGGGGCAGGACCAAGGTCCCCAAACACTTTTTAAAAGGTGTTCTGCGGCTTTCAAATTTGCCGCGAACACCCCAAATTGTTCGCTGTTCGGCGAACTGGCGAACAGACGATGTTCATGTCGAACATGAGTTTGACTTGAACTCGAAGCTCATGCCTACTCAAGACCCATTAACCCAGAGGATTTTCAGCGGGAAAGGTGTCCAAGTCTGATCTTGCCCCTAGGTAATCCTGCACCATGTGAATCAGACGCTGGTGATGGTTGCTGGAACCGATCAGACCTTGGGGCTGCGGACTAAAAAATTGTCTAAACCCATCGGTCAGATGGCCACCTTCTCCACCGCTCCTTCTTTGACTGACTGAAGTCTCAGCAATACGATATCCAGGAACAGGAGTTTGTAACCTCCCAGTCTCTGGGAACGCGTTGCACAGACCTTTCTGCAAGGCCTTCCGAAGATGTTTCATCCTCTGCTCCCTCTGCGATGGCAAGATAAGGTCTGCAACCTTACCCTTGTAACGTGGATCAAGGAGGGTTGCCAGCCAGTAATCATCCCTCCCCTTGATACCACGAATATGAGGATCCTTCCGCAGGCTTTGCAGGATCAGGGAGGTCATGCAGCGTAGGTTTGCTCAGGCATTCGGTCCAGAGTCCTCTGGGTCACTAAGGACGACATGATTCGCAGCCACCTCCTCCCAGCCATGTACAAGTCCATGGGTTTCTTGGGACTGTAAATGATCCCTTAAAGACTGCTGCTGATGCTGAGTGCCAGGCACCACCTCCATGCTGACACAATCCTCCTCCTCCTCCTCTTCCTGTGTGATCGGCAGGCATGCAGGAACACTGTCCGGATAATGGGGGCCTTGAGAGCTAAGGAAGTCCTCCTCTTCCTGTCTCTGTTCTGCCTCAAGTGCCCTGTCCATTATTCCACGCAGCGTGTGCTCCAACAGGTGGACAAGAGGGACAGTGTCACTGATGCATGCACTGTCACTGCTCACCATCCTCGTGTCCTCCTCAAATGGTGACAGGACAGTGCATGCATCCCTGATCATGGCCCACTGGCGTGGGGAAAAAAAACAAGCTCCCTTGACCCTGTCCTGGTGCCATAGTCGCACAGGTACTCATTGATGGCCCTCTGCTGCATGTGCAGCCGCAGCAGCATGGCCAACGTTGATTTCCAACTGGTGGGCATGTCACAGATTAGGCGGTTCTTGGGCAGGTTTGGGTACCTGCCCAAGAACCGCTGCACCACCAAGTTAAGGACGTGAGCCAAACAGGGCGCATGGGTCAGTTGTCCCTGTCGGAGGGCGGACAGGAGGTTGGTGCCATTGTCGCAAACCACCATTCCTGCCTTAAATTGGCTTGGCGTCAACCACCTCTGAACCTGCCCCTGCAGAGCTGACAGAATCTCTGCCCCAGTGTTGCTCCTGTCCCCCAAGCACACCAGCTCAAGCACTGCATGGCATCTTTTGGCTTGCGTAGTTGCGTAGCCCCTTGAATTCCTACGGAGCACCACTGGTTCCGAGGACAAAGCACAGGAAGAGGCCATGGAGGCAGGGCCGTCTTTAGCGCAGGGCAAACGGGGCACTTGCCCTGGGCCCAAACTTTGTTGGGGGGCCCGCGCTAGCCGTGAATTGGGGCCCCGATCACAGGTTTGCAGAGCGCACAGAGGACACGGGAGGATGTATTCCTTGCTAGCCAGCTGAGAGGGGGTGGGGCCGGGAGCTCCACTGACGCTCTGACCCCGCCCACGTGCAACCTGTGTACTCGGAAAAGAGCTTCTGTAGTGAGAGCCTGTGATCGGAGTGCGAGTGTCAGTGGAGCTCCCGGCCCCGCCCCCGGACCTCTGTATTCACTAGCCAGTATAGAGGGGGCGGGGCCAGGAGCTCCAATGACACTCCCACTCCGATCACTGGCTCTCACTACAGGCGCTCTATTCCCAGTACACAGGCTGCACGTGGGCGGGGTCAGAGCATCAGTGGAGCTCCCGGCCCCGCCCCTCTCAGCTGGCTAGCGCGGAATACATCCTCCCATGTCCTCTGTGCGCTCTGCAAAGCTGTCATCGGGGCGACCATTCACGGGTGATGTGGGCCCAGGGCTCACCCAACAAAGCGTCAGTGGAGCTCCCAGCTGCTTTAGTGAGAGCAGAGAGTGGAAGCCCCGCCCACAGTCCTGAATGTATGTAGTGAGTTTGGCTGGCCAGGTATGTACTTACAACCATAGAATGCCTGAATGTTTAAACCCTGAGCTGTGTTATTCAACTGTAAAGCTGTGCATTGCTGAAAGTTCTCTGACCATCCCCTGTATAATGTCTGCAGTCTCTGGTAATCTCCTGCAGTATGTCCGCAGTCTCTGATTGTCTCCTGCAGTATGTCCGCAGTCTCTGATTGTCTCCTGCAGTATGTCCGCAGTTTCTGATTGTCTCCTGCATTATGTACACAGTCTCTGATTGTCTCCTGCAGTATGTCTGCAGTTTCTGATTGTCTCCTGCATTATGTCCGCAGTCTCTGGTAATCTCCTGCAGTATGTACACAGTCTCTGATTGTCTCCTGCAGTATGTCCGCAGTCTCTGATTGTCTCCTGCAGTATGTCCGCAGTCTCTGATTGTCTCCTGCAGTATGTCCGCAGCCTCTGAATGTCTCCTGCAGTATGTCCGCAGCCTCTGAGTGTCTCCTGCAGTATGTCCGCAGCCTCTGAGTGTCTCCTGCAGTATGTCCGCAGTCTCTGGTAATCTCCTGCAGTATGTCCGCAGTCTCTGGTAATCTCCTGCAGTATGTCCTCAGTCTCTGATTGTCTCCTGCAGTATGTCCGCAGTCTCTGGTAATCTCCTGCAGTATGTCCTCAGTCTCTGATTGTCTCCTGCAGTATGTACGCAGTCTCTGATTGTCTCCTGCAGTATGTCCGCAGTCTCTGAACCTCTCCTGTAGTATGTGTATTAATGTGCCCCTTTACTTGCTCAATTATTTGGGATTGCTCCACTGCTCAGTGAGAGGTAATGATGTGCATGAACCTCTAGCAACCAATCAGCAAACAGTAGTGATCTGCTTTAATCTCTAGCAACCAATCGGCAATCAGTAAGTGCTAATGTGCCGTAACCCCTAGAAACCAATTAGTGAGCGCTAATAATGTACATTAACCTCTAGCAACCAATGGGCAAGCAGAAATTATGTGTTGTAACCTCTAGAAACCAGTCATTGCAATTGCTGTGTGATCTGCTGCAGTAAACTGATTTTGAGTCTACCTGCTATTTTTTTTATGTCTCAGAATGGAGGGGGGGCCCCAAGAAAATGTTTGCCCAGGGCCCAATCAAAATTAAAGACGGCCCTGCATGGAGGAAGAAGAAGAGGAGGGGGTGGAGGAGAGAGGTGTGTCAGAATCACCAGTAGTGGCATTTTGGAGGAACAACCTCCAACACTACTGCACCTTGTCCTGCATCCTTCCCATCTGCCAGCAGAGTCACCCAATGTGCCGTGAAACTTAGGTAACGTCCCTGTCCATGCCTGCTGGACCATGAGTCAGCGGTAATATGCACCTTACTGCTGACCGCCCTGTCCAGCGAGGCCAAGACATTGCCTTTCACATGCCGGTAGAGAGCCGGAATCGCCTTCCGTGAGAAAAAGTGGTGTTTGGGAACCTGCCACTGAGGAACTGCACATTCCACAAACTCATGGAAGGGGGCAGAGTCTACTAACTGAAAAGGTAGCAGTTGAAGTACTAGCAATTTTGCCAAGCTAGCATTTAACCTCTGGGCATGTGGATGGCTGGGAGCGAACTTCTTTCTGCGGGGCAGCAGCTGGGGCAGGGAAATTTGCCTAGTACAATCTGACGTCGGTGTACCGATAGCAGATTGCCCGCAAGTACTTGGCTGTGACACACCTAATTCTACACCTTCATTCCTCTCAGTGCAGGTCTCAGAGAGTACTGAAGGTATACTGGGGTTGGAGATCCCAGCTGATGAGGAGCAAGGAGAGGTCCTCTTTGGTGTGGGTATTTTAGGTACGCTTGCCAAGGAACTGCATGGCAGGTCAACATATGTCTGGTCAAGCATGTGGTGCCCAAGCGGGAGATGTTTTGGCCACACGAGATACGCTTGAGACATATGTTGCAAATATATGGTAAACGTTACGCGCTACCCCCAACTGTGATAAACCAATGTGAAATTTAAATTGCCTGTTTAGGAGAAACGTAGCATTGGGTGGAGCCAGAGGACCTGACGTCACCACACTCTCAGCTGATCGGCTTCGGCGTCGGCTGTGTTTTTTAATTGCAACGGTGTTTTACCCTGCCAATGCTTTGATGTCAGTTGTCCATTCATGGATTAAAGCATTTTAAACTACTGCACAATGAAGTGCCTCTTTTTCTTTTAAAATATACTATTTCCCGCTACAAGTGGTCTTGCTGGAGCCGCTAATGGAGGAGAGTGTTCCTGATTGCCGCCTCTGAAATTTCAACTACCTGGCACGGAAGGAAGTCTGTCTCTACTCAAAGACCAGCTGTTCCTGACCCAGAGAGGAGTTTGTTCAGGCTTGCATGATCTCTGTGGTGGGGATCCATCAAATCTGGTAAGCAGCCCCCTTTTCCTATTTCTGCACTGTCTTAGAAGATCCATAGAAGATTTACTAAAGACTTAAAGAGGAATCATCACACCTCCGGTTTATGATACCATCATTTTCCATCTCAAAAAAGGCCCACACCAAAGAACTTTTGGAATAACGTGCAGAGACAGCAGCGCCCTGCACATGTGGAGCTCTGCGGTGTGATGCAGTCAGTGTGCTGCCCTTAGGCTGGCCCCTGGAGGGCATCCTGCCTCATTGGTGATGTGCTTCTTCCTCCTCTCTCTCTCCTATCAGGCACCCATGTGGAGTCAGTGACCTCATCATCCCCTCCCTCCTTATCACTTGAGCAAAGCTGGCAGTATGCTGCAGCTGGGGGAACATGACTGCCAGATTGCTGTCCTTCTTGGGCACCCCCTCTATATACCGATTATACTGCAGCTAGAAGAATCAACTGTCTGCCTGTAGTATTATTAGTATGAGAACACCTGCACTTGTCTTCAGGTAGCTATACTGTAGGTGCAACTGTGCAGGGTACACGGTACAGTAACTGGAAATACGTCAAGAGCCTACACAAGCACCTTACTTCAGGTAGCTATATTGTAGGTGTAACTGTGCAGGGTACACAGTACAGTAACTGGAAATACGTCAAGAGCCTACACAAGCACCTGGCTTCAGGTAGCTATACTGTAGGTGCAACGGTGCAGGGGACACAGTAAAGTAACTGGAAATACGTCAAGAGCCCACACAAGCACCTGGCTTCAAGTAGCTATACTGTAGGTGCAACTGTGCAGGGTACACAGTACAGTAACTTGAAATACATCAAGAGCCCACACAAGCACCTGGCTTCAGGTAGCTATACTGTAGGTGCAACTGTGCAGGGTACACAGTACAGTAACTGGAAATATGTCAAGAGCCTACACAAGCACCTGGCTTCAAGTAACTATACTGTAGGTGCAACTGTGCAGGGTACACAGTACAGTAACTGGAAATACGTCAAGAGCCTACACAAGCACCTGGCTTCAGGTAGCTATACTGTAGGTGCAACTGTGCAGGGTACACAGTACAGTAACTGGAAATACGTCAAGAGCCCACACAAGCACCTGGCTTCAGGTAGCTATACTGTAGGTGCAACTGTGCAGGGTACACAGTACAGTAACTGGAAATATGTCAAGAGCCTACACAAGCACCTGGCCTTCAGGTAGCCAGAAATACTGTAAATACTGTAAAAACTCCTGCCTGCCTGTCAGTTTATCAGGAAGAGAAGAACAGGATCTAGCTAAACTGAATACAATGTGTGTATATATATATTTATATATATATATATATACATACAACACCTGGGATGCATATATACACAATACACTGTAAGTGCAGCTAACTGACTAGACCTGCCTACTCTATCTAACTTAAATCAAATGACACTGTCTCTCTGTCTATCTCTCTCCAGTCTCCATCGCAAAACACTACACAAGGCCGCCACGGAGGTGGCCTTATAAAGTGAGGGCATGTACTAAACCCCCATAGCCATAATTGACCAAAGCCTCCTTGTGATTGGCCAAGCATGCGGGTCATAGTGCATGCTTGGCCAATCATCAGCCACCAATGAACTGCGATGCCGCAGTGAATTATGGGCCATGACGCACCACTCGAATTTGGCGCGAACGGCCCATATCGTTCGTAATTTGGCGAACGACCGAACACACGATGTTCGAGTCGAACATGCGTTTGACTCGAACACATAGCTCATCTCAAGTTAAGACCTATGTTGCAAATAGCAGCAGTGGGTTCTGATGCACTCGTCTTAAAAAAGGCCCACACCAAAGAACTTTTGGAATAATGCGAAGAGACAGCAGCGCCCTGCACATGCGGGGCTCTGCGGTGTGATACAGTCAGTGTGCTGCCCTTAAGATGGCCCCTGGAGGGCATCCTGCCTCGTTAGAGATGTGCCTCCTCCTCCTCCTCCTCCTGTCTCCTATCAGGCACCCACGTGGAGTCAGTGACCTCATCATCCCCTCCCTCCTCATCACTGGAACAAAGCTGGCAGGATGCTGCAGCTGGGGGAACATGACTGCCAGATTGCTGTCCTTCTTGGGCACCCCCTCTCTTTGGGCTCACGTTACTGCCTTCCTTTAACTGGGTACCATCATCGGAGCCTTCAAAACACTGGGCATCCTCCTGGAGCATGTACCCAACACTGTGGTCAAACAGTTCGGGGGACTCCTCAGGAGGACATGGTGGGGCTAGGGAAGGAGTGACTGATGCCACTGAGCCGAGGGAAGAGGCCGTGTTGGCAGCTGCTTTGCTAGACAAAGTACCCTGAGCCTGGGTGAGAGAGGATGAGGAGGATGAGGACGGCTTGGTCATCCACTCTACCAAGTCTCAACACGGCCAGCTGCCGAAAAAAAGGACAAGCGTGTCCCACGGCCACGTACTGATAAGGATGCACCGTCTCCACGACCAGCACTGTTGCCTCTAGACCCAGAGCCTGCTTGCCCTCTTTTATTGGCTTGTGACTGTCTGCGTCTCCTTGTTGGCCTTCCAGACATACTAATGGCCTGCAGTGAGATGTAGCTGCACAAAGCTGGGATGTATATATATACTGATACTGCAGCTAGCAGAATCAACTGCCGGCCTATAGTATTATTAGTATGAGAACACCAGCAAGTGTCTTCAGGTAGCTTTAGGTGCACACTGTGCACAGGACACAGTAAACTAACTGTAAATACTGTAGCTGGCTGCCTGTGGTATTAATAGGATCAGAACAGCAATTGTCTTCAGGTAGCTTTAGGTGCACACTGTGCAGAGGACGCAGTACACTAACTGTAGATACTGCAGTTGCCTGCCTGTGGTATTAATAGGATCAGAACAACAGCAATTGCCTTCAGGTAGCTTTAGGTGCACACTGTGCAGAGGACGCAGTACACTAACTGTAAATACTGCAGCTGCCTGCCTGTGGTACTAATAGGATCAGAACACCACCAATTTTCTTCAGGTAGCTTTAGATGCACACTGTGCAGAGGACTGTCTATCTCTCTGCCGCCGCTGCAACACACTACACAATGCCGCCACGCAGGCGGCCTTATATAGCGTGGGGCGTGTACTAAACCCCCTGAGCCATAATTGGCCAAAGCCACCATGCGAATGTTCTACCCAATGTTCGACCCGAACAGAAAGCTCATCCCTATACCAAAGTACATGCTGCTATAATCAAGCTTGAACACACACACAGGAAACAGGAACAGTACGGGAAGATATACAACCACATTTTTAGTGTAATTGTTTGGGTATTCTTACACAGCATTAAAAATAAGTAAACCATCCCAAATGTAATACAATATTACTATTAATCAAACACTAGTATTTCTTCTCTGTTTTTTCGGATAAACCCATCATGCAGCATCAAAATTATTAGCGGCTCTGTTTACAAGTGGTTCTAACAGCAACTGCCATTACATTCACATAAACATAAACAAAAATTCAAACAATTAGACAACGCAAGTTGTCAATGGAGGCTGTAATCTTTGTCCTTAGTTCTTGGACATCAAACCATATCAGATAGGTGGATTGATGCTCTTTAGTACTATCTGGGAACTAAACAAAATGAAAGATCTTAATGGGTTATCATTATATTTCCTAGAAAAAAAATTAATTGTTAGCAACAAACACACATAAACCACAAAATGCAAAATGTATCGCCATGTTGTTTCATGAGTGCACTCTTTTCTACCCATATTAAATGAGCTCATATTAATTAGTTAAATTAATTCATTAAGTATCACCACGTGGATTTTCATTAAAGGACGTCCCTCAAAGTTGTCAATAATTCACCATTGTTAAAATTACTTTTACAGTAAAATTTATTACAGTGGTTCTCAACTCCAGTCCTCAGGACCCACCAACAGGCCAGATTTTAAGTATTACCTTGGGGAGTTGCAGACTAGAATACTGCAATCACTGAGCAGCAAGTGATATCACCTGTGATGTATTTCAGCTATCTTGCAAACCTGGCCTGTTGGTGGGTCCTGAGGACTGGAGTTGAGAACCACTGATTTATTATGTGTTCATCACATTGTGCACAAAGATTATACATCACCAAATCCATATTGATTTTTCTATTTCAACCTCTTGTTTAATCCCATACAGATATTGGAAACTTCTAGGAGCAGATCTGGTTCCTTCTGTATTAACGAAAAAACGTATAAAACAATTATTAGTGTTGTATTCTAAAGTATCAAACTTCAATACAATCACCAATAAGGACAATACAAAGTAGACATGCATACTTATCTCCAGTGATCATTGTTGTCCTATCTTAGGCTGTTGCTCTTTGCTTGGTCATACATTTAACGTGTTATACAAAACGTTCTTTACTAGTCAACTTGTTTTCCTGACTGCCATTAAAGAAACATACACAGCCTTTATCAGTGGGTGGAGCCTTTTCCCTTTCTATGCCCAGTAGGCTGGAATGGAGAACTTTAAAGTAATTATAATAGTCATGGCAACTTTTCAGGAATTTAAAGAGCTGTGTGAAGTTGGCACCCCATGTTTGTAAAACCTGAATAAAAATATACCATTCGTCTGTGCGGCAAAAACGAGAGCTTGTGCCGCTTCGGTTTCTGAGATATTAAACATTCGATTTAATGCAAGCCCCGCCCACTTTGCACACCATTTTGCTGATTTTTAAAAACAAGCACAGTATTCGTTTGTGAAGCATTTGTGCTGGTTTGTCCTGCAAAAATAAAAGGTTTGTGCCACTTTGGTTTCAGAGATATTGTGCATTATATGTTGCCAAACCACACTAACTTTACACCTCGTTATTAAAGCTTACATACAAAACCTACAGAACCTATGCTCAGCTTCGGTTCCCTTAATGTAATGCTCTTTCCACTGTACCGGGCACTGCACTTCATACTGTACCCTGGAAAAGGCAGTATTAGAGCTCGAACAACTTTTTGCTTGATGGTTTCACTGCTAGCTCAGGGAATCCAGGGTAAATTTATATTCAACCTCTTTAATTTTACTTATTATTAATAATTATGCAATGTATGCAATTGCAGTGAAAACAATACATTTGGAATAGGTGATTGTGTGTTTGCCGTTTGTTTCAGTGTGTATACAAACTATTTTTTTGCAGCACTAGCAAGACAACCTAATATAGTGGTCAGGTGGCAACCCTAGTTGTGTTAATAACTGATGTCCCCATGTACTGTATACATCCTGTGTTCAGGTAAAAACATTGTAGTAACATATAGAAATGCTTTAAACCTTTCCTTTTTACACACAGGGTAATCAAGAGCATTAGGGTACATTAAAAACCTTTTATTCTATGTATGCACTGTGAAAATGTGTTTAGAAAATAAATTGTAAAATTTAGGTTACAGTATGGTGATCTCCAGTGCTCTGGGGCAGAGTCTTTTCAGACTGTGTCACACATGGCGGTGAAAATTTCTGCCTTCGCACACCTATGTGCTGAAGTGACTGTAGTCACTCATTTTTTATTTGCAATGCACCAACAGCATTAGGCCTAAATTCAACACACAATGCATGAGCAGAATTGGCAAAGTACAAGTTTATAAAGGTGCACAAAATATGCATCTTTGTAAATGTGTATATGCACTTACTGTCTATTCGTACATAATAGCAAACTCTAAACGCATATGTGCGTTTAGGCAAGTACACATGTATACGTGTGTAAAACGCGCATGGTTTGCAGACCCAGACGCACCTTTGTTCCTTTTTCTGTGCACATTTGTTAGTGACGCAAAAACACAGCCCCATGAAGCTGTGTGCATGGGGCCATGTATTTGCATGTGCAGCATACAGATGCACACAGAAATTAACAGTACACAAATTAGTACAGAATTTTTTTATGCCCGTATGAATGAGGCCTCAAACAGGGTCTACAATAAATAAATATAAGTGGCTTTTCATAAAATATTGCACAGTTTACACTACATTGACTAAATTGAAATTCAGTATTATTTCTATAGTAGGACATGTAAAATTTGAGATTTAAATTGTTTTATTTCTAAACATGTTTACGCTACTTGTAAACATGCCTGCGATAGGCTGCAGCATTGTAGATTTCAATGCACTTGCCACGTCTGAGCCTCTATTGGCATGCTATATGTTGCAAGTTATAAGCGCATGCTTGTTAGTGTGGTAAGCCAAATTTCAAGAAAAAAGAACAACCAATTACAAAAAAAAATTTGTATTAGAACTAAACTGCAGTGTTGTTTAACAATGATGCCACGTACACACGATCGGATTTTTGGAAGGGAAATGTTCGATGTGAGCTTGTTGTCAGAATGTCTGAGTGTGTGTAAGCTCCATCGCACATTTGCTGTCGGAATTTCCGCACACAAATGTTTGAGAGCAGGTTCTCAAATTTTCCGACAACAAAGGAAAGTCTGATCATGTGTACACAAGTCCAATGAACAAAAGTCCACGCATGTTCACAATTTAAGTATGAGACAGAAGCGCTCGATCTTGTAAAACTAGCATTCATAATACACATTCGTCACGCATCAAATTTTTAAATCTTTCAATGCATCGCATTCTATTCTTCTTTATAATGCTAGAATAATGTAGTTGCTTTGCTGCTGATATTCACACAGAGTTCCGTCAAACGGATTTTTTTGTATTTCTCGTGATCTCATGAATAATCTTTGTTATTGTTGGTTTTTTTTTTTTTTTGAAAAAATTTCTCCAGATCTCCAGAATAATTTTTTTTTCTAGTGATCTCCATAATATTTTTTTTTGTCATTTTGTGTGTCAACACCATCATTATCTTGTATTTTTTTTTACCTCAAATAGTTTGGTTGGTGTTGGTGTCCCTTGTTATTTGACATTGTATTTTTGAAATGTACCTGCCTACTCACAAACAAACTGTCCTGTTTAAAGTAAAACATATAGCCAAGTATTTGTCAAAACAAAAAATTAAAATTTATTAGGGGTCCTAACAAAATAAAGAAGTCGGAATTGTGGAAGTCTTTGTACCCCAGGGCAGACATCAATTATTTGACAGGCCAAATTGGTAACCTGAGGAGTCCATTTAATAGGGAGCACAATATGGTCCAGGACTCCTAGAGATTGGGAGCAGCAGCAGATGACATACAGTATATGTCCCGAGGCTGTGGTCTTACAACAGCCTGCGTCTTTTGGAGGTGTTGCTGCATTGTTGGAGGTGTTGCTGGAGCTAGTGGTGGTGTTGCTGGAGGTTGTTGAGGAGTAATATGGTCCAACTCACACACGTGGCTTTTAGTTGTGAGTTGGCCCCTCATCCCCTTGTTTAGGGCCTGAAGTATTACCTCTTCACAGATGAAACGTTGGCCCTCCTCCATTTGTTCCAGCTTACTGGCTCAGACAGCCATATGACTCAGGGCCACCAGGGGTTGTTGTGAGGACCGCAGTAGCCTGCCTAATCAAAACAGTCGCTGGCTCCTCCAGGTTCTTTGCCTTCCTGGTCCTTTTTGTTGGAAGGCGGAGGGAAGGAACCTGGGATTCGGTCAGGCTGCTTTCCACGGCCACCTCCTGGCTGCCACTTTCCACGGCCACCTTCTGGCTGCCAATTTCCATGGCCACCTATTGGCTGCCACTTTCCACGGCCTCCTCCTGGCTGAGATTTTCCTGTGTATGAAAATAGGACATAGTTTTAGTTTTTTTGGTCATCAATCACACACAATTTTGAGCTCATAACTGTTGCAAATTGAATGTTAACAAATAGAAGATAAATATCCTTCTGAACCCAGCATTTTTAATTCTTGTCCCGATCATTTTTGGCTACTATTGTCTATTGATATGTAAACCACTTTATTAAATCAGAAATTAGTGATCAATAATAACATCTAATTAACATCATTCAATTTTTGATTTTTGAAGAAATATGTTGACCAAATGCTAGACCGGGCTCAAGCTGGGCTCCTCCACAACATCTTCTTCCTGGTTGAAAGGCCCAGGTTGGACTTCTGAAACCTCATCTGATGTGGAAGGAAGTGTGGAAGGAAGTGTTGAAAGCGATGGCCTGGGTTCACTCTGGTCTGACAAAAAATGCAGTCTGACGTAGTACCAGAGCCTGGGGACATAAATGTCATCTGCTGCTGCCCCTGATCTCATGGAATCCTGGACCTTTTTGCGCTCCCTATTATATGTGCTCCTCAGGCCACCAATTCTGGCCTTCAAATAGGGATTGTCTGCCGTGGGAGTCAACAGCTTCACCAATTCCAACAGTTTCTCCAGTGCTGCCTTCCTCTTTTGCTTGTTGGAGTATTCTCGGTGCTTGATTTGCCAGAGACATGGCAGCTCCCTGTACATGTCTATGAAGTTTGGCAGGAAGTCTGGGTCAATAAATTTATCCATTTTCTCTGCAAGAGACAACACAAGAAAAACCCTAATGTCAGGCTAAACTCTCCTAATCTTGTCCCAATATAGGCCTCAGTCTATAAGCAGTATAGGCCACTAACCACTGATGCCCCAAGTTAAAATTGTACCTTCGTTTGCACAATCGGCGCTAATGCTACTCCGTCCTCCGCTCACAGATCGTACGTGCAACGCATGCACGTTTTGCTTTATATATACTGCACATGCATGAAACTTCACCCCTGACCTTCTTTCTAGTGTATTCCCCGCCCCTTCTCTTTCAACGCAGTGGGAGAGCACATGGCCGAGAGACAGCAGGTGCATGCAGAGAGCAGTAACAAGGAGGATGACGAAAGCAAGGCAATTCCCGATCCAGGAGGAGCTATAAGGCCTCAAATATGTCCTTTGTAGAGATGGTGGAGATGGTGGACATCTTGAAGAGGGCCGACTACGATGGGAAGTATGGACCATACAGCAACCCAAATGTGAGAAAGGCCAAGACCATGACTAAAGTTGTGAGCAGTCTGCACAGGAATTTTGGGGTACGACGATCCAAGAAGCAACTGAAGAAACACTGGTCAGACCTGAAATTGCGGGAGCAAGATCAGTACAGAAGGATCAAGAAAGTGCTTCAAAAAAATAAGTATTTGTCATGTGTTCCTATTATTATTATTACTTTAGTGCTGCTCCATGTGCTTTTCTTTACTGTTGTACAGTTTAAAATGGCAAGTTTGAGGTTCGTGGGCACAGTAATCGTTTGTTCTCCCACCAATATAATGTTTTTGGCAGATGCAGGTTAACTACATTTGTTCATGCCTATTTGTATTAAAAGAAGTTTAGTATATTGTTGTCTAGATGGGTTTGTAACTAAAATGAAATGCAAACTTGATTCAGTGTAAGGAGAGGACACTCAGCAGCTGTTTACACATCTGGACGCAGGAGCACTAGTGTGGGACACCAGAACACCCTTTTTAGGGTGCCCCACACAGGTGCTCCAGTGGATACTAGGGTTCTCTCCATGTGTGAAACTTTAATAACAAAAAAGGTAAGTATTCCAGCTTTAGAAAGGGAAAAAAACATGTTTTCAGCTTGGAACTCTGGCAAAACAGACAATTGTTAGACACTTCCAATCAATGTTTTATATTCCTATTTCTTGCCTCAAATATCTGTGTGCTAAATATTCTTTTTTTTTTATTCACATAGGGTAGAAAAGAATCGGGACATCTGAGGACTCCATGAACCCCACTACTCATGAAGAAGGGGAAATACCCACACACCATGCAGAAGATGTGGAGGGAGAGGTTCATGAAGTGGGCAAAATAGTGACCACAACAGGTCAGTGTCTGAGACCACAGCTTCAGGTAATAGATGTATGCCTGCATATTTATAATACATGGTGTGTTTTTTTATTTTTAGGTGATGTGGATGTTGTGGAAGAAGAAACTAATTTCAACAGTGCACAGATCCTCATCGGTGAGAGCATGGAATCATGATTTAGAGATGGTCAAGCAAAATATCACTGATGTCCAAAAAAAATGACCAACATCATTGATGTTTTAGGCAGAATCTAAAAACAACAAAAATTGTAAAGTTGCTCGTTGTATTTCATATTTTTGATACATTTTTTAAGTGATTTAAAAGCCAAATTTTGAGGATGCACACAGAGGGGGTCATTTACTATAGCGCAATGGCGCTAATTCGCGCAAATTGCTGCAAATTAGCGCTAATTCGTGGCAATTTAGTGCGAATTAGCGCTAATAGCGCTAATTCGCGCTAAAACGGTATTCACTATAGCGCTGGTGAGAAAATTCTCCCAAAATCGAATTTACTATAGCTCCCTGAATCTAAATAGTGCCCAAACCCTTACTCTGCTAAAACCTAAAGAATTGCACATGGAAATAATGTTTAGAACATGATATAATTGTCTAAATGGTACTGAAATATGCGGTATATTATTTAAAGATTATCTGCTTTTAAACTGTGTGAAAAAGTGATTTCTACACTGAAATATCTTTAAAAGTCTGAAAAGTGAAAAATTCCCCGTTTTGGACAACTAGGTGGCAACACAACTGAGCATGCTCAGACCTGAAAATAACTCTCATTTTATCTCCAGTGTCTTTTTTACCTGGAGCTATAGTAAATACCAAAATGAGAGCTAATTAGAGAACATTTTTTGGAAGTTAAAATCTGCTCTAATTTAGTCCAAATGAAGTTTCAGTCACTGATTCTAATGGAACAATTCTAACTTTCACAAAAAAACCTTTTAATGTTGAGATGAAATGTATCTTTCTGTGAAATAAATATTCCTTTGCAACATTGTTGCTTCTACTTTTTGATTTTAAGAATGCTACAATGTGGAATGTTTTGATGTTTTGATAAAATATATTTTTCTCTGTCACTTTCACTTGTTACTCTTCATCTCACAACAATCTTTAACCTAAACACACAGGAGTCTTTATAATCCACAAACAATATTATTGCTGATGCAAATTTAAAATGAATCACATTTTTTTGTGCTTTTTATTATTTCCAAATATTCATAATTTGAGCCCAAACATGTGATATGTGTACCAACATCAGAAATCAAAATGTAATTCCCAAAAATTTGAGGGTAATATTCTACTCTCACCCACAAAAAACACCAAATATCACAGAATAAATCAAGAAGAATAACTCTTGAGTAATGTAATTCTATCACTTGTATGTCCATAGAAATGCAGTATTTATGTGTTTTTATGTGTAGTTTTGTGTAGTTATGTGTAGGAGACTCTCACATGTGGCAGCTCTGTGGCTTAGAGGTTAGAACTTCTGCTTAGTTATCCCTGAGGGTCTGGGTTCAAATCCCAACAATGTTACTGCATGTGGAGAAGTTGTCTCATCTCCCAGGTCCAATAATTATGTCTAAATGTAGTTGTTATGTGTAGGAGGGTTCCACCACCATTGTAAGTCTTTTCCAGATACACTATTTAGCCAAAAGTATTGGGACACCTGCCTTTACACACACATGAACTTTAATGGCAGCCCAGTCTTAGTCGGTAGGGTTAAAATTTGATTTGGTCCACCCTTTGCAGATAGAACAGCTTCTGGGAAGGCTATCCACAAGGTTTAGTGTGCCTATGGTAATGTTTGATCATTCTTCCAGAAGTACATTTGTGAGGCCAGGCACTGATGTTGGATGAGAAGGCCTGGCTCGCAGTCTCTACTCTAATTCAGCCAAAGGGTGTTCTATCGGGTTGAGGCCAGGACTCTGTGCAGGCCAGTCAAGTTTCCCCACCCCAAACTTGCTCATCCATGTCTTTATGGACCTTGCTTTGTGCACTGGTGTGCAAACATGTTGGAACAGGAAGGGGCTTTCCCCAAACTGTTCACACAAAGTTGGGAGCATGAAATTGTCCAAAATGTCTTGGTATGCTGATGTCTTAAGAGTTCCCTTAACTGGAAGCAAAAGATTGCCGCTCCAATCTCTCAAATCCGTATCAAGACACCCGCCCTAATGGAACTCACAGGTGCTGGCTCTGCACAAGCTTGTGGAAAGAGAAAAATATCCTGGACGGCCGCACACCATAGAAGACATCTTTATTGATATGAAGAAATAAAATCCAAATGCAGTCACCTCATGTACAGGGAGGAACAGGAAAGATAGCTAACATGTTTCACGCCCCATCATGGCGCTTATTCATAGCTTATTCACCAGCTATGAATAAGCGCCATGATGGGGCGTGAAACATGTTAGCTATCTTTCCTGTTCCTCCCTGTACATGAGGTGACTGCATTTGGATTTTATTTCTTCATATCAATAAAGATGTCTTCTATGGTGTGCGGCCGTCCAGGATATTTTTCTCTTCCCTTAACTGGAACTAAGAGGCCAAGCCCAACCCCTGAAAAACAACCCCAAATCATAATTACCCCTCCACCAAATCATTTGGACCAGTGCACAAAGCAAGGTCCATAAAGACATGGATTAGTGATTTTGGGGTGGAGGAACTTGACTGGCCTGCACAGAGTCCTGACCTCAACACAACAGAACACCTTGGGGATGAATTAGAGAGGAGACTGTAGGTCAGGCCTCCTCGTCCAACATCAGTGCCTGACCTCACAAATGCACTTGGAAGAATGGTCAAACATTCCCATAGACACACTCCTAAACCTTGTGGACAAGAAGAGTTGAAGCTGTTATAGCTGCAAAGGGTGGGCCAAATGAGTTTTGAACCCAATACTAATACTGGGATGCCATTACAGTTCATGTGCGTTTAAAGGCAGGCATCCCAATACTTAGGCCAATATATTGTATATTGCTTGTGACACTGAGCATGGCTATGGACTTAGGGCTGGTTCACACCACAGAGATACAGAGAACATGTGTGGGGATGCCTGGTGGGTAAGTGAGTAGCAGTTCTGTCTAGCAGCACCTGGGATGTTGGTTCAATTCCCCAACATGCTAATCCTTGTGTTGAAGTTTATATGTTATCCCTGTGTGGGTTTCTCACCACAATCCAAAGACATGCTGGCATTTTATTTGTCTCCTGTCAAAATAGGTTCTAATGTAAGAACGTTAATTTTGGACTTTATATTGGAAGCTCATTGCAGCCAGGGACTGATGTTAATGTTTATTAGCACTAATCATGCCCAGGGACTTGGACAATTCAAATTTTAGGGTTTGCACTGCACGGGTACATATGCTTAGAAAACTGTTGCTTTGTTTATGTGGATGCAAATGGACTTTGATCTTTGTCCTGTAGTTGGAGATTTGATGCACATAGCCAAGTGCTAACACAGTTGCGAATACTATTATGTGTTCCTGCCCATCAGGTGCAATCACTTTAGACATACATGAAGAGACAGATTGAAAGATACTGGTGGGCGTGTACTTCTATTGGGTGTGTCAGTGTGTTAACAATACAACCTCTCTTATATAAAGGCCTGCAGTAGGGGGTTTGTTTGGCCTGAGAAGGTCAGGTTTTTTGCTGTGATTTGTGGGGGAGAAGGAATGCTATTGGGAGATTTGATTAAATTCTTGTGCATTTTTTCAATCAAAAGTGGGTTTATGTGGCCATGCTGTCAATGTTGTGTGTGTATTGTTCCTGTCTGATCATGCAAACATCGTTTGGAAGCATCTGCTGACCTACTCTTTTTTATCTCGTTTATTCGTGTACACCGAAATGCAGCTTCCAGCAGAACATGGTCACCAATGTATGTATGTGTGGATTGTGGGCTGGTGGTGGGTGTTTTGAATAAGTCTTTTGTAATATTATGTTGGAATGCTTTGTAAGAATGACTGTTAAGTATGTTTCTATAATCTTGCAGATAGCAATGTGATGTGTTGCCCATTATACACAGAAATTAAAGCTGTGTCCACTCTAAGGTTTTGTCTAATTTTAGATTGTAAGCTCCTATGAGCAGGGCCCTTAAAATCCCATTGCTAAATGTAGCACCATATATCCTGTCCAAAATTTTTTGAAGCTAGTAAATGAATGTATTTTTTTGTTTTCCTGCTGGTAAAATAAAAGTACATTATTGAGCCTTGTGGTGGTTTGGTTTTTTTTTCTTCTACTTTCTTCTCTTTAGTTTGTGGGTGGTGGTTTTGGGAAAGTGCAATATCTCTTATATTTTATTTCAATATGTATTTGTGCACCAAAAAACTAATCTCTTTGCCCTGGTTCACATTGATGCTACTTTGAAATCGCGCTACTTCACTTGAAGTAGCACGATTTCAAAGTAGCAAGGTCAGCGTGATTTTAGGTGCTACTTGATAGACATCCGTGTGGCTTCATACACAAATGTCTATTGAAGTCGCACCAGAAATCGGCAAAAGCAAAGAGGAGGTGTGGCTCATTTTCCGGGAAAGGGTATGATAAGTACTTAATCAATGCGGGGGTGGATTTGGTAGTTAGATTTGGTGTGGGTGGGGTTCATTGATTTGTTTGGCATCCCCACACATTTGCTTCTGGCCCATGTGCACACATCACTTCCTGCATTTGTTCTGCTGATGTAAATGCAAGTATAAATGAGAGCTCCTTTCTATTAAAATATATATGACTTGTTTCACAGTTGGGCGACTTTGGACTTCCGAGTTGCTTGACAAGTTGTACCCCCATGATTCTTAATGAGAACTAGGGATGGGCCGTACACCCCCCTGTTCGGTTCGCAGCAAAACATGCGAACAGACAAATAAATTTGTGCAAACACCATTAAAACCGCTTCCTGCCCGCCGTACGCCAAATGATGTCCTCGGCTTTGAGCGGGGATATCTGAGTGATGTCTGTATGCATGGTATTGTCATAAAAAGTGTTTGGGGACCTGGGTCCTGCCCCAGAGGACATGTATCAATGCAAAAAAGTTTTAAAAATGGCTGTTTTTTCGGGAGCAGTGATTTTAATAATGCTTAAAGTGAAACAATAAAAGTGTAATATTCCTTTAAATTTCGTACCTGGGGGTGTCTATAGTATGCCTGTAAAGGGGTGCATGTTTCCCGTGTTTACTACAGTCTGACAGCAAAATGACATTTCAAAGGAAAAAAGTCATTTAAAACTACTCGCGGTTATACTGAATCGCCGGTGTCTTGCCGAGAAAGTTCCCTCGGCGGATAAGGTCCCCCCTGTACTGCGCAAGTGCTGCGCTTGCGCAGTACCAACGACTAGCAGCTGCCGAAAATAGCCAAAGATGAAAATCTTCAATCATCTGTACACGGCGCCTGCGCCCTGGGTCCAGGCTGAAGCCCAACCATCCAAGTGGACCTAGAGGGGGAATAAAAAAGTCCCTGGCCCGGTGGTTGTGGGGGTCTGCGGTAGGGATGAGCTTCGAGTTCGAGTCGAACTCATGTTCTACTCGAACATTGGCTGTTCGCAAGTTCGCCGAACAGCGAACAATTTGGGGTGTTCGCGGCAAATTCGAATGCCGCGGAACACCCTTTAAAAGTCTATGGGAGAAATCAAAAGTGCTAATTTTAAAGGCTTATATGCAAGTTATTGTCATAAAAAGTGTTTGGGGACCCGGGTCCTGCCCCAGGGGACATGGATCAATGCAAAAAAAAGTTTTAAAAACGGCCGTTTTTTCAGGAGCAGTGATTTTATTAATGCTTAAAGTCAAACAATAAAAGTGTAATATCCCTTTAAATTTCGTACCTGGGGGGTGTCTATAGTATGCCTGTAAAGGGGCGCATGTTTCCTGTGTTTAGAACAGTCTGACAGCAAAATGACATTTGGAAGGAAAAAACTCATTTAAAACTACCCGCGGCTATTGCATTGCCGACAATACACATAGAAGTTCATTGATAAAAACGGCATGGTAATTCCCCACAGGGGAACCCCGAACCAAAAAAAAAAAAAAAAAAATGATGTGGGGGTCCCCCTAAATTCCATACAAGGCCCTTCAGGTCTGGTATGGATATTAAGGGGAACCCCAGCCAAAATTTAAAAAAAAATTGACGTGGGGTTCCCCCTAAATTCCATACCAGACCCTTCAGGTCTGGTATGGATTTTAAGGGGAACCCCGCGCCAAAAAAAAAAAAAAAAAAAGGCGTGGGGTCCCCCTAAAAATCCATACCAGACCCTTATCCGAGCACGCAACCTGGCAGGCCGCAGGAAAAGAGGGGGGGACGAGAGTGCGGCCCCCCCCCCCTCCTGAACCGTACCAGGCCACATGCCCTCAACATTGGGAGGGTGCTTTGGGGTAGCCCCCCAAAACACCTTGTCCCCATGTTGATGAGGACAAGGGCCTCATCCTCACAACCGTGGCCGGTGGTTGTGAGGGTCTGCGGGCGGGGGGCTTATCGGAATCTGGAAGCCCCCTTTAACAAGGGGACCCCCAGATCCCGGCCCCCCCCCTGTGTGAAATGGTAAGGGGGTACTTACCCCTACCATTTCACTAAAAAACTGTCAAAAATGTTAAAAATGACAAGAGACAGTTTTTGACAATTCCTTTATTTAAATGCTTCTTCTTTCTTCTTTCTTCCTTCATCTTCTTCTGGTTCTTCTGGCTCTTCTGGTTCTTCCTCCGGCGTTCTCGTCCAGCATCTTCTCCGCGGCGTCTTCTATCTTCTTCTCCTCGGGCCGCTCCGCACCCATGGCATGAGGGGAGGCTCCCGCTCTTCTCTTCATCTTCTTCTCTTCTTCATCTTCTTCTTCATCTTCTTCTTCTTCTTCTTCTTCCTTCTTCTCTTCTTCCTGTCTTCTCCGGGCCGCTCCGCAATCCATGCTGTGGCATGGAGGGAGGCTCCCGCTGTGTGACGGCGTCTCTTCGTCTGACGGTTCTTAAATAACGGGGGGCGGGGCCATCCGGTGACCCCGCCCCCCTCTGACGCACGGTGACTTGAGAGACTTCCCTGTGACGTCACGGGGAATGCCACAGGAAAGTCCCGTCATGTCACCGTGCGTCAGAGGGGGGCGGGGTCACCGGGTGGCCCCGCCCCCCGTTATTTAAGAACCGTCAGACGAAGAGACGCCGTCACACAGCGGGAGCCTCCCTCCATGCCAGCATGGCTGCGGAGACTGAAGTCAAGCCATCAGACAGTTGCAAATCAGTGGTCTTGCTATCAGACGAGTATTTTTTGTTTGGATTTTAAACACACAAAAACTAAATATAACATAATGGATGTGTGACAGCTCTGTATAATCATTATATTATATGTTGCATCACCCTCTCTAACATTTACAATACGGCAAGATTTTACTGTGGAAATTTAAAGATACAGAGCCCCAAACACCAATCCATTGGCTACATAGTGACATTTTTCCAATACTTCTAAATGGGTTAAAAAAAAATTCTCCCATTGGACCAATACGTTTACAATGCAGATGTGTCATACACACCCCCCTCTATGATATCTTATAATACGGTAAGATTTTACTGTGGAAATTTAAAGATACAGAGCCCCAAATACCAATCCATTGGCTACATAGTGACATTTTTCCAATACTTCTAAATGGGTTAAAAAAAAATTCTCCCATTGGACCAATACGTTTACAATGCAGATGTGTCATACACACCCCCCTCTATGATATCTTATAATACGGTAAGATTTTACTGTGGAAATTTAAAGATACAGAGCCCCAAATACCAATCCATTGGCTACATAGTGACATTTTTTCAATATTTCAAATTGGGTTCAAAACCAATTCTCCCATTGGACCAATACGTTTACAATGCAGATGTGTCCTACACACCCCCCTCTATGATATCTTATAATACGGTAAGATTTTACTGTGGAAATTTAAAGATACAGAGCCCCAAATATCAACCCATTGGCTATATAGTGACATTTTTCCAATACTTCTAAATGGGTTCAAAAAAAATTCTCCCATTGGACCAATACGTTTGCAATGCAGATGTGTCCTACACACCCCCCTCTATGATATCTTACAATACGGTAAGATTTTACTGTGGAAATTTAAAGATACAGAGCCCCAAATACCAACCCATTGGCTACATAGTAACATTTTTTCAATATTTCAAATTGGGTTCAAAACCAATTCTCCCATTGGACCAATACGTTTACAATGCAGATGTGTCCTACACACCCCCCTCTATGATATCTTATAATACGGTAAGATTTTACTGTGGAAATTTAAAGATACTGAGCCCCAAATACCAATCCATTGGCTACATAGTGACATTTTTTCAATATTTCAAATTGGGTTCAAAACCAATTCTCCCATTGGACCAATACGTTTACAATGCAGATGTGTCCTACACACCCCCCTCTATGATATCTTACAATACGGTAAAATTTTACTGTGGAAATTTAAAGATACAGAGCACCAAATATCAACCCATTGGCTACATAGTAACATTTTTCCAATACTTCTAAATGGGTTCAAAAAAAATTCTCCCATTGGACCAATACGTTTACAATGCAGATGTGTCATACACACCCCCCTCTATGATATCTTATAATACGGTAAAATTTTACTGTGGAAATTTAAAGATACAGAGCACCAAATATCAACCCATTGGCTACATAGTAACATTTTTTCAATATTTCAAATTGGGTTCAAAACCAATTCTCCCATTGGACCAATACGTTTACAATGCAGATGTGTCCTACACACCCCCCTCTATGATATCTTATAATACGGTAAGATTTTACTGTGGAAATTTAAAGATACAGAGCCCCAAATACCAATCCATTGGCTACATAGTGACATTTTTTCAATATTTCAAATTGGGTTCAAAACCAATTCTCCCATTGGACCAATACGTTTACAATGCAGATGTGTCATACACACCCCCCTCTATGATATCTTACAATACGGTAAAATTTTACTGTGGAAATTTAAAGATACAGCGCCCCAAATACCAACCCATTGGCTACATAGTGACATTATTCCAATACTTCTAAATGGGTTCAAAAAAAATTCTCCCATTGGACCAATACGTTTGCAATGCAGATGTGTCATACACACCCCCCTCTATGATATCTTATAATACGGTAAAATTTTACTGTGGAAATTTAAAGATACAGAGCCCCAAATACCAACCCATTGGCTACATAGTGACATTTTTCCAATATTTCTAAATGGGTTCAAAAAAAAATTCTCCCATTGGACCAATACGTTTACAATGCAGATGTGTCCTACACACCCCCCTCTATGATATCTTATAATACGGTAAGATTTTACTGTGGAAATTTAAAGATACAGCGCCCCAAATACCAACCCATTGGCTACATAGTGACATTTTTTCAATATTTCAAATTGGGTTCAAAACCAATTCTCCCATTGGACCAATACGTTTACAATGCAGATGTGTCCTACACACCCCCCTCTATGATATCTTATAATACGGTAAAATTTTACTGTGGAAATTTAAAGATACAGAGCCCCAAATACCAACCCATTGGCTACATAGTGACATTTTTTCAATATTTCAAATTGGGTTCAAAACCAATTCTCCCATTGGACCAATACGTTTACAATGCAGATGTGTCATACACACCCCCCTCTATGATATCTTATAATACGGTAAAATTTTACTGTGGAAATTTAAAGATACAGAGCCCCAAATACCAACCCATTGGCTACATAGTGACATTTTTCCAATAATTCTAAATGGGTTAAAATAAAATTCTCCCATTGGACCAATACGTTTACAATGCAGATGTGTCATACACACCCCCCTCTATGATATCTTATAATACGGTAGGATTTTACTGTGGAAATTTAAAGATACAGAGCCCCAAATACCAATCCATTGGCTACATAGTGACATTTTTTCAATATTTCAAATTGGATTCAAAACCAATTCTCCCATTGGACCAATACGTTTACAATGCAGATGTGTCCTACACACCCCCCTCTATGATATCTTATAATACGGTAAAATTTTACTGTGGAAATTTAAAGATACAGAGCCCCAAATACCAACCCATTGGCTACATAGTGACATTTTTCCAATACTTCTAAATGGGTTCAAAAAAAATTCTCCCATTGGACCAATACGTTTACAATGCAGATGTGTCATACACACCCCCCTCTATGATATCTTACAATATGATATGATTTTACTGTGGAAATTTAAAGATACAGAGCACCAAATTCCAATCCATTGGCTACATAGTGACATTTTTTCAATATTTCAAATTGGGTTCAAAACCAATTCTCCCATTGGACCAATACGTTTACAATGCAGATGTGTCCTACACACCCCTCTCTATGATATCTTATAATACGGTAAAATTTTACTGTGGAAATTTAAAGATACAGAGCCCCAAATACCAACCCATTGGCTACATAGTGACATTTTTCCAATACTTCTAAATGGGTTCAAAAAAAATTCTCCCATTGGACCAATACGTTTGCAATGCAGATGTGTCCTACACACCCCCCTCTATGATATCTTACAATACGGTAAAATTTTACTGTGGAAATTTAAAGATACAGCGCCCCAAATACCAACCCATTGGCTACATAGTGACATTTTTCCAATACTTCTAAATGGGTTAAAATAAAATTCTCCCATTGGACCAATACGTTTACAATGCAGATGTGTCATACACACCCCCCTCTATGATATCTTATAATACGGTAGGATTTTACTGTGGAAATTTAAAGATACAGAGCCCCAAATACCAACCCATTGGCTACATAGTGACATTTTTTCAATATTTCAAATTGGGTTCAAAACCAATTCTCCCATTGGACCAATACGTTTACAATGCAGATGTGTCATACACACCCCCCTCTATGATATCTTATAATACGGTAAGATTTTACTGTGGAAATTTAAAGATACAGAGCCCCAAATACCAATCCATTGGCTACATAGTGACATTTTTCCAATACTTCTAAATGGGTTCAAAAAAAATTCTCCCATTGGACCAATACGTTTGCAATGCAGATGTGTCCTACACACCCCCCTCTATGATATCTTACAATATGATATGATTTTACTGTGGAAATTTAAAGATACAGAGCACCAAATACCAATCCATTGGCTACATAGTGACATTTTTTCAATATTTCAAATTGGGTTCAAAACCAATTCTCCCATTGGACCAATACGTTTACAATGCAGATGTGTCATACACACCCCCCTCTATGATATCTTATAATACGGTAAGATTTTACTGTGGAAATTTAAAGATACAGAGCCCCAAATACCAATCCATTGGCTACATAGTGACATTTTTCCAATACTTCTAAATGGGTTCAAAAAAAATTCTCCCATTGGACCAATACGTTTGCAATGCAGATGTGTCCTACACACCCCCCTCTATGATATCTTATAATACGGTAAAATTTTACTGTGGAAATTTAAAGATACAGAGCCCCAAATACCAACCCATTGGCTACATAGTGACATTTTTTCAATATTTCAAATTGGGTTCAAAACCAATTCTCCCATTGGACCAATACGTTTACAATGCAGATGTGTCCTACACACCCCCCTCTATGATATCTTATAATACGGTAAAATTTTACTGTGGAAATTTAAAGATACAGAGCCCCAAATACCAACCCATTGGCTACATAGTGACATTTTTTCAATATTTCAAATTGGGTTCAAAACCAATTCTCCCATTGGACCAATACGTTTACAATGCAGATGTGTCATACACACCCCCCTCTATGATATCTTACAATACGGTAAAATTTTACTGTGGAAATTTAAAGATACAGCGCCCCAAATACCAACCCATTGGCTACATAGTGACATTTTTCCAATACTTCTAAATGGGTTAAAAAAAAATTCTCCCATTGGACCAATACGTTTACAATGCAGATGTGTCCTACACACCCCCCTCTATGATATCTTACAATATGGTTAAATTTTACTGTGGAAATTTAAAGATACAGAGCCCCAAATACCAACCCATTGGCTACATAGTGACATTTTTCCAATACTTCTAAATGGGTTCAAAAAAAATTCTCCCATTGGACCAATACGTTTACAATGCAGATGTGTCATACACACCCCCCTCTATGATATCTTACAATATGATATGATTTTACTGTGGAAATTTAAAGATACAGAGCACCAAATTCCAATCCATTGGCTACATAGTGACATTTTTTCAATATTTCAAATTGGGTTCAAAACCAATTCTCCCATTGGACCAATACGTTTACAATGCAGATGTGTCCTACACACCCCTCTCTATGATATCTTATAATACGGTAAAATTTTACTGTGGAAATTTAAAGATACAGAGCCCCAAATACCAACCCATTGGCTACATAGTGACATTTTTCCAATACTTCTAAATGGGTTCAAAAAAAATTCTCCCATTGGACCAATACGTTTACAATGCAGATGTGTCATACACACCCCCCTGTATGATATCTTATAATACGGTAAGATTTTACTGTGGAAATTTAAAGATACAGAGCCCCAAATATCAACCCATTGGCTATATAGTGACATTTTTCCAATACTTCTAAATGGGTTCAAAAAAAATTCTCCCATTGGACCAATACGTTTGCAATGCAGATGTGTCATACACACCCCCCTCTATGATATCTTACAATATGATATGATTTTACTGTGGAAATTTAAAGATACAGAGCACCAAATACCAACCCATCGGCTACATAGTGACATTTTTTCAATATTTCAAATTGGGTTCAAAACCAATTCTCCCATTGGACCAATACGTTTACAATGCAGATGTGTCCTACACACCCCCCTCTATGATATCTTATAATACGGTAAAATTTTACTGTGGAAATTTAAAGATACAGAGCCCCAAATACCAACCCATTGGCTACATAGTGACATTTTTTCAATATTTCAAATTGGGTTCAAAACCAATTCTCCCATTGGACCAATACGTTTACAATGCACATGTGTCATACACACCCCCCTCTATGATATCTTACAATACGGTAAAATTTTACTGTGGAAATTTAAAGATACAGCGCCCCAAATACCAACCCATTGGCTACATAGTGACATTTTTCCAATACTTCTAAATGGGTTAAAAAAAAATTCTCCCATTGGACCAATACGTTTACAATGCAGATGTGTCATACACACCCCCCTCTATGATATCTTATAATACGGTAGGATTTTACTGTGGAAATTTAAAGATACAGAGCCCCAAATACCAACCCATTGGCTACATAGTGACATTTTTTCAATATTTCAAATTGGGTTCAAAACCAATTCTCCCATTGGACCAATACGTTTACAATGCAGATGTGTCCTACACACCCCCCTCTATGATATCTTACAATATGGTTAAATTTTACTGTGGAAATTTAAAGATACAGAGCCCCAAATACCAACCCATTGGCTACATAGTGACATTTTTCCAATACTTCTAAATGGGTTCAAAAAAAATTCTCCCATTGGACCAATACGTTTACAATGCAGATGTGTCATACACACCCCCCTCTATGATATCTTACAATATGATATGATTTTACTGTGGAAATTTAAAGATACAGAGCACCAAATTCCAATCCATTGGCTACATAGTGACATTTTTTCAATATTTCAAATTGGGTTCAAAACCAATTCTCCCATTGGACCAATACGTTTACAATGCAGATGTGTCCTACACACCCCTCTCTATGATATCTTATAATACGGTAAAATTTTACTGTGGAAATTTAAAGATACAGAGCCCCAAATACCAACCCATTGGCTACATAGTGACATTTTTCCAATACTTCTAAATGGGTTCAAAAAAAATTCTCCCATTGGACCAATACGTTTACAATGCAGATGTGTCATACACACCCCCCTCTATGATATCTTACAATACGGTAAAATTTTACTGTGGAAATTTAAAGATACAGAGCCCCAAATATCAACCCATTGGCTATATAGTGACATTTTTCCAATACTTCTAAATGGGTTAAAAAAAAATTCTCCCATTGGACCAATACGTTTACAATGCAGATGTGTCATACACACCCCCTCTATGATATCTTACAATACGGTAAGATTTTACTGTGGAAATTTTAAGATATAAACACCCAAATATCAGTAAATTGGTTACATAGTGAAACTATTTCTAATATTTCAAAATGGGTTCAAAACAGATTTTTCCATTGCACCAATTCGTTTACAATGCAGATGTGTCATACTGAGTAGAATCAAATGGGTCTGATAATGTTGATATATACGAGACTGTCACTTTAAGAATTTATAATATGCTTGGTTTGTTGTTTTTGTTCTTAGATGGCTTGTTTAATCCCTCTCGAGAAACAAAACGAAAGAACTCCTGTGACAACACGGACTACGGATAAGGACCCAAAGAGCGCTCAAAATAGGTTTACGTACCAACTGACCAGATACTGCTAAAATCTAGTTTTTGCCAGTCACATGGTTTTACCACCCACTTAACTGTTCGCTTTCTATTAAGAAGATATGGACCCTGATTGGACTAAGTTTACAATCACACCTAGATTACAGCCTAAAACACACCAAGACCTTAGGCATATACCTAGGTAAATATTGTTAATCTTAATGTTCGTAAGTCAGAGACACTTCCTTCTTCATTCGGTCCAGTAGAGCTGGATATTAGTTTGTGTTGTGTCTCTCCACTGCAGTGTATGAATACAGCACCTCATTTTATTTTTCAACGATTTGTATCTACTATCTCATCTAAATGGTCTTGTTTGTAGATTCCCTAATCTTATTTAACAATACACACCTCCCTCTATGATATTGACATGAACATAGGTCTGCTGGACTGCACCCCAGTCATTATAAAAATTAAACCAGGAGCCCATCTCCCACAGATTAAACAGTACCCACTGAGTATTTCTCAGACTGAGGGGATAAAGGATCAAATCACTCAACTGAAAGCAGCACAGGTTGTGTTGTACCAATGAATTCCAAGTCAATACACCCCTGTTCCCAATTGCAAAGAAGCCAGACAAGAAGGGTGGGCAGGTGACATACCGCATGGTGCATGATTTGAGAGCCATTAACAATATAATTGAAGCAGATACCCCGATCGTGCACAACCCCCGCACTTTACTAAGTGGAATACCTACTTTACATTGATTGATCTTGCAAACGTTTTCTTTTAGGTGCCCCTGCACCCAGTTTGTTGGCACCTATTTTTCATTTACCCATGATGCCCAAAAGTTAGCATGGGCAAGATTGCCCCAAGGCTGTGTGAGTAGCCCCTCTGAATATAATACTGTGTTAAAGCAAGTATTGGACCAATGGTCCCCCTCACACCCAAACACAGTTTTGCTTCAGTACATAGACGATTTGCTTATTTGTTTTGATACAAAGGACATTTGTAGCAGAGAAACAGTAAGCCTTCTCATGTATAACAGTAACAACAAAGTTAGCAAAGATAAGCTACAATACCGCCAAGAGAAAGTGATCTTCCTGGGTCACTGCATTTCACATGGAATCCGTCACCTAACCCCAGATCGAGTTAAAACTCTATAAAACTTTTAAAAGCCAAGAAATGTACGGCAACTATGTGCCTTCCTGGGGTTAGTGGGATATTGTAGGGACTGGATTCCAAATGCATCAGAACTTATGGCTCCTCTATATGATGCTACCACTAGAAACCCTTTCAAACTCACATGGGACAATGAATTGCAGATGAAGGAGCTTATTAAAATTTTGTCTGAAGCTCCCGCCATTGGACTTCCTGACTATACTAAGACTTTCTCGTTGTTCTGTCATGAAGTCAATGGATTTGCTGCAGGTGTACTCACCCTGCTACATGGAGACAAACAGAGGCCTGCGATGTATGTATCAGCCTCATTAGACCCTGTCATCAAAGGCTCCCCCAGTTGTATGCGAGCCATAGCAGCCTGCATTTTTCTGCTAGACAAAGTAACGGAGCTTGTACTAGATTCTGCTCTGATCCTGTATGTGCCACATACGGTACAGGAAATCATGAATCAAGTAAATACTAGACATGTGTCTGCCAATAGATTTGACAAGTACCAGTCGGCTCTTTTTGCTCCATCGAATTTAACAATCAAACGATGTGTTACTTTAAATCTGGCAACTCTTCTTCCTATAATTGATGAGAAAGATGCAACAAATGGTACTGATGTAGAACCTGAGAATTTTTCTCATGATTGTATGGCTCTGATGGAGGTAAAAAAGGCTTCTGTCACACCAGCAAAAGATGAGCCTTTATCAGATTGTGACACACACTTATTCGTAGATGGTTCCAGATTTTACACTGATGATGGTCAGCCACACACAGGGTTTGCTGTAACCACTACAGACACCATTTTACATCAGGAAGCATTGACACCCCAGATGTCAGCACAGGAAGCGGAGTTGTGTGCTGTAGTCAAAGCATGTCATCTCCTAGAGAATCAAAGGGGAAATGTTTACACTGACAGCAGATATGCATTTGGAATAGCCCACGATGTTGGGCCTATTTGGAAAGCACGGAACTTTCTGACTAGTGCAGGGAAGCCAGTGAGACATGCAAAACTCATAGAGCGGCTTGTTGAGGCCTTTCAGAAACTAGAAGAAGTTGCCATCTTGAAGGTAAAAGGGCATGCAAGGGGAAATGACATGACAGCCAGAGGAAATGCTTTAGCGGACCAAGCGGCAAAGGATGCTGCCCTTGTGGCATTTGAAGTCACACCCACTGTAGGGGTCGCCCAGGTAGCGGGGACAGATTCCCCTCATCAAGAGCAGTGGGATGTAGAAACTTTAATTCAGTTACAGAACCAGGACCCTTATAAAGAGAAGGATAAGTGGATCAAATGTAATGCTACCCACAATCAGCAGGGCCTGTGGGGCGCTGACAACAGGTGGTGTCTACCCAGGAGTTTGTACCCAGTTTTAGCACAACTGGCACATGGCGTCAGTCATCATGCTAAGGGCGCGATGGTGGCACTTACTGACTGCTATTGGATAGCATCTGGATTTAGTGCATTTGCAGCCAGATTTTGTGCTTCATGTCTCACTTGTGCTCTGTACAATGCAGGGAGGCCTGTCCATGTTCCCCAAAAGCATTCTCCTAAGCCAGATTTCCCTTTCCAAAGAATTCAAATAGACTACATTTAGATGCCCAGAATAGGCACCTATGAGTTCACTTTAGTGTGTGTTGACATGTTCTCAGGTTGGCCTGAGAGCTGGCCAGTAGCTAAAGCAAATGCAAAAACAACAGCAAAGAAAATTTTGAATGAAATAGTTTGTAGATATGGAGTTCCTGAAACTATTGAGAGTGACAGAGGAACCCATTTTACTGGGGAAGTAATGAAAGAGGTAATGGAAGCCCTTCACATACAGCAAGCTTTCCATACACCTTATCATCCACAAAGTAGTGGTAAAGTTGAGCGATTTGATGGAATTTTGAACAACAGATGTGCAAAAATTAAAGCAGATACAGAAAAAGGATGGGTGGAAGCTTTGCCATTAGCCCTATATTCTGTACGAACTACCCCTAAACAATCACATGGGCTGTCCCCCTATGAGATTTTATTTGGAGGGCCACCTAAAACAGGGCTATATTTTCCCCAACAGTTACAGGCTTCACACTCTAATCTGTTAGAATATGTTCAGATTTTGCAAATAACATTGAATAAAATACATGAAGGTGTTTATAAATCTATCCCTGACCCAGATTCTGTTTCAGGTATTCACAGAATCCAACCAGGTGACTGGGTGGTGGTCAAGCGACACGTCATTAAGCCACTAGAACCAAAATTTGACGGACCACATTTGGTGCTTTTGACAACTGGTTCTGCTGTCAAGTTGGAAGGAAAGGCCACCTGGATTCACGCCAGTCACTGCAAGAAAATCCTGAAGTGATGATATCCTTTGAAAAAAAGATGATAATGTTTCTTTTCTTTTTGTTGTTTGTGAGAACTGAGACATGGAAAAATAACCCTTTCATCCAAATGTTAAAATTGTATGCAACCCATAGCAACGCTAGTAACTGCTGGGTGTGTTCTCACTTACACCCCCAAACAGGAACAATACCCATGATAGCAATGCCTCTCAAATTCACTGATCTAAACAGGACCAGAATAAATGGCTCATACATAGTCTCCACAGCTAATGAGCACAGATCAGTAACTTTGATGGGTTCAAAACAGATAAACACTGCACAGATTTGTTTAAACATTACATGCCCGTTTAACACTAAATGTACACGGTTGGGCAATTCAGATTCCACCAGAGCAAAAATGACAGTTTATGGAGGAAACAAATGTCAATATTATTATATCCCAGATCCAGAACTAAATAGAACACTTTATAGTACAAATTGCTCACAGTTCCCAATATGTGAAAATATCAGTTACCTGAGATTCCATGTTATTGCTTCCATTTTTTTAGGAGCAGGCATACCGTCCATACGTAGAGGGTTATATTATATATGTGGAAATAAAGCTTACGCCTGGCTTCCTACTAATGTTACAGGTACATGTTATATTGGGAAGTTAGTACCTGCTTTGGCTGTTCGCAAAGATACAGTGCGACCAGATCAAAGTCCAGAATACCCTTTAGTGTTCAAAGGAGAGCTGTTCACTGAAGGTGACATGGCATGGTCATGGTTCCCTTCCTGGACAGGATGGGGAATTGAAGCAATGAAAAGAATAAATAATTACACTAGAATTGTAGATGAGATTATTAACCTTACTACCACTGATATAGGTTTATTAAATGAAGAAATGGCTCAGCTTAGAAAAGTAGTATTAGAGCAACATATTAATGATAGATAATGAGGACATTATTAAAGGGCATCTTGCTAAGATAAGAGAACTACAGAATAAGCCCAGAGATATTGCTAAAGATGGATGGAACCCCTTTCAGGGTTTAGGAGGTTTTGGTGATTTTTTATATGGCATAGCAACATGGTTACAGAAACTAGGCGCTTACATTGTGATGTTCCTATTTCTCATATTTGTTATTTACTTCCTCATCAGGCTATGCCTCTGTGTGACTACCCGCTGTATCAACAAATGTACCACCAGCCCTGATGAACCCTTTATTGTGAGAAAGCTATCGGCTGAATGTAACGCGGAGAAGAATGGTGTCAAATAAACAAAAGGAGGGAAATGACATGGACATTCATTGTACTGTTCATTTAAGCACAAGAGAATCCATTTTGTTCTCACTGTTGAAATGTGTTCTGTAACCTTCACCTAACACACAGACACTTCTCCTACTAAACACTCTCTACTCCCCCCTCCCTTCTTAAGGTTTTACTTTTGCAATTGTTCTATTCGCTAGCTTTTAATAATATATTTCTATTTGTTAGCTTTTAATAACATCTCACACCATCCCTTTCTTATCTATGTATAAAATAACATGTAATAATACATTTTAACACTGAACGGACATTTTAAACACGGTGATTGAGTCCTGTGAATCTGTTCCTGCAGCTGCAGTATTAACTTTGTTTTAGAGTCCCAATCAGAAATCAGTCATAACAATGTCGTACAATATGGTAAGATTTTATTGCGGAAATTTAAAGATACAGAACCCCAAATATCAACCCATTGGTTACATAGTGACATTTTTGTAATGCTTCAAAATGGGTCAAAATATAATCTCCCATTGGACCAAAATGCAGATGTGTCATACACACCCCCCCTGTATGATATCTTACAATACGGTATGATTTTACTGTGGAAATTTAAATATATAGACACCGAAATATGCGCTTGCACAGGGTACAGATCCATGGGCAGCCTTACCATTTCGCAGTGATCGGCAGAACGGAATTCACATCAGTGGGGCTGGTCCCCACCATTCCCCAGTGCTGCCATGCTCCTTAGTGGCAGCGCTGGGCTGAAGTGACATAGTTACATCACTACCACCAAGAGCTGCTGTGGAGAGGTAAGGGAGGGGGGAGGTTTGCTGGAGTTGCCACCTGCCCAGGTTTACCTGGTGACAATAAAAAAATGTTTTTGATGGTTCCCTACGCAGTGCAGCAGTGTTATTACGCAGCGCAACAGTTTCCTTTCAGCGTAATTACACTGCTGCTAGATTTTCATTATAGTTTTAGTCATTATAACTTTGTTTTTATTTAATTTATATTTAGTTTTGATTTAGTTTTAGTCACTGAAAGTGTTTTTGAAAAAAAAAAAAACAGTGGCGGTGCATCCATTAAGGGTGCACGGGCGCAGCCCACTCTCTCCAGCCATCCCCTCTATGTAAAATGGATAGATTCATGCATTGCATGTATATATCCATGGCCGCTGTAGCCACCCCTGATTCAGGCATCTGGCCCCTTTTCAGACGCCGGGCGCTTGAATTACAGCGGCGGTGGTTGTGTTTTTGAATCACCTGATTCGAGCCATAGGCTTTAATAGGCTTCAAAAAAGGTGAAATGCAAGTGCAAAGCATTGCGCTTGCAGTCCACCCAGGTGTGTTAGCAAAGTGAATGAATATTTAACACTGATATGCCTCTCAGCCAATCAGGAGGCGCAAGTCTATTTCCCGTCACCTGATTTGCTGAAGGCAGAGTCGCTCCGACTGGATGCCTAGCAGAAGGAAGAAGAGACGCACACATGAGAGGACAGAGAATGATAGAGGATGCAGGAGCCATTGCCTGACCCGCTGCCTGACCCGCCACCAGGATGAGGTTAGTGCGTGCTGGTCAGATGGCTAGCGTGCGGGGTTGGGTGGGTGTCACAGAGGCTGTATATGATATGCACAAAAGCTGCAAGCTTCATATGATGGGCACAGGCTGCATATTATGGGCACAGGCTGTATATGATGTTTACAGAAGCTGAATATGATGGGCACAGGCTTCATAAGATGGGCACAGAAGCTGCATATGATGGGCACAGACAATGGCGTCACTAGGGTTGGTGTCACCCGGTGCTGAAAAAATTGGTGTCACCCACCTACACCAAATATAGTCCCCCCTCAGCACAGACCCACCTCCGCTAACTACAGATCCCGCAGTATAGATCCCCCTCCCTCAGTATAGATTACCCTCACTAAGAACAGACCTCCACCCTCAGTACAGACACCCCCCCATCAGTATAGACCTCCAACCTCAGTGCAGACCCCCCAATCAGGGTAGAATCCACCCTCTTAGTGCAGACCCCCCCCATCAGTATAGAATCCCCACTTAGTGCAGACCCCCACAGTTTAGACACCCCCTTTAGTGCAGACCCCCCATCATTATAGTCACCCCTCTTTAGTGCAGACCCCCCATCATTATAGACACCCCTCTTTAGTGCAGACCCCCAGCAGTATAGAATCACCCCCTTAGTGCAGACCCCCCATCAGTATAGAACCCCCCCCTTAGTGCAGACCCCCCATCAGTATAGAATCCCCCTTAGTGCAGACCCCCATCAGTATCGAATCCCCCCTTAGTGCAGACCCCCCTTCAGTATAGAATCCACTTCCTAGTGCAGACCCCCCATCAGTATATAACCTCCCCTTAGTGCAGACCCCCATCAGTATAGAATACCCCCTTAGTGTAGACCCCCTAATCAGTATAGACACACCCTCTTAGTGCAGACCCCCCATCAGTATAGAATCCCCCCTTAGTGCAGATCCCCATCAGTATAGAATTCCCCTCAGTGCAGGCCCCCCATCAGTATAGGCACCCCTCTCCCCTCCCTTAGCGCCCCCCCTGCACATGTCCATCTACTAATCTACTTATAGAGTGTACAGACCTCAGAACAGCATGGCTGCGGACGTATACACACAGAGGTGTGTGTCACTCTGGCTCCTCCCCCTCACTGGATGTAAACAGAGGAGGAGGCAGCTTCAGTCACACAGAGTGAGTGAGAGGCACAGGGCAGTGGGCGGTGTCAGCGGTTCTGCTATACACGGGTGTCACCCCTCCATGGCGGGTGTCACCCGGGTGCGGCCCACACCCCCCGCCCCCACATTGCAACGCCACTGGGCACAGAAGCTTTATAAGATGGGCACAGAAGCTGCATATGATGGGCACAAGCTGGATATGATGGGCACAGGCTGCATAAGATGGGCACAGAAGCTGCATATGATGCGCACAGAAGCTGTATAATATGGGCACAGAGGCTGCATATGATGGGCACAGAAGCTGTATAATATGGGTACAGATGCTACATATGATGGGCACAGAAGCTGTATAAGATGGGCACAGAGGCTGCATATGATGGGCACAGAGGCTGCATATGATGGGCACAAAGGCTGCATAAGATGGAAAAATATATAGAATCGTGCTAAACATTAGATGGAATGATTGCACACACTAACCCAATAATAATGATAGTATGCTCATATGTGTATAACCATATGATGTTGACAAAAATATTGACCAATATCCTAACACCAAAAACAAAAATGAAACAATGATAAGTCCAATAAATAAGTGATTAAATGAATAAAAACATATCATAAAGTGTCCAAAACCCAGGATGTCCATATCACCCATGAACTAAAATAAATGAATTATAAAGTGATAAAAAAGAAAAGACCATCCATAGAGTGTGCAATCTTCGGTGTTATAGGGAGAACTTGTGCCTAATCCACCACTAAAAATTAAAGGGTTGCCACTTACCAGAAACCCATGATCCCCCACTACAGAGGATCAGGGGAAGCCTGTAATAGGAAATGCCCTCCAGGGCATGTCAGATGCAGCCAAAACCTGGATTTGTTAGTGGTGATGGTATGGTATCCAAGAACGTCAAACGGAGCTAATTATACTTCAAATCTCATCATGACATTCCCAGCTCGTAGGTGGATAAGTATGGCATGTAAAGATATAAGAGGCTCTGATAGTGTAAAACCTTCAAATTTATTTAGAACAATAAAAACACAATGTTGCACTCACATTTGCAAGGTAGAAAAAGTGCCTGAATGTCTGGTGCGCCGGCCGGTAAGCACTCAGACAAGCCCGTCCTACTGGAATCAGCAACAATGATACGAGGTGACGCAAGCGCAAAACTGCATTAGATGGGCACAGAGGCTGCATAAGATGGGCACAGAGGCTGCATATGATGCGCACAGAGGCTGCAAAAGATGAGCACAGAGGCTACATATGATGCACACAGAGGCTGCATAAGATGGGCACAGAGGCTGCATATGATGCACACAGAGGCTGCATAAGATGGGCACAGAGGCTGCATATGATGCACACAGAGGCTGCATAAGATGGGCACAGAGGCTGCATATGATGCACACAGAGGCTGCATAAGATGGGCACAGAGGCTGCATATGATGCACACAGAGGCTGCATAAGATGGGCACAGAGGCTGCATATGATGCGTACAGAGGCTGCATAAGATGGGCACAGAGGCTGCATAAGATGGGCACAGAGGCTGTAATTGATTTTTTTTTCAGTATTTTTCATAATTTTTCATAAGTTTGTTTGCGCCCCCCCCCCCCAAAAAAAAAATTAAAAAATTTGACCAACCGATGAAAACTAGGTAGAAAATAATTAGTCGACTAAATTAGAACTGTTCAATATTGAGTTGTTTTTTTTTTATAGCTGTTAACAACATTTTGTAAGTAGGAATTTTGTTTTACCATCATTAGTGCTTGAGCAATGGACCTAGTCTTGAAAGCATGCAAGCAAACTCACAGCCAATAAATATTAATTTTAGTTGTATCTTGTTTATCAACAGCTAACACAGTATTTCTCTTTCTACATCACAATGACGTTGCATGCATTTTTCTGCTTAATACCTTTCAATATAGAATCATTTTAAATGGGTTTTCCAAATTGGGGTCTGCTCCATAAAAAGAGACTTGCAATGAATTGGGATGGACATATGAAACTTTAGGCCAATGTAGACGAGCTTGAAAAATTCACCAATGCGGTAGAATAGGAGATCTTACCAGCTCAGCTACTTGTTCCTAAATTATAATTCATGTCCCAATTCTCTCTTTTTTGAGTAGACCTTTTATATATATATATATATATATATATATATATATATACCCCAATACCAACTTGCAAACACTGATGTAATGTAATTAACATGTTTTATTCATATTTTACTTTCTGCATAGCATGATGCTGCATAGCATGATGGGATTGTTAACAGTCTAACATTTGACCTAAAGTTTGTGTCTTGCACATGGCAGAAGAAATGCATCTTCTCTTAGATGGGACAGCACATTTATTATTTTACAAGTATTTTTAATAAGAAAGTTAGTAGTATTTTAAAAACCAACTACTATACTAGGTTTTGCCAAGAATAGACTGGTTAAGAAATAATAATTACTACCTGAACTATGGAAAGGGGGTAAGTTTTTATTTTATATTCTTTACAACAATTTATTAGAAATGTCTAATGTGTTAAAAATAATATTCAAATATATGTTAAAAATAAATAAATGCATCAAAATACCGGTATTTAGGATTGAATAAGTATATTGCATTAAAAAGTATGTCTTTGTATTTTAACAAAGGACCATGCCTATTTCTAACATTTGTTGTTTACATGTTAAAATCATTATTTTTTGCTAGAAAATTACTTAGAACACCCATACATTATATATTTCAGGAGAGACCATAGAGAATAAAATGGAGATCGTTAAAATACTTTATGACACACTGGGGGTTGATTTACTATAGGCAAATCCACTTTGCACTACAAGTGCACTTGGAAGTGCAGTCGCTGTAAATCTAAGGGGAAAATCTGAAATGAGGGGAAGCTCTGCTGATTTTATCATCCAATCATGTGCAAGCTAAAATTTTTATTTTATTTTTTGTTCGTGGCATGTCCCCCTCGGATCTACAGCGACTGCACTTGTAGTGCAAAGTGGATTTGCCTTTCGTAAATAACCCTCACTGGTCTTACCAGTGCAATTAAAAAAAAAGTACACTTTTTTTACTTCAAAAATAAGAAAAAAGTAGTTAACATCTTTTACATTATGCAAAAAAATAGGCTAACTAACATGCCACGCTTTCAGGGCCAGTTCACACCACATGCAGTCCAATGTGTTTTTTTTCTGCATCAAAAACCCATAGAAAGTAGGTTATATGGTTTTCAATGGCATCGTTCACACCATTGCTTGCAGTTCCAGTGTGTTCCAGTTCCAGAAAAATAAGTAGAACATGGTGCATTTTATCTACACTGGACTGTACTGGAACGCTGTAAAATGCTTCAAAAACTCATTGGAACGCACCTAAATGCACCAAAAACGCACTGCAACACACTTGTCCTTATTTAGTGCTAGTTCACACCAGACGCAGTTACGTTCTGTTCCGTGCGTTTTTTTTTCTGCACTAAAAATGCATGCTCAGTGTTTTCCATGTATTCCAATGGTTCTAGTTCACACCATGCAGTCAGTTTCCGGTGCGGAAAATGACCGGAAAATGACTTCATGGTGTGAACTAGAACCATTGGAATACATGGAAAACACTGTGCATGCATTTTGTGCAGAAAAAAAGCACATGGAACTGCGTCTGGTGTGAACTGGCCCTAAAGGTTAAGAAAAAAGAGGGTGGGAAAAAAAAGCACTGGACTACATCAAAAAATCACCAAAACGCATCAAAAACGCACTGGAACGCATCAAAAACGTGCATGCAGAAAAGCACCTGGAATGCATCCGGACTGCGTTTCTACAGTGTGAACTGTCCCTTAAAGTTAACAAAAAAGAGGGAGGAAAAAAAGCACTGGACTGCATAAAAAACGCATCAAAAACACACTGGAACGCATCCAAAACGCACATGCAGAGAAGCACCTGGAACGCATCCAAACTGCGTTTCTATGGTGTAAACTGGCCCTCAAATTGCAGCTGCTCGTGGAATTGCGACAAACTATGTTACTTAAAAATCTCAATAGGTGACACTTTAAAATTTATTGCAGGTTACATGTTTAGGGCCAGTTCACACCATAGAAACGAAGTCCGGATGCGCTCCAGATGCTTTTTTGCGTGCACGTTTTTGATGCGTTCCAGTGCGTTTTTGATGCACTCCAGTGCACTTTTCCCCCTTTTTTTACCTTAACCTTAAATAAGAACTGGTGTGAACTATGCCATTGAAAACCATATAACCTACTTTCTATGCGTTTTTGCAGGAAAAAACGCACTGGACTGCATGTGGTGTGAACTGGCCCTTGAAGTTACAGGGGAGATATTGGACTAGAATTATTGCTCTCACTCTATCGATCGTGACAATACCGCACATGTGTGGTTTGAACACCATTTACACATGTGGGCGCGACTTGCGTATGCATTCGCTTCAGCATGAGAGCCTGGGAGGGACGGGGCACTATTTTTTTCTTCTTCTTTTATTTTTTTTTACATTGTTCTTTTATAAAAAAAAATTTTGATAACTTTTATTCCTATTATAATGGAATGTAAACTAGAGGTCAACGAATTTTAATAAATCGGCATCGGACGATTATTATTCAAATCAGGACGATATTTAACACTGTGCCCACAAGTGTTCTTCTCTTCTCCACACTCCGTTGGCAGAGCGTGGAAAACTGACACCTAACTGAATGCTGAGAAAGAAAGAGAAGCTGTCAAAATTTAGCATTGATGTAGGGGGTGGGCAGCTATCAAGCACCAGCCAATGGGACGGGATCTGGGTTTGCCGCTACGTGTATATGGCCCCACCCCCTTTCTTAAGCAGCCCAATCATTGGCTTGTGTTTGAAAGCTCCCACCCACGACATCACCGCTGAATTTTAACAACTCCTCTCTCTACATTCTGTTATTTGTCAGTTTCACACAGTTACACTCAGTGTGCTCAGTGTGAAACCTGCCAGTGCCAACCAGTGCCAATGGGTGCCACCTGCCAGTGCCAATCAGTGCCATCTGCCAGTGCCACCTGCCAATGCCAACCAGTGCCACCTACCAGTGCCAACCAGTGCCACCTGCCAATCAGTGCCACCTGCCAGTGCCAGTCAGTGCCACATGCAAGTGCCAATCAGTGTCATCTGCCAGTGCCAATCAGTGCCACCAGCCAGTCCCAATCAGTGCCACCTGCCAGTTCAAGTGCAACCTGCTATTGCCAATTAGTGCCATCTGCCATTTCTTACCAGTGCCACTTGCCAGTTCCAATCAGTGCTACCTGTCAGTGCCAAACAGTTCCACATGCCAGTGCCAACCAGTGCCACCTGCCAGTGTCAATCAGTGCCATCTGCCAGTGCCAATCAGTGCTTGAAAGTGCCACCCAGTGCCAGCCAATGCCAACCAGTGCCACCTGCCAGTGCCACCTGCCAATTAGTGCCATCTTCCAGTGCCATCTGGCAATGCCAAACAGTGCCACCTGTCAGTGCCATCTGCCAGTGCCAATCAGTGCTACTAGCCAGTGCCACTCAGTGCCACCTGCCAGTGCCAATCAGTGCCACCTGCCAGTGCCAATCAGTGCCACCTGCCAGTTCCAGTGCCACCTGCCAGTGACTATCAGTGCCACCTGCCAGTTTCAATCAATGCCACTTGCCAGTTCCAACCAGTGCCACCTGCCAGTGCCAATCAGTGCTTGCAAGTGGTACCCAGTGCCACCTGCCAGTGCCAACCACTGCCATCTGCCAGTGCCATCTGCCAGTACCAATCAGTGCCACCTGTACTGAGGACATCAAGTGTGCGGTAGAGTGACAGGAGCAAGCAGGGGGGAGTGGAGTGGGAGTGGGTGAGTTTAGAAAAAGGGAAAAATCAGACTGAAATATCGTCCGCAAAAATCGGAATTATATATCGGCCATCGGCCTTCCTGATTTGTGAATATCGGCATCGGCCTAATAAAAACCCATATCGGTCGACCTGTAATGTAAACATCCCTTGTAATATAAATATGCAGGACAGGAGCTCTTTTAATGCGAGATCTGGGGACAAAAAGACCTCAGATCTCACATTTACACTTAAAGTGGAGTTCCACCCATTTAAAAGTCAGCAGCTACATAAAGTGTAGCTGCTGACTTTGAATAATCAGGCACTTACCTGTCCCACGGTCCAGCGATGCGGGTGCAGCAAGCCTCTCCCCCTCCTCTCAGTGGCACCGGCATTCTAACTGTGGGCACCGGGCTCTGGCTTCATGGCAGGGCGCACACTGTGCATGCGTGAGCCACGCTGTGAATGCCCGGGCAATCTTCTGGGACCTGTGAGGTGTCCCAGAAGATTGCAGGGAGGAAAAAGGGAGAGGTGAACTTCCTTATGGCGCCACCGAGCCAGAGAAGGAAGTGGGAGCTGGATGCCCCTAAAAAATGGGTACCCAATCCCCCCCAAAAAATGACATGGTAAATGTGGCATGTCAGGGGGTCACCTGCACTTAAAGCAGAAGTTCCATTTTTGGGTGGAACTCCGCTTTAAAAGAAAAAAAAAGTCGTTTTACTTTTACACCAAAAAAAAAAAAAAGAAAAAGAGCCCTAAGGCTGTTAGGCGTAAGTGAAGGTTGACGTCGCTCCTGTCCTCCAAGGGCATCTTGCCCTCACTCGACTTCCTGCCCATCGCTCCACAGGACCAGATCATTTCTCCCTTTACTGACGGCTCTGGGAAATGAAAGAAAATCCGCCGGGGGGCAGCTCTACCTATGCCTATAAAAGTGATCTGCCGCAGGGACCACTTTCATCGGACGTCAAAATCACGCACTGTATAAAAAATACCAGGGTTACACCAGTATTTTACGTTAAAAATCATGAAGCATATATATAGTGGGCAGAGGAACACTATGAGGGTTATTTACTAAAGGCAATTCCACTTTGCACAGAAAGTGCACTTGGAAGTGCAGTCGCTGTAGATCTGAGGGGGACATGCAAGGAAAATAAAAAACAGCATTTTAGCTGTATGATTGGATAATAAAATTAGCAGAGCTTCCCCTAATTTCAGATCTTCCCCTCAGATCTACAGCGACTGCACTTCTAAGTGCACTTGCAGTGCAAAGTGGATTTGCCTTTAGTAAATACCCCCCTAAATGGTCAGAAACAATGCCCTGCAATTCTCACTATATTGAGAAGACCTTATATATTTGTATGTTTAATAGTAAAAATGATAAAAAAATAATGTATGATAATATTTATACATAGTTATGTATGTTTGACCTTTTCCATAAAAGTTTTATGTATGTGATGGCTATGTACATTTGTGTATTACTACTCATTTGTAATCAATTTTTTTTTCCAGAATAATAACTTTTAGATTGTTTGGACACGTAAGTACTTAATGTTATCTGATTTTTCTACATTAATTAATATATTATTAGTTTTGTTAGTTATGCTCCAACTAAAGTGGTTTTCTAATGTTTTTTTAATGTTTTTGTTACTGTAATCCAGAACTCCAGTCTTTAATATTTCATCTGTCTTCAATTTTTTTAAATATATATTTTTAATATATATTATTATTACATTTGAACAATTCTTTAGAGTGTAGACAAAAAAATTAGAAGCAAGTAAAATAATCTATTATACTATAGGAATTTGTTAAAAGGCAGATCTGCCAGATCCTTCCAGAGCCATATAAATGCATGAGATCCATGCACATTTAACATTTATACAGCTGTGACCCATGTATATTTCACATCTATACATCCGTATCATACACACGATCAGACTTTGTACAAACTTTCCCGTGGATTTTTGTACAAAGGGCGTTGGCCAAAAACTAATTAAGCATACACACGGCAGGACTTTTTCGGCAACAAACACGAACGTAGTGATGTTTCAACGTACTGACGACAATTCAAAAAGAGGACTTTGAATTCTCCGGCCCCACCCTTTGGTCAACTTCTGTATTGTTGTCTGATCTTTTGCATTGGTTCTGAGCATGCGTTTTTGTTGTTTGTACAAAAGTCCGATGGTTTTGTGTACACACTATCGGACTTTGCTCCATCGGAATTTTGTTGCCTGAAAGTTTGTCCATTCGCACAGCCAACAAAAGTCAGGTGAAAACTGAAAAAGTTTGTCCCATGGAGCGTACACACGGTTGGATGTTGCCTTAAAACAGCTAGTTTGCATGTTTGTTGTCAAAAAGTTTGATCGTGTGTAAGGGCCTTTGGATAGTTGTGTAAAGTTGGCACCCAATGTTTGTAAAACTTAAAAAAAAATATACCATTTGTTTGTTCAATGTTTTTGTGCTGCAAAAACCAACATTTGTGCTGGTTTGGTTTTAGAGTTATTGCATATTCAATTTTAGATTATGTGACCTTAAGCCCCACCCACTTTGCACCCCGTGTTATTAAATTTTAAAAACAAATATAACATTTGTTTTTGCTGTGTTTTGGCTGATTTGTGGTGCAAAAACGAACGTTTGTGCCGTATTGTGCATTTTATTTTATGAAACCCTGCCCACTATGCACCCCATTTATTTAAATATGAAAAACAAATTTAACATTCATTTTTGCCAGTTCATTTGGCTCCAAATAAATGCCCTATGACATGCTAAGCATTTCACCTTCACACAGATAGCACTTCTGATACAAAGTGAGAGTGGTATGTGAAAAAATGTTTAGATTTTTCCATGCAACACTCTTTACTTTAGTCTAGGTATCCTTTATGTAATGCCCCTCCCTTGTACTGAGCAATGCATTCTATACCATGGGAAAGAGGCTAGTAGAGCATAAAGGAGAAGTCCAGCCTGAGAGCAGATGAGTGATAGTTTGCAGCTTTCTGATCGGGGGGCTGTGAAAACCAAGCTATCAGCAGTGTACAATTCTTTGTTTTTTCTATTTGATCTGGCTGACGATGTAATTGATGATGGATTACATCAAGGGACACTATTTTTTTTAATAATAAATCTAATAAAAAATCAAAAACTGTTTCCTATATTTCATGCTTTTTAACACTTTTTTGGTGAATGGGTAGGGGTAAGATGTACCCCTACCCTATTCACATAGGGGGGTTCCAATAAGCCTCACACCCGCATACCCCAGCAAACACAGCTCAGGGTTGTTGGGAAAAGGTTCTTGTCCCCATCAACATGGAGACAAGGTGCTTTAGGGTGGGTGGGGTGCAGAGCCCCCCCTGCCTCAAAGCACCCACCCCCCAATGTTGAGGGCATGGTTCCTGGTGTGGTTCAGGAGGGGGGGGCGCTCGCTCGTCCCACCCTTTTCCTGACCTGCCAGACTGCATGCTTGGATAAGGGTCTGTTATTGATTTTGGGGGTGGGACCTTACACTAGAGGTCGACCGATATATCGGCCGATATTTGTTGTTTTTTACTTAATCGGCATCAGCCGATTGTGCTGATAAAAAAGGCCGATATAACTTCAGCTTGACTTGCAAATGACTTCTGTAATAGAAGTCAATACAAGTTGCCTGAAATCTTCTGTGAAGCGACTTCTCTCCTCCTCTGGGCAGCCAAATCTGATAAAAAGAACCTGAAGGAAGGCAAACTACTCTGAGCCTAGTTGACAGAGGATGAGGACGGCTTTGTTATCCACTCCACCAACTCTTCTGCATGTTGTGGCTCAATAACACGGCCAGCAGCAGAAAAAAAGGACAAGCGTGCCCCACGGCCACCCGCAGAGGATTCACCATGTCCACGACCAGCACTGTTGACTGTAGACACAGAGGCAGCTTGTCCTCTTTTAGTGGCCTGTGAGTGTCTGCCTCTCCTTATTGGCCTTCAGGACATGATGTATTTTTTGTTTTGCAACACCTCACTACACTGTATTATATACTGTGTACACTGCCTGAAGTGTATTAGAAACTATACACCACAAATGCACTGTATATATAGGTTACACAGAATGCAGAGTTTATATATATATATATATATATATATATATATATACACACATATACATATACATATAAATACACAGTATTTTATATTTTATTATATCTTTTCATGTGACAACACTGATGGGTTTACTTACTCTTTGTTTCCCTGCAAAGGTAAAGCATAATGTGTCATATACTGACACAGGAGCCTGCGATGTCCCCGCTGTCCCTTCTCCTACGAAGCGTCCATCTTCTTTCCGGGTATCGCGGCTCCGGCGCTGTGATTGACCGGAGCCACGATGACGTCACTCCCGCGCATACGCGCTGGTGCCACCACTAACGGCATGATCGCCATTACAGACGGCACGCTCAGTGCGCCTGCACACCATTGTCTACGGCGCATGCGCCGTAGACATCGGTGCCTGTCTTTTGGAAATATCTCCTAAACCATTTGGGTATAGGAAATATTTCTTGCACCTACAGGTAAGCCTTAATCTAGGCTTACCTGTAGGTAAAAGTGGTCTGTAATGCCCTGTACACACGGTCGGATTTTCCGACGGAAAATGTGTGATAGGACCTTGTTGTCGGAAATTCCAACCGTGTGTAGGCTCCATCACACATTTTCCATTGGATTTTCCGACACACAACGTTTGAGAGCAGGCTATAAAATCTTCCGACAACAAAATCCGTTGTTGGAAATTCCGATCGTGTGTACACAAATCCGACGGACAAAGTGCCACGCATGCTCAGAATAAATAAAGAGATGAAAGCTATTGGCCACTGCCCCGTTTATAGTCCCGACGTACGTGTTTTACGTCACCACGTTCAGAACGATCGGATTTTCCGACAACTTTGTGTGACCGTGTGTATGCAGGACAAGTTTGAGCCAACATCCGTCGTAAAAAATCCTAGGATTTTGTTGTCGGAATGTCCGAACAAAGTCCGACCGTGTGTACGGGGCATAAGGGTTTACAGCCACTTTAACACTAATAAGTTACATGACACCGGGGAGGAAAAATGGCTATCAGGGCCCAATTTGGACATTTTCACTTAGGGGTGTACTCGCTTTTGTTGCCAGCGGTTTAGACATGAATGGCTGTGTGTTGAGTTATTTTGAGGGGACAGCAAATCTACACTGTTATACAAGCTGTACACTCACTACTTTACATTGTAGCAAAGTGTCATTTCTTCAGTGTTGTCACATGAAAAGGTATAATAAAATATTAATAAAATATTTACAAAAATGTGAGGGGTGTATCTCACTTTTTTGAGATTATGTACACACACACATATATATATATATAAATCCAAACAAGGGATTGCTGCACAAACCGTATTTATTTTGAAATCTTCAAAAGGACATCACCACGACATCCATAAAATCAGGCATCCATATATGGATGCCTGATTTTATGGATGTCGTGGTGATGTCCTTTTGAAGATTTCAAAATAAATACAGTTTGTGCAGCAATCCCTTGTTTGGATTTTTTCTATGTCGAAGCCTGTGGGAGGGCTTGATTGCTAAGCATGGCCATCTGAGACTGTAGTGCACCTCACCCTTCTGACTATTATATATTATATATATTTATTAACCCCTCCCAGACCAGCTCCCGCAGTTATACTGGTATACTTTCAGACCACTAGGGGGCACGTGCACGCCGCGCCACCGGAGCTGATGCGTGTGCGAGCACCTGCGATCACTTCACACAGAGACAGCATGGAGATCTGTCGATGTAAACAGACAGATCTCCGTGCTGTCAGGGGAGAGGAGACTGAGCAGTTGTTCATACTAAGTATGAACAACCATCGGTCTCCTCACCCAGGCAGTCCCATCCCCCCTACAGTTAGAATCACTTCCTAGATCACACAGTTAACCCCTTGTTTGCCCTCTACTATTAACCCCTTCCCTGCCAGTGTCATTTATACAGTAGTGGAGTTTATCTGGTCGTTTAGTTACCTGCTTTTTGAGTCTGCCATCTGATGGGCAGACCCTCTGTGTGGTGTTGGTGCAATTATCGATTTTTTCACTGGCTGATGTTTCACATACCTGTTGGGATTTTGCACTAATTATATGCCATTTGGTAAGGAGGCTCCCTGTATGGTGTTGGTGATTGGAATTTTTACTACTGGGTGTTTTATATGCACTTTTCTATACTTCACAGTGTGAGTGCTATTCCTATCCTACATTTGTTTAATAATTTTTTTTGTCAGTATTACGCTATGTTATATATTATTTTTTTGGGTTAACTCTTCAACGCACAACCGCCGTTCAAGCGGATTAATGTTACATCTTACTGTGACTGGCTCGTACCAAGGCCCAGATTGTGTTAAGCCACCTGTCTATTTTGGCTTTCTATCTGGTAGGCATGCCATTCATCAGTTGTGGATACACTTCGTTATGTCAAGTCACCGAATGTTTTTATTGTTAATGTTGGGACATTCATTATTTTGGACTTTAACCAGCACAACACATAAATAGTTTTAATAGGGGTATCCCAATCAATAATTTTGATACTAATTTCTCAGTGCGGCTTCTGTTTCTCATTTATACCGTAATCAGTGCATTTTTGTAGCAGCGATCGCTGCATAAATGTCAATTGTCCCAAAAAAGTGTCAAAAGTGTCTGATCTGCCCCCCACAATGTCGCAGTCACAATAAAAATTGCAGATCACCGCCATTACTAGTAAAAAAAAAAAAATAAATAAAATGCAATAAATATAACCCCTATTTAGTAGACGCTATTACTTTTGCGCAAACCACTCAATATACACTTATTGTGATTTATTTTACAAAAAAAAAGGTAGAAGAATACATATTGGCCTAAACTGAGGAAGAAATTTGGGGATATTTATTATAGCAAAAAGTAAAAAACATAGTTTTTTTTGAAAATTGACACTTTTTTTATAGCGCTAAAAATAAAAATCGCTGAGGTGATCAATTGCCACCAAAAGAAAGCTCTATTTGTGGGGAAAAAAGGACGTCATTTTTGTTTTTGTACAAAGTAGCATGCCGGCACAATTGTCAGTTAAAATGACGCAGTGCTGAATTGCAAAAAATGGCCTGGTCATTAAGGGGGGAAATCTTTTGGGGCTGAAGTGGTTAATACAATGCCTGAAGTGTATTAGATACTGTGTACACCGCCTGCACTGTATTAGAAACTGTACAACGGCAGCACTGTATTGTGTACACCACCATTGGTGTAGTAGAAACTCTACACACTGTATTAGATACTGTGTACACCACCTGAAGTGTATTATAAAATATACACCACTGAATGCACTATATGTAGATTATGTTAGTCATGTTTAGTGCATTTAATTTGATCCATACATACAATGCAAACAGCTCAAAACATGTTTAAAGTGGAAGTCCATGCTAAAACTAAAATCCCCACATCTATAGACACCCACGATCTAACACTAACCTGACTAGCCCTGTAAATAAAAAATCATTAATCATACCTTTTTGAAAGCCGATACAACCCGATCCGACCCCACGCATCGTGTTTAAAAAAAGGTATGTATAATTATTTTTTATTTACAAGGCTAGATAGGTTAGTGTTAGATCGTTTGGGTCTATAGATCAGTGTTTCCCAATTCCAGTCTTCAAAGTGCCCCAACAGGTCATGTTTTCAGGATTTCTATTATTTTGCACAGGTGATTTGATCAGTTTCACTGCATTATTACCACAGGCATTTCATATGTGCGAAATCCTGAAAACATGACCTGTTGGGGCGCCTTGAGGACTGGAGATGAGAAACACTGCTATAGATGCAGGTACTTTAGTTTTAACATGGACTTCCACTTTAAATTAACTTTATTCACATACAATAATAGGCGTATTAAGAATATGGGCCGCTAAGTCAGGTGGGGTGCACCTTGCTGTCAAACAGACCGCATTTGGCCTGCAGTTCAATTAATAAGCTAATTAATATATTGCATGAAGTTTGATCTGCTAATTTGAATATAAATATAATTGATTTATATAAGTTATTGTGTAAAATATATGTTGCAATAGCACTCTGTACGTTTAAATAAATAAATGTAATTACATGCAAAACAATTTTACTTCTAGGGTCGAAATAAAAAATTCAACATTCAACAAATTGTTGAGCAAGTTGAACTACTCGCTGAAAGTGACACCCGAAAACCTTCTGATTCGAAAAGTGCAAAAGATGGATTTTGGTCACATCTGTGCAATAATTTGGCACTACCAAACACATTGAATCATAGGCACCGGTTGAAGATAATGTATGAGCGTTATCAAAAGGTAATGGTTACCTCTGTACGTATCCTGATTAAATACTAGTCGGACCTCAACTACAAAAACTTTTTCAAGTCTGTAGACCATGTCTCCAGAAAGACACATAAATTAGATAAAAATAAATAAAATGCAGACTACAATTATAAAAAACAAAACTTAAAAACAAAAACTTGATCATAATATGCATAGATTGATAGAGATAGATGTGTGTTATAATAAAGCCTTCAAATATATTAAGATACGTCATACAGTTCAAGGGGAAGCATTTTTCATAAAATGATCAATATAAAAATAAGATGTCTTTGTTATTTGGAATTTAGCAAATTTAGAAGTAATTAACCAAAATACTACACAGAAAGGGCAGTAGATATGTGAAATATTTTACAATTTAGGAACAAATATAGTAATGTACGGAGCTCCGACTGTGGACTTGGTCCAGGGAAAGACCAGGGATTTTGCTTTGCTTCTGTTGTCCAAACTGTATCATTAAATGTTGTGATTTACCCACTTCCCCTTAGAGATTACTATAGTGGTTTGCACAGCTCACAGATAGCCAACTGCTGTCACCCTCCACTGAGGGAAAATGAAGAATAAGGAAGGGGGTATTTCTGGCAGATGCTGTATGGAGGGAGGATTGCCTAAGTTATGTTGGTATTCCCTGTTGTGTCCTGTGATTGGTTATGTGTCAGTCTTATATGTTGTTTTAACTGAAGGGGTTTTGTCACATAAAATGTTTAACTGTGCTTTGTGCTGAATAAAGTTAGTTCTTGTTATACCTAGACTCAGACTCATTTTCTGATTAGGTACAAGTCTGTTTTTTACACTTTGGTACACAAGTAAACAAAATCCACCAGAAGTATTGCCAAATTGGTCTGAGAGGTGGAAAGATTCTGATGTGTCTGAAAAGTGGGAAAGAGCAACAGACAGACGAGAGGGGAGCTCTTGTCACAGCATACATTAACTATTCTGACATTAATATAGTTAAATAATGTTTATCACAATTTACTTTTATATATAAAAAATGTAGGATATTGAAAAAATGAATTGTCTTCAGGTTGCTTTTTGACTCACAAGCGTTGCACTTTGCTTTGCTTTAGAGTAATGCATCTGCTCATGAAGTTGAAAAAAACCTTACCAATTCCAACGAGTACATCCCCAAATGTGAAACTGAAGAATTTGAGGTGGGTTTTACAGACCATTATTTAAAGTCAACATTTTTAAATATTAGTACACAAATGCACTGTAATAAGGTAATTTAAACAGTAGCAAGAGTTCCAATTAACAATCACTCTCTATAGATTGCACACTTTAACCATCCTTACCATGGGTGTCCACAGGTAGGGGCAAGGGGGGGCAAATGACCCTGCTGGTATCAGCAAGGGTCCGCCATGGCCGTATCTGTAGCTGTGCTGGCTCTCTGTGTTTGTGCGAGTCAGCTCCACAGCTGCTGCCGATCTGTGTCATTGAGCTTACAGAAATCTTTACTGCCACCTCTGTCTGCTTCCTGTATGTGCGCCCCTCGTGTGTGCTGTAATGTATTTTCACAGGGACTTGTAGTAACAGGACCTTGGACAAGAAAGACCATCTTACAAGTGGGGGCTGTGAGTACAAGTGAAGGGAGGAGACTGTTTGTGTAGGGGGGGGGCAGAGCTGTGTATGTGCTTAGCAGATGTGTGTGTTGGGGCCTGACATATATACAGACAGGGGGGGGGGGCAGCTGAGTGCATACAGGTCTAATCAGTGAAGGGGGGTGCCAGATATAGTAATGATCATATCATCTGTCCTGTATACAGCTATATACACCCATATTCCTTCCTGTATTCCACCATCATCACTAACTGCAGATATACATTATCTGTCCTGTATATATAGCTGTATATAGGACAGATGATGTATATCTGCAGTCAGTGATCATGGAGGACAGTCTCTATATACAGGTAGCTGTATATAGAGACCTTCCTCCATCATTACTGACTGTAGATATACATCATCTGTCCTGTATACAGCTATATACCTCCTCCTTCCTTCCTGTATATACTATTACCATCCACCCCCTATATATACACATACTGTACACCCTTCATAGTGTACAGGCCACATTTGATGGGCACATGCCTGCGCTTTATGTGATATTGACTAAGTCCCTCCCCTATATCACATTTTCAAAAAGGGGCGGAGCATGGGTGACCTTAAAATGATGCCCAGCCAAGAAAAAAGTTCTGCGGATGCCCATGATCCTTACATTAATATTTCAATAATGTTTATGACAATGGCTTTGTATATATTAAAAATGGAGTAAACTGAAAACAATGAATTGTCTTTAGGTCGTTTTTGACTCACAAGCTTTGCACTTTGCTTTGCTTTAGAATAATGCATCTGCTCATAGTGACGAAGAAATTGTTACCAATTCCACCGAGTACATTCCCAAATGTGAAACTGAAGAATTGGAGGTGGGTTTTAAAGACCATTATTTAAAGTCAACCTTTTTTAAATCTTAGTACAAGAATGCACTGTAAGAAGGTAATTCAAACATTAGCAAGAATTCAAATAAACAATCACTCTCATTAGATTGCATACTTTAACCATCCTTACATTAATATTTAAATAATGTTTATTACTATGAATATGGAGCTTTACTTTTACTAGGAGGAGCTTCTAAATGTATAAACATGTTCAGCCGATTTGTGGTGTATTTGGGACAGAAAATAGTACTCTACAAAATATATTAATTTAATTGGACAGTACTTGACAAAATTAGGAGCCTTGGTGACCAGTCATTAGCCATACAATATTTTTTAGGGTAAAGAATGGTGTATACATATAGATATATGCAGACTAGTCAAAAATCTGAGATCTGCAAGTAATAATATGCAGAGTGACCTATTCTTTTTAGGGATTTGTTGAGCTATGAACATTGCTGATCAGACATAATGATTCTGTAATTTGTAATTCATAGGATTTGACAGAAGATATAAATGAAACTGGCAAATTTCCTTCTTTAAAGCAAGTTACGTTTAAAAAGGATGAAAAATGGAATCTGTACACCAACACCATTAAAAACAGTCCCTACTATTTTAAGGTTGATCCACATGAGTGGAAAAAATTGAGGGCTAATCAAACTGGACATCATTTTAATAATATGGATTGGACAAATGTGATATCCAAAGGAATTCGTGGACTGTATCCTTTTTGTAGTTTTGCATTTGCATGGCACAAAGTCAAGGAAATTGGGTCAACAAAACATGGATTTTTATTTAATTGTGCAGGTTATTGCACATTTAGTGACTGCCTAATTAAAGTTAAAGTAACAATTCCAACAGTGGAACAACTGCAAGCCAAAGTGGAATTTACTGGTTATGTGGCAAGACACAATCGTCAGGAACTGCGTACAAGACCAATTCGTGGAGAACAAAGACGTGTCATTGCTAGAAGATTACAGTCACAGTTACCAAGACAAAAATATCTGCAAGATCTTTTAACAATAGAGAATGATGTTTATGAATCAGGAAATCGAGATGAAGCTCCATCTCCTTTAATATTAAAAAATCTTTCTTGGGAGCACAGGAAAAAACAGAGAGCAGATTCAAATGAAATTTTAAGTCTGTTAAAAATGGCAGAAGAAAAAAGTAAAAAAGAGACAGATGTTTTGCAAAAAGTCCTCCTGGTGCCAATGGGTGTAATGCTATGGTCAAGGTGTAGCATAAAAATCTTCCATGCCAGATGTAAAGAGGACATTGTATATCTTGATGCTACAGGTAGCATAATTAAAAGGAGAAGTGGAAAGAAGGCTCCATATTATATTTATGAACTTGTTGTACGTAATCCAAAAAAAGGTGCTTCTCCCATTCCTGTTGCTACATATGTCACCTGTGATCACACTACAGCATCTGTCCAATACTTTCTCAATGCCTTTCGAACAGATGATGTAAGAATGTATGGAAAAAAAAATGTTTCAAAACCGAAAATGATCATCTGTGATGGATCAGTTGTTTTGCTGCAATCCCTTGCCTTCACATTTTGCAGTGGAAACCTGGACTCAGTAATGAGCAAGTATTTTAATATTGTTACTGGACAGGCCAACTCAAGTGACTTTGAAATTCCCATAATGCATCGTTGTCTGAGTCACCTGATGAAGAATGCCAAGTCCATGTGCAAAAAACAGTAATATTTTGTTTTCAAATTTTCTTTTAAAATGTTAATACTGTGTGTTACATGACTATATATATATATATATATATATATATATATATATATATATATATATATATATATATATGTATGTATGTATGTATGTATGTATGTATATATATATATATATATATATATATATATATATATATACATATACATATATATATACATATATATATATATACAGATATATATATATATATACATATATATATATATACAGTGGCTTGCGAAAGTATTCGCCCCCTTGAACTTTTCAACCTTTTGCCACATTTCAGGCTTCAAACATAAAGATATAAAAATTTTATTTTTTGTGAAGAATCACCAACAAGTGGGACACTATTGTGAAGTGGAACGAAATCTTTTGGATTTTTGAAACTTTTTTAACTAATAAAAAAATGAAAAGTGGGGGGTGCAAAATTATTCGGCCCCCTTGCGTTAATACTTTGTAGAGCCACCTTTTGCTGCGATTACAGCTGCAAGTCGCTTGGGGTATGTCTCTATCAGTTTTGCACATCGAGAGACTGAAATTATTGCCCATTCTTCCTTGCAAAACAGCTCGAGCTCAGTGAGGTTGGATGGAGAGCATTTGTGAACAGCAGTTTTTAGCTCTTTCCACAGATTCTCGATTGGATTCAGGTCTGGACTTTGACTTGGCCATTGTAACACCTGGATACGTTTATTTGTGAACCATTCCTTTGTAGATTTTGCTGTATGTTTGGGATCATTGTCTTGTTGGAAGATAAATCTCTGTCCCAGTTTCAGGTCTTTTGCAGACTCCAACAGGTTTTCATCCAGAATGGTCCTGTATTTGGCTGCATCCATCTTCCCCTCAATTTTAACCATATTCCCTGTCCGTGCTGAAGAAAAGCAGGCCCAAACCATGATGCTGCCACCACCATGTTTCACGGTGGGGATGGTGTGTTGAGTGTGATGAGCTGTGTTGCTTTTACGCGAAACATATAGTTTTGCATTGTGGCCAAAAATTTCAATTTTGGTTTCATCGGACCAGAGCACCTTCTTCCACATGTTTGGTGTGTCTCCCAGGTGGCTTGTGGCAAACTTTAGACGAGACTTTTTATGGATATCTTTGAGAAATGGCTTTCTTCTTGCCACTCTTCCATAAAGGCCAGATTTGTGCAGTGTACGACTGATTGTTGTCCTATGGACAGACTCTCCCACCTCAGCTGTAGTTCTCTGCAGTTCATCCAGAGTGATCATGGGCCTCTTGGCTGCATCTCTGATCAGTCTTCTCCTTGTCTGAGCTGAAAGTTTAGAGGGACAGCCAGGTCTTGGTAGATTTGCAGTGGTCTGATACTCCTTCCATTTCAAAATGATCGCTTGCACAGTGCTCCTTGGGATGTTTAAAGCTTGGGAAATCTTTTTGTGTCCAAATCCGGCTTTAAACTTCTCCACAACAGTATTACGGACCTGCCTGGTGTGTTCCTTGGTCTTCATGATGCTCTCTGCGCTTTCAACAGAACCCTGAGACTATCACAGAGCAGGTGCATTTATACAGAGACTTGATTACACACAGGTGGATTCTATTTATCACCATCAGTCATTTAGGACAACGTTGGATCATTCAGAGATCCTCGCTGAACTTCTGGAGTGAGTTTGCTGCACTGAAAGTAAAGGGGCCGAATAATTTTGCACGCACCACTTTTCAGTTTTTTAATTGCTAAAAAAGTTTAAAATATCCAATAGATTTCGTTCCACTTCACAATTGTGTGGTGATTCTTCACAAAAAATTTAAATTTTATATCTTTATGTTTGAAGCCTGAAATGTGGCAAAAGGTTAAAAAGTTCAAGGGGGCCGAATACTTTCGCAAGCCACTGTATATATATATATATATATATATATATATATATATATATATATATATATATATATATATATATATATATATATATATATATATATATATATACACACACACACACACACACGTATTTGCTTGTATGATTTAGGTTGTATCGACCTCTATATGTTTATACTATCTTTAAATCGCATATTTTTTTTGGAACAAAAATCGTTTTTGCTATCACGTTTGGTATCTTTACACAGTGTGGTGATTTTTCAATTTTTTATGATCTTGCAATTTTTTATGATCTTGTCTTTATATCAGAAAAACGTGTGTATACTATTTTTATATTATGTTCCAAGTTGGTCATTACTATGCTAAAATGTACCATAAATTGTGGTTTTCTAGCTTGGTTGATTGAACATCCCTATTATATGGGTAGATAACTTTAATCGTCAGAGCTTCGAGTGAACACATCTTTTCCATTCAGAGAAGATGCCCACTTCCTATAAGCTACTAATGACAATTTTTTGGTGAGAGTTTAGGTTCTTGTCTAAATGGCCAGCCTTGTAATTGTCGGTACAGGTTGTCAGAGCTGTATTGTGAAAGGGAACTCCTCCTGTTACTATAGTTGCCCCTTGGACTTCTCTAAGTAGTCAAAACTAAATCAATTATTTTTAAAGTTGCCACCTGTCAGTGCCCATCAAAGCCTCCTGTCAGTGCCCATCAGTGCTGCCTGTCAGTGCCCATCAGTGCTGCCTGTCAGTGCCCATCAGTGCCACATATCAGTGCCGCCTATCAGTGGCCATCGGTGCTGCATATCAGTGCTGCCTTTTAGTGCCCATCAATTCTACATATCAGTGCCTCCTCATAACTGCCCATCACTGCCACCTTATCAGTGCCAATTCATCAGTGCCGCCTCATAAGTGCCCATCAGTGCTGCCTCATTAGTGCCCATCAGTGCTGCCTCATCAGTGTCCGTCAGTAAAGGAGAAAACAAAATGTTAAGACCCAAATTTTTTTTTTAAAAAAAAGGTTTTCTTCATTTGGGTTATTTTTAGTTTGTTTAGCAAAAAATAAAAACCCCAGTGGTGATTAAATACCACCAAAAGAAATCTCTATTTGTGGGAAGAAAAATTATAAAAATTAGGTTGGGTACAGTGTTACATGACTGCGCAATTGTCATTCAAAGTGCGACAGCTGAACGATGAAAATTGTCCTGGGCAGGAAGGGGCGAAAGTGCCCGGTATTGAAGTGGTTAATTTATAATTCTGTCATTATTTTTCAGCTTGCCATCTCACTATAAATTAGGAATGTATATTTTTGGCCTGCTGGCAAATTCCTCATCGCTTCAAGAAATAGATGAAATTCTCCAAAGTGCAACAATATTGTTTTCAAGTAAATATTTTGGAGTTAACGTACAGCAACATTTTGAATTACTGCAGTCAAAGATGTCTGACATGGATACACTACAGAAGATGCTTGTTAATATTAAGCAAGAGGACATAATTGAGGTAATATTGTATAATGGAAAACAAAATATACATAAAGAATGATGAGTAAGCTTACCTTATATATTGTAAAGCGCTGCGTAAACTGTTGGCACTATATTAATCCTGTATAATAATAATAATAAAAAATTTATTTTATAGATCTATCTATCTTTATATATAAAACAAATCTTTAAGAAGGAATCATAGAGAATTTTTCAGGTGGAAAATTTTTTTTAACGAAAAAATAAATAAACAAAAAACATGGATATCATCATACACATTTTTGGTTCCCACTTGGGCCCTTCATCACATATATCCTGATGAAGGACCTAGTTTGGTATATTGCCTGTAAAAAAATTGGTTGGAGATCAATACTCACTATTAGTTACCACAACACTAGGTGTTCAATATACCCGTGTGATAACCCAGAGTTTGCAGGCTCACCAGTAATAAGTGCGGTCTCTGTGCCTAAATACTATAGAGAGAAAAAAATTTACAGAGGAAAGACTGTGTGCATGCATGGTTGAAGCATGATGCAGCTGCTCTTAAACAATGTTGTCTATTTTTAACATGATCTTGGTGTTGGTGGGTACCTGGTCTTGGCCCCTTTTTGTAATAAATATATTTTTCGAATAAAATGTATCCCTTATTAAGCAGCATGGTCCGCCTGTGTCTCTTCTCAGTGGGAGTCTTTCCCCTGTAAAATTTTTTCTCTCTATGGTATTTTGGCTGGTATCAGCTTTCATTTTGGAGGGATGCAGGCAGATATACTGCTGGATATTTCTCTGAGTTAATTTGTCATTTGGTTAATACATAAGATCTTGAGAGAGGCTCATACAAGAGTTGAAACATCGATTACTATGTGAAATGATTCTCTGAAATAAAACGATTTTCTATTTTGCAATACCCCTGAGTGCTCCAGTTGTCGTTTATGTCCAATGGCGGCTGGGGTTTTTTTTGTCGGGGGGGGGGGGGCGGCAAACCCCCCCGTGTTCATTCGCTATTATCACACAACTGTATGGGCTCAGAGCGCAGTGTTCTGCACCCCGAGCCCACCCTAATGGACGGGCTGCCACTGTTTACGTCTATACTATTTGTATAGAGATAAACTTCAACTTTTTAAAGTCATTTAGCCCTTAGGTGGGCTTATCACATTCTCTATGCCATATTTCATGAAGAATTACACTACTCAATCATATACAAGTCTTGTGATTCCCACACACCCAAGAATAATATTTTGATGAATAATTTTTTTAAAGTCTAGTTAAATTGGAACTGATTTAGGTTGGTAGCGCGACTGTCTGTTTACTACTTTGAAAAAAAGTAAGTTTTTCAATCATAAATGTTGTAGTATTCTCAGGAAGACTATCAATAATTGCTTTAATACATTTGATTTTAGCAGCTTATTTTAATTTCAGGTTGATATAGTTTCAACACCATTCAAGAGGCACTTTACTGATGTAATCAGTGTTGCAAAACTTGTTCAGTCAGGTAACGAAGCAAACCCATACTTCAGTCCAAATTACATTCCAACTATGTTGAGAGACTTTCTTCCACAAGCGGGGCTGTGGACTGCTTTAATGCTAGGTATGTAATAACATATGTATCCTGGAACATGAAAGTACAAATTATAAAAGCATTTTTGATAATACAAAATATAAACAATGACAGAGATTCACCAAAAAATTTGTCAACCTTTTTTTTGTTATATTATTTTTAATGATTTAATAAAATTAAATGAATGACTAATGACTATAATGAAATAATACATCACTTTTATTTATCTAACATATTTCATCCAAGTTAAGTTTATATCCCAAAAATTTTTATGACATTTTTTCTACATCTACCGTATTACAGCAGCAAATAAAGCAATCCTACAAAGGGTTTTTCAACTAAGGCAAATAGACAGAAAGCATTATTTTGATATGTATTATTTCTGTCCGTTTAATCAACTATTTATATCCTATCTCTATGGAGTAAAGTCAAAAAAGGGGGCAGTTACTAGTGGAGTTCCCCAAGGGTCAATTCTTGGACCTGTTATGTTTATATTGTAATATGATACTGGAAGTGTCCCCCCAGGCGAAATTTTGCTTGTTCGCTGATAAAAAATTTGTAACAGAGTTAATGTTCCAGGAGTGGTGGATCAAATGAGCAGAAATATTAAAATATGGAGTACTGGGCAAATATATGGTATCAAAAAAAAATTATATTACCAAGTGCAAAATTATGCACATAGGATTCAAAAACCCAAAGGCCAGTTATAGCCTAGATTGTACAGCAATAAATGCAACTAAAGAGGAAAGAGACCTTGGAATTATTATTTCAGATGATTTGAATTGTGTCAGACAATGCAGCAGTGCAGCCAGTGGGGCTAGTCAAATACTTGGTTGCATTGGGAAAGGCATTAATAGCAGAGATAGAAAGGATGTTATGACACTTTGCAGATCCCTAGTTAGGCTTCATCTGGAGTATCTAGTACAGTTCTGGAGACCATATCTCCAGAAGGATATACATAAACTAGAAACTAAAATATAAAACATACAAAGATAGACTCTCTGACCTCAATATGTATAGTTTAGAGGAGAGAAGGAATAGAGGTAACATCATAGAAACCTTCAAATATATGAAGGGACTCAAAAGGTTGGAGCTGAAAGCATTTACTACAAGAAAGGAAAAGGGGTCAGAATGTTAGGTTAGAGGGTAGTAGATTCAGGAGTAATGTGGGGAAGCATTTTATTACTGAAAGGGTGGTAGGTTCATGGAATAAAATTCAAACAGAACAACTGTAAAAGGATTCAAGAATGCCTGGGACATGCTTAAGATTATCTAAAGCAAAAAGTAACAGGAAATATGGGTAGACTCGAGCCATTTTGGTTCATATCGACCACAAAATTCAATGTTTCTAATGCTTCTCTTTTGGAATTCATATATTCCTTCCACACTTAATTTCCATTCAGGAAGTACAAACACACAAGAAAAGATGCATTTGGTTGTTTACTATGGACATTTAATTCTACATGACATACAGTACACTTTATGTTTGAGCTGCATCAGCTGAACTTTTATCAGGACAATATCATGGTCAGCCATTGATAAATCATATGACTTCATATGACTATCTATTCAGACAGTTCAATGCCTTCTACTGGCAAGCCTGACAAACAGTCCAATATTTTTAAAAGTAATGGCACATGCGATCATTTCACAATCTCACTTATTACACTTTCCCAACTTCTCAAGATTCTAACCACTGTAGGGCGGTCTGACCCAGTATGTTAAAGTGTCCAACTCATGACACATTCAGGAACAAAGATCTTAGGTGTTTGCATATTTTGACATCACTTTTAGGGACTCTGGATAGGTGGAAATTAACATGTTATGGAGCTGATTTTGAAATCACACATTTATTCTGATTTCTGTTATGTTTGCTAAGATGCCTGACCCATTTTATTGTCTATCGGAAAATCAGCTAGAGTCACACACTTATACCATAAACTAAATGCTCTTTGCTTGTTATAGTTTTCATAAACATCTTTGACATCATTTAAAGCCTTATGCTGAGGGTCATAACATACATTATGTAGCCATACCCCTGTAGGGGTTGCTCAATGTAGTGGTTCACCCGTTACCCTGCCCAACCCGGCTTCCATCTCTCATGCACTCAGAGACATAGAACAGTCCATAAGCTTTTTTTTTTTTTTTTTTTTGAGGGGATTGAACTTGGGGAAATCGAAATGATGTAATTCCCAGAAGATTCAGGGTAACTTGCTTGGAGAGTATATACACTCCTGTATATTTGATAATATATATATATATATATATATATATATATATATATATATATATATATATATATACATACATACACACACATACATATACACACATACATATACACATACACACAAACACACACACACACTCCAGTCTTTTTTCAAGCACAAACATTTGCTTAAAGCTGAAGTAAACCCATGAATCTGATCTTTGAAAAAAAAAACAGTTAACATTCCTGGCATGCCGGAAATTCTAGCTATCACATTTACTTGTGCTCTCAAACAAACTGTCAAACTATCCAATGGCTGGTGTCATATTGGATCACATGTGCAGCATCATGGCAGTTGCCGATTAAACAGAGGCCAAGATGGCAGCTTCATTGGCCGAAAATGAAGGGTGGGTTTATTTCCACTTTAAGACCGTTTTCCTTCACTCCTCCAGCACTTCACTTGCTGCAGACTGTTACTCCTCCTGACTAGCTAGCACCACATGGTTAAGCCTGACACAAACTCAGCCAGACTTGAGTGGATTGCCTTTTGCAGGCAGGCACCTCAGGCACCTGTGGTGTAGAAATGGGTCCAGTTCTAGCTGTCCTCTTTTCAGCTACCAATCCCAGATAGCTGTTTTCAGGCCCTGCCAGCCAGGCCACAATGTTCTCCCTCTACTGCCCTTCTTACAGTCCTCTCTTCTGGTTCTGCACCCATCTCAAACTGCAAACTACCAGTTTTCTTAGGTGTGCCTCCAGAGTCCTACCGACTGTGCTTCACTCACCAGCACTCCTGGCTGTGACCAATTGTCCTCCCTGGAGTCCCTTAGCAGTGTTCTGTCCCACTGTCCTCTCCTTACTCTCTCATGTGCCTCTCTTCCAGGATCTCTTCTCTCCTCCTGAATGCACCTGAGCCCCCGGCCCAAGGTCACCTCCCCCAGACTGGAGAACTCCCCGTGGGCCCAAACAACCTCCACACTCTCTCACTCCAGCTCTTTCACCCGACAACTCCTCCCCAGCTGGGCTGAGCCTGAATATTTAGGGAGGCCTGCCCCATGGCAATCCAAGTTGGGGATTGGTCAAGGCTCCTCAGAATACCCCAGGCAGCTCCACCTCTCCTCTCCTACACTCTTTCTAGCACCTTCTAGAAAGAAAAGGGAGGTGACAGTGATGCTACCTGTGAGTCATCCAGCCCTGCCCTGAGCCACTCACATTCCAGAATGAAAACAAACAGGCCTAGCCACCAGCTAGGCCTTCCTAAATTTTCCCACTTTACTAGAAAAATCCTCACTCTAGCACCCACCTCTAGCACCTACCTACCTAGAGGGTGCTACAATTATAATTTAATATTCAGTGAAAGATAATGTCTGAGGTTTAATCATTTATATGATATATGTTAAACCATCAAACATCAGATATGATTTAAAAATAATAAAGATATTGTACTTGATATCACTGATGAATTTGTCCAACTGGTGTTAGAGGAGTAGCATAAGGAGGAAGAGGTGCTGATAGTGTGTCAAAGGCACTTGAGCCATAGCATTATTGTGCAAAACATTCTCATGATGGACAGCTAACTGCAATGAAGGCTGATCCTAAAAAGAGGTTTTTACATTTACACTATTTGTATTTTAAGGAGTATATATTTATATAATCTGATTATATATTTTTTATTACACATTTCTAAAGATTGTTAATAAAACACATATTAAATGATTCAGAATTTATTTGTATTATTTTCTTGGTTAAAGGAGACATTGGAAGACATGGCAGGACAGAGCCATACTACCAATTTAGTGAAATGTATAAAACAATAGCTAAAAGGGAGACACAGGTAAAATATTATGTTTGTGTGTGTGTGTATGTGTGTGTATTTATATAATACACGTACATATTGTTCTGTTAATTTTAATTTGCTATCAAACGCACACCGCAGTATCACTGACACACACACATCAGCACCCTTGGCCCATGCACCAAAAAACAACAACAAATAAAGTAATATACCTGACAGACACACACACAGACATAGCAGCCTACCACAACTTTACAATAGTTTCAACAGTCTATTATCCTTCACATGCAATACATCAACTTACCCCAGCACTGGTTTCCTATCCATCACATGCATTGCACACACAAAGACAAAAAAAAAAGGATTGGAACATAGGGCTCTTGAAGCAGCAGACGCTAGTTATATGGCTAATACAATATAGGTTGCTCCTTAACCAATGACTGTATGTGGACCCCTACATTTTAGTTCTTCTAAAATGTATTTGTCTTGTCATATGTTAAGGAAAATATTAGTCTATTGAGTATTGAAATTGGAGGTTGCAAAATACATTTTTATTTTTTTATTTTTTTATTTTGTTAAGTGTATCAAACTTCCTGTAGCTGTACAAGATTAGAAATAACAATCTTGATAGACAGACGATTGGTGTTTTCTACACTCCTGCATCATATATTTAATTTAACCTGTGTATTTGAAAAATTTTAATTCCATTATTATTTTACTTTTTTTTTACAATATAGAATTTCACTCGTGATAACAGAACACAAGGAATAATGGAAAAAAGTCAGTGGGATTTAAAGCACATCAGGCTTCAGCGAAGAAGATTTGCAAGATTGGATGATTTTGTGTCATCGTACCAAGAATCCCATTTGTCACTGTTAAGGGAGTTTAAAGATTCATACCGTACCACACAGAGAAAGGTTACATAGTTTTTATATGTTTATAGTATAGAGATGTTGAAGTAGTGTAGCCTATTCTTTTAATTGTTATATTCCAGTTTTTTACTTATACCAATAATTCTTAGACAAAGTGTGAAGGAACACCGGAACTCTGACTGGGTACCTCCATGAAAACGGTGCCTCATTGCCCTCCAAACCTCTTCAGCAGATATAAACTCACACCAGCACTTTCCTCTAAACTTGAGACAGGACTAAGAATGAAGTAAAACCAAGAATAACTGTTTATTTCCAAGACACCTTTTTTACATTAACAGGGTCATGCAAAATATAGATAATATCAACAGATAACTTAATCACAGGACAGGGTGCAGAGAAATACAAACTGGGAGATTAACATTAATTGACTCACTCAGGCACATTCAAACTTTAAACATTAATCTAACTATCAGCTAGGCACATAGCTAAGTCTCATCAGTAGTTACAGGTATCCCACACACTGCCTCCATTATCTAAGTGCTGGGAAACATCTCCACAGTAACTCTTGATTAGCCAGAGAGTGCCCACCAAGATGCCCAGAAACCGTTCCACAGCCCTGGCTATACAAAAAGTCTTACACACTGGTTATAAATAAATGTTCTACCTGCATCTGGCTTTCCCGGTGTCCTATCCTCGTTAGAACTGAGGATGAAAGTAAAATATATAAAGTTGGTAGTACCCAGGCATGATAATAAAAATATCCCAGGAATAGTTCCACAGGTCCGACTACAAAAGCATGCACCTGGAACAGAGGACCCGGTACTTGAGGCTGCCTCTCGGGTCTGGGCTCCCGACAACTTGTGCCCACTAACAGTTCCAGGACCTCAGCTGCAGAAGGTGTGTCTGCCCTCTGATAACTAAACATGATATCACAGACACCATCACAGCCAGTAAGGAGGTCCTGGCTCTTCTCCATGCCCTAACTGGGCAAATAGGGCAAAACCCCCAGTTCTTTCAATAGGCCATAGTCACCCTGTAGGAGGCCAGCCCACAACCCCCTCTATTACCCCAAGTGACATTAGGTTCTGACACAAAGTGTCACAAAGAGTATGCACCTCAATATTTTAAGAACCGTTTCCACAATGTTTATACTGTTTGGTACATCTTTAGAGGTCTTTATGAGCTATAGGTAAAGCATCTATTTAAAAAATATCTATTTACATAAATTAACCTGTTGTTTATTTTTTGCAGAAGCACAGGGTTGATAAGGAAACATGGAAGCTAAAGAATCAGAAAAGAAGAGGAATATATATGTCAACTCCCAAGAAAACATTTGTATTGGCAACACCAAGCAAAGAAAAGGCAATAAATTCAGATATGATATGCATTTATTTAGTATTGTTGAGTTATAAAGATAATATAAAATAATCACTCAACAAAGTAGTAGTTTCATTGCTAAAAGATTTTAGAAAATGATTGCTAAACATCTAGTTCAGCATTTACAAGTCTGTATTAAAATCATTATAATTTTGCCAGAGTTCCAACGTGAATTTAGGCAAGGGATGGGGAGAGGGTACAATTGTAATTTGTTTAGCATTAGAGTGCCATGCAAAATCAAGTTGCAAAGATGTAAATAGGCTTGTTTTTAGTCTCAAAAGCTTTTAATAAGAGAAATAAATGGGCATTTCTGCTAACAGCTTGGCCTATCCTCATAGGTTTACTGGCTTTAGTGAGAGACGTAGATAGTAAATAGAGATATGGATAGAATGAAAGCGTTCAAGTCTGTTGTCTATACATTTTTATTGCTATTATATTTGAATGAATAACTCATCATGAGTTATAAGTAGCAACAATACTAATTGGATTAAGCAACACTCCATACTTTATTATTGTAAAAGTTGAACAAAATTACCTCTAAAAAAAAGCAGCATAATAAAAATATAATAATTGGATTAAACAAATAGAGATTGCCTACAACTATTTTAAATCTTAAATATATATTAAATAATAATTTTAAAAAATGAAATAATAAATTTGTTTTTATGTATTCACAGGAAATATCTGCAAGAACAAAAGAAAATAAAAAGACAACAGTAAAGAAATTACTCAGCAATGATGAAGAAGAGGTTTCCATATTTTACTTTTTTAATAATTTAGTATGAAAAATGTTGAACAAATTCATATAATTCACAACATTACCTAGAATAACAAGACCTGTTTATAGCTGAAAAATACAGTTGAGCTGTCATATTATTCGGTCATACTATTAACATTGCAACTGTCATACTATTGACATTACATATATAATTATTGATTATGCATGAACACATTGTTTATCCTTATTGAGGCTAGCCCTTCATGCTGCACAGTTATTTTTATTTATTTATTTATATTTTATTGTAATGTATAGTATGGTTAGAAATATACAATTTGACGGTAGATATGAGCCAAAGAGGGCCATCGAGTCAATCCATATGTCCTATTACCTTTTTGCTTAGGAAAGCCTTATGCATGTCTCCGGCATTTTTAAATTCTATTGCAGTGAAACCTTGGATTGCGAGTAACGCGGTTAATGAGCGTTTCCCAATAACAGCATATTTTTTTTGAAAATCCTGATTCGGTTTGCGAGTGTTGTCTTGCAAAACAAGCAGGATTCAAGCCTCTGCTGTGTGCAGTACAGCATTTGGCCAGAGGTGCGGGGGCGCCGGAGCCGAACGGAGCCAATCAGAGCCGTTCGGAGACGCTCAGAAATACTCAGAAACACTCCAAAATACTTTGTTCCTGAGCCTTTCCAAGTGTTTCTGAGTTAAGCCGAGCTGTTTCTGAGCGTTTCCGGCTCTCTGGCGCCTCCCCACCTCTGGCCACATGCAGTATTCCATGCCATAGAAGTCAATGCGGAACAAATTATTTTAGTTTTCATTGACTTCTATTAGTAAACTCGCTTTGATATGCAAGTGCTTTTGCTTACGAGCATTCTCCTGGAACGGATTATGCTCGTAATCCAAGGTTGCACTCTACAGTCTTTTTTGTTTACAACATTTGTTGGAAGTTTATTCCACAAATCCATAACCCTTTTAATAAAAAAAATGCTTTCTTGCATTACTCTTGAATATATTAACCTCTAACCTAAAATTATTACCCCTCGTTCTGGCATTTTCCTTTTCTTTATTAAGTCCCTTCATATTTTTGAAGGTTTCTATTATGTCACCTCTATCCCTTCTCTCCTCTAAACTATACATACTGTATTAAGGTCAAAAAGTCCTACGTTGTATGTTTCAGACCACGTACCATTTTAGTGGCCCTCCTTTGGACTGTTTCTAGTTTATTTATATCCTTCTGGAGATATGCTTGCAGTGATTAAATAACAGGGAGAGGGTTTATTTTTTAAGGAAAATGTCAAAGGGGGCTATATATGGTATTTTATAACTCTGGAACAATATTATAATATATTTAACTTTTTTTTTCCATTAGCTTTTATATATGGGTAAAAGTTTTTACAAAAATAAGTCATTAAAAGTGTTGTTTTTAAATAATTCACCATATTTTATTATTTTTTAAACAATACATTATAATATATTGTCAAAATATCATCAAAAGGAAGCCCTTTTTGTCCTGAAAAAAAAAAATGTATAATTTGTGTTGGTACAGTAAATGAGAGAAAAAATTTACAGCTAAAAACAAACGCAGAGGTGTTAAAATGGACACGGTCATTAATGTACAACATGACCAAAACAGTCCAGTCATTAGGAGGTTAATTCACAAATCATTATATGAACTCTACATAAAAAGAATAAAAACAAAAGAAATTAAATCATAACAAAATAGAGATTACCTGTAACTCTTTTAACTGATTCCCGACTGACTCACGCAGATATACTGCATCTCAATGTCTCTGCTGGGCGAAAACTCGTACGGGTACGGACTTCCCTTTAAGAGGCGCCAGAGGGCGCGCGTGCACCCACTGCACGGTGGGGGACCCGATGCGCCTGGCCATCAAGAGAGCCAGCACGGGGATTTGTGTATGTAAACACACAAACACACACTGTTCTGTCAGGGGGAGAGGAGACATGTTGTTTGTTCTTACTAAGTAGGAAGAATGATATGTCTCCTCTCCTAGTCAGTCCTATCCCCATACAGTTAGAACCCACCTAGGGAACACACATTTAACCCCTTGATCACCCCCTGGTGTTAACCCCTTCCCTGCCAGTGACATTTACACATCAATCAGTGCATATATATAGGACTGATCGCTGTATAAATGTCAATGGTCCCAAAAATGTGTCAAAAGTGTTTGATCTGTCTGTCGCAATGACGCAGTACGGCTAAAAATTGCAGATCACCGCCATTACTAGTAAAAATACTAAAAATGCCATAAAATGCCCTAAATCTTTCCCATAATTTTTAGACGTTATAACTTTTGCGCAAACCAATCAATATACTCATGTGATTTGTTTAGCAACAATATATAGAAGAATACATATCGGCCTAAAATGAAGAAGAAAATTCTTTAAAAAAAAAAAATGGGGATATTTATTATAGCAAAAAGTCAAAAAAATTGTTTTTTTATCAAAATTATAGCTATTTTTTTGTTTATATCGCAAAAAAAAATCGCTGAGGTGATCAAATACCACCAAAAGAAAACACTATTTGTGGGAAAAAAGGACGCAAATTTAGTTTGGGTCAAGCGTCAAAGAACAGCGCAATTGTCAGTTAAAGCAACGCAGTGCCGAATTATAAAAAGTGCTCTGGTTTGGAAGGTGGTAAAATCTTCTGGGGCTGAAGTGGTTAAACCTTGTATGTATTCAATTAAAAAAAAAAATAATGTAATAAATGAAATGTAATACATTTTATTTCATGATTTTTCAGGAAATATCTGCACCAAGTAAAGGAAAAAAAAGAATAACAACATTTTTCAGTGATGAAGAAGAGGTTTCCATAATTTTTTTCCTTCATTTAATATTGTAATGTTAAATGTATCCACATTATAGGAGTTGACAAAAAAACTTTCAAACTGAGGAGCCATGGTGATTATATATAGAAACACCATTCCATGGATCCTAAGTTTAAAACTTTGTGTATATTGATTTTATATATATATATATATATATATATATATATATATATATATATATATATATATATATATATATGTAGTGTAACCTGGGGGACAGGTAGCAGGCACAAAGCTCCCTGGGATGAGCAGTCTTTCAGGCACAGATACCAAATCCAGTGAGGTAGTGACAAGCAGTGCGGTGTTTATTTGTGATATATACAAGTCTATATACAGGTGCTGTACAGTGTTCCAAAAACAAATAGGAACAAAAATAGCCAACCAAACACCTAGCCGTGTCTCGGCACTAACTATACAATATTTACATAGCCTAACTACCAGGCTGAGCAAGCCTACAGCTTGTCAGCTTCCACCTTCACAGCTTAACACAGCTTGAACGTATATGAGAGGAGCTTGGGAGACGTAAAAACTCCGAACAGGACTTTTCCTGGCTCTTTCTGGGACGCTCTGCTACAATATTATATACTGTATATTAGGGTTGTCCCGATACCACTTTTTTAGGACCGAGTACAAGTACCGATACTTTTTTTCAAGTACTCGCCGATACCGATTACCGATACTTTTTTTTAATGTCATGTGACAGTGTTTTTTTTTTGCTATTTTTTTTTGTGAGGGGGGCGTGAACGTTGTATGTGTGTGTGTTTTTTTTTTGTTTTTTTTTACAATTTTTATTTTTTCCAATAATATTTTTTTATTCTTTGTTTTTTTTTTTTTTTTTAATCAGCCCTTTTGGGGGGCTTTGGTGAGATATCAGGGGTCTTAACAGACCTCTGATATCTCCCACTTGAGACAGAGAAAGAGACAGAGGATAGAGATTCCCCAGTCCCTTTCTCTGCAGCGTCAGCTGCACTGAGAATCAATGGAGAGAAGACAGCAGCTTCTCTCCATTCATAAACTGACACATCGTAATCACAGAAGATTACAATGTTTCAGTTATGTGGATGGACAGAGTCAGCTGACTCTCTCCATACACAAAGGAAGGAGGAGGGGGACAGAGGAACGGAGGGGGAGAACGGAGGGGACAGATAAGGAGAGAGGAATGCAGGGGACAGATAAGAGCAGAACGGAGGGGGACAGATAAGGAGAGCAGAACGGAGGGGACAGATAAGGAGAGAGGAACGAAGAGGACAGCAGAGAGGCACAGAGGAAAGGAGGGGGCACGGAGGAGGATGCAGTGACAGTCAGCTGTGAGCGATCACCGCTGTATGTCACTAAAGCTGGTGAAAGCCGCTGGGGGAGAATCTTGTAACTCCCCCACGCGCTGATCACAGCTGTCTTCCAGGTATCGGGAGAAGCATCGGGAGCATTTGCCCGAGTACAAGTACTTGGGCAAATGCTCGGTATCGGTGCCGATACCGATACTAGTATCGGTATCGGGACAACCCTACCGTATATATATATATATATATATATATATATATATATATACACACACACACACACACACACACACACACACACACACATGCGGCTTTTTTCTCATAAAATAGGTACAGGAACTCTAACTCGACCCCTTCAAAAGACCCCTCCCCCAACACACCCTCCAAACCGCATTAAATAGTGGGTGTGGTCAAATGTCACTAACAATGGGAGGGTCTTAAAGGAGTGCATTACCTACAGAGTGAAGAGTTCAGGAAGGGGGGGTTACAAACAGAGTGCAGTGTTCGGGGGTGCACTGCATATAGAATGCAGAGTTCAGCCTTTTTCCACAGTTGCTTCCCTCCTTCAGCATCCCCCATCCACATCTAACTTTCACCTCTTTTCAGCTCTGACCTCTGCATGCAATACCCCCCCCCCCCACACACACACCACACACATACACACGCACACTCCTCTGCCTCACATCTTCTCCCCACCTCCTTAAAAGCTCCACCATATTTCACATGTCTTACTTTTGCTTCTGTATTAGGCCGCAGCACCCAGTCGGCTTTAGTACCTCCACACACACTGTAGTTGGCTCCACCTCTCTCACTAGGGGGGAGATCTTCCAGTGGGGGTGTTGACATCCGCACTGCACCTCAGGCACCTGAATCTCCCTTGTCCCCATCTGGCATTCAGTGGGGGTCACTCAGATCAGATCTGTGGGAGCCATTGGGAGAAAAGCTGTCAATTGTAAACACAGAAGCCGGACTTCTGTGTTTACAAGTGATAGTAGTATATATATATATATATATATATATATATATATATATATATATATATATATATATATATATATATATAATTTGGCAGTACAGATGAACTCCCCCCTTTATTTTTTTTAAAGGTGTTTATATATATGTATTTTATAATCACAACACAAGAACAATATACACAGGCACCCTATATATATGGAAAAGTATGTAAATAAAATTAGTAAGCTTAGATATGGCATATTTGAATAAACTTAATTATTAAGGATTAAAGACCACAATTGAAGGAAAAAAGACATTTAATGCCAAATTATAGAAATTTACGGTGCCAGGAACCCCAGATACAACAAGACATACACATTTATACCCACAACTCATACAAAACTCCTCGGTTTCGCAGCCCTCCCTGTCACAGGTGCATCTTTCCAGGGCCCTATTTAATCTTGCACAGCAGAGAGCCCCAGTAGCAAGTTTTTCCAAAGTAAGTGGGTTCATCTGTTAAGAGCAGGTATTAGGTTGCTAATATGTGACATGACAAAAATGGGTTCCATTGGCCATTGTGGCAGGCTTATGTAATGTATGATCATAATGTAAGTAAAACACCATTTTTTTGGCATAGATTAGGTGTTTTTTTTTTTTGCTGTTTAGTGAATGAGTCAGTATGATTTTGTATGTTTTCTATGAATTTGCCAAAGCTGCACCCTTATAATGTATTAATTTTCTGGTGAGTGAAGCCCTCTTAGTTTCATGTATGCATATATAGATATAAAAAATATATACAGTACATATGTGCATCTAATATGAAAGGGAAATTAGCACTAGCCTTACTGTGCAATGTAAAATAAACAAAGACAAGAAACAAATTTTAAGCTTTAGAATTTTTATATTAACAATGTGTTATTAGAAATTAAATTCTTCTTTTTTTTCTTTAAAAAAAAACAAAAAACAGAGTGTTTTGATGACCTCCATGGAGTCTACAAGAGCAGATCATTCCATTCCAAGTAGATGTTCAGAAAAGTATGCCTCACCACTTCAAAGGGTAAACCATAATATGACTATTAATTCTCATGGGAAAGCATGTGTTTGGCTGAAATCATCAAGATGGATGATCTCAGCCAAGGAAGCAGGACGGCAGTGCCGACACTACTTCTATGAGGGGGAAAAGGAAAGTAATTTTTTTTTCATCACAGAGGGGGGCAGCCATGTAAACCCCAAATAGTCCACAATTGGTTTAGAAATACAAATTTGTATTTCTAAAACTAAATAAAAACAAAGTTATAATGACTAAAACTATAACTAAAATCTATTGACATTTTAGTTGACTAACTAAAACTAGACTAAAATGTTAGGGAGGGATGTTTTGGGAGGAGATCCAATCTGAAATAATTTCTTTGGACTTACAATTCTATCCTGAAAGGACGAGTAATAGCTAATATGTGCAATGGCATTGTAGACGATACAGTTTTACTTTTTAATATTTTAGAGTTGCACTTCTCCTTGAAAAATTTAAGAATGTCATATGCAAGTTGTTAATCAATGCATATTTTGTGGAATATATTTTAAAAAAATTTGTAAGATAAATAAAGAGATGTTATATTTTACAACAGTTAAATCGGTGTCTGTATTGCATGTTCAAATCTTAATACTATAACTAATAGCAGGTAAATAAATGTTTACTCCAGTAGTATATAATGAGATTGGAAATGTTAGACAAATGCTTAAATAATTACGCTTTAACTAAATGCACTCGATTTTAAATGACTAAATGTACTATACATTTAGTCAACTAAAATCTTATGATATTTAATCAACCATAACTAGACTAAAACTAAAAATTGAGATGACTAAAACTAAATGGCATTTTAGTCAAAAGACTGACTAAAACAAAATCAAATGGGCGCAAGAACTGACCATTGGGGAACCCCACTAGTAACTGCCCCCCTTTAGACTGTACTACGTTAATTGAAATCCTCTGCCTTATATCCTTAAGCCAGCACTCTACCAACTTAAAAATCATTGCATCTACTCTAAGGCAATACATTTTATGAATTTTTAACATTGATTGAATTATTAAATATGTTAATGTAATAGCTATCACGGATCACAGTTCTCTCAGAACCCTTGGATGAATATTATCCAAACACACAGACTTATTTAACTTTTGATAATGCCCTTGATACCTCATACTCTGTGAAAATAGAAATACTACAAAAACTGTCATGTAAAGTAACATCCTTTAACAGAATATCACTATGATCACAATCAGTTGTAAAGAATGAACAAAAGTAATCATTTAGACAGTTTGCTATTTGCTTATCTTCTTCCACTACTCTATCAGCCATCTTAAGTCTCAATATAGCCCCATTTGTTTTTCTCTTATCACTGATATTTGTAAAAAAAAAAAAGTGTTGTCTCCATTTCTTAATGATTGTGCTATTTTGTCCTCAACTTTAGCCTTCCTGATTAAATGTTTGGTATTTTTTTTTAGTTGTTCCCTATCCTCCCCAGACACAGTGTTTTTGAATTTTTTTTATAGACTGCCTTTTTAGTCCTAACTGCATATGCTACTTGCTTAGAAAACCGTAATGGTTTTCCTTTCTTTTACAAACCAGCCTGATACAGTGCTTAGTTGAATCTAGAATAGCATTTTTAAACTATTCCCACTCTTCTTGCACTTCTGTAATCACTGCCATCCAATTTAGAGAATCATTTAGGTACAGTGGGGACGGAAAGTTTTCAGACCCCCTTAAATTTTTCACTCTTTGTTATATTGCAGCCATTTGCTAAAATCATTTAAGTTCATTTTTTTCCTCATTAATGTACACACAGCACCCCATATTGTACACACAGCACTCCATATTGTACACACAGCACCTGATATTGTACACACAGCACCCCATATTGACAGAAAAACACAGAATTGTTGACATTTTTGCAGATTTATTAAAAAAGAAAAACTGAAATATCACATGGTCCTAAGTATTCAGACCCTTTGATGTGACACTCATATATATAACTCAGGTGCTGTCCATTTCTTCTGATCATCCTTGAGATGGTTCTACACCTTCATTTGAGTCCAGCTGTGTTTGATTATACTGATTGGACTTGATTAGGAAAGCCACACACCTGTCTATATAAGACCTTACAGCTCACAGTGCATGTCAGAGCAAATGACAATCATGAGGTCAAAGGAACTGCCTGAAGAGCTCAGAGACAGAATTGTGGCAAGGCACAGATCTGGCCATGTGCGAAAAACTTGTTGCATCTTTCCCAAAAAGACTCATGGCTGTATTAGATCAAAACGGTGCTTCAACTAAATACTGAGCAAAGGGTCTGAATACTTAGGACCTTGTGATATTTCAGTTTTTCTTTTTTAATAAATCTGCAAAAATGTCAACAATTCTGTGTTTTTCGGTCAATATGGGGTGCTGTGTGTACACTAATGAGGAAAAAAATGAACTTAAATGATTTTAGCAAATGGCTGCAATATAACAAAGAGTGAAAAATTTAACCCCCCTGGCGGTATTCCCGAGTCTGGCTCGGGGTGGATTTTTCATACCAAAAGCGGTATCCCCGAGCCAGACTCGGGCTTGCATCGCAGGATCCAGGAAGAGTTTACTTACCTTGTCCCCTGGATCCTGCAATGTCTCTCCGCTGTGATCGGCGAGCCGCTGTGTTTCGCTCGATTCACAGTGCCGAGCTCCGTTCCCTGCGAGCGTTGCGACGCACGGGGACGGAGTTCGGTGGTAAATTCAAAAGTGAAACACACAGTACAGATACAGCATACTGTAATCTTACAGATTACAGTACTGTATCAAATAATGACACATCCCCTTTGTCCCTAGTGGTCTGCCCAGTGTCCTGCATGCAGTTTTATATATATAAAACTGTTCTTTCTGCCAGGAAACTGGAGATTGTCCATAGCAACCAAAACTGTCTCTTTACATTAAAAGTGGTTTTAGACCAGCTAGAAAAAAGCGATAATAAATTATAATCACTTGCAGAATTGAGCGATAGTGATTTGTGAGGAGATCCGTCATCAAAAACTAAAAGTAACAAAAGCTACAATTCTGCAACTGAGCAAATTTCAGTGTTTTTGATTTGATTACATTATTATATAATTTTTATTATTATTATTATATTATTATTTGTTATAATTATTTATAGTTATTTATTATATTATAATTTTTAATTTAGTTTTTCAAACTTTATCATACCCGGGATGTCTACTAGACTCTTGTTTGGACAGATTTAAGTGAACTATTCCTAAGAATTACAGGCCTACAATATAAAACGCCAAATTTCTGTGAAAAATAATGGTACCGCTTTCAGCACCTAAAATCTGAAATAATCATACCGCCAGGGAGGTTAAGGGGGTCTGAATACTTTCCATCCCCACTGTACGTGCCCATGGAAGTAAAGTCTACTGATCTAAAGTCTAAAATTTTGGTTTAAATTTGGTTGCACATAACTTTTGCCTGCATATTCAACTTATACTATGTACTCCCTTATTTTTCTCAAGATTTATCTTTGTTTAAAGTGTTGTTAACCCCCCCCCCCCCCAAAAAAAAGATCCTGTTCCCTTAAAGTCTGTTAAAACAGCACAGTGCTTGTGCTGTGTCATTTTGCCCCCTGTAACACCTAAAAAACCTGGCTGACCCTTCCTGGCTTTACCCTTCCCCCTGCCCCTAGACTATGATACAGTATATAAGGGCCGCTCAGACACTGTTGTCAGCGCATATGACTCAATCATACGCAGCCTGCTCTTTGTCTCCTGTGTCCCCCCCCCCCTCTCTGACTGTCTGCTCGTGACAGTAGCTCCCCCCGCTCCTGCTGCTCTAATAACTTCTATTAAATCCTGTAATTCCCTCTGTACAGTAATAATAAGTGTCCCTGTGTCTGTGTAATGTAAAAAAATCTGCCCATCTGTAGCTATATAAGCATGGCTCCCGGCGCTCAGCTGATTGTTGGCTCTCTTTCTCCCCTCTCTTCCCCTCCTCCCTGGCTGACGTCAGCAGGAGTGCTTGGCCCCACCCACTGGATCTGTGAGCCAAGAGAGAAGATAGCTGACAAGTCAGCTGAGTGACGGGAGCCGAGTTTATATAGGTACAGATCGGCAGATTTTTTTACATTACACAGGCACAGGGACACTTATTATTATAGTACATAGGGAATTACAGGATTTACAGAAAGTGACTTAAAGTGGTTGTTAAGTTTTGAGAGAATATACATTTTTAAATATTGAAATATAGGTTTGAAATGGTGTTTGTATCATGTCTAGAGAAATTTTTCTTGACGACGTTGACTTAGATGTATGTTTAATCTAATAAAGTTTGAAGTTTATTACAAATCTGATGAGTGCTTGTTATCCTGCTTTTATGTTCATCTCCTGACAGTTAGCACCACGGTCTAAGAATTTTTTTACTATGCACTAAATAGTTTTGTGTGCCGGTACATCTACTACATTGTATATATACACATACGAGTGGATATAAAAAGTATACAAAACCATGGTAAAATGTCAGGTTTCTGTGATGTAAAAAAATGAGACAAAGATAAATCATTTCAGAACTTTTTCCACCTGCAAACTGACCTATAAACTGTACAACTCAATTGAAAAACAAACAGAAAACTTTTAGGGGGGAAGTAAAAAACATTTTATAAAATAAAGTGGTTGCATAATAAGTGTGCACACCCTCTTATAACTGGGGATGTAGCTGTGTTCAGAATCAAGCAGTCACATTCAAACTCATGTTAAATAGGAGTCAGTACACACCTGCCATCATTTAAAGTGCTTCTGATTAACCACAAATAAAGTTCAGCTGTTCTAGTAGGTCTTTCCTGACATTCTCTAAGTGGCATCCTACAGCAAAAGCCATGGGTGGCAGAGAGCTTCCAAAGCATCAGAGGGATCTCGTTGGTAAAAGGTATCAGTCAGGAGAAGGGTACAAAAGAATTTCTAAGGCATTATATATACCATGGAACACAGTGAAGACTGGAGAAAATATGGCACAACTGTGACATTACCAAGAACTGGACATCCCTCCAAAATTGATGAAAAGATGAGAAGAAAACTGGCCAGGGAGGCTGTCAAGAGGCCTACAGCAACATTAAAGGAGGTGCGGGAATATCTGGCAAGTAATGGCTGTGTGGTGACAACAATCTCCCATATTCTTCATATGTCTGGGCTATGGGGTAGAGTGACAAGACAGAAGCCATTTCTTACCAAGAAAAACATCCAAGCCCAGCTAAATTCAGCAACAACACGTCTGACGTCTCCCAAAAGCATGTGGGGAAAATGTGTTATGGTCTGATGAAAAAACAACACTGGTGCAAAAACAACACTGCACATCACCAAAAGAACACCATACCCACAGAGAAGCATGGTGGTGGCAGCATCATGCTTTGGGGCTGTTTTTCTTTAGCTGGAACAGGGGCCTTAGTCAAGGTAGAGGGAATTATGAACAGTTCCAAATACCAGTCAATATTGGCACAAAATCTTCTAGCTTCTGCTAGAAAGCTGAACATGAAGAGGAACCCGACCCAAAGCATACATCCAAATCAACAAAGGAATGGCTTCACCAGAAGAAGATTAACAATTTGGAATAGCCCAGACAGAGCACAGACCTGAATCGGATTGAAAATCTGTGGGGTGATCTGAAGAGGGCTGTGCACAGGAGATGCCCTCGCAATCTGACAGATTTTAAGTGTTTTTGCAAAGAAGAGTGGGCAATTATTGCCAAGTCAGGATGTGCCATGCTGATAGACTCATACCCAAAAAGACTGAGTGCTGTAATAAAATCAAAAGGTGCTTCAAAAAAGTATTAGTGTAAGGGGTGTGCACACTTATGCAACCATATTTTTATTTTTTTTTTATTTTTACTTCCCTCCACCTAAAAGATTTCAGTTTGTTGTTCAACTGGGTTGTACAGTTTATAGGTCACATTAAAGGTGGAAAAAGTTCTGAAATGATTTATCTTTGTCTCGTTTTTTTACATTACAGAAACCTGACATTTTAACAGGGGTGTGTAGACTTTTTATTTCCACTGGTATATAGTACTGTGCAAAAGTCTTGGGCCACCATTAGATTTATTGTTTTAGCAATTGTATAATGACCATATACAATTATTTCACAATATCTTTGTTAAACTACAACTATAAATATAGAAAATTTGTATGCAGTATTAAAAAACGGAAAAAAAAAGCTAAAAGGTCTATTAGACAAGATTTGTGCAAGATATGCTTGCACATTACATACACATGTGCTATGAGTTTAATTAATTGGAAGCTTGACAATAAGACTAACTTTCAGTCACATCATTCCATTCAAAATGCTAAAGATCACAGAATTTGACAGATATAAAATCATACTTTTGCATCAGCAAGGCCACTCTCAAAGGGAAATCAGCAAACAAAATGAATATTCAAGATTGGGTATTCAAGCTATTAAAAAGAAATGTGAAGAATCAGGAGAGCTCAAGGACAAAAAAAGGACTGGAAGGACCAGAAAACTTTCAAAATATTTTGAGAAATTTCTCAAGAGTTTTCGGAAGAACTCCAGCACCAACCTGGCTCAGCATCTGGCAGATTCATCGGGATACCAAGTTGACCCTTCTACAGTCCGAACAAGCTTGATCAGGAATGATCTTTGTAGAAGGGTAGAAGCCACATATTCAGAAGAGGAACAGGGTGAAAAGGCTAAGATATGTTAAAGCTCAAAAAACTATTGGAATAAAGATCAGTTTAAAATAGTATTAAAAAGTGACAAATCCATTTTTGAAATTTTGGGGTCCAATCGTCCAAAATATGTGAGAAGAATAGTTGGAAAGAGATGGAAGAATGAGTGCTTGCGGCCTTCAGTGAAATATGGTGGATGGTGGGTCTTGGTTTGAAGCTGCAACTCTGCCAGTGATGTTGGCGATATTGTCCAAATTGATGGGTGAATGCAGAAAAGTACAGACAGGTTTTAAATTTTCATCACATTCCTTCTGGAAAGCACGTGATTGGGAATATTTTTATTTTTCTGTTTGATGATTACTTATAAATATATGGCATGGTCATTAAAAATTTGTTAAAACGACAAAGCTGGTGGTAGCCTAAGACTTTTAAACAATGCTGTATCTATACTATAAATTAAATATATAGATAGATCTAATATAGATGCATATTATAATATTGTATTATAAATAATACCAAGACACTTCTAAAATGTAAACAAACATTTTTCAACATTAAGGTAATCTATTTATATTTTTTTTATTAACAGATGAAGAATTACAGTGGTCCTGTGTGGAAAAATAATATAGCAGAGGAACATAAACAAAATCAAAAAGTTGGTTCTCTACAGCATTTGTCAAAGTGCAACTGGAGAGATCTCCATGAAACAAATTGGCTGTCAAGTGATCATATGGATGTTGCACATTATTTGATTGGAAAACAATTTCCACAAATAGATGGGTTACAGAGCACAGTAGTGCTAGCTGCAGTAATTTCTGGTGAACCAGTTGGGTCCCCAACTGATGATTTCATTCAGATATTACATGTGCATGGCAATCACTGGGTTACAGTAAGTAACCTTTATTGTTCTAAAGGAACTGTTAATGTATATGACAGCATGTACACCGGACTTGATTCGGAAGAAATTTTGACGATATCTTGGATGATGAGAATGTTTGTAACCAATGAAATTAAAATCAATATTAAGAATGTTCAGAAACAAAAAAATTCATCTGATTGTGGAGCATTTGCTATAGCATTTGCAATCAGTTTAGCGTTGGATCAAAATCCAACTAGCCTTACATTTGACGAAGCAAGGTTGAGATCACACATTTCAGCATGTTTTAAAGATCAACTCATAACACCTTTCCCAAGTAAAAGCAGAAGAGAAGCACTTGACCTAGACATTGCTGTGCTCCCACTGTACTGCATATGTAGGCTTGTTTACTGTGGGGAGCTGATGGTTCAGTGCTCATCATGTGCAAAATGGTATCATCAAGGATGTCAAAATATACCACAGATAGCAATTAAAAAGGAAAGCTATGTATGGAAATGCAAAATTTGTAAATAAACCCAGAGATCATTTCGTGTAAATTTAAAAAACACATTATATTTTATGAAAAGTACACACAAAGTTTAAGTTTCTATTTGGATCATTATTCATAGTAATTTGTATTTGTATAGTGTATGTATATATAATTGGATGATTATTTCTTATTTATTTTTGTATTTCTTTTTTATCTAAATCTATCCCCTTTTATAATTGTTTATTGTTTATTGTCAAAAAAATTAAAACTTTCTATAAAACTAATTTGATTAGAAACCGTGCTTACTCAGTTACATGTAAAAATGTTCCCAAAATAGATCATAAGGATTTAAATTTTGTATTTTTCTTTAATCAAAACAGAATATGCAACCGCAAACACTAAAGACTGTATAATTTTAAGTTCTTGTAGTTTGTAGAATGTTGTGAATCCAAAGTATTAAAACAGCAATTTGGAGTTATCTCACAGCAATAAAAACAAAAGCTCCATTGAGTAATTTCTGAAAAAGAAAAAAAAACATAAGCATTTTGAATCCACAACATTTACTGAATTTACTGTATTTATCTATCTTTACAAAATTTGCAAGGTTGACAGGATATTATTTTTATAGATATTTGTTTGCCGAAATCTACAGAAATTTACATCTATTTATTCACAAGTAGACTGTTGTGTTCCCTCCCCCGGAGGACTTAGATATTTTTAATAATTATCTATAGATTTTGCCATGGATTTTTTCCCTGACGGTATTCCCGAGTCTGGCTCAGGGTGGAATTTCAGAACAAAAAGCGGTAACCCCGAGCCAGACTTGGGATTGCATCGCAGGATCCAGGAAGAGCTTACTTACCTTGTCCCCTGGATCCTGCGATGTCTCCCTGCAGTGTGAGCGGCTCGTCCTCCGCTCGATTCATCACGGAGCTGATCTCCGTTCCCTGCGAGCGTTGCAACGCATGGGGACGGAGAAAGGCGCCAAATTAAATAAGTGAAACACACACGATACATACAGTTCACTGTAATCTTACAGATTACATTACTGTATGAAATTATTTCACATCCCTTTTGTCCCTAGTGGTTTCTCAAGTGCCCTGCATGCTGTTTGTTATTGTAAAAACTGTTCTTTCTGGCTGGAAACAGGAGATTGTTCATAGCAACCAAAACCGTCCCTTTACATCAAAAGTAGTTTTAGACCAGCTAGAAAACAGCGATAATAAATTAGAATCACTTGCAGAATTGAGCGATAGTGATTTGTGGGGAGATCCGTCATCAAACACTGAAAAGTAATGACAGCGACAATTCTGCAAATTTCAGTGTTTTTGATTTGATTACATTTTAAAATAATTTTTTATTATTATTATATTATTATTTGGTATAATTATTTATGGTTATTTATTATATTATAATTTGATTTCGTGTTTCAAGATTTATCATACCCGAGATGTCTACTAGACTCTGGTTTGGACTGATTTAAGTGAGTTATTTCTAATAGGGCGTACACACGGTCGGACTTTGGTCGGACATTCCGACAACAAAATCCTAGGATTTTTTCCGACGGATGTTGGCTCAAACTTGTCTTGCATACACACGGTCACACAAAGTTGGCGGAAAATCCGATCATTCTGAACGCGGTGACGTAAAACACGTACGTTGGGACTATAAACGAGGCAGTAGCCAATAGCTTTCATCTCTTTATTTATTCTGAGCATGCGTGGCACTTTGTCCGTCGGATTTGTGTACACACGATTGGAATTTCCAACAACGGATTTTGTTGTCGGAAAATTTTATCTCCTGCTCTCCAACTTTGTGTGTCGGAAAATCCGATGGAAAATGTGTGATGGAGCCCACACACAGTTGGAATTTCCGACAACACACTCCGATCGGACATTTTCCATCGGAAAATCTAACCGTGTGTACGGGGCATAAGAATTACAGGCTTACAATATAAAACGCCAAATTTCCATGCAAAACTAATTGTACCGCTTTCAGCATCAAAAATATGAAATAATCATACCGCCAGGGAGGTTAAAATACATTTGTATTAATTTAGTATTTTGAGTCTTCAATGATTAATGAGATACATTTATTAATCCTTCACAATGAGAATTAAATGGATTTAAAGCGGTTGTAAAGATGTTTTTTTTTTTTTTTTAAAATAACAAACATGTTATACTTACCTTCACTGTGCAGCTCGTTCTGCACAGAGTGGCCCCGAACCTGGTCTTCTGGGGTCCCTCGGCGGCTGTTTCAGCTCCTCCCCGCAAGCATTTACCACCTTAATGCGAGGGCTCGCATGGTGGTGAGTGCTTGCGGGCGCGCTCCCGTGATACAGCCGGCGGCTATAGCCGCTCGCTGTATCACTCGGCCCCGCCCCCCGGCGCGCCGCGTCATCGGATGTGATTGACAGCAGCGCGAGCCAATGGCTGCGCTGCTTTCAATCCATCCACTGCAGCCAATCAGCGACCAGGCTGAGCTGCAATGAAGCTGACGAGGATGCGGACCGAAGATTCGAGGCGTCAGGTAAGTAAAACGGGGGGGCTGGGGGCGGCGGTACTGTCAAAAGTTTTTTCACCTTAATGCATAGAATGCATTAAGGTGAAAAAATTTTTACCTTTACAACCCCTTTAAGATGAAACAAGGAGGGATCAGATTTATGCATCAACAGTGGCCATGCTGGTGTTGTATACGAATGTTTTATTGTTACAATATTTCCAATGTAAGTACCAACCACAAACCAGTTCCAGACACATTTCCCGAAACAGGAAAATATGTATAGTAAACCAGTGTTTTTACCTGCTTCCCGACCGCCGCATGTACATATACGTCGGCAGAATGGCATGGCTGGGCAAATGTGCGTACCTGTACATACCTTTGAATTTGCATCTGTTTGGTCGCGTGCGCACTGCCAGCGAGCTCAGTGAGTAGGATCGCGGGTCCCGCGTACTCGGTGTCCACAGGGAACAAGCATCTCTCCGTTCTGCCTAGTGACATTGTCACTGATCACAACTTCCTAATCAGTGATGTGTCACACGTAGCCCAGCCCCCTAACAGTTAGAATCACTCCCTAGGACACACTTAACCCCTTTCTAGCCAGGTAGTGGTTAACCCCTTCACTGCCAGTGTCATTTACACAGTAATCAGTGCAATTTTAATTGCACCGATCGCTGTAAACAAGAGAATAGCATCAAAAATGTCAAAATTGTCCGATCTGTCCACCAAAAAGTTGCAGTCACGATAAAAATCGCAGATCGCAGCCATTACTAGTCAAAAAAATTATTAATAAAAATGCCCTAAAACTAACCCCTATTTCGTAGACGCTATAATTTTTGCGCAAACCAATCAATAAACGCTTATTGCGATTTTTTTTACCAAAAATATGTAGAATACATATCAGCCTAAACTGAGTAAAATAAATATTTTTTTTTATATATTTTTTGGGGATATTTATTATAGTAAAAATTAAAAAATAATGCGTTTTTTTTTTCAAAATTGTCGCTCTATTTTTGTTTATAGCGCAAAAAAAAAAACAAAAAAAAAAACGCAGAGCTGATCATATACCACCAAAAGAAAGCTCTATTTGTGCGGAAAAAAGAACATCAATTTTGTTTGGGAGCCACGTCACACGACAATTTTCATTTAAAGTGACGCATTGCTAAATCGCAAAAAGTGCTCTGGTTTTTGGCCAGCCAAATGGTCCGGGGCTTAAGTGGTTAAAAAGATATGTCTGTAAATTCTTAGATATAATCTAACATATTTTTGCATTTATATATATAATTATGAAAACATCAATTTCGATGAATGGGCTAATCTTTAGGGCATATATTGATTGTAACTAGCCAATGTACAGATATTTGGGTGTTTATATCTGCATTGTAAACGTATTGGTCCAATGGGAGAATTGGTTTTGAACCCAATTTGAAATATTGAAAAAATGTCACTATGTAGCCAATGGGTTGGTATTTGGGGCTCAGTATCTTTAAATTTTCACAGTAAAATCTTACCGTATTATAAGATATCATAGAGGGGGGTGTGTATGACACATCTGCATTGTAAACGTATTGGTCCAATGGGAGAATTGGTTTTGAACCCAATTTGAAATATTGAAAAAATGTTACTATGTAGCCAATGGGTTGGTATTTGGGGCTCTGTATCTTTAAATTTCCACAGTAAAATCTTACCGTATTATAAGATATCATAGAGGGGGGTGTGTATGACACATCTGCATTGTAAACGTATTGGTCCAATGGGAGAATTTTTTTTGAACCCATTTAGAAGTATTGGAAAAATGTTACTATGTAGCCAATGGGTTGATATTTGGTGCTCTGTATCTTTAAATTTCCACAGTAAAATCATACCGTATTATAAGATATCATAGAGGGGGGTGTGTATGACACATCTGCATTGTAAACGTATTGGTCCAATGGGAGAATTTTTTTTGAACCCATTTAGAAGTATTGGAAAAATGTTACTATGTAGCCAATGGGTTGATATTTGGGGCGCTGTATCTTTAAATTTCCACAGTAAAATCTTACCGTATTATAAGATATCATAGAGGGGGGTGTGTAGGACACATCTGCATTGTAAACGTATTGGTCCAATGGGAGAATTGGTTTTAAACCCAATTTGAAATATTGAAAAAATGTCACTATGTAGCCAATGGATTGGTATTTGGGGCTCTGTATCTTTAAATTTCCACAGTAAAATCTTACCGTATTATAAGATATCATAGAGGGGGGTGTGTAGGACACATCTGCATTGTAAACGTATTGGTCCAATGGGAGAATTTTTTTTTAACCCATTTAGAAGTATTGGAAAAATGTCACTATGTAGCCAATGGGTTGGTATTTGGGGCTCTGTATCTTTAAATTTCCACAGTAAAATTTTACCGTATTATAAGATATCATAGAGGGGGGTGTGTATGACACATCTGCATTGTAAACGTATTGGTCCAATGGGAGAATTTTTTTTGAACCCATTTAGAAGTATTGGAAAAATGTTACTATGTAGCCAATGGGTTGATATTTGGTGCTCTGTATCTTTAAATTTCCACAGTAAAATTTTACCGTATTATAAGATATCATAGAGGGGGGTGTGTATGACACATCTGCATTGTAAACGTATTGGTCCAATGGGAGAATTTTTTTTGAACCCATTTAGAAGTATTGGAAAAATGTTACTATGTAGCCAATGGGTTGATATTTGGTGCTCTGTATCTTTAAATTTCCACAGTAAAATTTTACCGTATTGTAAGATATCATAGAGGGGGGTGTGTATGACACATCTGCATTGTAAACGTATTGGTCCAATGGGAGAATTGGTTTTGAACCCAATTTGAAATATTGAAAAAATGTTACTATGTAGCCAATGGGTTGGTATTTGGGGCTCTGTATCTTTAAATTTCCACAGTAAAATCTTACCGTATTGTAAGATATCATAGAGGGGGGTGTGTAGGACACATCTGCATTGTAAACGTATTGGTCCAATGGGAGAATTTTTTTTGAACCCATTTAGAAGTATTGGAAAAATGTCACTATGTAGCCAATGGGTTGGTATTTGGGGCTCTGTATCTTTAAATTTCCACAGTAAAATTTTACCGTATTGTAAGATATCATAGAGGGGGGTGTGTAGGACACATCTGCATTGTAAACGTATTGGTCCAATGGGAGAATTGGTTTTGAACCCAATTTGAAATATTGAAAAAATGTCACTATGTAGCCAATGGGTTGGTATTTGGGGCTCTGTATCTTTAAATTTCCACAGTAAAATCCTACCGTATTATAAGATATCATAGAGGGGGGTGTGTAGGACACATCTGCATTGTAAACGTATTGGTCCAATGGGAGAATTTTTTTTGAACCCATTTAGAAGTATTGGAAAAATGTCACTATGTAGCCAATGGGTTGATATTTGGTGCTCTGTATCTTTAAATTTCCACAGTAAAATTTTACCGTATTGTAAGATATCATAGAGGGGGGTGTGTATGACACATCTGCATTGTAAACGTATTGGTCCAATGGGAGAATTTTTTTTTAACCCATTTAGAAGTATTGGAAAAATGTCACTATGTAGCCAATGGGTTGGTATTTGGGGCTCAGTATCTTTAAATTTCCACAGTAAAATTTTACCGTATTATAAGATATCATAGAGGGGGGTGTGTAGGACACATCTGCATTGTAAACGTATTGGTCTAATGGGAGAATTTTTTTTGAACCCATTTAGAAGTATTGGAAAAATGTTACTATGTAGCCAATGGGTTGATATTTGGTGCTCTGTATCTTTAAATTTCCACAGTAAAATTTTACCGTATTATAAGATATCATAGAGGGGGGTGTGTATGACACATCTGCATTGTAAACGTATTGGTCCAATGGGAGAATTTTTTTTGAACCCATTTAGAAGTATTGGAAAAATGTCACTATGTAGCCAATGGGTTGGTATTTGGGGCTCTGTATCTTTAAATTTCCACAGTAAAATTTTACCGTATTGTAAGATATCATAGAGGGGGGTGTGTAGGACACATCTGCATTGTAAACGTATTGGTCCAATGGGAGAATTGGTTTTGAACCCAATTTGAAATATTGAAAAAATGTCACTATTTAGCCAATGGGTTGGTATTTGGGGCTCTGTATCCTTAAATTTCCACAGTAAAATCCTACCGTATTATAAGATATCATAGAGGGGGGTGTGTAGGACACATCTGCATTGTAAACGTATTGGTCCAATGGGAGAATTTTTTTTGAACCCATTTAGAAGTATTGGAAAAATGTCACTATGTAGCCAATGGGTTGATATTTGGTGCTCTGTATCTTTAAATTTCCACAGTAAAATTTTACCGTATTGTAAGATATCATAGAGGGGGGTGTGTAGGACACATCTGCATTGTAAACGTATTGGTCCAATGGGAGAATTGGTTTTGAACCCAATTTGAAATATTGAAAAAATGTCACTATGTAGCCAATGGGTTGGTATTTGGGGCTCAGTATCTTTAAATTTCCACAGTAAAATCTTACCGTATTATAAGATATCATAGAGGGGGGTGTGTATGACACATCTGCATTGTAAACGTATTGGTCCAATGGGAGAATTGGTTTTGAACCCAATTTGAAATATTGAAAAAATGTTACTATGTAGCCAATGGGTTGGTATTTGGGGCTCTGTATCTTTAAATTTCCACAGTAAAATCTTACCGTATTATAAGATATCATAGAGGGGGGTGTGTATGACACATCTGCATTGTAAACGTATTGGTCCAATGGGAGAATTTTTTTTGAACCCATTTAGAAGTATTGGAAAAATGTTACTATGTAGCCAATGGGTTGATATTTGGTGCTCTGTATCTTTAAATTTCCACAGTAAAATCATACCGTATTATAAGATATCATAGAGGGGGGTGTGTATGACACATCTGCATTGTAAACGTATTGGTCCAATGGGAGAATTTTTTTTGAACCCATTTAGAAGTATTGGAAAAATGTTACTATGTAGCCAATGGGTTGATATTTGGTGCTCTGTATCTTTAAATTTCCACAGTAAAATTTTACCGTATTATAAGATATCATAGAGGGGGGTGTGTATGACACATCTGCATTGTAAACGTATTGGTCCAATGGGAGAATTTTTTTTGAACCCATTTAGAAGTATTGGAAAAATGTTACTATGTAGCCAATGGGTTGATATTTGGTGCTCTGTATCTTTAAATTTCCACAGTAAAATTTTACCGTATTGTAAGATATCATAGAGGGGGGTGTGTAGGACACATCTGCATTGTAAACGTATTGGTCCAATGGGAGAATTGGTTTTGAACCCAATTTGAAATATTGAAAAAATGTCACTATGTAGCCAATGGGTTGGTATTTGGGGCTCTGTATCTTTAAATTTCCACAGTAAAATCCTACCGTATTATAAGATATCATAGAGGGGGGTGTGTAGGACACATCTGCATTGTAAACGTATTGGTCCAATGGGAGAATTTTTTTTGAACCCATTTAGAAGTATTGGAAAAATGTCACTATGTAGCCAATGGGTTGATATTTGGTGCTCTGTATCTTTAAATTTCCACAGTAAAATTTTACCGTATTGTAAGATATCATAGAGGGGGGTGTGTATGACACATCTGCATTGTAAACGTATTGGTCCAATGGGAGAATTGGTTTTGAACCCAATTTGAAATATTGAAAAAATGTCACTATGTAGCCAATGGGTTGGTATTTGGGGCTCAGTATCTTTAAATTTCCACAGTAAAATCTTACCGTATTATAAGATATCATAGAGGGGGGTGTGTATGACACATCTGCATTGTAAACGTATTGGTCCAATGGGAGAATTGGTTTTGAACCCAATTTGAAATATTGAAAAAATGTTACTATGTAGCCAATGGATTGGTATTTGGGGCTCTGTATCTTTAAATTTCCACAGTAAAATTTTACCGTATTATAAGATATCATAGAGGGGGGTGTGTATGACACATCTGCATTGTAAACGTATTGGTCCAATGGGAGAATTTTTTTTTAACCCATTTAGAAGTATTGGAAAAATGTCACTATGTAGCCAATGGGTTGGTATTTGGGGCTCTGTATCTTTAAATTTCCACAGTAAAATTTTACCGTATTATAAGATATCATAGAGGGGGGTGTGTATGACACATCTGCATTGTAAACGTATTGGTCCAATGGGAGAATTTTTTTTGAACCCATTTAGAAGTATTGGAAAAATGTTACTATGTAGCCAATGGGTTGATATTTGGTGCTCTGTATCTTTAAATTTCCACAGTAAAATTTTACCGTATTGTAAGATATCATAGAGGGGGGTGTGTAGGACACATCTGCATTGTAAACGTATTGGTCCAATGGGAGAATTGGTTTTGAACCCAATTTGAAATATTGAAAAAATGTCACTATGTAGCCAATGGGTTGGTATTTGGGGCTCAGTATCTTTAAATTTCCACAGTAAAATCTTACCGTATTATAAGATATCATAGAGGGGGGTGTGTATGACACATCTGCATTGTAAACGTATTGGTCCAATGGGAGAATTGGTTTTGAACCCAATTTGAAATATTGAAAAAATGTCACTATGTAGCCAATGGGTTGGTATTTGGGGCTCTGTATCTTTAAATTTCCACAGTAAAATCCTACCGTATTATAAGATATCATAGAGGGGGGTGTGTAGGACACATCTGCATTGTAAACGTATTGGTCCAATGGGAGAATTTTTTTTGAACCCATTTAGAAGTATTGGAAAAATGTCACTATGTAGCCAATGGGTTGATATTTGGTGCTCTGTATCTTTAAATTTCCACAGTAAAATTTTACCGTATTGTAAGATATCATAGAGGGGGGTGTGTATGACACATCTGCATTGTAAACGTATTGGTCCAATGGAAGAATTGGTTTTGAACCCAATTTGAAATATTGAAAAAATGTCACTATGTAGCCAATGGGTTGGTATTTGGGGCTCAGTATCTTTAAATTTCCACAGTAAAATCTTACCGTATTATAAGATATCATAGAGGGGGGTGTGTATGACACATCTGCATTGTAAACGTATTGGTCCAATGGGAGAATTGGTTTTGAACCCAATTTGAAATATTGAAAAAATGTTACTATGTAGCCAATGGGTTGGTATTTGGGGCTCTGTATCTTTAAATTTCCACAGTAAAATCTTACCGTATTATAAGATATCATAGAGGGGGGTGTGTATGACACATCTGCATTGTAAACGTATTGGTCCAATGGGAGAATTTTTTTTTAACCCATTTAGAAGTATTGGAAAAATGTCACTATGTAGCCAATGGGTTGGTATTTGGGGCTCTGTATCTTTAAATTTCCACAGTAAAATTTTACCGTATTGTAAGATATCATAGAGGGGGGTGTGTAGGACACATCTGCATTGTAAACGTATTGGTCCAATGGGAGAATTTTTTTGAACCCATTTAGAAGTATTGGAAAAATGTTACTATGTAGCCAATGGGTTGATATTTGGTGCTCTGTATCTTTAAATTTCCACAGTAAAATTTTACCGTATTATAAGATATCATAGAGGGGGGTGTGTATGACACATCTGCATTGTAAACGTATTGGTCCAATGGGAGAATTTTTTTTGAACCCATTTAGAAGTATTGGAAAAATGTCACTATGTAGCCAATGGGTTGATATTTGGTGCTCTGTATCTTTAAATTTCCACAGTAAAATTTTACCGTATTGTAAGATATCATAGAGGGGGGTGTGTATGACACATCTGCATTGTAAACGTATTGGTCCAATGGGAGAATTGGTTTTGAACCCAATTTGAAATATTGAAAAAATGTTACTATGTAGCCAATGGATTGGTATTTGGGGCTCTGTATCTTTAAATTTCCACAGTAAAATTTTACCGTATTATAAGATATCATAGAGGGGGGTGTGTATGACACATCTGCATTGTAAACGTATTGGTCCAATGGGAGAATTTTTTTTTAACCCATTTAGAAGTATTGGAAAAATGTCACTATGTAGCCAATGGGTTGGTATTTGGGGCTCTGTATCTTTAAATTTCCACAGTAAAATTTTACCGTATTATAAGATATCATAGAGGGGGGTGTGTAGGACACATCTGCATTGTAAACGTATTGGTCCAATAGGAGAATTTTTTTTGAACCCATTTAGAAGTATTGGAAAAATGTTACTATGTAGCCAATGGGTTGATATTTGGTGCTCTGTATCTTTAAATTTCCACAGTAAAATTTTACCGTATTGTAAGATATCATAGAGGGGGGTGTGTAGGACACATCTGCATTGTAAACGTATTGGTCCAATGGGAGAATTGGTTTTGAACCCAATTTGAAATATTGAAAAAATGTCACTATGTAGCCAATGGATTGGTATTTGGGGCTCAGTATCTTTAAATTTCCACAGTAAAATCTTACCGTATTATAAGATATCATAGAGGGGGGTGTGTAGGACACATCTGCATTGTAAACGTATTGGTCCAATGGGAGAATTTTTTTTGAACCCATTTAGAAGTATTGGAAAAATGTCACTATGTAGCCAATGGGTTGATATTTGGTGCTCTGTATCTCTAAATTTCCACAGTAAAATTTTACCGTATTGTAAGATATCATAGAGGGGGGTGTGTATGACACATCTGCATTGTAAACGTATTGGTCCAATGGGAGAATTGGTTTTGAACCCAATTTGAAATATTGAAAAAATGTTACTATGTAGCCAATGGATTGGTATTTGGGGCTCTGTATCTTTAAATTTCCACAGTAAAATTTTACCGTATTATAAGATATCATAGAGGGGGGTGTGTATGACACATCTGCATTGTAAACGTATTGGTCCAATGGGAGAATTTTTTTTTAACCCATTTAGAAGTATTGGAAAAATGTCACTATGTAGCCAATGGGTTGGTATTTGGGGCTCTGTATCTTTAAATTTCCACAGTAAAATTTTACCGTATTATAAGATATCATAGAGGGGTGTGTGTAGGACACATCTGCATTGTAAACGTATTGGTCCAATGGGAGAATTTTTTTTGAACCCATTTAGAAGTATTGGAAAAATGTTACTATGTAGCCAATGGGTTGATATTTGGTGCTCTGTATCTTTAAATTTCCACAGTAAAATTTTACCGTATTGTAAGATATCATAGAGGGGGGTGTGTAGGACACATCTGCATTGTAAACGTATTGGTCCAATGGGAGAATTGGTTTTGAACCCAATTTGAAATATTGAAAAAATGTCACTATGTAGCCAATGGATTGGTATTTGGGGCTCAGTATCTTTAAATTTCCACAGTAAAATCTTACCGTATTATAAGATATCATAGAGGGGGGTGTGTATGACACATCTGCATTGTAAACGTATTGGTCCAATGGGAGAATTTTTTTTGAACCCATTTAGAAGTATTGGAAAAATGTCACTATGTAGCCAATGGGTTGATATTTGGGGCTCTGTATCTTTAAATTTCCACAGTAAAATCTTACCATATTGTAAATGTTAGAGAGGGTGATGTAACATATAATATAATGATTATACAGAGCTGTCACACATCCATTATGTTATATTTAGTTTTTGTGTGTTTAAAATCCAAACAAAAAATACTCGTCTGATAGCAAGACCACTGATTTGCAACTGTCTGATGGCTTGACTTCAGTGCTGCGGAGCGGCCCGGAGAAGACAGGAAGAAGAGAAGAAGAGAAGAAGGAAGAAGAAGAAAAAGAAGAAGAAGAAGATGAAGAAGAAGATGAAGAAGAGAAGAAGATGAAGAGAAGAGCGGGAGCCTCCCCCCAAATGCCATGGGTGCGGAGCGGCCCGAGGAGAAGAAGATAGAAGACGCCGCGGAGAAGATGCTGGACGAGAACGCCGGAGGAAGAACCAGAAGAGCCAGAAGAACCAGAAGAAGAAGAAGATGAAGGAAGAAAGAAGAAAGAAGAAGCATTTAAATAAAGGAATTGTCAAAAACTGTCTCTTGTCATTTTTAACATTTTTGACAGTTTTTTAGTGAAATGGTAGGGGTAAGTACCCCCTTACCATTTCACACAGGGGGGGGGCCGGGATCTGGGGGTCCCCTTGTTAAAGGGGGCTTCCAGATTCCGATAAGCCCCCCGCCCGCAGACCCTCACAACCACCGGCCACGGTTGTGAGGATGAGGCCCTTGTCCTCATCAACATGGGGACAAGGTGTTTTGGGGGGCTACCCCAAAGCACCCTCCCAATGTTGAGGGCATGTGGCCTGGTACGGTTCAGGAGGGGGGGGGGGCCGCACTCTCGTCCCCCCCTCTTTTCCTGCGGCCTGCCAGGTTGCGTGCTCGGATAAGGGTCTGGTATGGATTTTTAGGGGGACCCCACGCCTTTTTTTTTTTTTTTTTTTGGCGCGGGGTTCCCCTTAAAATCCATACCAGACCTGAAGGGTCTGGTATGGAATTTAGGGGGAACCCCACGTCAATTTTTTTTTTAAATTTTGGCTGGGGTTCCCCTTAATATCCATACCAGACCTGAAGGGCCTTGTATGGAATTTAGGGGGACCCCCACATCATTTTTTTTTTTTTTTTTTTTGGTTCGGGGTTCCCCTGTGGGGAATTCCCATGCCGTTTTTATCAATGAACTTCTATGTGTATTGTCGGCAATGCAATAGCCGCGGTAGTTTTAAATGTGTTTTTTCCTTCCAAATGTCACTTTGCTGTCAGACTGTTCTAAACACGGGAAACATGCGCCCCTTTACAGGCATACTATAGACACCCCCCAGGTATGAAATTTAAAGGGATATTACACTTTTATTGTTTGACTTTAAGCATTATTAAAATCACTGCTCCTGAAAAAACGGCCGTTTTTAAAACTTTTTTTTGCATTGATTCATGTCCCCTGGGGGAGGACCCGGGTCCCCAAACACTTTTTATGACAATAACTTGCATATTAGCCTTTAAAATTAGCACTTTTGATTATTCATGTTCGTGTCCCATAGACTTTAACGGCGTTCGCGTGTTCGAACGAATTTTTTTCCTGTTCGCATGTTCTGGTGCGAACCGAACAGGGGGGTGTTCGGCTCATCCCTAGTCTGCGGGCAGGGGGCTTATCGGAATCTGGAAGCCCCCTTTAAAAAGGGGGCCCCCAGATCCCGGCCCTCCCCCCTGTGTGAAATGGTAAGGGGGTACAAAAGTCCCCCTACCATTTCACCAAAAAAATGTCAAAAATGTTAAAAAGGACAAGAGACAGTTTTTGACAATTCCTTTATTTAAATGCTTCTTCTATTTTCTATCTTCTTTCTTCTATCTTCCTTCGGTTTCTTCCTCTATCTTCTTGTTCTTCTTGTTCTTCTGGTTCTTCTTGTTCTTCTGGTTCTTCATCCAGTCTTCTCGTCCGGCATCTTCCTCAGCGGCGCCGTTGTCTTGCCGAATAAGTTCCCCCCTGTACTGCGCAGGCGCAGCGCCTGCACAGTACGAACTATTAACAGCCGCCGGAGATAGCCGAAGCTCAAAATCCACAATCAGCTGTACACGGCGCCTGCGCTCTGGGTCCAGGTTCCTTCCCTACCATCCAAGTGGACCCAGAGGGGGAATCTAAAAGAGCCGAGCGCAGCAAAGCCGTGCCCGAAGCGTGGCGAGCGGAGCGAGCCCGCGAGGGGCCCTCTTACAGGCGCCGTGTACAGCTGATTTGGACCTATTCCCCTTCGGCTATTTCCGCCGGTTCCTACTGCGCAGGCGCAGCGCCTGCGCAGTAGAGGGGGGTCCTTAACCGCCGAGCGGAACTTATTCGGCAGAACACTGTCTTCACTTCATCTTCTTTCCTCGGGCCGCTCCGCATCCACGATTGGATGGGAGGCTCCCGCTGTGTGACGCTTCTCCTCTTCTGACAGTTCTTAAATAACAGAGGGCGGGTGACCCCGCCCCCCTCTGACGCAGGGCGGGTGACCCCGCCCCCCTCTGACACACGGGGACTTCCCTGTGGCATTCCCCGTGACATTTTTTTGGTGAAATGGTAGGGGTACTTTTGTATCCCCTTACCATTTCACACAGGGGGGAGGGCCGGGATCTGGGGGTCCCCTTGTTAAAGGGGGCTTCCAGATTCTGATAAGCCCCCCGCCCGCAGACCCCCACAACCACCGGGCCAGGGTTGTGGGGATGAGGCCCTTGTCCTCATCAACATGGGGACAAGGTGCTTTGGGGGGCTACCCCCAAAGCACCCTCCCAATGTTGAGGGCATGTGGCCTGGTACGGTTCAGGAGGGGGGGCGCTCTCTCGTCCCCCCTCTTTTCCTGCGGCCTGCCAGGTTGCGTGCTCGGATAAGGGTCTGGTATGGATTTTTGGGGGGACCCCACGCCAATTTTTTTTAAAATTTTGGCTAGGGTTCCCCTTAATATCCATACCAGACCTGAAGGGCCTGGTATGGTAATTAGGGGGACCCCCACGTCATTTTTTTTTAAATTTTGGTTCGGGGTTCCCCTTTGGGGAATTCCCATGCAGTTTTTATCAATGAACTTTTATGTGTATTGTCGAGCCGGCAATTCAGTATAGCCTCGAGTAGTTTTAAATAACTTTTTTTCCTTTCAAATGTTCTGAAAAAAGGATCTGAAAAATAGAACTGTTGCTCTACATAAAGATGGCCTAGGCTATAAGAAGATTGTCAAGACCCTGAAACTGAGCTTCAGCACGGTGGCCAAGACCATACAGTGGTTAAACAGGACAGGCTCCACTCAGAACAGGCCTTGCCATGGTCGACCAAAGAAGTTGAGTGCAAGTGCTCAGCGTCATATCCAGAGGTTGTCTTTGGGAAATAGACATATGAGTGCTGCCAGCATTGCTGCTGAGATTGAAGGGTGGGGGGGTCAGCCTGTCAGTGCTCATAAGGAAATATGTATACATAAGGAAATATGTATTATGCTGATTTCCCATTAGTTTCTACCGTCTCCTGTATACTAGTAACAAATCCCATTGTTCTGCTTCACTGTCCACACACTGCAACATTTACTCCAGTGTACTATGTGCTTGATATGAATAGGAAGTGTGAATTTCTGTGCTTTCAGTCTGATCCCTTGCAGCACTTACAGAGATGGGGCATATTTATGAGCCTACAGAAATTAAAAGTGAAAATCACTAACCCACAATATAACACAGACTGTACAAATGTTCCAACCAATATATTCTCAAAGAATTACAGCGGGACGGAAAGTATTCAGACCCCCTTAAATTTTTCACTCTTTGATATATTGCAGCCATTTGCTAAAATCATTTAAGTTCATTTTTTTCCTCATTAATGTACACACAGCCCCCCATATTGACAGAAAAACACAGAATTGTTGACATTTTTGCAGATTTATTAAAAAAGAAAAACTGAAATATCACATGGTCCTAAGTATTCAGACCCTTTGCTCAGTATTTAGTAGAAGCACCCTTTTGATCTAATACAGCCATGAGTCTTTTTGGGAAAGATGCAACAAGTTTTTCACACCTGGATTTGGGGATCTTCTGCCATTCCTCCTTGCAGATCCTCCCCAGTTCTGCCAGGTTGGATGGTAAACGTTGGTGGACAGCCATTTTTAGGTCTCTCCAAAGATGCTCAATTGGGTTTAAGTCAGGGGTCTGGCTGGGCCATTCAAGAACAGTCACAGAGTTGTTGTGAAGCCACTCCTTCGTTATTTTAGCTGTGTTCTTAGGATCATTGTCTTGTTAGAAGGTAAAGTCTGAGGTCCTGAGCACTCTGGAGGTTTTCATCAAGGATATCCCTGTACTTGGCCGCATTCATCTTTCTCTCGATTGCAACCAGTCGTCCTGTCCCTGCAGCTGAAAAACACCCCCACAGCATGAAGCTGCCACCACCATGCTTCACTGTTGGGACTGTATTGGACAGGTGATGAGCAGTGCCTGGTTTTATCCACACATACCGCTTAGAATTAAGGCCCAGCAGTTCTACCTTGGTCTCATCAGACCAGAGAATCTTATTTCTCACCATCTAGGAGTCCTTCTGGTGTTTTTTTTAGCAAACTCTATGCGGGCTTTCATGTGTCTTGTACTGAGGAGAGGCTTCTGTCGAGCCACTCTGCCATAAAGCCCCGACTGGTGGAGGGCTGCAGTGATGGTTGACTTTCTACAACTTTCTCCCATCTCCTGACTGCATCTCTGGAGCTCAGCCACAGTGATCTTTGGGTTCTTCTTTACCTCTCTCACCAAGGCTCTTCTCCCTCAATAGCTCAGTTTGGCCGGACGGCCAGCTCTAGGAAGAGTTCTGGTCGTCCCAAACGTCTTCCATTTAAGGATTATGGAGGCCACTGTGCTCTTAGGAATCTTAAGTGCAGCAAAAATTTTTTGTAACCTTGGCCAGATCGGTGGCTTGCCACAATTCTGTCTCTGAGCTCTTCAGGCAGTTCCTTTGACCTCATGATTGTCATTTGCTCTGACATGTACTGTGAGCTGTAAGGTCTTATATAGACAGGTGTGTGGCTTTCCTAATCAAGTCCAATCAGTATAATCAAACACAGCTGGACTCAAATGAAGGTGTAGAACCATCTCAAGGATGATCAGAAGAAATGGACAGCACCTGAGTTAAATATATGAGTGTCACAGCAAAGGGTTTGAATACTTAGGACCATCTGATATTTCAGTTTTTCTTTTTTAATAAATCTGCAAAAATGTCAACAATTTTATGTTTTTCTGTCAATATGGGGTGCTGTGTGTACATTATTGAGGAAAAAAATGAACTTAAATGATTTTATCAAATGGCTGCAATATAACAAAGAGTGAAAAATTTAAGGGGGTCTGAATACTTTCCGTCCCCACTGTAAATGTTGCTGCAATGCACAAAACATGTGTTCCCACATCAAAATAATGAAATCAATATATAAAGTGCTGTGCTACATTACAAACTCAGTTGCACAATGATAAAAAATTATAATGTTGCATAAAGTGACCATTCTAAAAATATCTTAACACACACAATGCCCATGTATAAGGTCCAAAATTAAGGAGAGTGATAGGTGGTGGTCACAATGAAATAAATCAAATTGGTGCACAAGGATCTTCTTGTACCTTACAACAGAGCATATTTTGGATGTCATAGACTTCTGTTTGATTCACAGTAGTATAGTGGTGGTGCCACCCTCTTACAATCACGTTGGGCTTTTGTGTATTTTATGCATATTTGTGTTGGCATATTATACACAGGCATTGTGTGTATGTATTAAGATATTGTTAAAACTGTCACTTTATGCAACATTATAATGTTTTATTATTGTGAAATTGAGTTTGTAATGTAGTGTAGCACTTTATATATTTCTAAGCCTGAAATGCTGTAGATTTCACAACAATGCCTATCTGTTTATATTTGTTTTCAGCAAGGTGGTATGGATAAGTGAGATTGACACTACTGTTTATGGTATTGTCATTGCCACATATTGTCACAATTGCCTGTTTTTTGCCCACATTTTGCCAAGATTGTTGCTCATATATTCAAATAAGTGCTTGTCTGTAGTCCATGTATTGTCAGGAATGCCCTTGCTTTGCCTCTGTATCATCAAGGCAGCACTGTTTATTTAAAGGAGAACATTATTATATATATTTTTTTCCCCCTGCAAGCCTGTCACTAACTATCAAATCACAGCACCGTTAGACACATACTTGGTTGTAGAGCACTATATACTGTACATTGCTATTAAATCATTACCTTAATTTTAAGTGTTGTATGATTTGCTTTTCCCTTGCCTCAACTCAATTTCAGGATCTCCCACCAAACTCACCCAGCTCTTTTTACCCTGATGAAGTCACATGACTTGTGTCAAAACGCTTAGGGCAGAGCCGGGTTACGCCAGATGCACATACCGGGACAGAGCTGGTGGCATTTATGTAGTATTGATGATATCCAAGCCTTTTACCCATTATAAGTGTGGTTTTAATAAAAATCACTAGTATTTTCACCTACTACACCATATCAGCTGTACCAAAGTAAAGAATGGGGATTTCCACCCAAGTTGACCTGTGGGTACACAAGTCAAAGTGATACATGACCTAAACACAGAGTGTGGGTCATGTATATTAGGTGGGAGCGGTGTGAGCACGGAGGTGACACGTGTGATTGTGTGACAACAGCACTGAATTGGGGGCACAATATTTATTGTGTGAAGAACTCTAGGATCACTCTCTATGAACATTGCATGTTTTAGATTCTCACGTACCTGACTGATGAGCCTGAGTGCAGAGGAAGGCCTCCCTTACATATCTGACTCGCGGCCCCTGGTTGAGCAGACAGGAGGCACAGGAGGCACAGGAGTGCAGAGTAGTATGAGAGCCTGGCGGGTTAGTTGCTGGCAGGGCGGCTCCAGGGTCTCAGATGCTGTAGAAGTGACCACCAACCGGAAGGAAGGTCCGAACAGCAGACAGGCTGGAACCTTGAGCCCCCGATATCCACACTCAGATGTTGGATCAAACAGTCCTGTGCACAGTTCAGGGGTTTGTGGATTCCAGTGGAAGCAGGCAGGCTTGTTAATGCACAGACAGTTGATGCTGGAGCAGAAGCTAGGCAGACAGGTCAGGTCACAGGCTGGGTCAACAACTGGTGGGAGGCGAGGTATCAGAGGAGCAGGCAGGTTTAAAGTCAGAGGCAGGTCGAGGTCAGGTGCAGGCAGAGAGAGAGTCCAAAGGTCAAGCCGGGTCATTCAGGGGATCAAACACACAAAGGCAGATAAGCAGGATTAGGTTTCACAGGGAGTCAAAATATATAAAAATATGTGCGCTTGCATTAAATGACATGTATCACTGTATCAGCAATCATATACTGAAGATAAAAATAATAAATAAAACTGCAAGTGAATAAAGACAATGTGTCACTAAACCACACAATTTGAAATTCGTGTTGAAAAAATATTGAATACAGATAGGGTAAACTTTAAATAAATGAATAAATAAATAAATAGATAAATAAATAAATACAACATTCAAATTCATAAAATGCTACTAAAAATAACAATAATACAAATATTGATGCGTGGGGAAGTGTAAATATTGGTGATAAAGTTCAATCCATACAAAAAGGTGCAAAAATAAATCGCATGAAGGAGGATCATAATCGCAAAGAAAAAAAACGCATATCCACAGTTCATTTAATGCAGCCCATGTGAGTGAGGAAAGGTGAAAGGGATGTGAAGAGACTTCGAGCCACCAGTGAGTCCAAGGGATAATATAGATGAACCCTTACCAGACAAGTTGGACCTCCAAAGTAGCGAGGTCATATAGGCATGCAGATATGGCCCTCTGCAGGGACAGATGGATGGCAGTGTCTGGATCAGTCAACATGTACCGCATTCAGCAGGGAATGGTTCCAATACATCAGCCTAAAAGGGAGGCACTCGCTCGTCCCAAGGGCCGTAAGTAAAAAGAAAGTAGAAAACTCAGATGGTGTAGTAAGATTATGAAAAAATGTATTGCCTCGTAAAAGTAGGGATCACATTACATCATACAATATGTAAAAAGTTAAAAAGCATACAAACGAATACCCGTGCATAAACTACATGGGGCTAATAGCGTGATGGCGTACAGTGCGTAGCCACGCCCTGCATGTTTCGTCATAAATGACGTCTTCAAAGGGACACGTATTTGTTGCAGCTGCAGTTTTAGTATTTCCCTTTTGCTTTTTAGCGCAGGTTTCCCTCCCTGTTTTTTCTTTCACAGGGAGCTGCCAGATCAGACAGCACTGATCTTGTGTGCATCCCCAGTTTAAGTAGGCCGTTTGGCGCCCAGTTCCGCACGCGAGCACCGGCGCGTGCCAGAGCGGCCAACACTGTGTCTTCTACCGGGACTTTCCTGACATTGCCCCCTCCTGAAGGGCAGCCTCCGGACGCCCAATTGGGCCAATTTCACAACATGGGATCTTTTGAAAGATTGCATTATTTCTTTAGCATAAATATTGCTTTCAGGCTCCCCGGAATTATCTTCTGGCCCATACCCCTTCCATTTTATCAGATAATGAATGGTTGTACCTTCTTCTAAAATGCAAGATTGTCTCCACCTCGAATTCTGCCTTTCCATTGACTATTACAGGCTCCGGTGGACCAGTATTTCATTCAGGGAAGGGATTCGGAACGGCAGGCTTCAACAGAATCACATGGAAGGGGGGGTGAACTCTAAGTGCAACAGGTAATTCTAGCTCATAAGCTACGTCATTAATCTTCCTTTTTACAGGGAAGGGCCCCACAAGCTTAGGGCCCAATTTTCTTAAGGGCCAAGCCATTTTTAAGTTTACAGTAGATAACCATACCTGGCTGCCAGGTTCCAGAATAAGTAAGTTCTCCCCATTTTTTCCTATCGAAAATCTTTTTATTGTACTCCTGTGTTTTAGTCATATTTTCCTGTAATGCCCCGTACACACGGTCGGACATTGATCGGACATTCCGACAACAAAATCCTCTGATTTTTTCCTACGGATGTTGGCTCAAACCTGTTTTGCCTACACACGGTCGCACAAAGTTGTCGGAATTTCCGATCGCCAAGAACGCGGTGACGTCAAGCACGTACGACGAGACTAGAAAAGGCCGGTTCAGAACCAAGCGCAGCACCCTTTGGGCTCCTTTTGCTAATCTCGTGTTAGTAAAAGTTTGGTGAGAGACGATTCGCGCTTTTTCAGACTCGTGGCTTTCAGATCGTTTTCTGCCGTTCAGTCTGTGCTTGTGGGTTTGTATCTGCTCTTCAGTGCGTGCAAGCAAGTTCCGCGTGACTTTAGTCACTGTATTCTTGTTTGTTCGTTACTGGTTTTCAGGTCGCTTTTCACAGGCCTTGCTGTTCTTCAGTGCGTTCTGTTACTTCGTTCTGAGCAGCCGACCGTTTTCTAGCCATGTTTCGTATGCGTACTCCTCGTAGAGTTCGTGCTGTGCGGGGGCTTGGTGTTGGGGTCCTGACCTTGACACAAGTCCAGTCCATGAACAGGGTGGGGAGGAGTTCATGGACCAAGAATTGGTTGCTTCAGCGTGACCAGTTCTGTCATATGCCTTTGCTCCGTGAGATCCGTGAGAATAATCCTGATGATTTCAGGAACTTTCTCAGGATGACGGACCCCGTATTTCACCGTCTGTTGGCTTCGCTGACCCCCTATATTAGCAGGCAGGATACCTGCATGAGGCAAGCCATCACTGCGGAGCAGAGGTTGGTCGCTACCTTGCGGTATTTGGCCACAGGGAGAAGCCTGCAGGACCTCAAGTTCTCGACAGGCATCTCCCCCCAGGCTCTGGGGATCATTATCCCAGAGACCTGTTCTGCCATCGTACAGGTCCTGCAGAAGGAGTATATGAAGGTAAGATTTTTATCCTTTAATATCACATTTTATTGTACTGAATGTTTGCTAATATATTGTATTTCTTTCCTCATTCCCTAATTACCATGATTGTAGTATGCTGTGAATGTCCCCTTTGTCCTTATGCATGCTGGATTTTTATGTAATTATTATTTTATGTCCTTCATACATATTTGCCCTTCAATAACCTCCCCAGCATGGTGTCTCCTGCCCTATATTCACCTCATGTAGTCACTTAACAATGTATTTTATCAGCTCCATAGTAGTGCTTTACCCCAAACACCCCCTAAAATGTTTGGAAATGTTATTTTGGATTTAAATTCAGGCAGAGGGCCAGAGGCTTTTTTTTGTGGTGTCCCCAAATTTTTTGTAACCCTCCCTCCCCCAACTGCTAAGTCAGCTGATCCCAATTCTCTATCCTCAATCATCTATCTGCTGACTTTGCCAAACCCATACACACTATACCCATCTCTTTACTGGTCAGATTTATGGATGAATTCCCCAAAGCATGTAGTGCAAGGGCCTGCCTGTATACTTTCCAATGGTACTGTTTAAAGTTCTTGTATCCTATTATGATCTTGATAGGTAATAGCAGAATGTCCAAATGTGCTCAAATGTGTACAATGTGTATTTATATCTTTGTATTATGACACTTCTTACCTGTCCAGTGGGCTGCCAATAGTGTAACAAAGGAGGGGCTGTTCAAAGTAATACCCTGTATTTAGGCATTCATCTCTCAATGAAGTGAAGAGGGTTACCTGTCCAAGAGTCCCCCCCCCCTATAATGTTAGAAATGGCCCATGAGAGGGGGGAGGGGGAATATGATAGGTGTACCTTATACTTTGTTGTTGTTAAATTCCCCTTAATAAATGCTATCTGGAGGTTGACCCATAATGTTTGTGTCTAATCTGCTTGCCAGGTTTCTGTGAAAAAATAGTAATGTTTATTGTTTTTTCCTCAACAGTTTCCTTCAACGCCACAGGAATGGCAGACTGTGGCCTCCCACTTTGCCCAGCGGTGGGACTTTCCTAACTGCGGAGGGGCAATTGATGGGAAACACGTCCACATCGTCCCACCACCCAACTCGGGGTCGTACTATTATAATTACAAGGGGTTTAATAGTATAGTGATGTTGGCGGTGGTGTCGGCTAATTACGACTTCTTGTATGTGGACGTGGGGAAGAATGGCCGGATGTCCGATGGTGGAGTGATCGCCCAGACGGAGTTCTACAGGCGTCTCCAGAATGGCAGCTTGGACTTGCCACCTCCAGAGGACAATGTTGAAGGTCTCCCATTTGTGTTCGTTGCTGATGAAGTATTTGCGCTGGGGAACCACCTGATGCGGCCATTCCCGATGAGGACCCTCACCCTGGAACAGAGGGTTTTTAATTACCGGCTGGCCAGAGCCCGAAGAGTGGTGGAGAACACATTTGGAATCCTGGCCAGCCGGTTCCGACTATTTCTGACACCCATCCATATGGCGGAGTATAAACTGAACCATATTATACTGGCGTGCTGTGTTCTCCATAATTTTTTAAGAAAACATTCAGCCAACTATGCTGGCTCAGTTGGGCCTGAGGCCGGAATACCAAATACATCAACAATGACGGCACTTGAAAGCGGCCGTCCTGGCTTGCCCTCCCTGAATGCCCGTGATGTCCGGTTACGATACCTGGAGTTCTTTGCGGGTAGGGGGGCTATCAATATGCCAGACAATCTGTGACACCTTTTTCAAATAAAAAACAACCAAAAGCAATTCTTGGTGGACATTTACTGCTTGTGTTTGTTTGAGCTGACCCTGACAGAAATGTGTTGAGTGCAGAAAATGTCGTGATTGGGTAACCTTATAAAGAATAGTGTTGGCTGGTACTTCCTAAATGCAAAAACACATTTCACTACAAGTGCACTTGCAACTGCACTGAACCTGCACTTGTAGTGCAAAGTGTATTTGCCCTTAGGAAATAACCCCCATTTTTGCATAAAACAGCAATTACATCACCCCAAAAGTGTTGTAGTGTTGAGACAATAATCCACACATTCTTGAGTAAGGCACTTTTTTATACCTGCACAATCACATGTGCATTTACCAAAGGTTTTTAAAACAAACCAACATGTTTGTTGTATAAAATGTTTGCAGTAGCATTATGAAAAATCAAAATATCCATTTCAGATAAAACAGGCCTGTGTAAAACCAACAAGAAAGCCAAAAAACTAGAACTTACAAAGTTCACATTAGGTAAAACCTGAAGGCTATATCAGACATCAGTATTTAGGAACTGGGTTTGATATAGCGTTCAGATGGGGGGAACTCACCCCTGGAAAAGTCAAATTTGGAAGATGCACACCAATTTACGAATGTCAACATGTGCTATCTGCCATCAGGGGGGATCAAGGGATGTGTTTTGGGGGAGCAAGCCCTTCCTCAACGCTACTTTATAATTGAGGAAGGGGTTGCACCCCCAAAACGCGTCCATTGATCTCCCGTGATGGCAGATAGCACATGTTGGCACACTGTGTGCATCCTCCAAATTTGGCTTTTCGAAACATTGAAAAAAGTTTGGTAGGATAAAACAGGTGTATTTGTGGGGTTTAAATTCGCCCCAAAACATCAATGATGTTATTATTTTTTTTAATAACATCAGTGATTTGTTGCTGGATGTTTTGCAATTGGAGATTACATCCCATGATCTCCCCTATCAGTATCTGGGCACTTTCTGATGTAAAGCATTCTGGATCCACAACATCACGATCACCTAAAAAGAGATAAAGAACAAAAAAAAAGGTCTCAAAAATCTGCCACCAGCCATCTCTTTTAGACACTCACCTGTTGTGGTGCCAATCTCCACCACGTCTTCTTCTTCCTCCTGCTCTTCTTCTTGTGTTGTTGGGATTTCCCCTTCTTCCAGAGGGGAGGGGGCTCTGGTCTCCTGGGATGAGGAGTGACCTCCGAGTCTTTTCTCCCCTATGTAAAACAAAAATGGTATACTTAGCACACAGATATTTGATGGCAGAACTAGAAATAGGAAACATTGCTTGGAAGTTGGGTACAATTGTCTATTTTAGCCGAGTTCAAAGATGTCTTTTTTTTATGGGCCTTTGTCAAGCTGCAATACTTTACCTGTTTGGTACAAGCTTCACACATGTAACCCCCCCTATAGTATACACTGGAGCACCTGTGTGCCCCCCTAATAAAAATGGTGTTCTGGGGTCCCACACTAGTGCTCCAGTGTCCAGATGTGAAAACAGCTGCTCAGTGTCCTCTCCTTACACACAATCTAGTTTGCATTTCATTCTAGTAACAAACCCATCTACACAAACAAATATTTGGCATCCAAGTAGGCCCAAAAAAAATGTGTGAAAATGCATATGGCCTAAACAATGGTGTTCTAGAGGCCGAAAGAAAAAATGTTTGATAGGAACGAATAATGGGCCCATGAACATTAAAGTTGCCCTTTTAAACGTTACAATTACTAAAAGCATATGGAGCAGAACGAACGGAATAAAGCCAGAAAGAATAGGAACACAGCACAACTACTTACTTTTTTGCAGCACTCTCCGGATCTTTCGGTACTGCTCCGGCTCTCTCAACTTCAGGTCCGACCACCGCTTCCTGAGCTGATCTTTAGACCTTCGTACCCCGAAATTCCGCTCGAGACTCCTGACCACTTTCGCCATGATTTTGGCCTTTCGGATGTTGGGGTGGGGGTAAGGCCCATATTTTCCATCATAGTCGGACTTCCTCATGATGTCTACCATCTCCAACATCTCCCCAAACGACATATTTGTGGCCTTAAAACGTCTCCTTCTGGATCTGGACGTGCCTGGATCCGCCCTTTCCTCCTCCTCCTCGTTGCTACAATTAGCCCACACCTGCTGTATGTCCGCCATCATGCTCTTCCCCCACTGCGCCGAATGAAAAGGGGCGGGGAATACACTAGAAAGAACGTCAGGGGCGGGCGGAGTTACACGCATGCGCAGTGTATATAAAGCGTAACACGCGTGCGTATTACGTTTGATCTGTGAGCGGAGGAAGGAGCATTGAACGCGGCGATCGTAAGAACGAAGGTAGGAGACAAACTTGGGCCTATACTGCTTCTATAGATTGAGGCATATATTGTAACAAGATTAGGAGAGTTTGGTGTGACATTAGGCTTTGTCTTTGTGTTGTGTCTTGCAGTGAACATGGATATGGTACTGGAAGATCAGGACTTCATTTCAGTCTTCATAGAGATGCTAAGGGAGCTGCCCTGTCTGTGGGAGATTAAACACCCCCATTACAAGAACCAAATAAAGAGGAAGGCAGCACTGGAGCAATTGTGTGAAATTGTGAAGCAGGTGATCCCCACGGCAGACATCACTTATTTAAAGATCTTAATTGGTGGCCTGAGGAGCACATATCTGAGGGAGCGCACTAAAGTCCTGGATTCGCAGAGATCCGGAGCAGCAGGTGACATCTATGTCCCCAGGATGTTGTACTATGACAGGCTGCACTTTCTGGCAGGCCAGACTAAACCCAGGCCATCCCTCTCAAGTCTTCCTTCCACGCTTCCTTCCCCCCCGGCTGAGGCTTCTGACGCCCAACCTGGGCCTTCCAGGCCACATGTGGAGGAGCCCAGATTGAGCCAGGTATAGCATTCCTCTAAATATTTCTGCTTGTCCAATCAATGATGTTAACTAGATGTTAGTTGGGAGTACTAATTTATGATTGTGATTGATGATGCAAAAACTAAAACCATGTCCCTTTTTCATACACAGGGAAGTCTCAGCCAGGAGGTGGCTGATCTGCAGGTCCCTCCACCCCCCCTGGAAACAGAAAGTGGCAGCAGGAGGAGTACCCTAGAGGAGGCGGCTATCAGATTTTTTTGTAGGGCTACAGAGGTCCTGGGAGCACCACACACCAGGCAGGAGAACCTTGCGGCATTCATTGCCTATAAAATGCAGAGGATGGAGGAGGGCCAAAAAGCCATGTGTGAGGCCCTCATATCAGAGGCTCTGGCGAAAGGTATGAGGGGCCAACTTACACCTCACACACAGCTTTGGGATGGTCCTCCTCCTCCTCCTGCAGGTCCTACTCCTCCTCCAGGTCCTACTCCTCCTCCTGCCACCTCTCCAACTGCACAGCCACAGCCCGGAAGGAAGTGTGAAAGGAAGACCAGAAAGTGAGGACCCTGGATCCAGTCTGGTCGGCCAAAAGATGCAGCCTCTTGTGGTACCACAGCCTGGGGACACTGATGTCATCTGCTGCTATCCAAGTCTCTGTGAATCCCGGACCAGACTGCCCTCCCTTATATATGGACTCCTGAGGCCACCAATTTTGAGGTTTAAGAATTGATGTCTGCCGTGGGGGTCCCAGGCTTCACTAATTTCTCCTGTTGATCCAGTGTTGCCTTCCTCTTTGTTTGGTTCTGAGACCTTAATAAAGGATTTTTGTTTTGAATTATACTCTCCTATGTGTTTTACTTCAAAAATGACAGTTGGTTTGTGAGGATTCAGGTACATTTCTAATATACAATGTGAAATGAACAAGGGACACCAACAACAAAAAATCTCATGGAGATTAAATAATAAAAGATATCAATGGTGTTGGGGTAACTTGCCACACAAAACACACACAAAAATATTCTGGAGTAAAAATAAAAATAACATTAAACAAAGATCAGCCTTGGAAAAAATCCAAACATTAAAGAAAAAAAAAGGCTTAAAAAGAAAAAAAAAAAAACATAAAAAATATAAAACTGTCAGATGTGACAACTAATAACAATATATTGCGGGAATCCCACTAAAAAAACACAAATAAAACTTTGTGAGAAGTGTGTGTGAATATGAGCAGCAAAACTACTTAATTCTTGTCACATTCTAAAGAAGAAGAGAGTGCGCTGTATTAAACCATTTTTAACATTGCAGCGTGACGAAAGTGCTGTATCCATTGCGAACGCTAAGTTTACCAGAACGAGCTGTCCCGTGTCGGAATTTCTTCTGAGCATGCGTGGCACTTTGTGCGTCGGAACAGGCCACACACGGTCGGAATTGACGCGATCGGATTTTGTTGTCGGAAAATTTTATCTCCTGCTGTCCAACTTTGTGTGTCGGAAAATCCGATGGAAAATGTCCGATGGAGCCCACACACGGTCGGAATTTCCGACAACACGCTCCGATCGGACATTTTCCATCGGAAAATCCGACAGTGTGTACGGGGCATAAGACTTCATGTACACGGGATGTTGTTCAACCTCTTCTGAACGAGTTAACCTGACAGTTAGAAACTGGCGTCTAAAAACGTCCGACAGCCACATTTACATGCCGCGTTTAGTCGCGTTTGCATCTAGAAGCATTTGAAAAATAGCCAAAAATGAAAACTGCCTATAAACGAAATGCAGCTAAACACTAGTTACAGCATTTAGCCACATTTGGTGTTTGAAATTCCTCTAAACACAGCTTCCAAACGCATTTTGTGGGTTCCAAAAAGAGCCTCTAAACGCAACTGCCTAGAAACAACTATAAATGAACCTGTGTACTTGTACTGACAAGATAACATAGAGGAGAGTTCAGGAGCAGTTGAAAAAAATGCCCAACTGCTCCTAAACGTCCGTTTACCAGCAGCAGTGTACATGAGGCCTAACTGTTTGTTGTTTTTAAGGAAGAAATCCATCGTCTCGGAGACCGCAGGAATTGAACATTCAGGTATAGTGCTAGGCAGGAAGGATGAATGGAAACCGTAATTGGCGAAGAATGGGGTTTGTTTGATGGCAGAATGGGAAGAGTTATGCCGCGTACACACGGTCGGACTTTTCTGCTACAAAAGTCCGACAGCCCGTCCGGCAGACTTTCGACAGACTTTTGGCGGACTTGCGGCGGACTTTCTAATGAACGGACTTAAATACATACGATCACACAAAAGTCTGACTGATTCGTACGTGATGACGTACGACTGGACTAAAATGAGGAAGTTGATAGCCAGTAGCCAATAGCTGACCTAGCGTGGGGTTTTGTCCGTCGGACTAGCATACAGACGAGCGGATTTCTGGGTCTGGCGGAGTTACGACGTAAATATTTGAAGCATGTTCCAAATCTAAAGTCCTTCAGATTTGCGACTGGAAAAGTCCGCTGAAGGTCCGGTGAAGCCCACACACGATCGGAATGTCTGCCGGATTTGGTCCGTCGGCATATTGTACGCAAACTCAGCAATAGTAACGAGACCCAGTCATCTTATTCTTTCTGTTTGCCTGTTCGTCTGAGGATGATATGCGGAGGAAAAGGCCAATTCAATCTCAAGGGAACCACACAGAGCCTTCCAGAATCTGGGGGTGAACTGGACACCCCGGTTGGACACAATGTTGGCTGGAACTCCATGAAGCCTTACAATTTCTTTGATAAAGATCTTCACAGTTTCCACAGCTGAGGGTGTTCCTTTCATAGGCAAAAAGTGGGCCATTTTGGACAGCCTGTCCACCACCACGAAGATAGTGGAGAAACCCTCTGCTGGGGGAGTTTCACAATGAAGTTCATTGAGATCATTTTCCAGGGTCTCTCTGGAATGGGCAATGGCTTCAGAAGACCCTAGGATTTTACCTGGCTGTTCTTGCTTCAGGAGCAGGTGGTATAAGACTCCACATAACTCTCACAGTTATCTACCAGCTGAGGCAACCAAAACTTACACTGTACCAGTTCGGCCATCTTCAGGGCACTCAAGTGTCCGGCCAGCTTATGGTCGTGACAGAGCTCCAACACTGCTACCCTTAGGTGCCACAATTTTACCCTCATGCCACATTAGGCCATCCTCTGCCCTTACACTGGTTTCAGAAGACAAAGCCAATTCAGCAGAAGCCTGTTTGATTCGGGATAGGAGATCTTCTTGAAGTATGAGAAAGTTTCCTGAAGGTAGGATGGTGTCTGGAAGTATAGACCTCTCAGGGTCGTTGAACATACCTGAAAGTGCATCTGGCTTAACATTCTTCGACCCTGGCCTGTACGTTATGTGGAATAGGAATCTGGAGAAAAAAGTGCCCACCTTGCCTGCCGTGGTTTCAATCTCTTAGCCGTTCTCAGGTATTCTTGGTTCTTATGGTCCGTATAGACCAGAATGGGATGTGCAGCAACTTCAAGTAAGTAACGCCACTCTTCTAACGCGGCCCTAATGGCCAAAAGCTCACGGTCTCCCACAACATAATTTCTTTCTGCTGTTGATAATTTGCTGGGAAAAAAGCAACCGGGTAGAGAAGGGCCTTGGCTCCTTGCCGTTGAGACAGCACAGCCCCCACTGCAATTTCTGATGCATCAACTTCGAGAACAAACGGTAAGGCAGAGTCAAGGTGCTTCAAGATGGATGCAGATGTTAACAGTTTTTTAAGTTCTTCAAAGGCAGCTTGCGCTTTGGGGGACCAGAAGAATCGGCTTCCTTGTTTAGTTAGTTTGGTGATGGGAGCAATAATAGCAGAGAACCTCTGATAAACTTCTGATAGAAGTTGGCAAACCCAATGAAGTGTTGAAACCCCTTCTTGTCCGTGGGAGTTGGCCAATCCAAGATGGCAGTAACTTTCTCGGGTTTCATCTTGATACCTTTGACAGAGAAGATTAAACCTAAAAACTGGATACATTGAAGTTCAAATTCGCACTGCTCCGGTTTGGCATAGAGGCCATGCTTCCGGAGTCCGATTAGTACATTTCGGACATACGGTGGTCGTCTACTGTGGAGGAGAAAATCAGGATGTCATTCAGGTATACGATAACGTGCAAGTCCAGATAGTCACGGAAAATGTTGTTGACAAAGTGCTGGAAAGTAGCCGTTGCATAACCCAAAAGGCATGACAAGATACTCAAGTGCCCAAATCGGGTACGAAAGGCCGTTTTCCATTCGTCTCCTTCTCAAATACAAATTAGGTTGTAGGCTCTCCGGAGATCCAACTTAGTGAAAATGACTGCAGTTCCCAGTCTTTGAAACAGTTCGGTCACAAGAGGCAGTGGGTAGTGTTTTTTGACCGTGATTTTGTTCAAATCTCGGTAGTCAATGCAGGGACGTAGTGAATGGTCTTTCTTTTCAACAAAGAAGATACCTGCGCCAGCCAGAGAAGTAGATTGGTGAATAAAACCCTTTTTTAGGTTATCATCAATACAGTCCTTTAGCATGCCCAACTTCAGCTCAGTTAAGGGAAAAATCCTTCTGAAGGGAACTTCAGCTACTGGTAACAGTTTAATAGGGCAGTCGTAGGGTCTATGAGGAGGAAAGGTCTCTGCCCCCTTCTTACTGATCACGTCCAGAAAATCATGATATGTCACTGGGATTGACTGGCGTAATTCAGAGTCTGTGTCAAGGCAGAGTAATTGCTAGGGGTTAACTGAGGCCTTTTACAGGCAATGCTGCTGGCAATAACTTGAAGGAAATGTAATCTCTCCCATGGCCCAGTTGCTGCTGGGGTTATGGGCCTGCAGCCAGGGCATACCCAGGATGATGGGGAACAAAGGTGATGCAATGGCATCCAGGCGTAAAAGTTCTTGGTGATGAGAGGCTATGGTGGCCAACAAAGGGACAGTCTCCTGTGTGACCAGACTGGATTTAATGTTGGAGCCATCAGCAAGATGTACGGCTAGTCCCCAGGTTTTTGGTTGAAGAGGGATGAGGTGACTGGCTGCAAACGTTAAGTCTATGAAACAGCTGCAGGCTCCGGAATCAATTATAACGGATACCTGGATATTCTTTCCTGAGAGCTGCAACATGATGGGGAGAGCAGGATGAGAGGCTGGGTTAGGTAAAACAGGAGCATACCTTGAAGAGATAGAATGGTAGAAATAGAATGGCACTGCATTTTTGCAGGACAGGACCTTACATAGTGCCCGGTCACCCCACAGTACATGCAGAGGTTATTGAGTCGTCTGCACTGTCATTCCTCTGAGGTTAGGGAAGGACGAAGTAAGCCCAACTGCATGGGTTCGGAGGTGTCTGGAACCGGAGCAACTGGAGCGGACGGCAAAAATGGGAACCTTAGGAAGCATCCGAGCTGGCCGATATTGGCTTGTGGATCTTTCGGTGCAACGTTCTCTTAGACGTCAGTCGATTTGGATCGACAAGTTAATAAGTTCATCCAGGGATTGGAGTATCCCAACCCATGCCAGTTCATCGTTAAGTGGATCAGATAGTCCTATCCAAAATTGGTAATGAAGGGCTGCATCGTTCCAATTGGTATCAGAACTTCAATGCCTGAACTTGGCCATGTAGTCCTCTGCTGCTCTGCGGCCTTGCTATAGTGCATGTAGTGCAGCCTCAGCAGTGGCAGTCTGCTGGGGGTCCTCATAAAGTTGTGATATAGCAGCAAAAAACCTAGTGAGGTTGTTTAATGATTCCGCCTTTTGTTCCAGAAGGCAATGGGCCCAGGTTTGGGGTTCACTGGTCAACAGGGAAATAACAAAGCCAACCTTAATAGCCTCTAGAGAAAAGGTTCTGGCTCTGGTGGTAGCATCACTACCGAAGGTGCAGATGAGAAACCAGCTGAGGTGGCACCTTGAGGGTTGGCAGGAGATGACAGGACTTGAACTTGTTCTTCCAGCCGAGTATATCCCTCTTGAAGATCCTTAACGGCTTGTGTCAAACCCGCCAGATGTCGGCATAGTTCTTCCATGGGGGAGGTTCCTCGCTTGGGCTCAGACATGGCTGTCTGATCCTGTCAGATTCTCACGTACCTGACTGATGAGCCCGATAGTGCAGAGGAAGGCCTCCCTTATGTATCTGACTTGCGGCCTCTGGTAGAGCAGACAGGAGGCACGGGAGTGCAGAGTGATATGAGAGCCTGGCAGGTTAGTTGCTGGCAGGGCAGCTCCGGGGTCCCAGATGCTGTAGAGGTGACCACCAACCGGAAGGAAGGTCCGAACAGCAGACAAGCTGGAAGCTGGAGCACCTGATATCCACACCCAGAAGTAGGATCAAACAGTCCTGTGCACAGTTCAGGGGTTTGTGGATTCCAGTGGAAGTAGGCAGGATAGTTATTGCACAGACAGATGATGCTGGAGCAGGAGCTAGGCAGACAGGTCAGGTCACAGGCAGGGTCAACAACTGGCAGGCAGCGAGGTATCAGAGGAGCAGGCAGGTTAGTCAAAGTCAGAGGCAGGCCGAGGTCAGGTGCAGGCGGAGAGCAGAGAGAGTCCAAAGGTCAAGCCAGGTCCTTCAGGAGATCAAACACACAAAGGCAGATAAACAGAAGCAGGGGTCACAGGGAGCTGCAGATCAGACAGCACTGATCCTGTGTGCATCCCTAGTTTAAGTGGGCCATTTGGCGCCGAGTGCCAGAGCGCCCAACGCTGTGTCTTCTAACGGGACTTTCCTGACAGCATGTGTCATTAGACTTAAGCACAGAATAGAAAAAGAAGGCACGGAATGCTATACACTTTTTAATTAATTAGTATTGTATTATTTTTATATGCAGTTTTCACATGTGAGTGTTTTTTTTTTAATTTTATTTGTGGGAGATCTATGTTATATAGCAACACAATTTTTCAGTCTATAATTGGATATTGATCTATAAGAGTGGTTCATTTTATTATTAGCACTGCACATATTGGATTGATATTTCAATCCCAGAATCATCAAGTTTGGAAAATTCCAAGGTATACTTATCACATGTGTGTCCTGGTCTTCATTTTGCCTCTGGCTAGTCTGACTCTATTCAAAAACAGCACAAAGAGACAGACAGAGCCAGAGAACACACACAGCAGGAAGGTCCCACAACATCATTGTGCAGTTCTGGGTCCACATGAATCCCAACTGGCCAACCCAGAGCTGCTCAGTAATGCTCACACAAGCACAGTAACAGCTGGGATACCACAGAAGAAAACTGGGCATGCACTAAAACTGGTGTAATAAACCAGGGGGATGCAGCTTGGCACTGGTGGCGGCATAAATATTTGGAGGTATGGTCAGAGATTTAATGGGTCTCCTGGAGACACATCATTAGCTTTAAGATGTTAATGTATGTGGGGTGAATATAGCCGTTATACATTCCGGTAAGTATAATTTAAGTCAACATGAGTAAAATTAATATGAGAATATGAAGTTGAGCACATAGAAATAGGAAGGTGACATCTGTGTCCCCAGATGATGTATGCCTTCTATGTAGGGGTATAGTACACAGGTTGTAAGGGACACAAAAAAGGGGGTCACAGTGACTTCCTACAGGGAGTAAACATAAGTAATTAATATTAAAATGAAAAACAGAAGAACATCAGATTAACAGGCTAAGAGTAGAAATACTGCAGGTGAGCTGGACCTTGCCCAAAAGTTGTCTCCCCAATTGACAGGTGGGCTAGATCATGAAATGGAGAGTTAGAAGCAGTGTGAGTGAACCGTTAAACTGGTAACCAGAGAGTCTAAACTTTGCACTTACAATAACATAGATTAAAATAATACAAAACTCTAAACCAACTGTATAATGGAACATTGTGCTATTGGTGCAAAATAATGGCAATAAGTAGTGTGAGTTGGAGGCAGTATCACCAGATGGCAGTTTCGGAGGATTCAATGCATAAATACTATTTAAAAAATAAAGGAGTAAAAGCAGATACACTTTGGTGGTCCAGGTTAACCAGATGTTTCATGTGGTTTAGCTGGACTAAATTATACAATCATACATACTGGATCAGATCATACACATCTAGTTATTATTACCAGTAGCACCACTCCCTCCATAAATGCCCTCCCGCCAAGCCTACAATAAAATGTAAACCTCCTTGTTTCACCAAAGAAAGTTATGATCACTTAAATATATACAATCAACAGAAGAAAAGTGAGCCACATCCTAGCTGTTGAAATATCATCTTAGTTCCTAGAGTCCACCCACAATTAATATTCGCTATTGTCTTCTTGCTTCTCCTCCTGCTTCTCCTCCCGGCCAATTAAGAAGCGAGTCTTAAGACCTGAATGGCTGAGAGGAGAAGCAACTGTATTGGCCAGGAACAGAGGGGGAAGTGCTGAGGAGGAGATGCAGGGGAAGCCGCCAAACTTGCCCTCGGCCTGGATGGGGTAAGTACGGGGCTGATGGATGGATAATCGACCGACCAGGGGGGGTTGACCGGCCGAGCGACGAGGGGTTTGACCAACCGAGCAATGTGGGTGGGGGTTTTGACCAACCGAACAAACAGGGGGGGCAGTGGTTTGTTTGCCGCCCCCCAAAAAATATTTCAGCACCAGCCACCACTGCTGCCGACATCCACTTTGTAGTTATGGAAAATGTATAGGATAAATCACATATTTAAAATAAAACTGAAGTTATAGGTGAATCAGCCCCAAAGGTCCCTACATCCTTATCATATTCATATACACAATCACAGGCCTCAGATCAGACATTCTGGATATTTTCAGCCCTCTAATGCAGCATACACAATACAATTGAGAATATTCAAAATATGTGATCTGAGATCTGCGATTATGTCTATAAAAACGGCAAATAAATAGTTTCCCTTACTCGAAAAATAATCCCATATCAAACATTGGTTTGCATAGAGGTGCAACTGACAAAAAATATATTTGTTTATGACATATTGTGTACAATAAATCCACTAGAAGATTCCCAAACATTCATAATTAATTCTGGCACATTTCTGTTTCTAGGAGTCAATCTGCCTCAATGAATAGAAGATACATGAGTTGTATACAAGTATCAATGATTCTTTTGGACAAAGAGAAAGTCTATTTGTATAACAAGATGATATTGTAAAGGACAACATAGTGGGAATTCAGCAACTGACAAGCACTTTGCTACAGATGGTTTTGTGTTTGTAGGCAATTAAAGTAGACAATGGAGCCAGCTACATTCATTCATTTCTCTTGACAACATATTGATTCTGTACTTTACAATTCCTTAAACCTCATGATTCAGAGGGGAAGAGAGAGCAATTAAACAAGGATACAGCTGCCATGCTTTACTGGTTTGCCAAGTGTTTTCTGCTAATGCCTAGATGACATTTAAGTCAACAAAAACAAATAATTTTTTGTTTGTGTTAAGTGAAATGGCTGAATACCAAAAGGAGCAAAAAAAATTGAATTCACCCTGCAAAGGAATGCTTTTTATATATTAATGACTAATGACCAAATTTCCAGGTGTACTAAGAAACATAGAAAAATAGAAGCGTGAAGGCAGAAAATGACCAAAAGGCCAAGTGGCTCATCGAGTCTGCCCCCCTTTTTTTTTCACTTTTCTTTGTCTTATCTGTATGTTTTTGATCTATGTTTGACCCAAGCATGTTTGAGGCCTGGTTCACACCTCTGAAGGTTGCGGTTGATGCTTTTTCCCAGTGTGCTTTGCATTTTTCACATACTCGTGTTTGACACTTTTTCATGCATTTTTGGGAGGTGTCTGTTGTCTTTCAGGAGAAATAAGCAAAAATGCAGCAGAAACGCAAGCAATGAACTGTAGTGCATTTCTGCAAAACTGAAAACACACAGAAAAATGCATGAACTAGGCCTGAATCCAGTTACTGTCGACTGACTCATTACATCTTCTGGAAGTTTATTCCAAGCATCAACTACCTTTTCAGTAATTTGAAGAATATGCCTCAGTTTAGGTATTCTTTGAGTAGGGGTGGGTACCATCATCCATAGAGGGATATAGAGAGGGAAAGCCCGGAGCTGCCCCAAGCATGCTCCTGGCAACGTTTTGGACTATCTCGGTACCCAAGGATTGAGCAAGGATATGATTAAAGTAAAACAGTTTATTAATAGAAAAACATGATTAAAACAAGGGAATTAAAAGAATCACAGACATAGTTTATATACAATCAATAATTACAGCAGTGCATGAGTCTCAGAAGTTGCAAAAAAGGTTGGTGAACCCCAATAATGGGGTGCCAAGTATATAGTAGATCTTGGCAATAGTCCTCTACATGTTTCGCAGCATAGGCCGCTTCCTCAGGAGGACCCAATCCTTATCATCTACAAGGTAAGTCATAATCATAATTTCATGATCAACCAGCCATAACAAAAATACATTAATACAACAATAAAGAAAGGAAAAAATATGGTTGAATTTGATACATGACATAAAATTAGCATGTATTTTAGGATCCATACATTGCTTACGCAGAGAGACCATGGCAGCACAGCAGAGGCACCCGAAACGAATTCCCTCCACAGCTGACACGAGAGGCACTAGGGAGCGTTCCCTAGTGACTCCTGTGTCCGCTGTCGGGGGAAATCAAGATAAACCACAACAGGTAGATGTCCACAGCACCACCATTGTCTGAAGCATTAGTGCGAAGGTAAAAAAATGTAATCAGATTAGTCTGATTAGTCTGACATGATCTGCCCTCAGTAAAGCCATGCTTCTTTGGGTCCAGCGAGTTGTGTGTTTTTAAGTGATCAATTATCCATCTTTTTAGGAGTGATTCCATTAACAACACTACAACAAATGTTAAACTTACTGGTAGAGTTGGACCTAACACCCCTGGTTCGGTTCACGCCAGAACTTTCGAACATCGTAAACGTTCTGACCCAAACCGCAAACCCTATTAAAGTCTATGGTATCCGAACATGAGAAATCAAAAGTGCCTATTTTGAAGGCTTATATGCAAGTTATTGGCCAAAAAAAGGGTATGGGGCCCGGGTACTGCCCTGGGGGACATGTATCAATGCAAAAATGCTTTTTTGAAAAGATTGTTTTTACAGGAGCAGTGATTTTAATGATGCTTAAAGTGAAACAATAAAAATAAAAAATTCCTTTAAATATAGTGCCTGAGGGTCCCCTTAGTTTCCCTGTATATTCATCTATATATACATCTGTACCGTGTATAGAACCTGCTTCAGCAAAACTGACATTTATAAATAATGTCCTCCCCTCCTAAACCATACCAGGCCACATACCCTCAACATGGGGGGTGCTTTGGTGCAAGGGTGCGTGCTGGGTCCATGACCTCACCAGGCGGCCCCACCCCTTACCTATTTAGGAACTGTCAAACAGCAGGGCAGGCTTCCGGTGGTTAGCCTTCTTTGGGGGCAGAGCGTTTGCATTCGGTGGTGCGGCGGGCGTCATGATTGATGATGGATCTGCACTGGGGGACATTTTTTAAATTTTTTAAATAAAGGAATTGTCAGATACTGCCTCCTTTCTTTTATTTTTTATTTTTTGGTGAATGAGTAGGCTACTCATTCACATGAGGGGGTGGGATCTGGGTGCCACCTTGTTAAAGGGGGCTTCCAGATTCTGATATGTCCGCTGCCCACAAGCCCCCACAATCACTGCCCAGAATTGCCGGGAAGAGGCCCTTGCCCCAAAGCACATGTTGAGGGCATGTGGCCTGGTATGGTTCAGGAGAGGGAGGCACTCGCTCGTCCTCCCCTTTACCTGACCTGCCAGGCTGCATGCTTGGATAAATGTCTGGTATGAATTTTGAGAGGGACCCCATGAAGTTTTTTTTATTTTGGCGTGGGGTTCCCCTTAAAATCCGTACCAGACCCAAAGGGCCTAATATGGACTAGGGCTGGCCCCCACTTTGTTTTTTTTTCACTTTTTCCTATTGCCCGCGATGTTTTTTTTCTATTCAGATGTCAGCCGATGACTCATTCTTTGGTAAGGATGCAGCGGCCAACCTCCCAGCCTGCTCTTTAACAACCAGATATGCACTATACAGCGCACTATGTTCACCCGCTAAATGCCCTGAACTTTTGCTTAGTTCGAACTGTTCGCCCAACTCTAACTCACTGGTCTGTAATTGCCAGCTGCTACCTTGCTCCCTTCTTGTGCATAGGTACAATATTAACTGTCTGACAGTCATGGGAAACTTCTCCTGTTAGAAGATATTGATTAAAAAGATCTGTTAATGGTCCAAAACTATACCTTGAATTTCTCTGACAACTCTGGGATAAATTTCATCAGGACTCACTTCTTTACTAGGCTTTAACCAAGCCAGTTCCTTTTTAGTTACATAGTTACATGGTAGGTGAGGTTGAAAAAAGACACAAGTCTATCAAGTCCAACCTATGTATGTGATTATATGCCAGTATTACATTGTATATCCCTGTATGTTGTGGTCGTTCAGGTGCTTATCTAATAGTTTTTTTTAATTATCGATGCCCCCCGCTGAAACCACCACCTGTGGAAGGGAATTCCACATCCTTGCCGCTTCTAAATAAAGAACCCTCTATGCAGGTTAAGGTTAAATCTAATTTCTACTCATTTTAATGAGTGGCCATGTGTCTTATTAAACTCCCTTCCGTGGAAAAGTTTTATTCCTATTGTGGGGTCACCAGTGTGGTATTTGTATATTTAAATCATATCCCCTCTCAAGCGTCTCTTCTCCAGAGAGAATAAGTTCAATGCTTGCAACCTTTATTCATAACTAATACCCTTCAGTCAGGGCCCCCATTAGGGGGGTACAGTCGTTACAACTGTAAGGGGCCCCGGGGTCCCAGGGGCCCAACCGTGCCAGAAGAAGGCAGGGCAGGTGAAGGGGATCTGTGCTGTGCAGTATAGAAAGGATCTCACAGTTTCTGCAGTTCTTGTGTCATTGATTTTCAAGTTCTTTACTGTCACCTCTGGCTACTATGTGCATGTGCACCCCTTGTGTGACAGTGATCTGCCCGCACTATGCTTCTCAGCAACATGTCAGCTTTGTAAAAACGAGCTGGGACCAGGTAGGAAGTTACAAGTAGGGGCTGTGAAGAAAGGGGGGGCTGTTTGTGTACAGGGAGGGGTCAGAGGCTTGTGTGTGTACAGATTTGTGTATGTGGGGCTGCCATATATACAGGTGTGTGTGTGTGGGGGGGGGTGGCTGACATATATACAGGTGTATGTGTGTGTGTGTGGTTGACATATATACAGGTGTATGTGGGGGGGCTGACATATATACAGGTGTGTGTGTGTGGGGGGGCGCTAACATATACACAGGTGTGTGTGGGGGGACGCTGACATATATACAGGTGTGTGGAGGGGTGGCTGACATATATACAGGTGTGTGTGGGGGGGGCGCTAACATATATACAGGTGTGTAGGGGGCACTGACATATATACAGGTGTGTGGAGGGGTGGCTGACATATATACAGGTGTGTGTGGGGGGCTGACATATATACAGGTGTGTGGGGTGGGCACTGATAAATACTGTACACAGGTGTGTGTGTGTGGGGGGGCTGAAATATATACAGGTGTGTGAGGGGTCTGACATATATATACAGGTGTGTGTATAGGGGGGCTGACATATATATACAGGTGTGTGTATAGGGGGGCTGACATATATATACAGGTGTGTGTGTGTGTGTATGGGGGGCTGACATATATACAGGTGTGTGTGAGGGGGCTGCCATATATACAGGTGTGTGTGTGTATGGGGGGGCTGATACATATACAGGTGTGTGTGTGGGGGGGGTTGATATATGTACATGTGTGAGGGGGGCTGACATATTTACAGGTTTGGGGGTGGACAACTATACAGGCGTGTAGGGGTTGACAATATACAGGTGTGTGTGAGGGGGCTTCTATATATACAGGTGTGTGCGGGAGGGGGGCTGACAAATATACAGGTGTGAGGGAGCTGACATATATACAGTATTGAGGGGCTGAGTGCATACAGGGGAGGTGGCCGGTGTGTGGATTCGGTAGGATGGCCCATAGGCAAACCCTGGGGAATGTTGGTGGTCAGGTGCGGGGGGCCCAGGTCTAAAGCTGTATAAGGGGCCCAAAAATTTCTGATGGCTGCTCTGCCTCCAGTCCCTTTATTAGCTTTGTAGCCCTTCTCTGTACTCGCTCCATTTCCAGTACATCCTTCCTGAGGTCTGGTGTCCACAACTGGACAGCATACTCCAGGTGAGGCCGGACCAGAGTCTTGTAGATTGGGAGAATTACCATTTTATCCCTTGAGTTAATCCCCTTTTTAATGCATGCCAATATTCTTTTTGCTTTTTTAGCAGCAGCTTGGAATTGCATGCCATTGCTGAGCCTATCATCTACTAGGACCCCCAGGTCCTTTTCCATCCTAGATTCCCCCAGAAGTCCCCCCCCGTGAGTAGATTGCATTCATATTTTTGGAAACGAAATGCATTATTTTAACATTTTCCTTATTAAACCTCAATTGCCATGTAGTTGCCCACCCCATTAATTTGTTCAGATCTTCTTGCAAGGTTTCCACATCCTGCGGAGAAGTTATTGGCCTGCTTAGCTTAGTATTGTCCGCAAATACAGAGATCAAACTGTTTATCCCATCCTCCAGGTAGTTTCTGAACAAATTAAATAGGATCCCCCACTTTCCACCCCTGACCATTACGAGTACTCCCCATTTATCACTACTCTCTGAACCTACCCTTGTAGCCAGTTTTCAATCCATGTACTCACTCTATGGTCCAGTCCAAGTTCCTCTGCTACCTCTGTCTATAGTATTCATAAAAATAATCAAAAATTACTGGAATCAATATGATCCCCCACCTTTTTATTGTTAGTACAATTTATGTTTGAGAAAACTAGGCAGAAGTAAGTGTTTAAATGGTTTGCTTCATGTAGGTCACCCTCAACATAAGTGTTGTGGCCCGTTTTCATTTTAGTGATCCCATTATATTTTTCCTTTTATCACTGATGTACCTAAAGATTGTATCTCCTTTTTTTAGCCATGTCTTCCTCTTTTACAGCTTTGGCAGCACTGATAATGTGTTTGACCTCCTTTTGTCTATTTTTATGCACTTCTCTACCAGCTACAATTTCTGTTTCCTTGAATCTCTTATATCCTGATGTCTTCATCTTTACCATCTTACTTACCCCTTCAGTGAACCATATTGCTTTTTTTATTTGTCTGACATATAATATAGTTTGCTCCAGGATAGTAGAACTTAACAGTGCCCACACTGACGATTGTTGTTTTACTACTTTTACTAAAGTTTCTTTTTTAAATATGATTTTTTGGTTCTTGTTTTAATATCAAACCCAGGGCATCAGTGATCACTAGAACCCACATTTTCTCCCACCTCAACATCATACAATTAATCCCCAATTGTAAGTCTAGGTTTAGAATATAATCTCCTTTGGTTGGGCTTATTACTAACTGCTTCAGATAAATCCCATTTAGTATATCCATTACATCCCTGCTTCTGCTTGTAATTGCAGTTTGAGAACTCCAGTTATTGTATGGCATGGTAAAGTCACCAATAATTAAAACCTATCAATTCATTGCCATTTGAGTTATCTCTTCAATCAACAAGATATCATAATCTTCAGATTGTTCTGCACCAAGTCTAAGGGAATATCCCTCTCTGGTTGGAATAATTCGTGTGTTTTTTTTTTACCACTTCAATACTGAGCACTTTCACCCCCTTCCTTCCCAGACCAATTTTCAGCTTTTTAGCGCTGTCACACTTTGAATGACAATTGCACGGTCATGTAACACTGTACCCAAATACAATTTTTATCATTCTTTTCACACAAATAGAGCTTTTTTTTGGTGGTATTTAATCACCATTGGGGTTTTTATTTTACGCTACAAATAAAAAAAATGAAAATTTTCAAAAAAAATGTGTTTTTCCTAGTTTCTGTTATACAATTTTGCAAATAAGTAATTTCTCTTGATAAATTTTTACCAAAAATGATGCTGCTACATTTATTTGGTAAAAATAACACAAATCAGTGTTTATTTGGTGTTGGCAGTGATGGGGGACAGACAGATTTTTTATTGGATCACTGAAATGTGTATAGGGACAGGGGTATATCAGTGGTGCTTGCTGTACTTTGTGGGGTGATCTGTAACAGCTCTCTGTGTAAAATCATCCTCACACAGAGAGCTGTCACAGATCTGCATATTCCCCCTCTCACCCCCCCACATTGAGCTCTCACTAAGCTCGGAGAGGAGACCTGTCACAGAGACATGAGTCTCTATTTACATTGTGACGGCTGTGATTGGGCACAGCTGTCAGGTGATCGGGAGGGCCAATTACAGCATCCATATCCCGATCTCTGCTTAGCTGGATTCCGTGATCAGAATGATCACAGGAACGAGCCGCAGCGCACCTCCTGGCCGCGCTGCGAGCACTCATTCTGAGGGGCGTTCCTGAACGTCCAGTCAGAACAAGGAAATAACCACCCGATTGTTTATGTGCAGTGGCCAGGTGGGAAGTAGTTAATTAACTGGTGTAGTTATTTCTCAGTCACTTGAATCCTTGAACCATGTCTCTGTAATCACAACAAAGTCCAAATTGTCCCTAGACATAAGAGCTATCAGCTCACAAAGCTTGTTGCCCAAACTACAAGCATTACATAGGCATACACACAGGGTGTGCCATGCGTGCCTGGGCACCCCCTATTACCCCATATGGTGCAGATTCTCACTGCTGCCCGGGACCCCCTGTCATACCCTCCTTACCCCGCAGCACTGCTAGGGGCCATATTTCAGAATAGAGAGTGGGGAAGGGGCTGGTAAATATATCATTTATGGGCCCTTTCCTCTGACCAGTACAAATCACTCACATTGTTCATTCATAACTGAAGCATAGTAAACACAGTTTACTATGCTTCAATTTGTAAATTAATAGGAAGTTGCTCAGCACAGAGAACTTCCCATTTATTCCCTGTCCTGCCCAGCTAAGTCTGCAGAGAAAGGGACTGGGGAATATTTGTCCCCCATCTCAAAAGTGGGACATCAGGGGGTCTGTTTAGACCCTTGATATTTCACCAAAGCCACCCAATGGTCCCCCTAAAAAAAAAAATCATAAATTGTAAAAAATAATTAAAGATTTGTAAAAAAAATAAATACAAATAAAATAATAAAAAAAAACTACTGACACCGTACACTGCCCTACTGATACTCTCCACTGCTCTACTGACACTGTCTTTTGCTCTACTGGCAAAGTCCACTACCCTATTGATACCATCCACTGCTCTACTAACGCCAACAACTGCCCTACTGACACATCCACTGCTGTACTGACTGACACCATCCACTGTCCTACTAACACCAACATCTGCCTTACTGACATGTCCACTGCTCTACTGACACTGTACACTGCCCTACTGGCACCATCCATGTTTTAATACATTTTAAAATGTATTTATAAGAGTGTATGTGTCTGTGCATGTATGTATATGTATATACAGTGCTTTGAAAAAGTATTCATATCCTTTGAAATTTTCCACATTTTGTCATGTTATTACCAAAAATGTAAATATATTTTTTTAGGATTTTATGTGATAGACCAACACAAAGTGGCACATAATTGTGAAGTGGAAGGAAAATGATAAATGGTTGTCAACATTTTTTACAAATATGTGAAAAGTGTGGCATGCATTTGTATTCAGCCCCCTTTACTCTGATACTCCTAACTAAAATCTAGTGAAACCAATTGCCTTCAGAAGTCAGTAATTAGTAAATGGAGTCCACCTGTGTGTAATTTGATTTCAGTAGAAATGCAGCTGTTCTGGGAAGCCCTCGGAGGTTTGTTAGAGAACCTTAGTGAACAAACAGCATTATGAAGGCCAAGGAACACACCAGACAGAAGAGGGATAAAGTCGTGGAGAAGTTTGAAGCAGGGTTAGGTTATAAAAAATATCTCAAGCTTTGAACATCTCACAGAGTACTGTTCAATACATCATCCAAAAATGGAAAGAGTATGGCACAACTGCAAACCTACCAAGACATGGCCATCCACCTAAAGGTTGAGCAAGGAAAGCATTAATCACAGAAGCAGCCAATAGGCCCACGGTAACTCTGGAGTAGGGATGAGCCGAACAACCCCCTGTTCGGTTCGCACCAGAACATGCGAACAGGAAAAAAGTTCGCTCGAACACGCGAACACCGTTAAAGTCTATGGGACACGAACATGAATAATCAAAAGTGCTAATTTTAAAGGCTTATATGCAAGTTATTGTCATAAAAAGTGTTTGGGGACCTGGGTCCTGCCCCAGGGGACATGGATCAATGCAAAAAAAAGTTTTAAAAACGGCCGTTTTTTCAGGAGCAGTGATTTTAATAATGCTTAAAGTCAAACAATAAAAGTGTAATATCCCTTTAAATTTCGTACCTGGGGGGTGTCTATAGTATGCCTGTAAAGGGGCGCATGTTTCCCGTGTTTAGAACAGTCTGACAGCAAAATGACATTTCGAAGGAAAAAACTCATTTAAAACTACCGCGGCTATTAATGAATTGCCGGTCCGACAATACACATAAAAGTTCATTGATAAAAACGGCATGGGAATTCCCCACAGGGAAACCCCGAACCAAAAAAAAAAAATGACGTGGGGGGGTCCCCCTAAATTCCATACCAGGCCCTTCAGGTCTGGTATGGATATTAAGGGGAACCCCGGCCAAAATTTAAAAAAAAAAATGACGTGGGGTTCCCCCTAAATTCCATACCAGACCCTTCAGGTCTGGTGTGGATTTTAAGGGGAACCCCGCACCAAAAAAAAAAAAAAAAACGGCGTGGGGTTCCCCCAAAAATCCATACCAGACCCTTATCCGAGCACGCAACCTGGCAGGCCGCAGGAAAAGAGGGGGGGACGAGAGTGCGGCCCCCCCCCTCCTGAACCGTACCAGGCCACATGCCCTCAACATTGGGAGGGTGCTTTGGGGTAGCCCCCCAAAACACCTTGTCCCCATGTTGATGAGGACAAGGGCCTCATCCCCACAACCGTGGCCGGTGGTTGTGGGGGTCTGCGGGCGGGGGGCTTATCAGAATCTGAAAGCCCCCTTTAACAAGGGGACCCCCAGATCCCGGCCCCCCCCTGTGATAAATGGTAAGGGGGTACTTACCCCTACCATTTCACTAAAAAAGTGTCAAAATAGTTAAAAATGACAAGAGACAGTTTTTGACAATTCCTTTATTTAAATGCTTCTTCTATCTTCCTTCATTTTCTTCTTCTTCTGGTTCTTCTGGCTCTTCTGGTTCTTCCTCCGGCGTTCTCGTCCAGCATCTCCTCCGCGGCGTCTTCTATCTTCTTCTCCTCGGGCCGCTCCGCACCCATGGCATGAGGGGAGGCTCCCGCTCTTCTCTTCATCTTCTTCTTTATCCTCTTCTCTTCTTCATCTTCTTTATCTTCTTCATCTTCCTCTTCTCTTCTTAATTTTCTTCTGCGGGCCGCTCCGCATCCATGCATGGAGGGAGGCTCCCGCTGTGTGACGGCGTCTCCTCGTCTGACGGTTCTTAAATAACGGGGGGCGGGGCCACCCGGTGACCCCGCCCCCCTCTGACACACGGGACATGACGGGACTTCCCTGTGGCATTCCCCGTGACGTCACAGGGAAGTCCCGTCAAGTCACCGGAACGGTAACCAGAAGAACCAGAAGAGCCAGAAGAACCAGAAGAAGAAGAAGATGAAGGAAGATAGAAGAAGCATTTAAATAAAGGAATTGTCAAAAACTGTCTCTTGTCATTTTTAACTATTTTGACACTTTTTTAGTGAAATGGTAGGGGTAAGTACCCCCTTACCATTTCACACAGGGGGGGGCGGGATCTGGGGGTCCCCTTGTTAAAGGGGGCTTCCAGATTCCGATAAGCCCCCCGCCCGCAGACCCCCACAACCACCGGCCACGGTTGTGGGGATGAGGCCCTTGTCCTCATCAACATGGGGACAAGGTGTTTTGGGGGGCTACCCCAAAGCACCCTCCCAATGTTGAGGGCATGTGGCCTGGTACGGTTCAGGAGGGGGGGGGCCGCACTCTCGTCCCCCCCTCTTTTCCTGCGGCCTGCCAGGTTGCGTGCTCGGATAAGGGTCTGGTATGGATCTTTGGGGGAACCCCACGCCGTTTTTTTTTTTTTTTTTTGGCGCGGGGTTCCCCTTAAAATCCATACCAGACCTGAAGGGTCTGGTATGGAATTTAGGGGGAACCCCACGTCATTTTTTTTTTTAAATTTTGGCCGGGGTTCCCCTTAATATCCATACCAGACCTGAAGGGCCTGGTATGGAATTTAGGGGGACACCCCCCACGTCATTTTTTTTTTTTTATTTTGGTTCGGGGTTTCCCTGTGGGGAATTCCCATGCCGTTTTTATCAATGAACTTTTATGTGTATTGTCGGACCGGCAATTCATTAATAGCCGCGGTAGTTTTAAATGAGTTTTTTCCTTCGAAATGTCATTTTGCTGTCAGACTGTTCTAAACACGGGAAACATGCGCCCCTTTACAGGCATACTATAGACACCCCCCAGGTACGAAATTTAAAGGGATATTACACTTTTATTGTTTGACTTTAAGCATTATTAAAATCACTGCTCCTGAAAAAACGTCCGTTTTTAAAACTTTTTTTTGCATTGATACATGTCCCCTGGGGCAGGACCCGGGTCCCCAAACACTTTTTATGACAATAACTTGCATATAAGCCTTTAAAATGAGCACTTTTGATTTCTCCCATAGACTTTTAAAGGGTGTTCCGCGGCATTCGAATTTGCCGCGAACACCCCAAATTGTTCGGTGTTCGGCGAACTTGCGAACAGCCAATGTTCGAGTCGAACATGAGTTCGACTCGAACTCGAAGCTCATCCCTACTCTGGAGGAGCTTGCGAGATCCACAGCCCCTGAACACACCATCCCCCACCATAAAACATGGTGGTGGCATCATCATGTTGTTGGGATGCTTTTTTTCAGCAGGGACAGGGAAGCTGGTCAGAGTTGATGGGAAGATGGATGGAGCCAAATACAGGGCAATCTTAGAAGAAACCAACATTGGGGTCACCCAAGACATCAGGGGTGGCAAAACAAATGGCAACCTCCAAGACCTGGATATATGGGTCACAGAGTGGTAAACTTTGAACAAGAAATAAATATTTGGAAAGAGAGATGAGGGGAACCCCACAGACCCCAAAGATGGGGAAGAGAAATGGGCCAGAGGTAAACAAGGGGGCACAAAGAAAAAGGAGACAAGAACAATAGGAGGAGGCATCTTTACCTAGGTAAATATGTGAAAAGTGTGGGGGGCATTTGTATTCAGCACCCCTAAAGTCAAAACTTTGTAGAACCACCTTTCACTGCAATTACAGCTGCAAGTCTTTCTGGCGATGTCTCTATCAGCTTTGCACATCTATAGAGTGACATTTTTGCCCATTCTTCTTCGCAAAATAGCTCAAGCTCTGTCAGATTGGATGGAGAGAGTCTGTGAACAGCAATTATCAAGTCTTGCCACAGATTCTCAATTGGATTTAGGTCTGGACTTTGACTGGACCATTCTAACACATGAATATGCTTTGATCTAAACCATTCCACTGTAGCTCTGGCTGTATGTTTAGGGTCGTTGTCCTGCTGGAAGGTGAACCTCCTCCCCAGTCTCAAGTCTTTTGCAGACTCTAACAGGTTTTTGAAAAAAGTTATGGGTGCTTTCCTGCCGGTGGCTGTGGGTTGTAAATGGAACTGTTGCCCCTACTAATACAGCTACCTGAGTGGAGTATATTGTAAATAATAAGGTAGTAGGTGTGGGGCTGTTCTTAGGAGTGAATAAAACCTTTAACCACTTCCCGACCAGCCGCTGCAGTTATACTGCAGCAGGTTGGCACAGTTGCGCGAGCCATCATAGCTGTATGTCGGCTCTTTAAAACGCTGCAGCAGGCCCACGTGGGTTCCCGAAAACGATGCGCATGCCCCGTGGGCACGATGACCTCTGGACACTTGCTATTGCTCATGACAGAGCGAGAACCAGTACCTGTGTGTGTGAACACACAAATCCCGGTTCTGTCAGGAGAGAAGAGACAGATTGTGTGTTCCTACTAAGTAGGAACATCGATCTCTCGCCTGCTTTAGTCAGCCACATTCCCCCCACAGTTAGAACACACTGAGGGAACAGAGTTAACCCCTTGATCGCCCCCTATTGTTAACCCCCTCCCTGCCAGTGACATTTATACAGTAATCAGTGGTTATTTTTAGCTCTGATCGCTGTATAAATGTCACTGGTCCCAAAAAAGTGTCAAAGGTGTCCAATGTGTCCGTCGCAACGATGCAGTCCTGATAAAAATCGCAGATCACCGCCATTACTAGTAAAAAAAAAAATAATAATAATGCCATAAATCTATCTCCTATTTTGTAGGCGCTATACGTTTTGCATAAACCAAAGTGCAAAATATTGTGTTTTTTTTTTCAAAATTGTCGCTCTTTTTTTCTTTATACCGCAAAAAATAAAAACTGCAGAAGCGATCAAATACCACCAAAAGAAAGATCTATTTGTGGGGAAAAAGGACATAAATTTTGTTTGGGTACAACATCGCATGACCGCGCAATTGTCACTTAAAGCGACATAGTGCCATAGCTCATAAAATTGCCTGGTCAGAGAGGGGGCAAATCCTTCCAGGGGTTGAAGAGGTTAAACAAGAATCTGAGTGCTCCAATTTCACACTCTAAGTAGTGACTTAAACCCAAGTGTTTTGAACATGGTAAAATAAATAAATAAACCTTCCTTGGTGTATATATAAAGTGACTGGTGCTTTGCTAGTGGTCTAGCAAATAATAATATATACACTTTTCTAGTTACATATATCATATAGTGACAAATGAGTGTGCAATCTTACATAAAGTGACTAATGCTCTGGTAAAAAAAATAAAGATTTATTTACACCATCCTTTTAAATTCATAAAACGAAGACTTTTTTTAAAAAAAGTGACAGATGCTCTTCAATCATGTTTTTCTTTAAATATGAACTTGTGCTGGTGCTTCTTATGGTGCTCCCCTTAAGGTGGTACTCCTCCCTGTGCGTTTTGTCATCAAGACGTCATCTGGAGCCACGCCATATTGCTACACTTTCCAACTATGTATATAGCATGTGGTGACCTGGCGATCTCAACTGCGTGATTAGCGCCCATTTTTGGTTGTTCCGGGTTTTGGTATATTGCTGGATTCTGATCTACTTACCCTGTTTCCCCCGAAAGTAAGCCCTTCTCTGAAAATAAGACCTATCGTGATTTTCAGGGATAAGCCCGACCCTGAAAATAAGCCCTAGTTAAAGTCCTTGTAAAATTATGTAAAGTCCTTGTAAAATTATGTAATCCGTTCTGTAAAAAGATTATATAATGTGCAGTGTGTCTCCTTGTATAACTTTACTGTGTAAAATACCTTATTTACAGTGTCGCCGGACGCTCACGTGGCCCGCCGGAGAACTTCTCCTCTCATCCTGACTGACATCAGTGGCCCCTCCCTCTGCAGTGCTCGGAGTGGGTCTAACGTCATTGGGAATCGCGGCCCCTCCCTCTGCAGTATTCGGAGCAGAAAAAAGAGCCCTGGCGGGTCACGTGAGCGCCTAGTGGCGCTGTAAATACGGTAATTTCCCTAATAAAGTTACACAGAGAGACACACTATATAATCTTTTTACAGAACAGATTGCCTAATTTTACAAAGACTTTAACCAAGGTTTTGGGATTACAGAATTTCATAATGCTGACTACTGAGCTGACAGGGGGAGAGGGGGAGAGAAGACAGGGGACACAAGAACTTTTTTAAAAACATTTTATTGTTTTATTCCAGGTTTTTTATAACATAGAGAGGGGTAAATGACACAGCACAAACACTGTGCTGTCTATAATGCTTTTAAAGGTTCAAGATTTTTTATTTTTTTTCCAGAAGAAGATAACATGACTGAATTTGAATACATATAGATTATTGTACATACCATAAATAAGACATCCACTGAAAATAAGCCCTAGTGTGTTTTTTTGTATGCAAAATTAATATAAGACCCGGTCTTATTTTTGGGGAAACATGGTAGATCGAAGTTTGCAATACTAATAGCCAAATTTGCCATATCCCTTGTGAAACCCAGGTTTATTCTTTCACGGTGAGCCCTCATGTTCCTCTGCTCAAGGTAAATAAATGGTTATCCCTGGATTTTTACCCGTGATGGTCTAATTGTGTTCACCCACAGAAAGTCCCATGACTTATCATGTAGGGGACACCGCATATTATATATATGCAAATCCTGTTACAAATCACATAATCTTTAAACTCTTAAAAGTATCTAAGAATTAATAATGTCAATATATAATCTCATTTTGTACACAGAAGGGGAAACACTTATATAAAATGGGAAGAAATACATGAATAATATTATGAATTATATATATATATATATAAATGATTTTTTAAAATACTTCTATTTTTTTAAATAATTCTATTTTTTTTTTCTTGTCAAAAGAAGTTTATTGAGTATACAATATTATAAAGATACATAAAGTAAGTTTACAAGGATCTATAAAATAAGCTCATTGTTTTACAGTAGGGTTTATATAGGTAAATATCATGAAATTTCAAATATTAAACATTGGGTTCACGTAAACCTAAATTAAAGATATATATCATTTCCTTAGTTACTTTTGTAGGTATTTAAATGATTTATACCTACTATACATATTGTTTACAAGTAGAGTGTATATAGGTCAAATAAATTCTGATAATGAGCTTTAATTGTAAGGTGGAGAAAAGGAAAGAGAAAGAAGAAAAAGGGTTGAAAGGTAGAGGTATGGTCCACAAGGTTGTCCCGCTTGTCAGTTTATTATTCTTTTTAGTTCTCTTTGAAGCCTTAGAATGGGTGTCTCTGTAAGTCATTTAATCTGTTACCATGGCAACAGGACAGAGTCATTGAAGTTTGACAGGAACTGTTGTTTTATCCAAGGGTGCCAAAGTTTTTCAAATTTTGGAATTTGATTTTGATCGATGGCTACCATCTTAGCATGGGACATTGTATTATTCATTCTGTGAATTGTTTCTGCTAGTACCAATGTAGGAGATTTCCATGCCTTGGCCACTGTTTGTTTTGCAGCCGTTATTAGTTGGATCATAAGTTTGAATTGAGAGAGTGTTAACCATTCCGGTTTTAGATTAAGTAAAGTTAAACATGGATCTGGTTGTATTATTTTTTTTAATATTTTAGATGCAATCAGGAAGACTTCCTTCCAGAAGGTTTGGATTACTGGGCATGTCCACCATATGTGTAAATATGTGCCTATTTCTGGGCATCCTCGAAAACAAAGAGCTGAGGTATTAGGTGAATATTTTGCCACTCTAGCAGGTACAAGGTACCAGCGAGTTAGGACTTTATAATTTGTCTCCAGTGCTAAGATGTTGGGTGAAGATGACTTAGATGTGAGCCATATGTTAGACCAGTCCGTGTCTTCTAAAGTTCGTCTCAGGTCCTCCTCCCACCTCTGAACGTAAGAGGGTCTATTAAGATTTGCTACTCCATATAATTGATTATAAAGTGATAAAATTGTACCTTTAGCAAATGGATCTTTTGTACAGATTGATTCAAAAATGGATAATTGAGATAACGGTGTATCCCCCTTTAGGAATGGTGTATAGAAATTTTTGATTTGGAGATATCTAAATATCTCAGAGTTTGGTAGATCATATTTTTCTCTAAGCGATGGGAATGAAAGGAATGATTTAGATGCTATGAAGTCATTTAGTGTCTGAATGCCTGATGTTGTCCAAGCTTTAAAAGAATTTGGGTAGATCCATGCCGGATAAAAGGCCAGATTTCTGATAAAAGAAAGGAGAGGATTGTGTGGAGATTGTAACTGATATTTGGTTTTTAGTTTATCCCAGAGAGATAAGAAGTGTTTAGTTATGGGATTATGAATTTTAAAGCGGTCTTTAGGATCAAGCCATAATAAATTTGATATTAATAGAGGGTCATATTCTGAAGCCTCTATAAATACCCATAATGGGATTTCCTGTTTTGCATGGTACTTGGACAGACTGGCCAAATGTGGTGCTCTGTAGTAGTTAGTAAAATTAGGGTATCCCAGGCCTCCTTTATTTTTGGGAAGATGTAGTGTGTGTATAGGTATACGTGGTTTAGAAGAGCCCCATATAAACGAAGTTGCTCTTTTTTGTACTATTCTCAAAAAATAGGAAGGAATTGGAATAGGGAGGACTCTGAATAGATAAAGCAATTTGGGTAGAATAGTCATTTTGATTGCATTAATCTTCCCTATCCAGGATAAAGGAAGTTGCGACCATTGTTTTATTAGATTTGTGATCTGTCTTAATACAGGAGGATAATTGGTTGAGAATAAGTCAGAATGAGATGCTGTTAAATGAATTCCAAGATATGGGATTGATTTTTCTGCCCATGTGAATGGGAGTGCAGCTCTAGCCGGGATCAATTCCATGTTTGTGAGTGAAATATTAAGCACTAGGCATTTCTTAGGATTAATCATAAGGCCGGATAGGGCTGCAAATCCATCAAGAGCTGGTATTAAGTTAGGACCAGAGACCTGTGGTGATGATAGAAAAAGTAATATATCGTCTGCAAATATACATAATTTGTGTGTAATACCTCCTACTTCAATGCCAGTTATAGTTTGGTTTGTTCTGATGTATTGGGCCATGGGTTCGAGTATAAGGGCAAATAATAAGGGAGATAGTGGGCAACCCTGTCGGGTACCTCTTTTGATATTAAAGGCATAAGATTTGTATCCAGCATATTTTATATAGGCTTTGGGTTTATTATATAATGCTTTGATCCATGTTAAAAAGTGGGGTCCAAAACCCCATTTTTGTAATGAATATTGCATATATTGCCAGGATACTGTGTCAAATGCCCTCTTAATATCGAGAGATAGAAAACATAAAGGGATTTTCCGTTTTTTAGCAATATGTGCCAATAACACTGCCCTGCGTATATTATCGCCTGCCTGTCTATTTGGCATGAAGCCTACTTGATCTCTATGTATTAATTTTCCTATAATGCTATTGAGGCGTTTTGCTATTATTTTTGCTAATAATTTAATATCGAGGTTTAACAGAGAGATAGGCCGATAATTCACACAGGAAGTATCATCAGAAGGGGTTTTGGGATCATACAAACAATTGCCATTAGTGTTTCTTGCCGAAAAGAATGTCCATCTAGAAGTTTGTTAAAAGTTTCAGTGAGAATGGGAGAGAGTAATTCTGAGAATGTTTTATAGTATAAAGCCGAGTAGCCGTCTGGGCCTGGTCTTTTGTTAAGTTTTAGGTCTTTTATGGCGTTAGCAACTTCATCTATAGTTATAGGCTCATCCAAACTGCTTTTTTGATTCTGAGATAACTCAGGTAAGGTTATTTTTGAGAAGAAGGATTCAGCCTCTGTAGGATTAAATTCATTGCTTGTCTTGTATAAAGTTGCGAGATGTGAGTGAAATTTATGGGCTATTTTAACTGGATTACAAGTGTAAACATTTTTTGATAATTTCAAACGTATTGGTTTGAAAGATTTGTTAGTTGAATTTAATGCCCGAGCCAAATATGTACCTGGTTTGTTTGTATTCATGTAGAAATTGTGTTTGGAGCGTTTGAGGGATTTATCAACTGACTCAGTAAGAAATAGATCGTATTCCAATCTAGATTTTTCCAGATGAGATTTTGTACTCTGAGATGGATTATCTTGAAATGATATGTAGCCTGCATTAAAATTGAGTTCTAGTTTTTTTGCTAGATTTTTGTGTTCCCGTTTAAATAGTGCCATTTGTCTTTGTATTGTACCACGCAAGACAGGCTTATGAGCTTCCCGCAGTGTTATTGGGGAGATGTCTGTTGTATTATTAATTGATATGTATTCCTTTAAAGCTTGTTCAATGGCCATCTGATGTAGTGGGTGTTTGAGCATTATGTCCGGTAAGTACCACGTTGGGTCATGCGCTTTTGGTATGGCTGAGGCTATAGTAGTGTATACTGCATTATGGTCAGACCACGGAATCGGAATTATATCTGATGCAATAATTTCTGGTATCATTCCTATTGTTAGAAAAATATGATCTATTCTGGTGAAGGTTTGATGAGGGTGCGAGAAATAAGTGAATTTCTTTTTCATTGGGTTACTCTCTCCACGAATCTACCAGATTGTATTTGGAAAGAAGTTGAGAAAAAGGTAATCTAGAGGTTATTTTGGATGGTGTAAAAGGTGATTTATCTAGAAATGGGAGGAGGACCTGGTTCGAATCCCCACACATTATCACTGTTCCTATTTTGTGTGTATTAATCACTTGTAATATATGTGAGAGGAATGGTGTAGGTTGTTTGTTAGGAGCGTAGTAGGAAATCACCGTGATTGCTGTATCCATTATATAACCCATGAGTATCAGGTATCTACCTTCTGGGTCTTTAATTTCTGATGATAAGGTGAATGGTGTGGATCGGTGAAATGCAATTAGAGTTCCCCTTTGCTTGGTACAGGCAGAAGCCGTGTAAATTTGTTGATAAAAAGGAGAAATATATTTTGGAGTAGAATCTTTGGTGAAGTGTGTTTCTTGGAGGCATACTATGTGAGCCTTCTTTTTATGAAAAGTACGGAAGGCTTTGGTCCTTTTCTGAGGGACATTTATTCCCTGAACATTCAGGGAAAGTATATTCAGTGGTGCCATGGCAACAGATCAAATAGTTTTGACTTACTTTTTGTTATGCAGAGCTGACTGCGCAGATCAACCTGTGTGGACTGAAGAGATGAATAGATAGAAAAGAAACCAGTGAATTCTGGAGTAAAGAGTAAACAAAAAACATATGGGATTAGATGATACATTGTATAAATAATTTTTTGCAAGTAATCACAATTTACCCGTGAAAGAGAGTAAATATCTCTCTCAGAGGAATAAGTGCCTTTGTCACACTCCCACATAATATGGTTGGGAGAATGAGGAGGGCTAATGGGGGTACACGGATCTTCCGCTTACAGGAAAGAAGTGCTATGTCAAAAGACATCAAAATGATATTTTATTAATTGGAGTGCAGAATATAGTTTTTGTTGAAATTATTTATTCCAGGGTGGTTGTATATGGTTAGTCTTGCCCTAGGCTAAATAATTCAGTTAGAAAGGTACTGTTAATAACTTTGGTATTGATGAAGATGGTTTGAATTATTTTGGGATTTTAACCCTTTTAGAGTAAACAATTACATATTTTATTCATATGTAACTGTTTAGATATGTTAACTCATAAAATTGAGGTTGTATTGCTTCAGATAAGAATAAACAAAAACATAATTCTAGGAACTAGTTAGGTAATAATATATTTGTTTTAAGAAAAGAAAGGAAAAGCTTCCATTACTTCTGGATTATTGAACATATTTGTCCTAAAAAGTAATAAATCTATTGTTATTTCACTTATATATTCTAAGGCTATATGAATCAGAAGTAATAAGAAATATAACTGGAATGTAACATGATCCCACACAGTGTGTGACTATCAGAATGCAGTTACATTCAGTTATAAATACAGGTTTTTTTATAGAGAACCATCTCTTAGTATAATAAATGAAGAGATATCAGGAATTAGGATGTCAGTCCATTGAATCTTCTTGGTCCATGGATAATGTGGCATAACGGCCTCTTTTGTGAGAATGATGATTCCCATTTTGTTCTGAAATTCTCTGAGTGCTGCCTGAAGGTGAAGATGATGCCATTCTTCTGCGTGTGGGAGAGTTGCTGCTTGTGGGTTCTGTCAGATTTAATTTTAAAAGGGTTTGTTGTAGTTCATCTGCTGATCTGCTTCTGCAAATTGTACCTTGGTAGTTAAATCTGACTGAAAAGGGGAAGCCCCATTGATACATAATGTTGTGGCGTTGCAGTTCCTTTAGTTGGGGTTTCATGGATCGTCTTTTAGTAATAGTAAGTTGTTATAGGTCAGCAAAAATTTGATAATTGTGTCCTTGAAAATTAAGTTCCTTTTTTTCTCTTGCAGCAATTAGTATTTGTTCTTTCGTTCTGTAATAATGACATTTTGTGATTATATCACGTGGGGGTCCATCTTTCTTTTTGGCTGTGAGGGTTCTGTGTACTCTGTCCAGTTCTAAACGTTCAATAGGGATATCTGGCTTTAGTTCTTGTAATAGAGCAGTAATAGTAGATTGCAGGTCTTTCACAGTTTCAGGTATTCCCCTTATGCGCAAGTTAGAACGTCTGGCTCTATTTTCGTAATCTTCGAGCTTAGTTTGAAGTATTAAATTCTCTTCTTTTAATTGTTCCAATTCTGTTATATTTACTTGGGTTGTAATTTCAATTTCATCCATTTTTATTTCTAATGCCCCGTACACACGGTCGGATTTTCCAATGGACAATGTCCGATCGGAGCGTGTTGTCGGAAATTCCGACCGTGTGTGGGCGCCATCGGACATTTTCCATCGGATTTTCCGACACACAAAGTTGGACAGCAGGAGATAAAATTTTCCGACAACAAAATCCGATAGCGTCAATTCCGACCGTGTGTGGCCTGTTCCGACGCACAAAGTGCCACGCATGCTCAGAAGAAATTCCGACACGGGACAGCTCGTTCTGGTAAACTTAGCGTTCGTAATGGATAAAGCACTTTCGTCACGCTGCAATGTAAAAAATGGTTTAATACAGCGCACTCTCTTCTTCTTTAGAATGTGACAAGAATTAAGTCGTTTTGCTGCTCATATTCACACACACTTCTCACAAAGTTTGATTTGTGTTTTTTTAGTGGGATTCCCTCAATATATTGTTATTAGTTGTCACATCTGACAGTTTTATATTTTTTTTATATTTTTTTTTTGGTTTTTAAGCCTTTTTTTTTCTTTAATGTTTGGATTTTTTCCAAGGCTGATCTTTGTTCAATGTTATTTTTATTTTTACTCCAGAATATTTTTATGTGTGTTTTGTGTGGCAAGTTACCCCAACACCATTGATATCTTTTATTATTTAATCTCCATGAGATTTTTTGTTGTTGGTGTCCCTTGTTCATTTCACATTGTATATTTGCAATGTACCTGAATCCTCACAAACAAACCATCATTTTTGAAGTAAAACACATAGGAGAGTATAATTCAAAACAAAAATCCTTTATTAAGGGCTCAAAACCAAACAAAGAGGAAGGCAACACTGGATCAACAGGAGAAATTAGTGAAGCCTGGGACCCCCACGGCAGACATCAATTCTTCAACCTCAAAATTGGTGGCCTGAGGAGTCCATATATAAGGGAGGGCAGTCTGGTCCGGTATTCACAGAGACTCGGATAGCAGCAGATGACATCAGTGTCCCCAGGCTGTGGTACCACAAGAGGCTGCATCTTTTGGCCGACCAGACTGGATCCAGGGTCCTCACTCTCTGGTCTTCCTTTCACACTTCCTTCCCGGCTGTGGCTGTGCAGTAGGAGATGTGGCAGAAGGAGGAGTAGGACCTGGAGGAGGAGGAGGACTGGGAGGACCTGGAGGAGGAGGAGGACTGGGAGGACCTGGAGGAGGACTGGGAGGACCTGGAGGAGAGGGAGGAGGAGGAGGAGGACCATCCCAAAGCTGTGTGTGAGGTGTAAGTTGTCCCCTCACACCTTTCTCCAGAGCCTCTGAAATGAGGGCCTGACACATGGCTTGTTGGCCCTCCTCCATCCTCTGCATTTTATAGGCAATGAATGCCGCAAGGTTCTCCTGCCTGGTGTGTGGTGCTCCCAGGACCTCTGTAGCCCTCCAAAAAAATCTGATAGCCGCCTCCTCTAGGCTACTCCTCCTGCTGCCACTTTCTGTTTTCAGGGTGGGTGGAGGGACCTGCAGATCAGCCACCTCCTGGCTGAGACTTCCCTGTGTATGAAAAAGGGACATGGTTTTAGTTTTTGCATCATCAATCACAATCATAAATTAGTACTCCCAACTAACATCTAGGTAACATCATTGATTGGACAAGCAGAAATATTTAGAGGAATGCTATACCTGGCTCAATCTGGGCTCCTCATCATATGGCCTGGAAGGCCCAGGTTGGGCATCAGAAGCCTCAGCCGGGGGGGAAGGAAGCGTGGAAGGAAGACTGGAGAGGGATGGCCTGGGTTCAGTCTGGCCTGCCAGAAAGTGCAGCCTGTCATAGTACAACATCCTGGGGACATAGATGTCATCTGCTGCTCTGGATCTCTGTGAATCCAGTACTTTCTTGCGCTCCCTCAGATATGTGCTCCTCAGGCAACCAATTAAGATCTTTAAATAAGTGATGTCTGCCGTGGGGATCACCTGCTTCACAATTTCACACAATTGCTCCAGTGCTGCCTTCCTCTTTGCTTGGTTCTTGAAATGGGGGTGGGTAATCTCCCACAGACAGGGCAGCTCCCTTAGCATATCAATGAATAGTGACATGAAGTCAGTATCTTTCATTAAGATATCCATGTTCACTGCAAGACACAACACAAGACAAAGCCTAATGTCACACCAAACTCTCCTAATCTTGTTACAATATAGTCCTCAATCTAGAAGCAGTATAGGCCCAAGTTTGTCTCTTACCTTCGTTCTTACCATCGGCGCGTCCAATGCTCCTTCCTCCGCTCACAGATCGTACGTAATACGCACGCGTGTTATGCTTTATAGACACTGCGCATGTGTGTAACTCCGCCCGCCCCTGACGTTCTTTCTATTCTATTCCCCGCCCCTTTTCATTCGGCGCAGTGGGGGAAGAGCATGATGGCGGATTCACACCAGGTGCGTGCTAATTGTAGCAACGAGGAGGAGGAGGAAAGCCCGGATCCAGGCACGTCCCGATCCAGAAGGAGACGTTTTAAGGCCACAAATATGTCGTTTGGGGAGATGTTGGAGATGGTCGACATCATGAAGAAGTCCGACTATGATGGAAAATATGGGCCTTACCCCAACCCGAACATCCGAAAGGCCAAGATCATGGCGAAAGTGGTCAGGAGTCTCTAGCGGAATTTCGGGGTACGAAGGTCTAAAGATCAGATCAGCTCGGACCTGAAGTTGAGAGAACCGGAGCAGTACCGAAAGATCCGGAGAGTGCTGCAAAAAAGTAAGTAGTTGTGCTGTGTTTCTATTCTTTCTGGCTTTATTCCGTTCATTCTGCTCCATATGCTTTTATTAATTGTAACGTTTAAAAAGGTCAAATTTACTGTTCATGGGCCCATTATTCGTTCGTAGCAAACATTTTTCGTTCGGCCTCTAGAACACCATTGTTTAGGCCATATGCATTTTCCCACATTTTTTTGGGGCCTACTTGGATGCCAAATATTTGTTTGTGTAGATGGGTTTGTTACTAGAATGAAATGCAAACTAGATTGTGTGTAAGGAGAGGACACTGAGCAGCTGTTTTCACATCTGGACACTGGAGCACTAGTGTGGGACACAAGAACACCATTTTTATTAGGGGGGCACACAGGTGCTCCAGTGTATACTATAGGGGGGGGCTACATCTGTGAAGCTTGTACCAAACAGGTAAAGTATTGCAGCTTGACAAAGGGCAATAAAAAAATATACATCTTGGAACTCGGCTAAAATAGACAATTGTACCCCACTTCCAAGCAATGTTTCCTATTTCTCGTTATGCCATCAAATATCTGTGTGCTAAGTATACCATTTTTGTTTTACATAGGGGAGAAAAGACTCGGACACTCCTCATCCCAGGAGAACACAGACCCCCCCCCCCTCTGGAAGAAGGGGAACTACCCCAAACCCAAGATGCTAAGCAGGAGGAAGAAGAAGATGTGGTGGAGATTGGCACCACAAGAGGTGAGTGTCTGCGACCACAGACTCAGGTAAAAGAGATGGCTGGTGGCAGATTTTTGAGACCTTTTTTTTTGTTCTTTATCTCTTTTTAGGTGATCGTGATGTGAGGGAGAGAGAACGCTTTACTTCTGAAAGTGCCCAGATACTGATAGGGGAGATCATGGGATGTAATCTCCAATTGCAAAACATCCAGCAACAAATACGTGATGTTATTACCAAAAATAATAACATCATTGATGTTTTGGGGCGAATTTAAACCCCACAAAATGACCGGTTTTCTGTAATTGCACTTTTTACAATGTTTTGAAAAGCCAAATTTGGAGGATGCACACAGTGTGCCAACATGTGCTATCTGCCATCACGGGAGATCAATGGACGCGTTTTGGGGGTGCAACCCCTTCCTCAATTATAAAGGAGCGTTGAGGAAGGGCTTGCTCCCCCAAAACACGTCCCTTGATCCCCCCTGATGGCAGATAGCACATGTTGACATTCGTAAATTGGTGTGCATCTTCCAAATTTGGCTTTTCCAGGGGTGAGTTCCCCCCATCTGAATGCTATATCAAACCCAGTTCCTAAATACTGATGTCTGATATAGCCTTCAGGTTTTACCTAATGTGAACTTTGTAAGTTCTAGTTTTTTGGCTTTCTTGTTGGTTTTACACAGGCCTGTTTTATCTGAAATGGATATTTTGATTATTCATAATGCTACTGCAAACATTTTAGACAACAAACATGTTGGTTTGTTTTAAAAACCTTTGGTAAATGCACATGTGATTGTGCAGGTATAAAAAAGTGCCTTACTCAAGAATGTGTGGATTATTGACTCAACACTACAACACTTTTAGGGTGATGTAATTGTTGTTTTATGCACAAATGGGGGTTATTTCCTAAGGGCAAATCCTCTTTGCACTACAAGTGCAGGTTCAGTGCAGTTGCAAGTGCACTTGTAGTGAAATGTGTTTTTGCATTTAGGAAGTACCAGCCAACACTGTTTTTTATAAGGTTACCCAATCACGACATTTTCTGCACTCAACACATTTCTGTCAGGGTCAGCTAAAACAAACACAAGCAGTAAATGTCCACCAAGAATTGGTTTAGGTTGTTTTTTATTTGAAAAAGGTGTCACAGATTGTCTGGCATATTGATAGCCCCCCTACCCGCAAAGAACTCCAGGTATCGTAACCGGACATCACGGGCATTCAGGGAGGGCAAGCCAGGACGGCCGCTTTCAAGTGCCGTCATTGTGGAAGTATTTGGGATTCCGGCCTCAGGCCCAACTGAGCCAGCAGAGTTGGCTGAATGTTTTCTTAAAAAATTATGGAGAACACAGCACGCCAGTATAATATGGTTCAGTTTATACTCCGCCATATGGATGGGTGTCAGAAATAGTCGGAACCGGCTGGCCAGGATTCCAAATGTGTTCTCCACCACTCTTCGGGCTCTGGCCAGCCGGTAATTAAAAACCCTCTGTTCCGGGGTGAGGGTCCTCATCGGGAATGGCCGCATCAGGTGGTCCCCCAGCGCAAATGCTTCATCAGCAACGAACACAAATGGGAGACCTTCAACATTGTCCTCTGGAGGTGGCAAGTCCAAACTGCCATTCTGGAGACGCCTGTAGAACTCCGTCTGGGCGATGACTCCACCATCGGACATCCGGCCATTCTTCCCCACGTCCACATACAAGAACTCGTAATTAGCCGACACCACCGCCAACATCACTATACTATTAAACCCCTTGTAGTTATAATAGTACGACCCCGAGTTGGGTGGTGGGACGATGTGGACGTGTTTCCCATCAATTGCCCCTCCGCAGTTAGGAAAGTCCCACCACTGGGCAAAGTGGGAGGCCACAGTATGCCATTCCAAGGAAACTGTTGAGGAAAAAAAAAAAACATTACTATTTTTTCACAGAAACCTGGCAAGCCGATTATACACAAATTATGGGGCAACTTCCAGATAGCATTTACTAAGGGGAATTTAACAACAACAAAGTATAAGGTACACCTATCATATTCCCCCTCCCCCCTCTCATGGGCCATTTCTAACATTATAGGCGGGGGGGGGACTCTTGGACAGGTAACCCTCTTCACTTCATTGAGAGATGAATGCCTAAATACAGGGTATTACTTGGAACAGCCCCTCCTTAGTTACACTATTGGCAGCCCACTGGACAGGTAAGAAGTGTCATAATACAAAGATATAAATACACATTGTACACATTTGAGCACATTTGGACATTCTGCTATTACCTATCAAGATCATAATAGGATACAAGAACTTTAAACAGTACCATTGGAAAGTATACAGGCAGGCCCTTGCACTACATGCTTTGGGGAATTCATCCATAAATCTGACCAGTAAAGAGGTGGGTATAGTGTTTATGGGTTTGGCAAAGTCAGCAGATAGATGATTGAGGATAGAGAATTGGGATCAGATGACTTAGCAGTTGGGGGGGGAGGGTTACCAAAAATTTGGGGACACCACAAAAAAAAGCCTCTGGCCCTCTGCCTGAATTTAAATCCAAAATAACATTTCCAAACATTTTAGGGGGTGTTTGGGGTAAAGCACTACTATGGAGCTGAAAAAATACATTGTTAAGTGACTACATGAGGTGAATATAGGGCAGGAGACACCATGCTGGAGAGGTTATTGAAGGGCAAATATGTATGAAGGACCTAAAATAATAATTACATAAAAATCCAGCATGCATGAGAACAAAGGGGACATTCACAGCATAATACAATCATGGTAATTAGGGAATGAGGAAAGAAATACAATATATTATCAAACATTCAATACAATAAAATGTGATATAAAAGGATAAAAATCTTACCTTCATATACTCCTTCTGCAGGACCTGTATGATGGCAGAACAGGTCTCTGGGATAATGATCCCCAGAGCCTGGGGGGAGATGCCTGTCGAGAACTTGAGGTCCTGCAGGCTTCTCCCTGTGGCCAAATACCGCAAGGTAGCGACCAACCTATGCTCCGGAGTGATGGCTTGCCTCATGCAGGTATCCTGCCTGCTGATATAGGGGGTCAGCGAAGCCAAACGGTGAAACACGGGGTCCGTCATCCGGAGAAAGTTCCTGAAATCATCAGGATTATTCTCACGGATCTCACGGAGCAAAGGCATATGACAGAACTGGTCACACTGAAGCAACCAATTCTTGGTCCATGAACTCCTCCCCACCCTGTTCATGGACTGGACTTGTGTCAAGGTCAGGACCCCAACACCAAGCCCCCGCACAGCACGAACTCTACGAGGAGTACGCATACGAAACATGGCTATAAAACGGTCGGCTGCTCAGAACGAAGTAACAGAACGCACTGAAGAACAGCAAGGCCTGTGAAGAGCGACCTGAAAACCAGTAACGAACGAACAAGAATACAGTGACTAAAGTCACGCGGAACTTGCTTGCACGCACTGAAGAGCAGATACAAACCCACAAGCACAAACTGAACGGCAGAAAACGATCTGAAAGCCACGAGTCTGAAAAAGCGCGAATCGTCTCTCACCAAACTTTTACTAACACGAGATTAGCAAAAGGAGCCCAGAGGGTGCTGCGCTTGGTTCTGAACCGGCCTTTTCTAGTCTCGTCGTACGTGCTTGACGTCACCGCGTTCTTGGCGATCGGAAATTCCGACAACTTTGTGCGACCGTGTGTAGGCAAAATAAGTTTGAGCCAACATCCGTAGGAAAAAATCCGAGGATTTTGTTGTCGGAATGTCCGATCAATGTCCGACCGTGTGTACGGGGCATAAGGCTGCGGTGCGGTTTCCCAGCTCTCTTATTTCTTTGGTTAGGCTGTTTGTTATTTGGTCTGAGGTTTGTTTTAAAGCCTTATGAAGCATCTTTTCAAATTGTAATAATATTACTGGGGATGCTGAGGAGGCTTGTGGAGAAGTTTGTGAGAGGATTTGTTCTGTATCTGACTAAAATGGAGAGTCTTGCTGTGACATTTTCTGTCTGTGAGAGCGCCCTGATGCTGTATCTTGTGAGGTGACTGGAGCTGCTTTAGTTGCAGTGAGTGCCTGTGAGCTCTTTGTGAGGTGATTTTTATTTCTGCCACAGTTTCCTCCCAGTACCATATTTCCTGCCCAAACTTTCACAGTTTGTTCCCTGGGGCAAAAAGGTTCAAACGGATACCTTTTGAGCCTGCAGGCTCCGCTTTGTCCTTCTCTTCTCTCCTCAGCGGTGCAGAGCTCTAACAATGCATGTCTGCTCCGCTAGGCTCCGCCCATCTCCCCCTCTATTTTTTTTTCTGGTACAATATTTCTATTGATATAAAAAAGGGGGAAACCAGGTAACAAATTCCCAAGCAAGGGATAAGGACATGAAGCATAAGATAAAAGTTCACGTGAAAATACATAATAAAACATATTTTAAGGATAGAGTACAGATTATAAACTGACAGTGACCCTCAAGCCGAGGCAGAGGGTCAGTGCATTATGCCTGAGCCTTTAGACCCAGAGGATAAGGTAGACAAGGAGGAGCGGAGCTGTCCGCATAATGGGGAGAGAAAAAAAAACATTTTTCTTTTTCTTTATTTTTTTCCTTTCTCTCTTCTTGGAAAAAAGGGGGGAGGGGGCACAACAAAACAACAAAAACAAAAACGAAAAAAAACACACACAAAACAGAAGTGGGGGGGTAGGATGTTGGTTAGGTGGAGAACAGGGCGGCGAGCTAGAGGCCCAGAAATGAGACAAGTAAGAAGGGGGCAAAGAGGGGATGGGAAATAAAAAGAAAGGTCACCCAGGCTGGAGATGGGATCAAATAAAATTTAGAGTCCTAGACTGGTCGGGCGCCAAGTAGGGAATGCGTAGGACCACCATGGGGCCCACACCTCAAGAAATTTGACATGGGAGTCATGGAGGACACTGGACATTTTTTCATGAATCATAAGGATCATCAGGGTATTCTTTACCTCCGGAAATGAAACAGTCATCTTTTCCCAGGACCTTGCTATTGTTTGTTTAGCTGTGATAAATAGGTCTGTAGCTAGTTTCTGCGAGAGAAGAGTCCCGGGATCGGGGAATGGAGTAATGCAAATTTGGGGTCCTTGCGGAAGGGAAGGTGAAATAGGGAAGATAGTAGGCTAAAGACCCTTGACCAGAATCCTGCAAGACAGGGGGCAAGACCATCATGTATGCAGTTCATCTCCTCGCTGACCATATCCCCAGAAGCATCCGTCATTGCATGATGGGTTTGACTTGGCGATACAGGCTGGGACCCAGTACCAGTGAAGGAAAAGCATACAGGCTGCCTCCAACGTGGCAGTGTTAAAAGAGCACTTTGCTATGCTGGACCAGACTTACTCCAGTCTGCAAGATCTATGAGCGACAGGTCACATTCCCATTTAAGCACATAGGTAAGGGTAGTGGGAGTGCCGCCAGCGATTAGTAAGGAGTGGATCATAGAGATGGTGCCGCGAGTGCCAGGGCAATGCTGGCAGGTGTGCTCCAAGGCAGTCATTTGATATGGGAAGGAGCCAAGACGCCGGAGGGAAGTTATCCAGTGTCGCAGCTGAATGTAACGGAAGAGTTTGGCTGGCTGAGCTTCGTGGGTCTCTTGGATCAAGGACCATGTAGGGAAAGCGCGGGAACTAAGAAAGTGACGGACCTGTGAAAACCCATGGGCAGGCCACCACGAGAAAATGTGAGGTTGGTCCAAGCCAGGGGGAAACATAGGGTTATTCAAGAGGGAGAGTAGCGGCAGGAATGGGGGCATAAGTTTTCCCAAGTACTGTATCGAGTAGAGCTGCACAATTAATTGTTAAAAGATCGCAATCTCGATTCACCCCTCTGACGATTTGTATTGCAGTTTTTCCCGATTCTTTAATGTAACAAATACAGAGAGTTCTCTGCTCACTCTGGCAGTCTGTCAAATTTTTAACAACATTGTTATGCCCCGTACACACGGTCGGACATTGATCGGACATTCCTACAACAAAATCCTAGGATTTTTTCCAACACATGTTGGCAGACTGTGGCCTCCCACTTTGCCCAGCGGTGGGACTTTCCTAACTGCGGAGGGGCAATTGATGGAAAACACGTCCACATTGTCTCACCACCCAACTCGGGGTTGTACTATTATAATTACAAGGGGTTCAATAGTATTGTGATGTTGGCGGTGGTGTCGGCTAATTACGACTTCCTGTATGTGGACTTGGGGAAGAATGGCCAGATGTCCGATGGTGGAGTCATCGCCCAGACGGAGTTTTGCAGGCGTCTCCAGGATGGCAGCTTGGACTTGCCACCTCCAGAAGAGAATGTGGAAGGACTCCCATTCGTCTTCGTTGCGGATGAAGCATTTGCGCTGGGGACCATCTTATGCGGCTATTCCCGATGAGGACCCTCACCCCGGAACAGAGGGTTTTTAATTACCGGCTGGCCAGAGCCAGAAGAGTGGTGGAGAACACATTTGGAATCATGGCCAGCCGGTTCCGCCTATTTCTTACACCCATCCATATGGCGGAGTATAAACTTAATCATATAATCCTGGCGTGCTGTGTTCTACATAACTTTTTACAGCAACATTCGGCCAGCTATGCTGGCTCAGTTGGGCCTGAGGCTGGAATTATAAATGAAACAACCCTGACGGCGCTTGAAAGTGGCTGTCCTGGCTTGCCCTCCTTGAGTGCCCGCAATGTCTGGTTAAGATACCTTGAGTTCTTTGCGGGTAGGGGGGCCATCAATATGCCAGACAATTTGTGAAGCCTTTATCAAATAAAAAAAAAGCAAATCTTTGGTGACATTTACTGCTTGTGTTTGTTTTAGCTGACCCTGACAGAAATGTGGGGAGTCCTGAAAATGGCGTGATTGTGTAACCTTATACAAAGCACTGTTGGGTGTTATTTACTAAAGGCAAAGACACTTTGCACTACAAGTGCACTTGAAACTGCACTGAAACTGCACTTGTAGTGCAAAGAGGATTTGCCCTTAGGAAATAACCCCCATTTTCACAGAAAGCAGCAATGACATCACCACAAAAGTGTTGTAGTGTTGAGACAATAATCCACACATTCTTGATTAACAATCTTTTTAATACCTGCACAATCACATGTGCATTTAGAAAGGGTTTTTAAAACAAACCAACATGTTTGTTGTATAACAATTTTTGGGGTGGCATTATCAAAAATAGAAATGTCCATTTAATATCAAACAGGCATGTGTAAAACCAACAAGAAAGACACAAATCTGGAACTTACAAAGTTCACATTAGGTAGAACTTGAAGGCAATATCAGACATGATTATTTAGGAACTGTGTTTGATATTGCGTTCAGATGGGGTGAAGTCACCCCAGGAAAAGCCAAATTTGGAAGATGCACACAAATTTACCAATGTCAACATGTGCTAGCTGCCATCACGGGGGATCAAGGGACGTGTTTTGGGGGAGAAACCCCTTATTCTCAGCTACTTTATTATTGAGGAAGGGGTTGCACCCCCAAAACACCTACATTGATCCCCCGTGATGGAAGATAGCACATGTTGGCACACTGTGTGCCTCTTCAAAATTTGGCTTTTCTAAAAAGCGCTAAAACATTTTGAACTTTGTAGCACACAAAAGAAGAAAGTGATTTGGAGGGGTTTTAAACTCGCCCCAAAACATCAATGATGTTCTTATTTTTTTTGATTAACATCATTGATGTTTTTCTTAAGGTTTTCCAAAGCTAAATTACACCCCATGATCTCCCCAATCAGATTCTGTGCACTTTCTGATGTGAAAGGATCTGGATCCACAACATCACGATCACCTAAAAAGAGAGAAACCAAACAAAAACAGGTATCAAAAATATGCCGGCATCCATCTCTTACCTGAGCCTGTGGTCGCAGACACTCACCTGTTGTGGTGACTAGTTCCACCACGTCTTCTTCCTCCTGCTCTTCTTGTGTTGGGGGGATTTCCCCTTCTTCCATAGGTGGGGGGTCTGTGGTCTCCTTGGATGAGGGGTGTCCTCCGAGTCTTTTCTCCCCTATATAAAAAAAAATGCTATACTTAGCACACAGATATTTGATGGCAGAACTATAAATAGGAAACATTGCTTGCAAGTGGGGTACAATTGTCTATTTTGAGGTAGGTAGGTCCGCGCTTAGGACAATATGAGAGCTGCTGCCTATCCCTGATTGGTTCCCCAAGGGGTCCAATTATTGAATAGGTAAAAGATGAGAATAGAACCGGCGCTGCCCTCTGATTTATTAGGTGCTATAAGCTGGTATGTGAATCCTAATTTTTAAATTAGCTATCAGTGGTGCAGTCTACACCAGATATTCATAGGTAAACTAAAAATGCAATAACACCAGTGGATAAAGCATTGCTACATAAGTCAAATCCCCCCAGTAGGGTAAATATGTCAGCAAAGTATGAAAAATAAAATAAAGAGCGAAAAAAATAATAATAATAGAGTGAAGTATGTGGTTAAATATAAAAGTAATAAGTTTCCCCAGAACTCAAAAGTTTTGGGACACGATGGCGCCAGGGATGGTGATAAAAAATTGTTATATGTGCATATAGTGCTGATAAACTATCCGTGTCACCCCTAGCGTATGTATATGCAAAATAGTGATATAGGTCATGAATTACCCCAATATTCAAAAATATTGGGACACCGTGTCACTTGTGAAACGTGAAGTATTTTACTGTGACACACTATTAGCAAACTCCCTATGTGTTAAATACAAAAAACATATAAAACATAGATCAACCCTAAATACCAATTTCATAAATATGTGACATTTCATAAATGTGTGACAAGCAGTCCTTTACTTCTAAGAAGTTGGATAAATAGTCCATGCAAAAAGTTGTGTAATTGTAACCAGGTGCAACAAACAAAATTCAGGTATAAATGCTGTTTATTTCATCCTTGGGGACACACCACAGTGACTTCTGTGCCTTTCAATCAAGATGGTGACTTTGAAGTGCTCACCCCCAATGCTACCCCACTCACCAGAAATAATCACCCCTGCAGGGGTACCGAGCGACAGAGTGGGTATTTCAGGGCAGATGATATTCACTCCTGGTGTGTTTCCATTCCTCTGCTGAGTACGATCCTCACAGCTGCTCCAGGGAAAATGTGTGCTCTAATGTGACCATGCTACTCCAACGGTATACCACCTTATTCTGTTAAACTCTCCAATAGACCGGAGAAAAAAGAAACACAAGGGGGCTTCCTTCGTGAAGTATGTTTTGGTAAATTTATTGCACATAAGCCAAAAGAGAGTCCAAGTAAAACAATGTCCACAATTGCAAGCCAAAACAGAAGTGTAGTTTAAAACAGGAACCGCTGTATGCAGGGATGGGACCAGCAGCGATCTGCAAGCGTGCGTCCCTCCGTGCGTTCCAGCCGGCACTTCCGGGTATGACGTGTGAACGTGACTCCGCCTTACGCCTTTCGTCATAGGACGTTTTCAAAGACGGTGTCGACGCCTACGCTTCACACAATATTATAGTCCCGCAGTACAGATAACCACTCCCTTTATTATGGTAATGTCGCTCGGGGGGAGGATGTGATCTGGCCGCTAGACAACAGATGTGTATTCCTAACTAGGCAAAACAAAAGCACTAAGCTGTCGTTTCGCTGACTGTTCACCGCTATCATTACTCCAATCATTCACTACAAGAGCAACTCCTAAACTGATTATATTGCGTGCACAGCAGTGATATATGGTCTAAAAGAGAATGTATTCTCATAGTATATTTGTATATGATTGAGACTGATAGCGATGAGTGTCATTGCATTATGATTATATAAAATGCGATTGAATAAATAAGTGAATATGGTCTGCTTCAGTGGAGCTAAAATAGCAATATTAAATAAAAATACATATATGGAAAATGCATATAAACCATAATATAATGAGATCCCCAGTCTTTAATAAACATTTCTTAATCTGAAATTCCTAAATATAAAACATTAAAAAACATTAAAAAACATATAAAACTTAATGTAATGACATCCCCAATATTTAATAGACATTTCTTAATCTAAAATTCCTGAATGTATAATATTAAAACCCTATATAGATCGGTCTATATGTGAAATGTATAAAACAAATCCATATAATACCGTAAAAAACTACATATAAATGTGTGATTAAAAATATATATGATTAAAAATATATATTGGCAGAGGGTGAGGAAATAGTGAATAGGTGTACGTGAGTATGCATAAGTTTTATTGATATGTGTGCTTTATGAAGGGTGTAAAGAAGGGGTGTCCCTCCCATACTAGAGACTATGAGTGGGCTACTTATACTGCCATATCTTCATACTTTATATCTGATTAACTACAAGGTTCAAAAGTTTTGGGACAGCACCCATAAGCCGGTATGGATTTAATAAAGTGGTGTTAGAGTGATAAAATCATGAAGACCAAAGTAGTAATAGAGTGATGAAGTAATAGAGACCAATATGGAAATACAGGTTAAAAAGGGTTAGTGTTTCAAGTATCCACTTTCTAATTCCTCTATTTAGTAGGCGCCCATTTTAAGAGGCCCATTATCGCTATATCTATGGATTCAATCTTGTTATTGTCTAGGGGTTAGCTATATAGCAGTTCAAGTCTATATCCAAGTTAAGCCCTTTTGGGGCAAGAGAACCCAGTCGGTAGATCCAACTCGTTTCATTTCTGGATATTGAAGTTTCTCTATTGCCTCCATGCCAATGTTCCTGCACAGAGTCAATATCATAGAAGGTAAGAACACTTGGATCCCTATGGTGAACCTCATCAAAGTGTCTGGATAGACTATGATTGGGGAACCCCTTCCTAATATTCTTAATGTGTTCCCGGATCCGGACAAACAGCTGACGGGTAGTTCTTCCCACATATTGAAGGTGGCATGGGCATTCCACAACATATGTAACATATGTACTTCTACAGGTGATCAACTGGTTAATTCTGTATTCTTTGTGGTCAGTACATGATTTGAATGTGTTCTTTCTTCTAGGTTGTTTTTTTAGCTACTTTACACGGTAAGCATCTCTGACACCTAAAAAATCCTTTCAATTCTGGACATATTTTGATCGATTTCGGAGGGTCAGTGACATTCTTCACTAGATGATCTCTTAGATTAGGTGCTTTTCTATATATGAATTTAGGTTTGGCCGGTAGGAGTCTTGTTAGAATGAGATCTTCCTTGAGTATAGGCCAGTACTTTTTTATTATTTTTTCAAAGTCTCTGTACTGACTGTTGAACCCTGTGATGAATGCTACTTCCGGTACCTTCTCAACTTTCTTGTTCTTATTAAGGAGCAGGGAGGTTCTGTCCATCTTCTTGATATCTTCTTTTAATTTCAGAAGTCTCTCCTTGTCATACCCTTTTTCTTGGAATTTTTTGATTAAAATATCAGCCTGTTCGTTAAAATCCTCAACTATATCACAGTTGCGACGTATTCGTAGTAGCCGTCCTTTGGGAACATTGGTTTTCCATCTTGGATGGTGGCAGCTCGAAGTGAGGATATACCCGTTTCTATCTGTCGGTTTAAAAAAGGTGCGAGTAGATAGCTTGTCTCCTGTTTTAAAAATTTCTAGATCCAGGTAATCAATTTTCTCTGAACTCCACTTCCCAGTAAACTTAATACCATATTTGTTATTATGTAAGTTGTCCAAAAATTTTTTGAGGCTATCGAGTGTTCCATTCCATAAGATGAATAGGTCATCTATGTACCTCTTATACATCTTGATCTGAGGTATATTTTTACTGTAGATGTATTTATCTTCCCAAAGGTCCATGAATAAATTAGCTACGCTAGGAGCATAGCGTGCTCTCATTGCAACTCCCTTAGTTTGTACATAATATTTTTTATCATGCCAGAAGTAGTTGCATTCCATGGCCATTTTTAGGCCCTCAAGGATATATCCAATCTGTTCCTGCTTAATACTTGTGTTCATGTGAAGAGCTCTTTCCACACCCCGTAACCCATCCTTTTGTTCAATACTAGTGTACAGGGAATTAACATCTACCGCCACCAGCAAGCATTGTTCCACTCCTTTGATCTCTTGCAGTTCCTGAATTAATTGCATGCTGTCCCTCAAATAGGATTTCCCTTCTTTCACTAGAGGTTTAAGAAATTTGTCCAGGTACTCTCCCAACTTGGAGAAAATGGAGTTGATTCCACTAATTATGGGCCTCCCTGGTGGTTTTTCCAGCCTTTTATGGATTTTTGGTGTGTGGTATATCACAGGTGTTTTAGTTGAGTTGGATATTAAGTATTCTGCTTCTTTACAGTTTAAAATACCTTTGGTTTTCCCTTTTTCTACATAGGATTTCAACTTCTTTTCATATTTTTTCTTTGGGTTCCCTTTGAGCGTTTTATAAGTATTTTCTATACTTAGCAGGTTATTCATCTCATCCTGATAGTCCTTTTTGTTCAGAATAACTAGGCCTCCCCCCTTATCAGCAGGCCTAATTACTACCTCATGCTTTTTTCCTATACCTTTGATGGTATTCTAAATATTATTAGATCTTTTCTTTTTGCCCATTACTTTGATGTCTTCTTCCACCATTTTTTTAAAAGTATTAATACATTGGTTGCCTGGGGTTTTTGGGTTAAAAATGGAATTATTTTTGAGGTTCGTTTGTTCAAATTCTGGATTAGCCCTTACTGTTTCTCCAGGGTTCATCGCATAGTGTTTCTTTAAGTTTAGCTTTCTTAAAAACTTTTGTAAATCAATAAAAGCCTCAAATTGGTCAAAAGGTTTATCAGGGGCATACTTAAGCCCCAGTTCTAACACCCTCAGCTCTTCTCGCGTAAACGTCACATTACTGAGATTAAATATACCTTGTCCTAGTAGTTTCTGGGCCTCTTTCTTCTTCTTGCCTCCTCGTTTCCCTCTTGCCTGTTTTCTCTTTCTGTGTATCTGTGTGTGGGTCCTGTGTCCGTCTCCTGTTGGTATTCCCTCTTGGTTTCTGTCCGGGGGTTCGTATCGTATTCCTGATATACGTTGCGGTCTCTTGTCCCCCATGGACTCCAGTATCGATCTTCCTGTCTTGGTCCTCCTTCCATATTGCGTCCCCTCCATCCATAGTTCCTGTACGGGATACGAGGTCTCCATCTGCCTGGAGGTTTGTCTTGGTAAGTGACTCGGGGAAAAACCTTCCTTCCACCTTCTCCTCTTCCATATTCCGGGTATGGTCTTCTGTACTCATCCCTTACGGGTGGTCTTCTATACTCTTCCCTCAGGGGGGAGTAACGATTGTTCACAGGTACATTGTATCTATTTGTTGGGGTCCTGTAGTTAGAGGGTACTCTATAACCGTCCCTTCTGTTATCCCTTCTGTCTGATGGTATATTGGGGATGTTGTGCACAGCTGGACTATATGGAGGGTTGTCTGTTCTTCTTGGTGTGCTAAGGGATGGAATAGATATTGCTTCTTCTGATTCCTCCTCCATAGAAGGGTCTTCTAGTGGGTCATCATCCTCTTCTCCATTAGTTTGCCATTTATAAACTTTCGAATTTTTATAATCCATCACATCTCTTTTGAATTTCTTCTGTTTCTTTGCCTGTATACTGTTATCATACTTCTTGATGGACTCCTGTAGTTCTTTTTCCCTATCCTTGTATTCCTTCAAATGCGTGAAGGGTAGGAGTAGATTTTTTATTTCAGTAATATTAGACTCTATCATTCGCATTTTAAATTGTCTTCTTTTGATAATATTCTGGAGTAATTCTCCCTCACACTTATTAAATAATGAGTACCAGTCTCTCATAAGGTCACTATTGTCTATCCCGTCATTGGGATGCATATCCCACCTAAGCCTTCTAGGGGTAATCTTTTCAGTGACATACATTTCTAACGTGGAGATGTCCCACCACACCCTGAGTTGTTTTTCCATGGTATGTTTAAGTTGTTTGAGCAGCCCACGCATATCGTTATTATTTGAGACCTGCTCCTGGCTAAAGATCGCCTCTACATTTATATTTCTGGTGTTGAAATAACCAAAAATGTCCATAGCTGCAGACAAAAAACCACCCAAGAGTGGTATAAGTAAATAGAGGTAGATAGGTCCGCGCTTAGGACAATATGAGAGCTGCTGCCTATCCCTGATTGGTTCCCCAAGGGGTCCAATTATTGAATAGGTAAAAGATGAGAATAGAGCCGGCGCTGCCCTCTGATTTATTAGGTGCTATAAGCTGGTATGTGAATCCTAATTTTTAAATTAGCTATCAGTGGTGCAGTCTACACCAGATATTCATAGGTAAACTAAAAATGCAATAAAACCAGTAGATAAAGCATTGCTACATAAGTCAAATCCCCCCAGTAGGGTAAATATGTCAGCAAAGTATGAAAAATAAAATAAAGAGCGAAAAAAATAATAATAATAGAGTGAAGTATGTGGTTAAATATAAAAGTAATAAGTTTCCCCAGAAATCAAAAGTTTTGGGACACGATGGCGCCAGGGATGGTGATAAAAAATTGTTATATGTGCATATAGTGATGATAAACTATCCGTGTCACCCCTAGCGTATGTATATGCAAAATAGTAATATAGGTCATGAATTACCCCAATATTCAAAAATATTGGGACACCGTGTCACTTGTGAAACGTGAAGTATTTTACTGTGACACACTATTAGCAAACTCCCTATGTGTTAAATACAAAAAACATATAAAACATAGATCAACCCTAAATACCAATTTCATAAATATGTGACATTTCATAAATGTGTGACAAGCAGTCCTTTACTTCTAAGAAGTTGGATAAATAGTCCATGCAAAAAGTTGTGTAATTGTAACCAGGTGCAACAAACAAAATTCAGGTATAAATGCTGTTTATTTCATCCTTGGGGACACACCACAGTGACTTCTGTGCCTTTCAATCAAGATGGAGACTTTGAAGTGCTCACCCCCAATGCTACCCCACTCACCAGAAATAATCACCCCTGCAGGGGTACCGAGCGACAGAGTGGGTATTTCAGGGCAGATGATATTCACTCCTGGTGTGTTTCCATTCCTCTGCTGAGTACGATCCTCACAGCTGCTCCAGGGAAAATGTGTGCTCTAATGTGACCATGCTACTCCAACGGTATACCACCTTATTTTGTTAAACTCTCCAATAGACCGGAGAAAAAAGAAACACAAGGGGGCTTCCTTCGTGAAGTATGTTTTGGTAAATTTATTCCACATAAGCCAAAAGAGAGTCCAAGTAAAACAATTGTCCACAATTGCAAGCCAAAACAGAAGTGTAGTTTAAAACAGGCACCGCTGTGTGCAGGGATGGGACCAGCAGCGATCTGCAAGCGTGCGTCCCTCCGTGCGTTCCAGCCGGCACTTCCGGGTATGACGTGTGAACGTGACTCCGCCTTACGCCTTTCGTCATAGGACGTTTTCAAAGACGGTGTCGACGCCTACGCTTCACACAATATTATAGTCCCGCAGTACAGATAAACACTCCCTTTATTATGGTAATGTCGCTCGGCGGGAGGATGTGATCTGGCCGCTAGACAACAGATGTGTATTCCTAACTAGGCAAAACAAAAGCACTAAGCTGTCGTTAGCTGACTGTTCACCGCTATCATTACTCCAATCATTCACTACAAGAGCAACTCCTAAACTGATTATATTGCGTGCACAGCAGTGATATATGGTCTAAAAGAGAATGTATTCTCATAGTATATTTGTATATGATTGAGACTGATAGCGATGAGTGTCATTGCATTATGATTATATAAAATGCGATTGAATAAATAAGTGAATATGGTCTGCTTCAGTGGAGCTAAAATAGCAATATTAAATAAAAATACATATATGGAAAATGCATATAAACCATAATATAATGAGATCTCCAGTCTTTAATAAACATTTCTTAATCTGAAATTCCTAAATATAAAACATTAAAAAACATTAAAAAACATATAAAACTTAATGTAATGACATCCCCAATATTTAATAGACATTTCTTAATCTAAAATTCCTGAATGTATAATATTAAAAACCCTATATGGATCGGTCTATATGTGAAATGTATAAAACAAATCCATATAATACAGTGATATACCACACACCAAAAATCCATAAAAGGCTGGAAAAACCACCAGGGAGGCCCATAATTAGTGGAATCAACTCCATTTTCTCCAGGTTGGGAGAGTACCTGGACAAATTTCTTAAACCTCTAGTGAAAGAAGGGAAATCCTATTTGAGGGACAGCATGCAATTAATTCAGGAACTGCAAGAGATCAAAGGAGTGGAACAATGCTTGCTGGTGGCGGTAGATGTTAATTCCCTGTACACTAGTATTGAACAAAAGGATGGGTTACGGGGTGTGGAAAGAGCTCTTCACATGAACACAAGTATGAAGCAGGAACAGATTGGATATATCCTTGAGGGCCTAAAAATGTCCATGGAATGCAACTACTTCTGGCATGATAAAAAATATTATGTACAAACTAAGGGAGTTGCAATGGGAGCATGCTATGCTCCTAGCGTAGCTAATTTATTCATGGACCTTTGGGAAGATAAATACATCTACAGTAAAAATATACCTCAGATCAAGATGTATAAGAGGTACATAGATGACCTGTTCATCTTATGGAATGGAACACTCGATAGCCTCAAAAAATTTTTGGACAACTTAAATAATAACAAATATGGTATTAAGTTTACTGGGAAGTGGTGTTCAGAGAAAATTGATTACCTGGATCTAGAAATTTTTAAAACAGGAGACAAGCTATCTACTCGCACCTTTTTTAAACCGACAGATAGAAACGGGTATATCCCCACTTCGAGCTGCCACCATCCAAGATGGAAAACCAATGTTCCCAAATGACAGCTACTACGAATACGTCGCAACTGTGATATAGTTGAGGATTTTAACGAACAGGCTGATATTTTAATCAAAAAATTCCAAGAAAAAGGGTATGACAAGGAGAGACTTCTGAAATTAAAAGAAGATATCAAGAAGATGGACAGAACCTCCCTGCTCCTTAATAAGAACAAGAAAGTTGAGAAGGTACCGGAAGTAGCATTCATCACAGGGTTCAACAGTCAGTACAGAGACTTTGAAAAAATAATAAAAAAGTACTGGCCTATACTCAAGGAAGATCTCATTCTAACAAGACTCCTACCGGCCAAACCTAAATTCATATATAGAAAAGCACCTAATCTAAGAGATCATCTAGTGAAGAATGTCACTGACCCTCTGAAATCGATCAAAATATGTCCAGAATTGAAAGGATTTTTTAGGTGTCAGAGATGCTTACCGTGTAAAGTAGCTAAAAAACAACCTAGAAGAAAGAACACATTCAAATCATGTACTGACCACAAAGAATACAGAATTAACCAGTTGATCACCTGTAGAAGTACATATGTTACATATGTTGTGGAATGCCCATGCCACCTTCAATATGTGGGAAGAACTACCCGTCAGCTGTTTGTCCGGATCCGGGAACACATTAAGAATATTAGGAAGGGGTTCCCCAATCATAGTCTATCCAGACACTTTGATGAGGTTCACCATAGGGACCCAAGTGTTCTTACCTTCTATGGTATTGACTCTGTGCAGGAACATTGGCGTGGAGGCAATAGAGAAACTTCAATATCCAGAAATGAAACGAGTTGGATCTACCGACTGGGTTCTCTTGCCCCAAAAGGGCTTAACTTGGATATAGACTTGAACTGCTATATAGCTAACCCCTAGACAATAGCAAGATTGAATCCATAGATATAGCGATAATGGGCCTCTTAAAATGGGCGCCTACTAAAGAGAGGAATTAGAAAGTGGATACTTGAAACACTAACCCTTTTTAACCTGTATTTCCATATTGGTCTCTATTACTTCATCACTCTATTACTACTTTGGTCTTCATGATTTTATCACTCTAACACCACTTTATTAAATCCATACCGGCTTATGGGTGCTGTCCCAAAACTTTTGAACCTTGTAGTTAATCAGATATAAAGTATGAAGATATGGCAGTATAAGTAGCCCACTCATAGTCTCTAGTATGGGAGGGACACCCCTTCTTTACACCCTTCATAAAGCACACATATCAATAAAACTTATGCATACTCACGTACACCTACTCACTATTTCCTCACCCTCTGCCAATATATATTTTTAATCATATATATTTTTAATCACACATTTATATGTAGTTTTTTACGGTATTATATGGATTTGTTTTATACATTTCACATATAGACCGATCTATATAGGGTTTTTAATATTATACATTCAGGAATTTTAGATTAAGAAATGTCTATTAAATATTGGGGATGTCATTACATTAAGTTTTATATGTTTTTTAATGTTTTTTAATGTTTTATATTTAGGAATTTCAGATTAAGAAATGTTTATTAAAGACTGGGGATCTCATTATATTATGGTTTATATGCATTTTCCATATATGTATTTTTATTTAATATTGCTATTTTAGCTCCACTGAAGCAGACCATATTCACTTATTTATTCAATCGCATTTTATATAATCATAATGCAATGACACTCATCGCTATCAGTCTCAATCATATACAAATATACTATGAGAATACATTCTCTTTTAGACCATATATCACTGCTGTGCACGCAATATAATCAGTTTAGGAGTTGCTCTTGTAGTGAATGATTGGAGTAATGATAGCGGTGAACAGTCAGCGAAACGACAGCTTAGTGCTTTTGTTTTGCCTAGTTAGGAATACACATCTGTTGTCTAGCGGCCAGATCACATCCTCCCGCCGAGCGACATTACCATAATAAAGGGAGTGGTTATCTGTACTGCGGGACTATAATATTGTGTGAAGCGTAGGCGTCGACACCGTCTTTGAAAACGTCCTATGACGAAAGGCGTAAGGCGGAGTCACGTTCACACGTCATACCCGGAAGTGCCGGCTGGAACGCACGGAGGGACGCACGCTTGCAGATCGCTGCTGGTCCCATCCCTGCACACAGCGGTGCCTGTTTTAAACTACACTTCTGTTTTGGCTTGCAATTGTGGACAATTGTTTTATTTGGACTCACTTTTGGCTTATGTGCAATAAATTTACCAAAACATACTTCACGAAGGAAGCCCCCTTGTGTTTCTTTTTTCTCCGGTCTATTGGAGAGTTTAACAGAATAAGGTGGTATACCGTTGGAGTAGCATGGTCACATTAGAGCACACATTTTCCCTGGAGCAGCTGTGAGGATCGTACTCAGCAGAGGAATGGAAACACACCAGGAGTGAATATCATCTGCCCTGAAATACCCACTCTGTCGCTCGGTACCCCTGCAGGGGTGATTATTTCTGGTGAGTGGGGTAGCATTGGGGATGAGCACTTCAAAGTCACCATCTTGATTGAAAGGCACAGAAGTCACTGTGGTGTGTCCCCAAGGATGAAATAAACAGCATTTATACCTGAATTTTGTTTGTTGCACCTGGTTACAATTACACAACTTTTTGCATGGACTATTTATCCAACTTCTTAGAAGTAAAGGACTGCTTGTCACACATTTATGAAATGTCACATATTTATGAAATTGGTATTTAGGGTTGATCTATGTTTTATATGTTTTTTGTATTTAACACATAGGGAGTTTGCTAATAGTGTGTCACAGTAAAATACTTCACGTTTCACAAGTGACACGGTGTCCCAACATTTTTGAATATTGGGGTAATTCATGACCTATATCACTATTTTGCATATACATACGCTAGGAGTGACACGGATAGTTTATCATCACTATATGCACATATAACAATTTTTTATCACCATCCCTGGCGCCATCGTGTTCCAAAACTTTTGAGTTCTGGGGAAACTTATTACTTTTATATTTAACCACATACTTCACTCTATTATTATTATTTTTTTCGCTCTTTATTTTATTTTTCATACTTTGCTGACATATTTACCCTACTGGGGGGATTTGACTTATGTAGCAATGCTTTATCTACTGGTGTTATCACAATTGTCTATTTTGGCAGAGTTCCAAAATGTAGCATTTTCAGTGTCCTTTGGCAAGCTGCAATACTTTACCTGTTTGGTACAAGCTTCACAGATGGAGACCCCCCTATAGTATACACTGGAGCACCTGTGTGGCCCCCCTAATAAAAAGGGTGTTCTTGTGTCCCACACTAGTGCTCCAGCGTCCAGATGTGTAAACAGCGGCTCAGTGTCCTCTCCTTACACAGAATCTAATTTGCATTTCATTCTAGCAACAAAATTATCTACACAACCAAATTAGTTTCATACAAGTAGGGCATAAAAAATGTGGCCAAATGCATATGGCCAAAACAATGGTGTTTTATAGGCCGAAAGAAAAATGTTTGATACGAACGAATAATGTGCCCATGAATATGAAAGTTGCCATTTTAAAATGTACACTTTTAAGAAAAGTACATGGAGCAGCACGAACGTAATAAAGACAAAAAGAATAGGAACACAGCACAACTACTTACTTTTTTGCAGCACTCTCCGGATCTTTCTGTACTGCTCATGTTCTCGTAATTTGTGGTCCGACCACCGCTTTCTGAGCTGATCTTTCGATCGGAGTACCCCGAAATTCCGGTGCAGACTCCTGACCACTTTCGCCATGATCTTGGCCTTTCTGACATTGGGGTTGGGGTAAGGTCCATACTTTCCATCATAGTCGGCCTTCTTCAGGATGTCCACCATCTCCAACATCTCCACAAAGGACATATTTGAGGCCTTAAATCTTCTCCTTCTGGATCGGGACGTCTCCGGATCCGGGCTTTCCTCCCCCTCCTCCTCGTTCCTGTAATTAGCACGCACCTGCTGTGTATCCGCCATGTGCTCTTCCCCCACTGCGCAGAACGAAAAGGGGCAGGGAATAGACTAGAAAGAACGTCAGGGGTGGGCGGAGTTACACGCATGCACAATGTGTATAAAGCGTAACACGCGTGCGTATTACGTACAAGCTGTGAGCGGAGGAAGGAGCATCGGAGGCGCCGATCGTGATAACAAAGGTAAGATCTAAACTTGGGCCTATACTGCTTCAAAATTAAAGCCTATATTGTAACAAGATTAGGAGAGTTTGGCCTGACCTCAGGGTTTGTCTTGTGTTGTGTCTTGCAGAGAAAATGAATGGCTTCAATGACCACAATTTCCTCCCCCTGTTCATAGACAAGTACAGGGAGCTGCCCTGTCTGTGGCAGGTGAAACATCCTCATTATAATAAATAACAAAAGAGGCAGGCAGCGCTGGAGAAACTGTTGGAGTTGGTGACGCCGGTGGTCCCCACAGCAACCATCCCTTATTTAAAAACCAAAATTGGTGGCCTGAGGAGCACTTATCTTAGGGAGCGCAAGAAGGACACGGATTCCCAGAGATCTGGAACTGCAGCAGATGACATTTATGTCCCCAGGCTGTGGTACTATGAGAGACTGCGATTTCTGTCAGACCACACTGAAGTCAGGGAATCCCTCTCAAACCTTCCTTCCACTCTTCCTTCCACCCCTGCTGAGGCTTCCGATGTCCAACCTGGGCTTTCCAGCCAGGAAGAAGTGGAGGAGCCCAGCTGGAGTCAGGTATAGCATTGTTCTACAGATTTCTTGTCAATAAAGAAATTATATTTACTAGATGTTATTATTGATCACTAATTGCTGATTGAAAAAAGTGTTTTACATATCAATAGACAGTAGTGTGCACCCAAAATTGGGACAAGAATGAAAAATGCTGGGCTCAGAATGATAGTCAGTTATATTTGTTAACATTCAATTTGTAACAGTCAGGAGGTGGAAATTGTGTGTGATTGATGAATAAAAAACTAAAGCAATGTCCCTTTTTCATACACAGGAAGACCTCAGCCGGGAGGAAGCTGTGGAATGTGGCAGCCAGGAGGAGGCGGGGGTTAGTGGCAGCCAGGAGGAGGCGGGGCTAAGTGGCAGCCTGGAGAAGCCTGGGACCAGTCGCAGCCTGACCGAATCGCAGGTTCCTTCCCTCCGTCTTCCATACAAAAGACCCAGGAAGGGGAGTCACTTTCAGGATTCTGCACTCAGGCTTATTCGGGAGGCTTCTGCGTCCCTCCGAGCCTTACCCACTCCTGAAGAGGCCTTTGCCTGCATGGCTGCCACAAAACTGCAGGGCATGCAGGAGGGTCAGCGCCTCATGTGTGAGCAACTTATTTATAAAGTCCTAACTAAGGGGGTGAGTGGCGAAATCACACCCAAGACCGACGTGATTGAGTTGGACAGTCCTCCTCCTCCTGCTGCCACAACTCCACCACCAGAGCCACAGCTTGGAAGGAAGCGTGGAAGGAAGACCAGAGAGTGATGGCCCTGGGTTCAGTCTGGTCTGACAAAAGCTGCAGTCTCTTGTATGACCACAGCCTGGGGACACAGATGTCATCTGCTGCTTTCCGGATCTCTGGGACTTCTGGACCAGACTGCATTCCCTTAGATATGGACTCCTCAGGCCACCAATTTTGCTTGAAAATAGTTGATGTCTGCCCTGGGGGTCCAAGGCTTCACCCATTTCTGCTGTTTCTCCAGCGTTGCCTCCCTCTTTGTTTAGTTGTGAGCCCTTAATAAATGAATTTTGTTGGAAAATTATACTCTCCTATGTGTGTTTTCATCCAAAAAGGACAGTTTGTTGGTGACGATTCAGGTACATTTCAAAAGTACAATGTGAAATTAACAAGAGACAACAACACCAAACAATCTCCTACAGATTCAATATAACAACATATCAATGGTGTTGTGGTAACTTGACACACAAAACTCACACAAAAATATTATGGAGTAAAAATAAAAATACAATAAAACAAAGATCAGCCTTGAAAAAAATACAAACCAAAAAAAAAATAATCTGCCTTAAAACCAAAAAAAAAAAAAATACAACACAAAAATAATGTTGTCAGATGTGACAAATCAAAATATATTGAGGGAATCCCGATAAATAGTAAAGAAAGAAGTTTGTGAGAAGTCTGTGTGATTATGAGCAGCAAAACTACTTTATTCTTCTCACATTATAAAGAAGAAGAGAGTGCACTGTATTAAACCATTTTTAACATTGCAGCGTGACGAAAGTGCTGTATCCATTGCGAACGCTAAGTTTACCAGACCGAGCTGTTCCGTCTCGGAATTTCTTCTGAGCATGCGTGGCACTTTGTGCGTCGGAACAGGCCACACACGGTCGGAATTGACGCGATTGGATTTTGTTGTCGGAAAATTTTATAGCCTGCTCTCAAACTTTGTGTGTCGGAAAATCTGATGGAAAATGTCCGATGGAGCCACACACGGTCGGAATGTCCGACAACACGCTCCGATCGGACATTTTCCATCGGAAAATCCGACCGTGTGTACGGGGCATTACTCTTCCGGCTTAGAACAAAGGGATAAAACTTCTGTGTGAATATGCATGAAGTTTAACCCCTTAAAGTCTAAACCTTTTTCTGACACTTGTTTCTTACAGATAAAATCTGATTTTTTTGGTAGAAAATTACTTGGAACCCCCAAACATTATATATATATTTTTTTAGCAGAGGCCCTATGGAATAAAATGGCGATTGTTGCAATATTTTATGTCACACTGTATTTGCACAGTGGTCTTTCAAACGCAATTTTTTGGGCAAAATACACTTCAATGAATAAAAAAAAATGAAATAGTAAAGTTAGCCCAATTATTTTGTTTAATGTGATAGATGATGTTATGCTGTGAGAATCGTGACAGAATCGTGCTCTATCTTCTAAGCAAAAAAATTGCGATTCTCATTTTAGTAAGAATCGCGCAGCTCTAGTATCAAGTCCCATAATTTCAGGCTGTGTAACATAAGCGGTTGGCAGAAGGAGGTCGCATTTTAAGGGGTAGCCACAGTAAGGCAGAGATAGGGACCAGCATGAAGTTTGGCACCTCCAGGAGAGCCCATAGGGGAATGTCAGTCGTCGCATGGAGCATGGAGAGTTGGGAAATTTGGGCTACCTGATAATATTTCGCAATGTCTGGAATGCCCAGCCTACCCTGTAACCTATGAGCATATAGAGTAGTGCGGGAAACCCTGGGGCGTTTATGTGCCCAAATAAAGGTGAGAAGTCTATTCTGGAGTAGCCGCAGATAGAAAGCAGGGACCCGGACAGGAAGAGTCCGAAAATAGTAAAGAATCTTTGGGAGGATGTTCATCTTGACCGCGTGAATATGGCTGATCAGGATAAGGTTGGGAATCGTCAAGACGCCATGAGAACTGTGATAGTGTGCAAAAGTGGGTAGAAATTGGCAGAGAAAAGGGAAGAGTAAGAGGGGGTCAACTTGATGCCCAAGTAGTCCAGAGAGGAGCTGGCCCAGCAGTAGGGGAAGGAAGATTGGAGATGTGAGGCTAGGGAACCTGGGAGAGTAATGTTCAGGGCAGTTGTTTTGTGTGGGTTAATTTGGAGACCTGAAATAGTAGCAAAGCAGGTTAGAATGGCTGCTGGATGAGCTGGTTAGCAGAGGGCAGCTGCAGTGCACTGGGTGAACTGTGTTAGCAGCCGTTCAAAGAGAGATCCAAGGTATGGAACAGCAGGGTGAACCAGGAACAGAGTCCTTAGCCAGGCCAGGGGTCATACACAATGGAATCAGTCCGATGGATGGATACAGCAGCAAGCCAGGTCATACACTGTGGGCGGGAGAAAGCAGAGTAGTCAGCCAACCTGGGGCCAAACATGATGAGACAGACAGTAGCACAGGTCAGGACGTAAGCCGGGGGGTCGAGCCAGAGGTTCAGGATAAACGGGTATAGCAAGCCAGGTCGGTAGCGGGAAGTCCAAGGATCAGGATATACAGGGCACAGGAGACACAGGAAGCAGACAATAATGCAGCAACCTGCATGTGTCAGTGGCAGGTTTAAATAGGCCAGGGGGCGCCAACATCTGTCACTGCATGTGCGCGCATCTGCGTGTACCCGCATTCGTGCACCTGCATGCTCGCATTTGCGTGGGGATTGGTCTGGCGCAACCATGACGGGTACTGACAGGATTACCCATTCTTCGTCCCTTTCCTTGACACAGGGGGCATCCTTGCCTCGTTCCCCTGGAGATGGGAAAGGAGGACGATAGGGCAAACAGCATAGCGGACTGAGGCTGAGGGGGTTGAAAGATGGCCATCCACCACGACAGGATCGAGTCTCCAAAACCTCAACACTGTAGCACGTAACGCAAATAGTCCCATGAGAGGGTAACAAAGTCTTTATATATGTCAAGCGAAAGGAGAAAACCGGGGATTTTGCATTGTTGCCATAAGGTGATCAAATGGACAACTTTCTGGACATTGTCGCCCGCATGATGGCCAGGTGCGAAGCCAACCTGGTCTCTATTAGGGATGAGCCGAACACCCCCCGGGACTCGAACTTTCGAAATCAAAAGTGCTAATTTTAAAGGCTAACATGTAAGTTATTGTCCTAAAAAGGGTTTGGGGACCCTGCCCCAGGGGACATGTATCAATGCAAAAAACAGTTTTAAAAATGGCCGTTTTTTCAGGAGCAGTGATTTTAATGACGCTTAAAGTGAAAAAAAGTGAAATATTCCTTTAAATATCATACCTGGGGGGTGTTTATAGTATGCCTGTAAAGTGGCGCATGTTTCCCGTTCTTAGAACAGTCCCTGCACAAAATGACATTTTTAAAGGAATAAAAGTCATTTAAAACTGCTTGCGGCTTTAATGTAATGTCGGGTTCAGGCAATATGGATGAAAATCAGTGAGACAAATGGCATGGGTACCCCCCACCCCCCAGTCCATTACCAGGCCCTTTGGGTCTTGTATGGATATTAAGGGGAACCCCGCACCCAAATTAAAAAAAGGAAAGGTGTGGGGCCCCCAGGCCCTATATACTCTAAACAGCAGTATACAGGCGGTGCAAACAAGACAGGGACTGTAGGTTTGTTCTTAAGAAGAATCTGTTTGTAATTTTGAACTGGTACATTTTTAAAGTGTAGCTCCAGCCAAAAAATCTATTTTTAAGCTTTTTGGAAAACATAGGGAAGGGTTATCACCCCTGTAACATTTGTTTTGCTGTCTGTGCACCTCTTCAGAAGATTTCACCTCACTTTCTGTCCCAATGACAAATGTTTTTTGAAAATTTGGGGTTTTTAGTGAAACAAGGATTGGTGATAAAGCATCAGTGAAGAGGAGACACGTTTTTCCCATATTAACTCTTACAGGAGAGAATTTCCCTTCCTAGGGGTAGATTTCATCTCACTTCCTGTTGTCTCCTTCCGTTTGCAAGTAGGAGTCGTTTGTAAGTTGGATGTTTGAAAGTAGGGGCCTGCCCTATATACTCTGCAGAAATTGGGGCCTTAGGTGTTGGTGTTGCCACAACACTGTAAGCCCTCACAGTTACTCTTGGTGGGCGCAGGAACGGACCATACTGTGAAATATTAGATCAAGAATTGTAATTGCATGCCATTGTTGAACAGGGGTAGAAAAATTGGGCCTTTGGTGGTGGTGGTGGTGGTGGTGCCACAACACTGTAAGTCCTCACAGTTACTCTTGGTGGGTGCTGGAACAGGCCCTGCTGTGAAATAGTATATCAAGAATTGTAATTAAATGCACCTGTTGAACAGGGGCAGAAAAATTGGGTCTTTGGTGGTGGTGGTGATGGTGGTGGTGTTGCCACAACACTGTGAGCCCTCACAGTTACTCTTGGTGGGTGCAGGAATGGGCCCTGCTGTGAAATATTAGATCAAGAATTGTAATTACATGTCCCTGTTGAACAGGGGCAGAAAAATTGGGCCTTAGGCACTGGTGCCACAACACTGCAACCCCTCACAGATGCTATAGTTGGAGCACAGGAATGAGCCCTGCTGCAAAGTATTATATCAAAATTGTAAATATACGCCCCTGTTAAACAGGGGCTGAAAATTTGGGCCTTGCGCACTGGTGCTGGTGCCACAACACTGCAACCCCTCACAGATACTCTAGCTGGAGCGCAGGAATGAGCCCTGCTGCAAAGTATTGCATCAAAAATTGTAATTACATGCCCGTTACACAGGGGCAGAAAAATTGCCACAACACTGCAACCCCTCACAGATGCTATAGCTGGAGCACAGGAATGAGCCCTGCTGCAAAGTATTGCATCAAAAATTGTAATTATACACCCCTGTTAAACAGGGGCTGAAAAATTGGGCCTTGGGCACTGGTGCTGGTGCCACAATACTGCAACCCTCACAGATACTATAGTTGGAGCGCAGGAATGAGCCCTGCTGCAAAGTATTGCAACAAAAATTGTAATTACACGCCCATTAAACAGGGGCAGAAAAATTGGGCCTTGGCCACTGGTGGTGGTGCCCAGAACCAATTGTTCTTACAAGCTATCAGCATGAAAATTGAGGAGGAAGAGGATTGTGACTCAGCATAACAGGATAGTCACTTAGCATCAGGAGATCTTGAAGGGATCTCACATTAAAAAAAAACAATCAGTTACATCAGCATCAGGTGCTTGGTAGCTGGTAATCCAAGACTGATTCATTTTTATGAAGGTCAGCCGATCGACCGATTTGGTGGACAGGCGCACCCTGTGATCGGTTACAAAGCCTCCAGCAGCACTGAATGTGCGTTCCGAAAAAACGCTGGATGCAGGAAGGGCCAGTAGCTCAACTGCATACTGTGCAAGCTCTGGCCAGTGATCCATCCTCAAGACCCAATAACCCAGAGGATTTTCGGTTGGAAAGGTGTCCAAGTCTGATCTTGCCCCTAGGTAATCCTGCACCGTGTGAATCAGACGCTGGCGATGGTTGCTGGAACTGCTCAGACCTTGGGGCTGCGGATTAAAAAATTGTCTGAACGCATCAGTCAGACGGCCACCTTCTCCACAGGCTACTTCTGTGACTGACCGAAGCCTCAGCAACACGTTGAACAGGAGGACCAGGAAATTGTAACCCCCCAGGCTCTGGAAACATCTTGCACAAACCTTTCTGCAAGGCCTCCCAAAGATGTTTCATCCTCTGCTCCCTCTGCGATGGCAAGATAAGGTCCGCAACCTTACCCTTGTAACGTTGATCAAGGAGAGTTGCCAGCCAGTAAACATCCCTCCCCTTGATACTACGAATATGAGGATCCTTTCACAGGCTTTGCAGGATCAGGGAGGCCATGCAGCGTAGGTTTGCTGAGGCATTCGGTCCACTGGGTCTCTGGGTCACTAAGGATGACATGATTCGCAGCCACCTCCTCCCAGCCACATACAAGTCCATGGGTTTCTTTGGACTATAAATGATCCCTTGAAAACTGATGCTGATGCTGAGTGCCAGGCTCCACCTCCATGCTGACACAATCCTCCTCCTCCTCATCCTCTTCCTGCGTGACCGGCGGGCACACAGGAACACCGTCTGGATAAAGGGGGCCTTGAGAAGTAAGGAAGTCCTCCTCTTCCTCCTTCTATTCTGCCTCAAGTGCCCTGTCCATTATTCTACACAGCGTGTGCTCCAACAGGTGGACAAGAGGGACAGTGTCACTGATGCATGCACTGTCACTGCTCACCATCCTCGTGGCCTCCTCAAATGGTGACAGGACAGTGCATGCATCCCTGATCATAGCCCACTGGCGTGGGGAAAAAAAACAAGGTCCCCTGACCCTGTCCTGGTGCCATAGTCGCATAGGTACTCATTGATGGCCCTCTGCTGTGTGTGCAGCCACTGCAGCATGGCCAATGTTGAGTTCCACCTGATGGGCATGTCACAGATGGGCGGTTCTTGGGCAGGTTAAATTCCTTTTGGAGGTCAGCCAGTCGAGCACTGGCATTATACTATATGACCTGCGGAAATGTACACAGACTTTCCTGGCCTGCCTCAGGACATCCTTTAAGCCTGGGTACCTGCCCAAGAACTGCTGCACCACCAAGTTAAGGACGTGAGCCAAACAGGGCACATGGGTCATTTGTCCCTGTCGGAGGGCGGAGAGGAGGTTGGTGCCATTGTCGCAAACCACCATACCTGGCTTAAGCTGGCGTGGCGTCAACCACCTCTGAACCTGCCCCTGCAGAGCTGACAGAATCTCTGCCCCAGTGTGGCTCCTGTCCCCCAAGCACATCAGCTCAAGCACCGCATGGCATCTTTTTGTCTGCGTGCTTGCGTAGCCCCTTGAACGCCTACGGAGCACAGCTGGTTCTGAAGACAAATCAGCACAGGAAGAGGCCATGGAGGAAGAAGAAGAGGAGGGGGTGGAGGAGAGAGGTGTGGCAGAATCACCACTAGTAGAATTTTGGAGGTGTGGTGGCAGAACAACCTCCAACACTACTGCACCCTGTCCTGCATCCTTCCAAGCTGCCAGAAGAGTCACCCAGTGCACGGTGAAAGATAGGTAACGTCCCTGTCCATGCCTGCTGGACCATGAGTCAGCAGCAATATGCACCTTACTGCTGACCGCCCTGTCCAGCGAGGCCAAGACATTGCCTTCCACATGCCGGTAGAGAGCCAGAATTGCCTTCTGTGAGAAAAAGTGGCGTATAGTGTCACAGCCAAGTACTTGGGGGCAGTCTGCTATCGGTACACCGACGTCAGATTGTACCAGGCAAATTTCCCTGCCCCAGCTGCTGCACCGTTGAAAGAAGTTCGCTCCCAGCCATCCACATGCCCAGCGTTGAATGCTAGCTTGGCTAAATTGCTAGCACTTCAACTGCTGCCTTTTCAGTTGGTAGACTCTGCCCCCTTCCGTGAGTTTGTGGAATGTGCGGTTCCTCAGTGGCAGGTTCCCAAACGCCACTTTTTCTCACGAAAGGCGATTCCGGCTCTCTACCAGCGTGTGGAAGGCAATGTCTTGGCCTCGCTGGACAGGGCGGTCAGCAGTAAGGTGCATATTACCGCTGACTTATGGTCCAGCAGGCATGGACAGGGATGTTACCAGCTGGGAAGGATGCAGGACAGGGTGCAGTAGTGTTGGAGGTTGTTCCGCCACCACGCCTCCAAAATTCTACAAGTGGTGATTCTGCCACACCTCTCTCCTCCACCCCCTCCTCTTCTTCTTCCTGCATTGCCTCTTCCTGTGCTGCTTTGTCCTCGGAGCCAGCAGTGCTCCGTAGGCATTCAAGGGGCTACGCAAGCACGCAGGCAAAAAGATGCTATGTGGTGCTTGAGCTGGTGTGCTTGGGGGACAGGAGCCACACTGGGGCAGAGATTCTGTCAGCCCTGCAGGGGCAGGTTCAGAGGTGGTTGATGCCATGCCAGCTTAAGGCAGGTATGGTGGTTTGCAACAATGGCACCAACCTCCTCTCCACCCTCCGACAGGGACAACTGACCCATGTGCCCTGTTTGGCTCACGTCCTTAACTTGGTGGTGCAGCGGTTTTTGGGCAGGTACCCAGGCTTACAGGATGTCCTGAGGCAGGCCAGGAAAGTCTGTGTGCATTTCCGCAGGTCATATAATGCCAGTGCTCGACTGGCTGACCTCTAAAAGGAATTTAACCTGCCCAAGAACCGCCTAATCTGTGACATGCCCACCAGGTGGAACTCAACGTTGGCCGTGCTGCAGCGGCTGCACACGCAGCAGAGGGCCTTCAATGAGTACCTATGCGACTATGGCACCAGGACAGGGTCAGGGGACCTTGGGTTTTTTTCCCCACACCAGTGGGCTTTGATCATGGATGCATGCACTGTCCTGTCACCATGTGAGGAGGCTACGAGGATGGTGAGCAGTGAAAGTGCATGACTGACTGAATGCCTCAGCAAACCTACGCTGCATGGCCTCCCTGATCCTGCAAAGCCTGCAGAAGGATCCTCGTATTCGTGGTATCAAGGAGAGGGATCAATACTGGCTGGCAACCCCCCTTGATTCACGTTACAAGGGTAAGGTTGCAGACCTTATCTTGCTGTCGCAGAGGGAGCAAAGGATAAAACATCTTCGGGAGGCCTTGCAGAAAGGTTGTGCAACACATTCCCAGAGACTGGGAGGTTACAAACTCCTGTTCCTGGACAACGTGTTGCTGAGGCTTCGGTCAGTCAAAGAAGGAGCGGTGAAGAAGGTGGCCGTCTGACCGATGCGTTCAGACAATTTTTTAGTCTGCAGCCCCAAGGTATGATCGGTTCCAACAACCTTAGCCAGCGTCTGTTTTACATGGTGCAGGAATACCTAGGGACAAGATCTGACTTGGATACCTTTCCCACCGAAAATCCTCTGGGTTACTGGGTCTTGAGGATGGATCACTGGCCAGAGCTTGCACAGTATGCAATTGAGCTACTGGCCTGTCCTGCATCCAGCGTTCTTTCAGAACGTACATTCAGTGCTGCTGGAGGCTTTGTAACCGATCACAGGGTTCGCCTGTCCACCGACTCGGTCGATCATCTGACCTTCATAAAAATGAATCAGTCTTGGATCACCACCAGCTACCAGGCACCTGATGCTGATGTAACCGAATAATTTTTTTTGAAATGTTAGATCCCTTCAAGACTGCCTATGCTGATGCTGAGTGACTATCCTGTTATGCTGAGTGATTATCCTCTTCCTCCTCAATGATCATACTGATAGCTTGTAAGAACATTTTTGGTTCTGGGCGCCGCCACCAGTGGCTAAGGCCCAATTTTTCAGCCCCTGTTTAACAGGGGCGTGAAATTACAATTTTTGATGCAATATTTTGTAGGAGGGTTCGTTGCTGCGCTTAACTAGAGTATCTGTGAGGGGTTGCAGTGTTGTGGCACCAGCACCAGGGCCTAATGCCCAATTTTTCAGCCCCTGTTTACCAGGGGCGTGTAATTACAATTTTTGATGCAATATTTTGCAGGAGGGTTCATTGCTGCACTCAACTAGAGTATCTGTGAGGGGTTGCAGTGTTGTGGCACCAGCACCAGTGCCTAAGGCTCAATTTTTCAGCCCGTTTAACAGGTGCGTGTAATTACAATTTTTGATGCAATACTTTGCAGCAGGACTCATTCCTGCGCTCCAACTAGAGCATCAGTGAGGGGTTGCAGTGTTGTGGCACCAGCACCAGTGCCCAAGGCCCAATTTTTCTGCCCCTGTTCAACAGGGACATGTAATTACAATTCTTGACCTAATATTTCACAGCAGAGCCCATTCCTGCGCCCACCAATAGTAACTGTGAGGGCTTACAGTGTTGTGGCAACACCACCACCACCACCACCACCAAAGGCCCAATGTTTCTGCCCCTGTTCAACAGGTGCATGTAATTACAATTCTTGATATAATATTTCACAGCAGGGCCCGTTCCAGCGCCCACCAAGAGGAACTTTGAGGACTTATGCCCCGTACACACGGTCGGACATTGATCGGACATTCCGACAACAAAATCCTCGGATTTTTTCCTACGGATGTTGGCTCAAACTTGTTTTGCCTACACACGGTCGCACAAAGTTGTCGGAATTTCCGATCGCCAAGAACGCGGTGACGTCAAGCACGTACGACGAGACTAGAAAAGGCCGGTTCAGAACCAAGCGCAGCACCCTTTGGGCTCCTTTTGCTAATCTCGTGTTAGTAAAAGTTTGGTGAGAGACGATTCAGGCTTTTTCAGACTTGTGGCTTTCAGATCGTTTTCTGCCGTTCAGTTTGTGCTTGTGGGTTTGTATCTGCTCTTCAGTGCGTGCAAGCAAGTTCCGCGTGACTTTAGTCACTGTATTCTTGTTCGTTCGTTACTGGTTTTCAGGTCGCTCTTCACAGGCCTTGCTGTTCTTCAGTGCGTTCTGTTACTTCGTTCTGAGCAGCCGACCGTTTTATAGCCATGTTTCGTATGCGTACTCCTCGTAGAGTTCGTGCTGTGCGGTGGCTTGGTGTTGGGGTCCTGACCTTGACACAAGTCCAGTCCATGAACAGGGTGGGGAGGAGTTCATGGACCAAGAATTGGTTGCTTCAGCGTGACCAGTTCTGTCATATGCCTTTGCTCCGTGAGATCCGTGAGAATAATCCTGATGATTTCAGGAACTTTCTCAGGATGACGGACCCCGTGTTTCACCGTTTGTTGGCTTCGCTGACCCCCTATATCAGCAGGCAGGATACCTGCATGAGGCAAGCCATCACTCCGGAGCAGAGGTTGGTCGCTACCTTGCGGTATTTGGCCACAGGGAGAAGCCTGCAGGACCTCAAGTTCTCGACAGGCATCTCCCCCCAGGCTCTGGGGATCATTATCCCAGAGACCTGTTCTGCCATCATACAGGTCCTGCAGAAGGAGTATATGAAGGTAAGATTTTTATCCTTTTATATCACATTTTATTGTATTGAATGTTTGCTAATATCTTGTATTTCTTTCCTCATTCCCTAATTACCATGATTGTAATATGCTGTGAATGTCCCCTTTGTCCTCATGCATGCTGGATTTTTATGTAATTATTATTTGATGTCCTTCATACATATTTGCCCTTCAATAACCTCCCCAGCATGGTGTCCCCTGCCCTATATTCACCTCATGTAGTCACTTAACAATGTATTTTATCAGCTCCATAGTAGTGCTTTACCCCAAACACCCCCTAAAATGTTTGGACATGTTATTTTGGATTTAAATTCAGGCAGAGGGCCAGAGGCTTTTTTTTGTAGTGTCCCCAAATTTTTGGTAACCCTCCCTCCCCCCAACTGCTAAGTCATCTGATCCCAATTCTCTATCCTCAATCATCTATCTGCTGACTTTGCCAAACCCATACACACTATACCCATCTCTTTAGTGCTCAGATTTATGGATGAATTCCCCAAAGCATGTAGTGCAAGGGCCTGCCTGAATACTTTCCAATGGTACTGTTTAAAGTTCTTGTATCCTATTATTATCTTGATAGGTAATAGAAGAATGTCCAAATGTGCTCAAATGTGTACAGTGTGTATTTATATCTTTGTATTATGACACTTCTTACCTGTCCAGTGGGCTACCAATAGTGTAACAAAGGAGGGGCTGTTCCAAGTAATACCCTGTATTTAGGCATTCATCTCTAAATGAAGTGAAGAGGGTTACCTGTCCAAGAGTCCCCCCCCCTATAATGTTAGAAATGGCCCATGAGAGGGGGGGAGGGGGAATATGATAGGTGTACCTTATACTTTGTTGTTGTTAAATTCCCCTTAATAAATGCTATCTGGAGGTTGACCCATAATGTTTGTGTCTAATCTGCTTGCCAGGTTTCTGTGAAAAAATAGTAATGTTTTTTTTTTTTTCCACAACAGTTTCCTTCCACGCCACAGGAATGGCAGACTGTGGCCTCCCACTTTGCCCAGCGGTGGGACTTTCCTAACTGCGGAGGGGCAATTGATGGGAAACACGTCCACATCGTCCCACCACCCAACTCGGGGTCGTACTATTATAACTACAAGGGGTTTAATAGTATAGTGATGTTGGCGGTGGTGTCGGGTAATTACGAGTTCTTGTATGTGGACGTGGGGAAGAATGGCCGGATGTCCGATGGTGGAGTGATCGCCCAGACGGAGTTTTACAGGCGTCTCCAGAATGGCAGCTTGGACTTGCCACCTCCAGAGGACAATGTTGAAGGTCTCCCATTTGTGTTCATTGCTGATGAAGCATTTGCGCTGGGGGACCACCTGATGCGGCCATTCCCGATGAGGACCCTCACCCCGGAACAGAGGGTTTTTAATTACCGGCTGGCCAGAGCCCGAAGAGTGGTGGAGAACACATTTGGAATCCTGGCCAGCCGGTTCCGACTATTTCTGACACCCATCCATATGGCGGAGTATAAACTGAACCATATTATACTGGCGTGCTGTGTTCTCCATAATTTTTTAAGAAAACATTCAGCCAACTATGCTGGCTCAGTTGGGCCTGAGGCCGGAATCCCAAATACTTCCACAATGACGGCACTTGAAAGTGGCCATCCTGGCTTGCCCTCCCTGAATGCCCGTGATGTCCGGTTACGATACCTGGAGTTCTTTGCCGGTAGGGGGGCTATCAATATGCCAGACAATATGTGACACCTTTTTCAAATAAAAAACAACCAAAAGCAATTCTTGGTGGACATTTACTGCTTGTGTTTGTTTTAGCTGACCCTGACAGAAATGTGTTGAGTGCAGAAAATGTCGTGATTGGGTAACCTTATAAAAAATAGTGTTGGCTGGTACTTCCTAAATGCAAAGACACTTTTCACTACAAATGCACTTGCAACTGCACTGAACCTGCACTTGTAGTGCAAAGTGTATTTGCCCTTAGGAAATAACCCCCATTTGTGCATAAAACAACAATTACATCACCCCAAAAGTGTTGTTGTAGTGTTGAGACAATAATCCACACATTCTTGAGTAAGGCACTTTTTTATACCTGCACAATCAAAATGTGCATTTACCCAAGGTTTTTAAAACAAACCAACATGTTTGTAGTATAAAATGTTTGCAGTAGCATTATGAATAATCAAAATATCCATTTCAGATAAAACAGGCCTGTGTAAAACCAACAAGAAAGCCAAAAAACTAGAACTTACAAAGTTCACATTAGGTAAAACCTGAAGGCTATATCAGACATCAGTATTTAGGAACTGGGTTTGATATAGCGTTCAGATGGGGGGAACTCACCCCTGGAAAAGCCAAATTTGGAAGATGCACACCAATTTACGAATGTCAACATGTGCTATCTGCCATCAGGGGGGATCAAGGGACGTGTTTTGGGGGTTGCACCCCCAAAACGCATCCATTGATCTCCCATGATGGCAGATAGCACATGTTGGCACACTGTGTGCATCCTCCAAATTTGGCTTTTCAAAACATTGTAAAAATTGAAATGACTGAAAACCGGTCATTTTGTGGGGTTTAAATTCGCCCCAAAACATCAATGATGTTATTATTTTTGGTAATAACATCACGTATTTGTTGCTGGATGTTTTGCAATTGAAGATTGCATCCCATGATCTCCCCTATCAGTATCTGGGCACTTTCAGAAGTAAAGCGTTGGGGATCCACAACATCACGATCACCTAAAAAGAGATAAAGAACAAAAAAAAGGTCTCAAAAATCTGCCACCAGCCATCTCTTTTACCTGAGTCTGTGGTCGCAGACACTCACCTCTTGTGGTGCCAATCTCCACTACATCTTCTTCTTCCTCCTGCTCAGCATCTTGGGTTTGGGGTAGTTCCCCTTCTTCCAGAGGGGGGGTCTGTGTTCTCCTGGGATGAGGAGTGTCCGAGTCTTTTCTCCCCTATGTAAAACAAAAATGGTATACTTAGCACACAGATATTTGATGGCAGAACTATAGAAATAGCAAACATTGCTTGGAAGTGGGGTACAATTGTCTATTTTAGCCGAGTTCAAAGATGTCTTTTTTTTATTGCCCTTTGTCAAGCTGCAATACTTTACCTGTTTGGTACAAGCTTCACACATGTAACCCCCCCTATAGTATACACTGGAGCACCTGTGTGACCCCCTAATAAAAATGGTGTTCTTGTGTCCCACACTAGTGCTCCAGTGTCCAGATGTGAAAACAGCTGCTCAGTGTCCTCTCCTTACACACAATCTAGTTTGCATTTCATTCTAGTAACAAACCCATCTACCTAAACAAATATTTGGCATCCAAGTAGGCCCCAAAAAAATGTGGGAAAATGCATATGGCCTAATCAATGGTGTTCTAGAGGCCGAACGAAAAATGTTTGATACGAACGAATAATGGGCCCATGAACATTAAAGTTGACCTTTTTAAACGTTACAATTAATAAAAGCATATGGAGCAGAACGAACGGAATAAAGCCAGAAAGAATAGAAACACAGCACAACTACTTACTTTTTTGCAGCACTCTCCGGATCTTTCGGTACTGCTCCGGCTCTCTCAACTTCAGGTCCGACCACCGCTTCCTGAGCTGATCTTTTGATCTTCGGACCCCGAAATTCCGCTCGAGACTCCTGACCACTTTCGCCATGATCTTGGCCTTTCGGATGTTCGGGTTGGGGTAAGGCCCATATTTGCCATCATAGTCGGACTTCTTCATGATGTCGACCATCTCCAACATCTCCCCAAACGACATATTTGTGGCCTTAAAACGTCTCCTTCTGGATCGGGACGTGCCTGGATCCGGGCTTTCCTCCTCGTTGCTACAATTAGCACGCACCTGGTGTGACTCCGCCATCATGCTCTTCCCCCACTGCGCCGAACGAAAAGGGGCGGGGAATAGAATAGAAAGAACGTCAGGGGCGGGCGGAGTTACACACATGCGCAGTGTCTATAAAGCGTAACACGCGTGCGTATTACGTACGATCTGTGAGCGGAGGAAGGAGCATTGGACGCGCCGATCGTAAGAACGAAGGTAAGAGACAAACTTGGGCCTATACTGCTTCTAGATTGAGGACTATATTGTAACAAGATTAGGAGAGTTTTGTCTGACATTAGGCTTTGTCTTGTGTTGTGTCTTGCAGTGAACATGGATATCTTAATGAGAGATACTGACTTCATGTCACTATTCATTGATATGCTAAGGGAGCTGCCCTGTCTGTGGGAGCTTACCCACCCCCATTTCAAAAACCAAGCAAAGAGGAAGGCACTGGAGCAATTGTGTGAAATTGTGAAGCAGGTGATCCCCACGGCAGACATCACTTATTTAAAGATCTTAATTGGTTGCCTGAGGAGCACATATCTGAGGGAGCGCAAGAAAGTCCTGGATTCACAGAGATCCGGAGCAGCAGATGACATGTCCCCAGGATGTTGTACTACGACAGGCTGCACTTTCTGGCAGGCCAGACTGAACCCAGGCCATCCCTCTCCAGTCTTCCTTCCACGCTTCCTTCCCCCCCGGCTGAGGCTTCTGATGCCCAACCTGGGCCTTCCAGGCCATATGTGGAGGAGCCCAGATTGAGCCAGGTATAGCATTCCTCTAAATATTTCTGCTTGTCCAATCAGTGATGTTACCTAGATGTTAGTTGGGAGTACTAATTTATGATTGTGATTGATGATGCAAAAACTAAAACCATGTCCTTTTTTCATACACAGGGAAGTCTCAGCCAGGAGGTGGCTGATCTGCAGGTCCCTCCACCCACCCTGAAAACAGAAAGTGGCAGCAGGAGGAGTAGCCTAGAGGAGGCGGCTATCAGATTTTTTTGGAGGGCTACAGAGGTCCTGGGAGCACCCCACACCAGGCAGGAGAACCTTGCGGCATTCATTGCCTATAAAATGCAGAGGATGGAGGAGGGCCAACAAGCCATGTGTCAGGCCCTCATTTTAGAGGCTCTGGAGAAAGGTGTGAGGGGACAACTTACAACTCACACACAGCTTTGGGATGGTCCTCCTCCTCCTCCTGCAGGTCCTCCTCCTCCTCCTCCCTCTCCTCCAGGGCCTCCCAGTCCTCCTCCAGGTCCTCCCAGTCCTCCTCCTCCTCCAGGTCCTCCCAGTCCTCCTCCTCCTCCAGGTCCTACTCCTCCTCCTGCCACATCTCCTACTGCACAGCCACAGCCGGGAAGGAAGTGTGAAAGGAAGACCAGAGAGTGATTGCCCTGGATCCAGTCTGGTCGGCCAAAAGATGCAGCCTCTTGTGGTACCACAGCCTGGGGACACTGATGTCATCTGCTGCTATCCGAGTCTCTGTGAATCCCGGACCAGACTGCCCTCCCTTATATATGGACTCCTCAGGCCACCAATTTTGAGGTTTAAGAATTGATGTCTGCCGTGGGGGTCCCAGGCTTCACTAATTTCTCATGTTGATCCAGTGTTGCCTTCCTCTTTGTTTGGTTTTGAGCCCTTAATAAAGGATTTTTGCTTTGAATTATACTCTCCTATGTGTTTTACTTCAAAAATGATGGTTTGTTTGTGAGGATTCAGGTACATTTCTAATATACAATGTGAAATGAACAAGGGACACCAACAACAAAAAATCTCATGGAGATTAAATAATAAAAGATATCAATGGTGTTGGGGTAACTTGCCACACAAAACACACACAAAATATTCTGGAGTAATAATAAAAATAACATTGAACAAAGATCAGCCTTGGAAAAAATCCAAACATTAAAGAAAAAAAAAGGCTTAAAAACCAAAAAAAAAAATATAAAAAAAATATAAAACTGTCAGATGTGACAACTAATAACAATATATTGAGGGAATCCCACTAAAAAAACACAAATCAAACTTTGTGAGAAGTGTGTGTGAATATGAGCAGCAAAACGACTTAAATCTTGTCACATTATAAAGAAGAAGAGAGTGCGCTGTATTAAACCATTTTTTACATTGCAGCGTGACGAAAGTGCTTTATCCATTACGAACGCTAAGTTTACCAGAACGAGCTGTCCCGTGTCGGAATTTCTTCTGAGCATGCGTGGCACTTTGTGCGTCGGAACAGGCCACACACGGTCGGAATTGACACGATCGGATTTTGTTGTCGGAAAATTTTATCTCCTGCTGTCCAACTTTGTGTGTCGGAAAATCCGATGGAAAATGTCCGATGGCGCCCACACACGGTCGGAATTTCCGACAACGCGCTCCGATCGGACATTGTCCATCGGAAAATCCGACCGTGTGTACGGGGCATTACAGTGTTGTGGCACCAGCACCACCACCAAAGGCCCAATTTTTCTGCCCCTGTTCAAAAATGGCATGTAATTACAATTCCTGATCTAATATTTTTACAGCAGAGCCCGTTCCTGCGCCCACCAAGAGTAACTGTGAGGGCTTACAGTGTTGTGGCAACACCAACACCTAAGGCCCCAATTTCTGCAGAGTATATAGGGCAGGCCCCTACTTTCAAACATCCAACTTACAAACGACTCCTACTTGCAAACGGAAGGAGACAACATGAAGTGAGATGAAATCTACCCCTAGGAAGGGAAATTCTCTCCTGTAAGAGTTAATATGGGAAAAACGTGTCTCCTCTCCACTAATGCTTTATCACCAATCCTTGTTTCACTAAAACCCCCAAATTTTCAAAAAACATTTGTCATTGGGACAGAAAGTGAGATAAAATCTTCTGAAGAGGTGCACAGACAGCAAAACAAATGTTACAGGGGTGATAACCCTTGCCTATGTTTTCCAAAAAGCTTAAAAATAGATTTTTTGGCTGGAGCTACACTTTAAAAATGTACCAGTTCAAAATTACAAACAGATTCTACTTAACAACAAACCTACAGTCCCTGTCTTGTTTGCACCACCTGTATACTGCTGTTTAGAGTATATAGGACCTGGGGGCCCCATGCCTTTCCCCTTAATATCCATACAAGACCCAAAGGGCCTGGTAATGGACTGGGGGGGGGGTACCCATGCCATTTGTCTCCCTGATTTTCATCCATATTGCCGGGACTTGACATTACATTAAAGCCGCAAGCAGTTTTAAATTACGTTTATTCCTTTAAAAATGTAATTTTGTGCAGGGACTGTTCTAAGCATGGGAAACATGCACCACTTTACAGGCATACTATAGACACCTCCCAGGTATGATATTTAAAGGAATATTTCATTTTTTCTTTTCGCTTTAAGTGTCATTAAAATCACTGCTCTTAAAAAATCATCCGTTTTTAAAACTTTTTTTTTGCATTGATACATGTTCCCTGGGGCAGGACCTGGGTCCCCAAACCCTTTTTAGGACAATACAATGCATATTAGCCTTTAAAATTAGCACTTTTCATTTTGAACATTCGAGTCCCATAGACTTTAATGGAGTTCTATAGTTTGCGCGAACTTTTGGTCCATTCGCAGGTTCTGGTGCGAACCGAACCGGGGGGGGGGTGTGTTCGGCTCATCTCTAATAGTGAGCACAATACAGTCCCACAGTCCCGGACTACAAGAGATCAGGAACAGCAACATATACGTCCCCAGGCTGTGGTCATACAACAGCCTGCGTCTTTTGTCAGACCAGACTGAACCCAGGCATCACACTCTTGTCTTCCTTCCACTCTTTCTTCCAGGCTTGCTTCCAGGCTGTGGTTTTGGAGTTGTGGCAGGAGGTGGAGGAGGAGGATGGTCCAACAACTTTTGTTTGTGAGTCGGCCCCTCAACCCCTTATTTAGGGACAGATACATTACAGATGAGGCATTGGCCCTCCTCCATTTCCTGCATTTTGCATGCAGCCATGGAGGCAAAGGCCTCTTGAAGAGTGGGGTGGCTCTGAGGGCAGAATTAGCCTCCCGAATCTGCCCAAGCGCTGCATTCTCCACATTACCCCCCTTCCTGGACCCTTTGGTTGGAAGGCGGAGGAGAGGGACCTGGGATTCCATCAGGCTACTGGGCCGGGCCACCTCCTGGCTGCCACTTACCCCCGCCACCTCCTGGCTGCAACTTTCCTCTGCCACCTCCTGACTACCACATTCCACAGCCTCCTCCTGGCTGCCACATTCCGCGCTCTCCTCCTGGCTGAGGCTTTCCTGTGCATGAAAAAGGGACATAGTTTTATTTTTTTTATTCATCAATCACACACAATTTTCAGCTCATGACTGTTGCAAATTGAATGTTAACAAATAGAAAAGACTATCATTCTGACTCCAGCATTTTTCATTCTTGTCCCAAACATTTTTGGCCACTACTGTCTATTGATATGTAAAACACTTGATTAAATCAGCAATTAGTGATCAATAATAGCATCTAGTTAACATCATTAATTTTACGACAAGAAATCTGTAGAACAATGCTTTACCTGGCTCAAGCTGGGCTCCTCCACTTCTTCCTGGCTGGAAGGCCCAGGTTGGACGTCGGAAGCCTCAGCCGGGGTGGAAAGAAGCGTGGAAGGAAGAGTGGAAGGTAGGGTTGAGAGTGATTGCCTGACTTCAGTCTGGTCTGACAGAAAACAAAGTCTCTCATAGTACCACAGCCTGGGGACATAAATGGCATCTGCTACTGCTCCTGATCTCATGGAATCCTGGACCTTATTGCGCTCCCTATTATAAGTGCTCCTCAGCCCATCAATTTTTCCTTCAAATAGGGGATGGTTGCCATGGGGGATCTGCGGCTTCACCAACTCAAGCAGTTTCTCCAGTGCTGCCTGCCTCTTTTGTTTATGATTATAATGCGGATGTTTCACCTGCCACAGACAGGGCAGCTCCGTGTACTTGTTGTTGAATGGGGGAGCAAATTGGGAAAGCCATCCATTTTCTCTACAAGACGCAACACAAGACAAACCCTAATGTCAGGCTAAACTCTCCTAATCTTGTCCCAATATAGGCCTCAATCTAGAGGCAGTATAAGCCACTGATGCACCAAGTTAAACTTGTACCTTCGTTAGAACGATCGGCGCTTCCACTATTCCTTCCTCTGATCACAGATCGTGCGTACGACGCACACGTGTTACGCTTTATATACACTGCGCATGTGTGAAACTCCACCCCTGATGTTCTTTCTAGTCTATTCCCCGCCCCTTGTCTTTCGGTGCAGTGGGAGAGCACATGGCAGAGAAAGAGCAAGAGCATGCAGACAGCAGCAGCAATGACGAAAGGCCAGAGCCACGAATGTCCCAATCCCAGAGGAGATTTAAGGCCTCAGATATGTCCTTTATAGAGATGGTGGAGATGGTGGACATCTTGAAGAGGGCCGACTATGATGGGAAGCATGGACCTTACCCAAACCCAAATGTCAGAAGGGCCAAGATCATGACTAAAGTTGTGAGAAGTCTGCACAGGAATTTTGGGGTACGACGATCCAAGGAAAAATTGAGGAAACGCTGGTCAGACCAGGAATTGAGGGAGTAGGATCAGTACAGAAAGATCAAGAGTTCTTCAAAAAAATAAGTAGTTGTCGTGTGTTCCTACTATTATTATTAATTGCATGCTGCTCCATGTGCTTTTCTTTACTGTTGTACAGTTTAAGGTTCGTGGGCACAGTAATCGATCGTAATAAACATCGTTTGTTCGCCCACTAATACAATGTTTTTGGCAGATCCAGGTTAACTACATTTGTTTTGACATATTTGTATTAAAAGAAGTTTATGACATTGTTGTCTAGATGGGTTTGTACTAGAATAAAATGCAAACTTGATTCAGTGTAAGGAGAGGACACTCAGCAGCTGTTTACACATCTGGACGCAGGAGCACTAGTGTGGGACACCAGGACAAACTTTTTAGGGTGTCTCACACAGGTGCTCCAGTGGATACTAGGGGTGTCTCCATGTGTGAAAATTGTACAAAAAGGTAAGTATTCCAGCTTTATAAAGGGAAAACAATAATGTATTCAGCTTGGAACTCTGCCAAAAAAGACAATTGTACAACACTTCCAAGCAATGTTTTATATTACTATTTTTGCCCTCAGATATCTGTGTGCTAAGTATACCTTTTTTTTATTCACATAGGGGAGAAAAGACTCGGGACATCTGAGGACACCAGGGACCCCCCACCTCCTAAAGAAAAGCAAATACCCACACCACAACCAGAAGATGTGGAGGAAGGAGAGGTTTATGAAGTGGGCGAAATAAAGACCACAACAGGTGAGTGTCTAAGACCACAGCTTCAGGTAATAGATGGATGCCTGCATATTTATAATATATGGTGTGTTTTTTATTTCAGGTGATGTGGATGTTGTGGAAGAAGATTCTCATTTCACAAGTGCAAGTGCACACATCCTCATCGGGGAGATCATGGTGTGAAATCATTTTTTACAGAAGATCAAGGAAGACATCAATGATGTGGAAAAAAGACTCAAAAGCATCATTGATGTTTTAGGCAGAATCTAAAACACCCCAAAAATTCTTCAATTTTGTTTGTATTTTTATTATTTTCACGCAATTTAAAAAAATTTTAGAAAGCCAAATTTTGAAGATGCACACAGTGGGGGTTATTTACTAAAGGAAAATCCACTTTGCACTACAAGTGCACTTGAAAGTGCACTGAAACTGCACTTTGAAGTGCAGTCGCTGTCAATCCGAGGGGGAAATGCAAGGAAAATAAAAATCAGCATTTAAGCTTGCACATGATTGGATAATAAAATCAGCAGAGCTTCCCCTCACTTCGGATCTACCCCTCAGATTTAAAGTGACTGCACTTCCAAGTGCACTTGCAGTAAGTTCCTGAGTTGTGTATTGTTTTTTGGTTTTAAACTTGCCTGTTTTAACACAAAAAAGGCTATTTGTACTGTCAAAAACAAAAAAGTTACTACTAAAATATGTTGGTTTGTTAAAAAAAACAGTTTCTAACAAACATGTGAATGTGCATAGAGTAAAAAGTTTGCTACTCAACAATGTGTGGCTTCTTCTTTCAATGCTCAATATCATTTTTTGGACTAAGTTGGTGTTTACACTGAAATGGGGGTTATTTACTAAAAGCAAATCCACTTTGCCCTACAAGTGCACTTTCAGTGCAGTTTCAAGTGCACTTTTTCAGTGCACTTGGAGTGCAAAGTGGATTTTCCTTTAGTAAAAAACTCCCACAGTGCTTTATAATTTGCCACAATCATGCCATTTTCGTGACTCACCAAAATTCATTCATGGTGCTGAAAATGATGTATATTTTTAACAGTAATGCATTACATACATAAAAAAAACAAGGTGTGTGTGTAGCAGACCCACAACATAATAATAGTTTGCTGAAGAAGAGATTGTCACCTCATGTATCAAATAAATTATGTTTGCACTATTGAAGAAAATGCCCCCAAAAAAAGCCCATTGGATTACCTAGGAGACAGCTAAAAGAATCACAAGCAGTAAATCAAAGGAAATCTTATTTCAGTTTAACTCAAAAAATGTATTTTTAAAATGTTTATGAAAGATTTTCTGGCATATCAATGGCCCCCCAACCCGCAAAGTACTCCATATATTTGATACGGATCTCGCGGGCGCTTTGGGGAAGCAATCCAGGAAGGCCAGATTCAAGCGCCGTCAGGGTTTGTTCATTAAGTCCGGCCTCAGGCCCAACTGAGGCAACATAGTTCATTGAATTTCTCCTTAAATAGTTGTGGAGAATTCTGCATGCAAGGATTATATGGTTAAGTTTATATTCCGCCATGTTGATTGCCGTAAGGAATAGGCGGAACCAGCTGGCCATTATCCCAAAAGCATTCTCACCCTTTGGTTCGGGGTGAGGGTCCTCATTGAGAACGTCCGCATCAGGTGATCACCCAGCCCAAACTCTTCATCAGACCATAGAAAAAAGAGTCCCCCTTTGATTGGGACTTTAACAGACCACCAGCTCGTGAGGTAAAAATATATAAATATTGATATGTTTAAAAAGGACGTGAAAGCATCTCTAACACACAAGAGAAAACCATTCCATACAAAATTAATACATAATCAAAACAGAAAATATATACAAGGGGAAAATGGTGGATGTACTCTCATGGGGGTGGTGTGCCCCAATACCCGATGCGTTTCCGGTATTCTGGTACCTTCATCAGGGGTTTGAGAGTTGTAAATGTTTTGTATATGTATGGATTCCAATGGAATGACTTTGTGTTCAGGTAGCACCCATGACCCCAAAGATCAAATAGCATATTTTCGTATGCGCCAGACCAAAGCTTTATAAGAGTAGTGCGTGTATAATGTTGACGGTATCAAAGAATCATAAGTGAGCCAACTGGAGAGGAGCATTCGTTAGGACCTGTAACATGCCGGCTGCATGCCGGAAGGATAAATATCCAAATACAGTCCCATGGTGGTTGGTTCCTAAGTGTAGCCCTTCAAATATGCGGGTCCAGTATGGGGTGCCTTCCCCTGCTAGTGTATTCCACCTTCCACACTACTTACACCATCCTCTTGTATAATGTTGGTGTATAGTGAGTTTACGTCTATCGTAACCAAAATATCTTCTTCTCCTTTAAAACTCCTCAGCTCCGAGATCAGTTGTCTGCTGTCTTTCAAGTAGGATTTCACTTCTGATACTAATGGTTGTAAATATTTGTCCAGGTATTCTCCTAATCTCGAAAAAAGCGAGTCTATCCCATTAATTATTGGTCTGCCCCGGGGATTTTCTTGGTTTTTGTGGATTTTCAGAACATAATAAATTACCGGTGTTTTTGCTGATTTCGGGGTTAAATATTTAGCCTCGCAACTCTACATACTTCACAGGGCATATCTCACACCCCTCAGAGTGGCAAGATACAAGAGTACACAGACCACCACATGTCAGATGTGTGGGAGAGAGACAGGTACTTTCTTCCATCTAATCTGGACATGCCATAAGATAAAAGGCTTTTGGGAACAAATTGTGGCATTTTTGCACGACACAATGGGCTCACCTCTGACCCTAGACCCTAAACAGTGCCTCTTGGGTATAGTTCCAGACACAACTGACAAATATACTACAACCTTTTTACTCGAAACACTTTTTGCAGCAAAAAAAGTTATTGCCAAAAAATGGATGAGACAGGAGTCTCCTAAAGTAGTGGAATGGAAGGTGGAGATAAATAATGCATTACCATACAAGAAATGTATATATATTAATAGAGGTTGCCCAGCAAAGTACAACAAGATATGGGATAGATGGCTACCGGAATCTTCTACCTGTGTCTAATATAATCACATGATCACAGACTGATAAATAGATATAAGTATAGATGGACAGTCTATAAAAACCAAATATATATACCTTGAATGTTGTTACAAGTCAGACATGTTTGTACTTAACGTTACATTTTTATTCAAATGATAACAATTGTAATACTGTTACAGCGTTAACATGATAACGTAAACATTTTATGTATGCACCAATTATTCAATAAAACCTTGTTTGATATAAAAAAAAAAATCTAGCCTCCTTTCTCGTCAGAATTACCTTTTCTTTCCCTCTTTTAGTAAAGGATTTCAACTTTTTCTCATATTCTATTTTTGGATTATGCTTGAGTTTTTTATATGTGTCTTCCGCATTCAGTAGTTTCTTAATTTCCATTTAATAGTCTGTTTTGTTGAGGATGACCAGTCCCCCTCCCTTGTCCGCTGGACAGATAATCACTTCCTACTCTTCTTTTCTATTTCTTTAATTGTTTTCCAGATATTCACTTGTCCAAATTTTTTCACCTTTAATTTCTTGATATCTTCTTTCACCATCCTTTTGAATACTTCTAAATGTTCATTGTTTGAGATTTTTGGATTAAAAATGTAATTATTTTTCAACTCTGAATGATTAAATTGCATTTTTCCTGATTTTTGTTGCTCTGTCTTTTTCAAGACAAAATTTTTTTGATGTTTATTTTTCTTATAAACCTTTGCAAGTTTATATAGACATCGAATTGATCAAAATCCTTATCTGGTGCATACTTCAACCCCAAGTCCAGTAGTTTAATTTCCTCCTCGTTAAAAATGACTTCACTTATGTTAAAGATGCCTCCTCCTATTCTTCTTGTCTTCTTTTTCTTTGTCCTGCTCGTTTACCTCTGGCCCCTTTTCTCTTCCCCATCTTTGGGGTCTGTGGGGTTCCTCTCGTCTCTCTTTCCAATGATTTCTTTCCTGTTCCCAGTTGACCTCTCTGTGACCCACATATCCAAGTCTCAGGGGTTGCCACATGTTTTGCCACCTGTGATGTCTTGGGGCCATAATGTTGGTTGCCCTGTATTTGGCTCCATCCATCTTCCCATCAACTTTGACCAGCTTCCCTGTCCCTGCTGAAAAAAGCATCCCCACAACATGATGCTGCCACCAACATGTTTCACGGTGGGGGATGGTGTGTTCAGGGTGATGTTCAGTGTGAGTTTTCCGCCACACATAACGTTTTGCTTTTAGGCTAAAAAGTTCAATTTTGGTTTCATCTGACCAGTGCACCTATTTCCACATGTTTGCTTTGTCCCCCACATGGCTTCTCGCAAACTGCAAACAGGAATTCTTATGGCTTTCTTTCAATAATGTCTTTCTTCTTGCCACTCTTCCATAAAGGTCAGATTTGTGGTGTGCATGACTAATAGTTGTCCTGTGGACCGATTCTGACACCTGAGCTGTGGATCTCTGCAGCTCCTCCGGAGTTACCATGGGCCTCTTGGCTGCTTCTGTGATTAATGCTTGACCTTCAGGTGAACAGCCATGTCTTGGTAGGTTTGCAGTTGTTCCATACTCTTTCTATTTTCGGATGATGTATTGAACAGTGTTCCGTGAGATGTTCAAAGCCTGGGGTATTTTTTTATAGCCTAACCCCTTCAAACTTTTCCACGACTAACTGGTGTGTTCCTTAGCCTTCATGATGCCGTTTGTTCATTAAGTTTTTCAAACAAACATCTGAAGGCTTCCCAGAACAGCTGTATTTCTACTGAGATTAAATTACACACAGGTGGACTCTATTTACTAATTCAGTGACTTCTGAAGGCAATTTGTTCTGCTAGATTTTAGTTAGGAGTATCAGAGTAAAGGGTCTGAATACAAATGCACATAACTGCCAGTAACATCACAGTCTCATTAACTGGCTCTACATCAATTTCTGACAGCCTCCCAGTCCTCTCCGGCATGTCTCTCTCAGCTCTCCTGACTGTACCTGTTACTCACAAACCCCTGATGGTTCTCTCCTTGAGACTTTCCCGGCAGTATTCCCTGCTGTCCTCTGCTCCTGTTCAGGGGGGGTGGGTTCCTTCACAGCTCCAAGCCCCTAGCCCAGGGTCACCCCCCAGACTAGTGGGTTCCCTCCAAGGCCCTGACAGCCTAATACTCCATCTCCAGTTCTTCCACCCGAACAACTCCTCTCCAGCTGGGCTGACGCTAGATATTTAAGGAGGCCTGCCCCCTGCCAATCCAGGTTGGGGATTGGTAAGGGCTCCTGAAAACACCCCAGACAGCTCCACCTCTTTTACCCACCTTCCTTCTCGAAGCCTCTAGAAGCAGAAGGGATGTAACCGAAAGATGAAACTAGCTGTGAGTCACCAGCCTACTCTAAGCCACACCTAGCCACAGATTAAAAACAAACAGGCCTAGCTTTCAGCTAGGAATGCCTAAATTTACCTGCACTGATAAAAATCTAAACTCTAGCACCTAGCTAAGTAGAGGGTGCTACACTCACCCCCACCAAAAATTAGCTGATTCCTCAGCTGAGGAATTTTGAGAAAAAATGGCTCCTGGACCCAGGAGCAAGGGCATTCCATAATATACATTGGAGGGAAAAAGGTAAATAAATTGAATGGGGGAAACACATGTACAAATAAATATCAGTAGAAAAATGGTTTTGTACAATATATACATTCCTGACTACAGGTCCCTGCAGCTAACAAGAATATCACACAACATAAATTGGTGAGCCAGAACATCTCTTCCTCAGGAGGAATACTCTGCCCACAGAAATAATATGAGAAGAATCTTGACTCCAAGCGGAGGGGATTGAGAGCTGTCCCACCCCATGGATTCCTAAAAAAGAACATAACACAACACAGCATACTACTCTTCAAGTCTATCTTTACACTGTACATGGCTTCTGTTGGGAGGAGGTTAGCATCCTGCCAAACAGAAACGTTGAAGCAACAAAGCACATACATTTCTCTTATCTTGTTCTGTCAGAAGGGGGTTATAACCAGACAACAGAACAATAAAAAAACATATGACAAGGAAAAATGATCACTCCTCTCTGGAATTCCTCATGAGAGGGCCCCCTCCCCGAAAATATGGGTTCCAAAGGGTTAGTGGAGAAAAAAACTTCACTCAAGTGTCCTTGCAACAGCCAGTTCCTCTGTCAGGCACATTGGGTGGCAGGCTAGTTTGTTCCTGCAAGTCAGGAAAAGAAAATAAATAAGCACAGTCTGCTACTCCTGCAGTTTGTGTAGCTTAGCTCCTAGGCATAGAAGCAGGGATCGGGAAATCTCCGCCAATCCCCTTCTGCTACTTCTCTGAGGACCGAGTGGCTCTGCACAGACTGACCCGCCTTGAACACGAGCACTTGATCCTTGTAGATAGCCCAACCAAACCTCTATTCCTCCCAAATTTCCTTTAAAGCGGGTCCAAGCCTCACTGTATGGCACCCGCAATGGCTTGGGGACATGCAAATAATCCCAGATTAGGTCGTCCTCCCATCCTCCCTGGGAGTTCTCTATGACGTCCAAGATCTGGGGAGGAACATAGGGAAAGTCCAGGCCCCACTCCAAGGCTACCCCTCACTGTACTTCCATCTGGAATCGGGAGAATCTGGGCAGCACCCTAGTATTCCCCTTTACTGGCAGGACGCAGGCATTCAGGTCCCGGATGACCCACTGCTGATAGGTGGGCTGGGTGGTGGAGTTGCGTGCTGCTGGTCAGGGTTCCTGCAGCTTGATCAAATCCCACTGCTGGCTCTCGTCCATCTCCTGCCTCAAGGACTTGGGATTCCCCAGTCTCCCACTCCTCTTCGGAACTCTCACAGGGGGACGGCCACTCTGCCAGCCGTTCCAGGGACACACTCGGCTTGCACTCTGGGAAAACCCCAATCAATGACCCGGCCCTCGCTTACCTCATCCAGCTCACCCGGAGACGCACCTCCCTCCAGCAATGGCTTTCCGGATGGGTACCGCAAGGGACTTAGAGCTGGCTGGCTCTTCAGGGGCTGCATCTGGCTCCTACACTGTAGTATTTACAGTCGCCAGGTCCCTGGCCAGGCCACAGGTCACAGTAGTCTTTAAAAAAAAGGGTATATATAGGGCTGTGACTGAACCCTAGTAAAGACCACTGATGTTTTTTTGGGCAAACTCCTGTAAACACATCATTGCAAGTTTCTCTGAACCCTTGGAACCTGTGTCTTTTGCGGCAGCTGCCTTCTGGGACCACTATTTTTCAAGCTGGATTGACCCAGTAGGTGTACACCCATCTGTGTTCAATCCCTCTGGTAAGCCTTTAAGAATATAAGGTGGTGGATCTTCTATCAATTTTTTCACCGAAGTCACTGTATATTATCTTCGCTCTATTTGGGTCACTTCCGGCACTTTCCTTTATGGACTACTAGAATATGATTGTGACTACTATATATGTCATTCATGACAATTCCACTATCTAGTGATTTTCCACTTATACCAATATTGTGTACACACCACGTTTTTGGATTTATATATTATTTATGTTTTATTTTTATGTTTTTTGCATAATGTTTGTACAGTCACTGGCTAACTAAATTCATTATTCTCAGTGTATATATGAGATTCTCATATTTTCAGCACTGCACTTTTTTTATATTGTACACAGCAGTCTTTTCCCTGCTAATGTCCTCTGTTTTCACGGAGGAGTCACCAAGCTTCAACTTCCCTCTGCCTTTAGGGGGATCCTAGGCCCTCTCCGGCCCTCCGGTTCTTCCGCGGCTGCAGTTTACAGAATCCTGATGGCAGGTACACACTGTAATACTGCGGCTCCTGCTGAATGAGTCACAGCCGGGTGAGTGGCTCCCCACAATGACCGGAACGGGCCCATGCAGTGACAACCATGGACAGAATCTGGCACTCTGCACAGAGCAGGCAGAGTTGCTCCGCTCCATCGATCACTCCCAAGGCGAGCCCTCCGCGAGGCTCCAGTCGGACACCAGTTACCACCAGCACCCGCTCCTGCTGATCAGGTGACCACTGTAGAGTGGGCAATAGTCGACCACCCTCCGCCATCTTCCGCTGCCTCGTGGTGTCTGCTAGCAGGAAACTTTTGGTCTCCTCCAGGGCGTTGCACCGCCTGCTCGCTTCCAGACGAGCTGGCGCCAATAGAACTGATAAGAACATTTCTCCCTGGGCACGCTGCTGTAACCCCTTATTAGACAAATTGAAGTTTGTATGCATGCTCATGCTAACAGGACTTGTCCAAGCATGTCGCTTGGCACCGACCGTGCTCAAGCAACTGAAGGTAGGTGACAGCTGAATTGTCCGGTGGTTGCCGCTAGCAACAATAAAGATGGTAGTCAATGCCTCTCTGTAAAGAACTGATATAACATAGTCTCACCCGTAGGTACTCACAGGCTGATTCCGATCAACCTGGGCAACAGTAGACATTCTCAGGTTTACTTTACTGCCTTTAACAGGAGTTTGGAGCAAAAGTTCAAGAAGCCTAGCATCAGCAGAATGCTGGGCATATTTGTAATCCATAGAGAGATGTCCAGTAGTAGCAGAACGCGGGGCATATTTGTAATCCATAGGCGCGGTTACCTGACGTGATTGCCACAGGTAACAGCACATAATGTACAGTTCCTGAATTTAAGTTAGAAAATAGTTTTTGGACATTTGAATGGACTTTACCGGTACCAGAAAGGAATACTATATAGTTTTACAAAATAAATTGATTTATTTCATGTTACAAAATGGATAAAAGTATATGTAGAGTAAAAGCAAGAGAAAAATAGAGCTCTCATTTGTATAACCACAGATATACAGTATAAAAATATAGATTCCCTATTACTGCTGAGTCAAACAAGGTCAACGTTTCACTTTCGCTTCAGGACCTATTTCCATTGACTGCAAGCAAAGGGATTCTGCATGGGAAAGAAAAAAGTATCAAAAACATCATCAAACAGATGACAGATGCAGACAAATCACATATATTAATGTAGACCCCAAAGGTAGTATGGGGACGATGTATATGAGGTGCACTCACATAGCAAATAGAGCCCTCCCATGTACGGCATGCCATGTGCTACCCAGGCGCAATCAGACCAGTGCGACATTCCCTAGATCAGGACGATCAAGAAACACACCTAGTGCCCTGATCTAAGAAGAGGACACAAGAGTAGTAAGAATAAGCCCCCATATTAAAATACGGGGTAAGATGTATATAATATAATAATAACATCATCTTGACATGGTACTCACAAGACCAACAAATCCACAGCAACACTATACCAGGGGGATCATTCCTTTTCCACAGTATCTAGAACCGCCCTCCTATATAGTCCTATCACTAGCATGGACTATATCTCTGGAGGCAACCAAGGTGGGCTTTGTGATTTCTCTCTTATCCAGTGAACCACAGACCTGGGCTCACCGCCTCTTAGAGCAAAAATCTGGATTTCTTGATAACCTTAATGCCTTTTTTGCCACTATGTCCCAGTTGTATGAGGACCCCTCAAGTAAAAGCGACTGCTGAGGCCGCTTTGCACGTTCTTCAACAGGGGCCTAGAGCAGCAGAGGACTATGTGGTGGAATTTAGGCGGTGGAGCTCCGACACAGACTGGAATGACGCTGCCTTGCATTACCAATTCCGCGTGGGGTTATCTGATTCATTGAAGGATGAGCTGGCAGGGGTCGGAATACCCCAAACTTTGGATGAGCTCATCAATCTGTCTGTCCAGATTGACCAACACCTCAGGGAGCGTCACTCCGAGAGATCTGCCAGTCAATTTCGCCCTACCTGGATGCTCCCCAAGGTTCCGAGTTCTCCCAGCTCTCTCGGACAGTCTTTTCCTGCACCAGCCACTCTGGTTCTCGATACCCACGAACCAATACAGCTTGGTCTTCTCCGTCCTTCCCTCACTCCGGAAGAACGTCAGCGCCGACGAGTCAACAATCTCTGCATGTATTGCCGGACACTACGTGAGGTCTTGCTCTAACAAGACATGTAAGGCTCTTCCAATCTCTTCAATGTGTACATCTGCCTTGCCTAATCCTGCTACTCACCTTGTACTCTCCATCATCTTACAGCTACCAGGAAGGGATATCCCAGTCTCGGTCATAATTGACTTAGGAGCTTGCAGCTGTTCTATTGACCTGACCTTCGCTGCCAACCACTACATTCCTCTTCAGCCTAAAACTCGGGGACTTGCTGTACATCTCGCTGATGGTTCCTCCCTTCGTTCCGGTCCTGTCACGCAGGAGACCGTCCCTTTGCTGACCACCATGGGCTCCAACCATCAAGAACTCCTACGTCTGGATGCCATCTCTTCACCTCTTTTTCCCATCATCCTGGGGATGCCATGGTTGCAGGCCCATAACCCTAGCATTCACTGGACCAGTGGGGAAGTCAAGTTTCTCTCCAAATATTTCCAGCAGCACTGTCTACACAATATTCCTGTTAAATCTACCCAGCTCCTCTGCCTGGACAGTGACGCCGAGTTACAGCAGGTGATCCCAGCACCCTTTCATAATTTCCTTGATGTGTTTAGTAAGAAGGGAGCAGAGACTCTTCCTCCTCACAGGCCTTACGATTGCCCGATAGAGCTTTTACCTGAAACGGAAGTCCCCTTTGGGAGGATTTTTCCATTAACAGAGCAGGAGTTGGATACCTTAAAAATCTTCATCGATGAGAACCTGAAAAAAGATTTTATCCACCCATCCACCTCTCCTGGCATATTTTTTGTAGAGAAGAAGGACCATTCCTTATGTCCTTGTATTGACTACCGGGAATTGAACAAGATAACTATCAAAAACCGTTATCCGCTACCCCTAATCCCCGAACTCTTCCAAAGGCTGGGATCCGCAGTAATTTTCACCAAATTAGATCTCCGTGGTGCCTACAATTTAATTCGTATTCGGGAAGGAGATGAGTGGAAAACGGCTTTCCGTACCCGATTCGGGCACTTTGAATACCTTGTTATGCCCTTCGGCCTGTGCAATTCACCAGCAATGTTTCAACATTTTATTAATGAAATTTTCCGTCTCTTCTTGGACTTATACGTTATAGTTTACTTAGACGATATCCTGATCTTCTCCTCCTCAGTTACCGATCATCGCAGGCACGTCTGAAATGTCTTAGCTCGACTCAGACAGCATGGACTTTACGCTAAACCAGAAAAATGTAAATTCGAACTTCAATGCATCCAGTTTCTAGGCCTAATCATTTCTGTCGAAGGTATTAAAATGGACCCCCAAAAGGTATCTGCCATTCTGGACTGGCCCGCTCCCTCCGATAAGAAAGGAGTTCAACACTTCATTGGCTTCTTCAACATTTATAGGAAGTTCATCAGGGGCTTCTCTGCAATAATTGCCCCCATCACCGAATTAACCAAGCAAGGGAACCGTTTCCATTGGTCCCCTAAGGCGCAATCCGCCTTCGAAAAACTCAAAGAGCTTTTCACCTCTGCTTCTATATTGAAACACCCGGATCCTGCTTTACCATTCGTTCTCGAAGTAGATGCTGCAGAGATTGCAGTAGGAGCTGTGCTGTCCCAACAGCAAGGCGCCAAGGCCCTTCTCTACCCAGTGGCTTTTTTCTCACGCAAGCTCTCCACAGCGGAGAGAAATTATGATGTTGGAGATCGGGAGCTTCTGGCCATCAAGGCCGCTCTGGAAGAGTGGCGTTACTTACTAGAGGGTGCTGCACATCCCATTTTGGTCTACACTGACCACAAGAACTTGGAGTACCTTAGAACGGCCAAGAGATTGAAACCACGGCAGGCGAGGTGGGCTCTATTTTTCTCGAGATTTCAGTTCCATATCAGGTACAGACCAGGTACCAAGGTTATCAAACCGGATGCACTATCCCGTATGTTCCTTGATTCTGGCAAATCTTTGCATCCAGACACTATTCTCCCTCGTGAAAATTTTCTATTACTCCAAGGGGATCTTCTATCCCGAATAAAACAAGCCTCCTTGGATTGCACCCTGCTTTCCGGAGATGATGTGAGGGCCCAAGATGGCTTATTCTGGCAGAAGGGCAAAATTGTGGTTCCTGAGGATCTGAGGGGGGCAGTGTTAGAGCTCTGCCATGACCATAAGATGGCCGGACATTTTGGTTTGCTAAAAACGGCAGAGCTGATACAATGCACATTCTGGTGGCCTCAGTTGGCAAGTGACTGTAAAAGCTATGTGGAATCCTGTACTACCTGTGCACGGAGCAAGAATAGCCGGACAAGAGCCTGGGGCATACTAAGACCGTTACCCGTCCCAGAAAGACCTTGGAAGATGATTTCGATGGATTTCATTGTGGAGCTTCTCCAGGCAGAAGGCTTTTCCACCATCTTCGTCGTCGTAGACAGATTATCCAAAATAGCTCATTTTCTGCCTATGAAAGGCATGCCCTCGGCTATGGAAACAGCAAAGATTTTTATCAGGAAAATTGTGGGGCTGCACGGAGTCCCGTCAAGTATTGTGTCTGACCGTGGTGTTCAGTTCACCTCCAGGTTTTGGAAGGCTCTCTGTGGTTCTCTGGAAATCGAGTTGGCATTCTCTTCAGCTTACCATCCCCAGACTAATGGGCAGACGGAGAGAACGAATCAGACTTTGGAGCAGTATCTCCGCTGCTTTTCTACATTCTCACAGGACGACTGGGTATCTCTTCTGCCTATTGCTGAGTTTTCCTACAATAACTCTTTACATTCTGCCATTAAACAAACGCCATTCTTTGCCAATTACGGCTTACACCCGTCTTTCCTGCTCAGTTCTTTACCCGAGTGTGCTATCCCTGCGGTCTCTGAAACCATGGACTTCTTCCTTACCAACAACAAACTCTTGCAGGAAACCATGGCTAAGACCCAAGAGTATAATAAGAAGATGTTTGACAAGAAGAAGCAGGGAGAGCTTATCCTGGAACCTGGCAACCAGGTTTGGTTGTCCACAACCAATCTAAGAATGGCTTGCCCTTCAAGGAAGTTGGGCCCTAAGTTTATGGGTCCGTTCTCAGTTAAAAAGAAAATTAATGACGTAACTTACGAACTCAACTTACCCGGTACTCTGAAGATCCATCCAGTCTTTCATATATCTCTGTTGAAGCCTGTTATCCCCAACACCTTTACTGGCCGAAATACTGATCCACCGGAGCCCATAATTATTAATAACGAGGAAGAGTTTGAAGTAGAGGCTATTCTGGATTGCAGGAAAAGGCACAATCAGATGCAATATCTAATCAAGTGGAGGGGGTATGGACCGGAAGATAATTCCTGGGATTCGGAAAGCAATCTACATGCCAAAGAGCTCTTGAGGGCTTTCAGGAGTGCCCACGCCACCAGATTGGCTCAGTTGGACATCCGGAGGCTGCCCTTGAGGGGGGGCACTTTCAGAGAGTTTCCCAGAGCAGACGCTGTGCTGGTGTGTGTCGGCGTTCGCTGGGGCAAGCTGGCGCACGCGTGCCCGTGCACTCCGTTGCGGGTGCCGGCCTGCAGGCGCATGCGTGTGTGCGTGGGCGCGCACCTGTGCGTGGCAGTGTGCGTGCGCACAGTGCTTGGCACCAATCTGCCTATTTAGGCTGTCAGCACATTTGGCTCGGTGCTGTCCGATCTGCAGCTCACTGTATCCTTGCACCTGCTTACCTGTCTGAACATCTGATCTCCTGATTACCCAGCTTGCCCTTTGGATTATCCCTTTGTCTTCTGCCTGCATCTGACGCCGGCCTGTCTTGACTATGAATCTGCCTGCTCCTCTGTACCACGCTGCTCGCCTGTTGCCGACCCTGCCTGTGACCCGACCTGCCTGCTCCACTCCTGCTCTGCACCTGCTGCCTGTGCTTCAGCTGTCTGGTGATCTCCAAACCACCTTCACTGGGATCCTCCTGCTGCTGACCCACCAGGCCCTCATACCATTCTGTGCTCCCGTGCCTCCTGCCCATACTACCAGGGGTCAGGAACCAGATACGTAAGGGAGGCCTTCCCCTGCTATATCAGGCTCATCGGTCAGGTACGTGGAAGTTTGACAATGTCATTGGGCAGCTAATATAAAGTGCAAGTGCTACAAATAATAATAGAAGAAACTTTGTGTAAACTAATATTGCAATAATTAAAAAACACATAAGTAATTCATCATACAAAATATATTAAAGTGCTCAATAATATATAAAATGTCCATGTAACAGTGAACTAAAATAGTGACATGCTATACCAAATAGCAGTTGGTGCTAATCCAAAGCAGAAGATAGGTGACTTGGTGATAAGATTCTTCAGTGTAAATTATACCTCTGTGCAAGGTGGTCCCTTACATTACCGCCGTAAGGTAACAGCATGAGAAAATACAAAGATGACCAAGTTAATCCGAATTCCTGCCACAGGCCAGTGGGGTTTTTTTCTTTGAATGCCTCAGCAGTAGGTATGAGAAAAATAGGGGAGACACTCCAGGTCCTATATGATGTACAGGAGGGAAAGAAAATGGAGGTCCAGATCGTGTAGTATGTTTAGAATAGGTACGTTTTATTCAGGGCTTTTTTTCAGCAGGAAAGTGGGGGAAAGCAGTTCCGGCACCTCCAGCACTGACTATATGTAATAGTAAGGGGTGCTGGGGTGTGCTGCATGGTCTATTGATGCTGGTTGCTGGGGGATCTATTCTAGATGGAGGGGATCTATTTTTGCAGGGGGGTCTATTGTTGCTGGTGGGGAGCTATTGTTGCTGGGGCTGGGTCTTCTATTGCTTATGGGTCAGTTATTGCTGTAAGAGATCTACTGTTGAGGGATGGGTCAATTGTTGCTGGCTGCTGGAGAGTCTATTGATGTTGGCTGTGGGGAGATCTGTTGTTGCTGCTGGGGGCAATCTGCTTCGGGTGGTCCATTGATGTGGGGGGGGGGGGGCGGGTCTATTGTTGCTGGAGGTAGCTCTATTGTTACTGGCTACAGTGGACCTATTTTACTGTTTTTTCTGTTATCATTAACACATTCCATACAAATTACTGATCAGCACAAAATACTTGGTTCTGTATTTTCTAAAAGGGCAGTATGGGAGGTGGGTAGGGGGTGGAACCAAGAAACGGTGCTCGGAGGTGGGTAGGGGGGGGAGAAAAGGAGGAGTTCCTGCACCTTTCCAGTCCTAGTTTTATTAAAACAAGGAGCCAAATGTATTTACATTAAAAACAAACAAGCAAAGCACAGCACCACAAGCGGCGAGCTCGCAACCTGACGTGTTTCGACGCAAAAAAATGGGGAAAAAATTTATTTTATTTCTTCATTTTCAAAAAACTGTGAGAAAAAATTAAAACTCACCAGGCATCTTACTAATTACCTCCGACTGTTTACTTTCCAACACGGGGTCATTTGGGGGGTATTTGTACTGTCCTGCCATTTTATTTCACTAAGAAATGAGATAGGCCATCAGTACATCAGGACTGATTAATTTTCAAATATACTGTATATATACCATAGTTTGTACATGCTATGACTATAACACACAAATCAATTATTATACACCTTTTGGGATTTTTTTTTACCAAAGACATGTAGAAGAATACATTTTGGCTTACATTTATGAGTAAATTTGTTTTTATTGGTTTTATAACAGAAAGTAGAAAATATAGTTTTTTTCACAATTTTGTCTTTTTTCACTTATATAGCAAAAAAAAAATAAAAATACAGTGTTAATCAAATACCACCAAAAGAAAGCTCTATTTGTGTGAACAAACTTATATAAATTTAATTTGCGAACAGTGTTGCATGACTGCACAATTGGCAGTTAAAGTAGCACATGACCTTGTCATAAAGGGGGTAAAAACTTCTGGAGGTCAAGTGGTTAACCTAAAAGTGAATAATAAATAATAATTGCAGTGCTGAAAATAAATTCTCCAAACATTATATTATAAAGAAGAAAATCAAGCAAAATAGTCCCACTGAACAAGTTGGAATCCTTAGATCAATTCCAATTCCTCCAAAGTGGAATTAGTCCAGAGGTGACTCTAAATCCTCCCTAAATTAGGTAAATTGCAAACTCACCATAGGTAGAGGCTGTCTTATTTAAAAGTGCAGCATAAACACATAAGACAGTGATCTGTGCAATAGCATTTCAATCCTCCAACTTCCAATGGACACTTCCTTTCATCCACTTCTGAGAATGATGCTCACAAAACATCCAACAATAAATAAAAAGGTATAAGGTATAATATTCTTATATGGACAATGTTTTCAAACACCCGTATAAACTGTGCATCAATGTGATAAAGTGCATATCCAAAACTACCTCCACCACACTTATGCAATGCACACTCACCGCCAGTGCATGCTGCCAGATGATGCAGCAGGAAAGCGTTTTAAATAAACAAGATGCAGATAATGATTATACCTTTAAAAGATCACTTCTCCCACTCTTCTCATCCACCAGGGGGTATTATTGTACTCAAATGTCACCACAAGGCAATAAAAACAAAACTGCCATATAGCGTAGCATTTATTACACAATTTATTGCACAATAAGAGCCTCAATAGCATACAGCTTTTATTGGCACATTAATATAACATTAAACTTTAAAAAAGCCACTGGCACTTACATCAAACACCGCCATCCGGTTATCCAATGTGGTGGCGCAACCTCACGCTCTGTATATCGCCCTACACATGCTTCACACTACTGTGCATCCTCAGGGGCCTCCAACCTAAAAGTGACATTTTATTTACATTAAAACTTCAGCCCGGAAGGATTTACTCCCTTCCTGACCAGAGCATTTTTTTGCGATTCGGCACTGCGTCGCTTTAGCTGACAATTGCGCAGTCATGCGACGTTGTACCAAAACAAAGTTCCTGTCCTTTTTTCCCACAAATAGAACTTTCTTTTGGTGGTATTTGATCACCTCTGCGTTTTTTATTTTTTTGCGCTATAAACAAAAAAAGACCGTAAATTTTGAAAAAAAAGCAATATTTTTTACTTTTTGCTATAATAAATATTCCCAAAAAATATCTAAAAAAACAAATTTCTTCCATAGTTTAGGCTGATGTGTATTCTTCTACATATTTTTGGTAAAACAAAATCGCAATAAGAGTATATTGATTGGTTTGCGCAAAAGTTATAGCGTCTACAAAATAGGGGATAGATTTATGGCATTTTAATTTTTTTTATTTTTTTTTACTAGTAATGGCAGTGATCTGCCATTACTAGTAATGCCATGAGTGATTTTTATCAGGACTGCGACATTATGGTGGACAGATCGGACACTTTTGACACTATTTTGGGACCATTGAAATTTATACAGCAATCAGAGCTACAAATAGCCACTGATTACTGTATAAATGACACGGGAAGAGGTTAAGTGCTAGGGGCGATCAAGGGGTTAAGTGTGTTCCCTGGATGTGTTCTAACTGCAGGGGGGATGGGCTCACTACAACATGACAGAGATGATGACAGGAAGCAGTAGATCCCTGTCATGTCACTAGGCAGAACAGGGAAATGCCTTGTTTACATAGGCATCTCCCCATTCTGCCTCTCCTTGCCACAATCGCGGGCCACTGGCGGACATCACGCTCTTGCCGCGCGCCTGCTAGGTGGCAAATTGAAAGGAACGTACAGGTACGCTCTTTTGCCTGCCCGTGTCAGCCATTCTGCCGATGTAAATTGGCATGCAGTAGTCGGCAAGCGGTTAAAGCAGTGGTTTCCAACCTTTTTGAAACCAGGGACTGGTTTAATGGCAGCAGATTTTCCCAGGGACCGGGGGGGGGCTTTGGTGGTTAGGTCGGGGGATGGGATATTCACGGAGTCTGTGCTCAGCCCCCTTCACACTACAGCCTCCCTTTACAGCACAGTACCCACTTTATATCAGTGTCCACAGTTCCCCTTCACATCACAGCACCCATTTACATTACAGTGCCCCTTTACAGTGCAGTCCCCTTTACACCACAGTGCCCCTTTACATTAATGTAAAGAGGGCACTGTATCATAAAGGGGGGCAGTGATGTAAAGGGGTCTGCACTGTTAAAGGGGGCACTATGATATAAAGGGGCTTTTACTGTAAAGGGGCACTGTAATGATTACAATGCCTCTTTACAGTGCAGTCCCCTTTATATTACAGTGCCCCTAGCAATCACAGCCTCCATCACAGTCCCCCTACAGTCTGCCCCCTCCTCCATTTCCTCTCTAACATCACACATCTCTAATCTCTGCCTCCCCTGCTTAGGACTCTTACCTTTGGCAGGGCTGAGGCTGAGATCAGTCCACGTGTCCTCTCTGGGCTCCCCCACCCACCAGAAACAATGTCATCCTATCAGCAGGGCAGGGGGTGGGAGAAGCTCTCCATTACTATATTCAGCTGCTCCCACCCCTTGCCCTGCTAATAGGATGACATTGTTGGCTGGGCAGGTGAAGGAGAGGACACACGGGTATGGCCGCACAGCATTAGGTGAGCTGCGACCGCGGTCTGCAATAGCCCTGTGCAAACCATGATCAGTGCTCATCTCCTGCTGTGCAGCCTGGTCATCAACAGGCTGCGGACTGGCACCGGTCCATGGCCCAGGGGTTGGGGACCCCTGCATTAAAAGATTGCGCCACCAAAAAGTAATGTGTCGGTTTTTGGTGTTATGAATCAGGCAGCCATGGACAATCAAGTAAACTTTTTTTTTAAAGATATTTTTATTAAACTTTTGTGTCAACATACACATACAAAAGGTAGAAACTTTGATGATTCACAGCATTATAATATTACATATGCACACTGAAGTGCATAATAAACAGTTTTTATTTATCATGTCTCCTGTATTCACCAATATGAATTACCATGAAAGTACAGTATATATTTCTTTGATTGTATGACCATCAGGTGGTTGTGTGCCCAGTTTTTGTATATTTCCTCTGTTGGGGCCACTACCTATCTGGCTATTTGTCTCGTGGAAGGATTAACGGGCTGGCCAGCTATTTATTCCAGATTTTGTAAAAGGTTTTGGTTTTTTTCCTAACCCCGAATGTAAGTTTATATAATGCCGCGTACACACGAGCGGACTTTATGGCAGACTTTGCCCGGCGGACTTTTCGACGGACTTTACGACGGACTTTCTGAATGAACGGACTTGCCTACACACAATTAACCAAAGTCCGTCGAATTTGTACGTGATGACGTACGACCGGACTAAAATAAGGAAGTTCATAGCCAGTAGCCAATAGCTGCCCTAGCGTGGCTTTTTGCCTGTCGAACTAGCATACAGACGAGCGGACTTTTCGACCGGACTGGAGTCCGTCGGATAGATTTGAAACATGTTTCAAATCTAAGTCCGTCCAACTTTTGAGAAAACAAAGTCCACTGGAGCCCACACACGATCGAATTGTCCGACGAAATCCCGTCCGCTGGGCAAAGTCTGCCGTAAAGTCCGCTCGTGTGTACGCGGCATAAGGGTATTGCATCATTGATCAGTTGTAGCCACAGAGATTTTAGAGATGTCTTTGACCCCTTCCATGACAATAGTATGGTTTTCCTCTCATAAAAGTGAAGGATACGAAGGAGCCTTTTGACATGGGTTGAAATGTGGAGATCCCCAAAAATTCCCAGCAGGCAATTCTTGCGGTGCAGAATGTTTGGGAGGCCTATTGCTGATGAGATGAAAGTCCCCACTTCTGTCCAAAAGTGATGGACTATTGAGCAGGTCCAGAAACAATGTAAAAAATCTGCCTCTTGGCCACAGCCCCTAAAGCATTATGCTGTATGTGTTACTCCCAGTTTATTTAACCTAGCAGGGGTTAGGTAGGAGAGATGAAAAATGTTAACATTATTGATGCAGTACCAAGATGATATCACTGACGTTTTGTATGTTTCGCTAAATTCTGGCCAGTCTTCTTCAGAAAGTGTAGAGTCCATAAGGGTCCATTTTGTTTGGGCCATTCGCAATCTGGGGATGCTATCAGTCATGAGAGTAGCGTAGTATGTGGAGATGAGCTTAGTGGGATCAGGGTGTCGCAGTACTTTTTCTAACTGAGGTACAGCTATAGGATTACCCAACGAGACAAATTGGGCACGTATAGCATGCTGGAGTTGGTAGTAGAAGAAAATATATGAGCGTGGTAAATCAAAGTCAGCCCACATTTGTTGGAGGGATTTAAATCCCTGTGAGTCATATAGATGGCACAGGTATTTAACTCCTTTGCTGTACCACCGTTGAGGGTCAGGCAAAGAGTACAGTTCTTTATAGTTAGGTTTAACCACAGAGGGTTATTAGGGGACTTCAACCATGGTTCTTTTGTAATGTTAAAGATAATCATTTTAAACAGAGATAGCAAAGTATTTAGCATAGTTGTGCCTGGGCAAGCTGGTGCCCGGCCTCTGTATATGATATTATGGAACGTCTCCAATGAGGAGGCAATGGCTTCTTCAGTGAATACAGGCGTTAGCTGAAGCAGGGTGTAGCCAGTCGTGAATATGCACCAGTTGGGAGGCTAAATAATATAGATAGAAGTTGGGGAATGCTAATCCCGCCAAGTGGGCCGGTAGCCGTAGTGTCTCCAATGCCACTCTAGGAGACTTACCATTCCACAGAAATGCAGTGCATAGGGCGTAAATCCGTTTAAAGATAGATCTAGGTATCCTACATGGTGCATGAGCTAGGATATATGACAATTTGGGTAAATAGATAATTTTCAGGACGTTAGCCCTTCCCATTAAATCTAAGGGAAGGTCCATCCATTGTTTAGTCTGAGCTAATAGTTGGGTCAGCAAGGGACACAAGTTGTTTCCAATATATGTGGATAAGGGTAATTGCACTATGACCCCTAAGTATCTTGTAGTTTGGAGTCCGGGTGTATCTGCACCGCTTCATCTGGGTCCAGGGGAAAAAGGTTAGATTTGTCCCAATTCACCCTGAACCCTGAGTATTCACCAAATGTATCTATTTCTAGTAACAGTGTCTTTAATGAGTCCTGAGTGTCAGCTAGGTATACTAAGGTGTCATCCGCATATAGCGACATCTGCTCTTCTATAGTTGCGATGGGAGGACCTTTCCCATCTCATCCTGTTGAGAGCAGCGAATGCATACTGCCAGCGGCTCCATGGCCAGAGAAAATAGGAGGGGCAACAGCGGGCACCCCTGCCTAGTGCCCCTAGTAATGGAGAATGTGTCTGTAGTGCAAGAATTAACTCGAATGCGAGCCTGTGGTGAGGCGAAAAGGAGTCTTATCCGAGCAACAACACGGGGGGGCAAAGCCATACCACCATTGTAGCACCTGCAAAAGATAGGGCCATTCCACGCTATCAAAGGCCTTACACGTGTCTAGGGATACAATAGCTCAGGTAGGTGTACAGTCGTGTGGATATTAAAGATTTTGAAATAGTCTACAAATGTTCATTCTTGTAGATCTGCCAGGTATAAAGCCTCCTTGATTGTATCTGACCAATTTCACAGCTACGGTATTCAGACGGTTGGCCAGTATTTGGACGAGGATCTTAACATCCACATTGATAAGAGAGATTGGGCAATATGAGTCGCATTTAAGTGGATCTTTGCGTGGTTTTAGTAGTAAAATAATCAGGGCTTCCCTCATCGTGGGGGGAAGAATTCCAGCTGTTTTGGCTTCATTATATGTTTTAAGAAGAGTGGGGCAAAGTAAGTGCTGAAATTGGGAGTAACATTCAGCAGGGAAGCCATCAAGCCCTGGTGTCTTATTTGCCAGCAGTTGCAAAATGGCCGGTGCGATTTCCTCAACAGAGAGAGGTGCCTCTAAATCTGTACTATCTTCCTCTGAGAGGGAGGGGAGTGATATTTGGTCCAGGTAGTCACTAATGCTGCATACACATGACTGGACTTTCCGGCAGTAAAGGTCAGATGGAATCATTCCGTCGGACATTTCGATCGTGTGTGGGCTTCATCAGACTTTTTCTTTCTAAAATTCTGATGGACCTAGAAACAGAACATGTTTCAAATCTTTCCGAAGGACTCAATAGCTATCGGGAAAACCGTTCGTCTGTATGCTAGTCCGACGGACCAAAAACGACGCAAGGGCAGCTATTGGCTACTGGCTATTGAACTTCCTTTTTTTAGTCCAGTCATACGTCGTCACGTTCTAAACGAACTGACTTTGGTGGGATCGTGTGTAGGCAAGTCCGTTTCAGTAGAACTCTGTCGGAAAGACTGTCAGAGTCTACTCTGATGGAAAGTCTGGTCGTGTGTACGCGGCATAGTTGGAAATCTGTGTATTTTGCTCTCGATGAGTACAAGTTTTTATAAAGGACCAGAAATGTCTCCATGATGTCTCTAGGGGCGTCACTAATTAGTCCTTGTGCAGTCAAAATTCTGGAGATGGGGGAGCGTTCAGGTCTGGTCAGATAAGCTAAGAGATGGCCAGCCTTGTTACCGTGCTCAAATGATTTCTGTGTGGCATCTAGCATTTTTTGTGTAAGGTCTAATAAGCTCATATTTTCTGCGGCACTGTAACCAAGCGTTAAACTGGGATCAGATGTATAGGTAGTTTCTGCGGATGTCATTTCAGCCTCCAGTTCCACAGTATATTGTTGGGTATTTTTATGTAGAACGCCAGTGATAGACATAAAGGTACCCCACAACGTGGACTTAAAAGCCTCCCATTCGGTAAGCGAGTCCGCTGTACCAGTATTTTCGGTCCAGTAGTTCACTATACTCTTTCCACATTCTCCCTGTACTATCTCATCCTCCAACTAGTATGAGTTCAGGCGCCATACACTCGGGCCATTTCCAGGGAGGAGAAGGAGATCCACCGCCAAAGTAGCATGGTCTGACACTCCCCTAGGTAAGTAAGTTATGGCAGATACCACCGGAAGAGTATCCTGTGTGCCAAATGCCAGGTCTATCCGGGACATGGTACGGAAAGAGTCCGAATGGCAGGAAAATTGGCACTCATCCAGATGTTTCCACCTCCATATCTCGGTAAGTCCATGTACCTGAGCCCAGTCAGTAAAGGAGTGGTAGGATCTGTCCCCGCCCCGAGACGGTCCATGGCTGGGCTCATTACTGCATTAAAGTCACCTATAAATAACAATGGGCCTGGAGGCCTAGACAATAGCATAAGCAACAGTTTTACCAACACATCTGCGGAGAATGGGGGGGGTTACATAGACTGTTACTAAGGTAAAGGTTACTGAGGCAATCTAAATCATGAGGACTACATATCTACCTTCTGGGTCTGTTTTTATCTGCACCACCTCTGCATGTAGAGATATAGCCAGCAAAACTGAGACCCCTCTGGAGTAAGCCGTATGAGTAGATTGATTCAGCCAGGGCCGCCTGAGGGACCTTGTTTTAGAATAAACCAAATGTGTTTCCTGGAGACAGATAATGTGGGAACGCTGCTTATTAAGGACCGAGAACACTAGGGAGCGCTTCTGAGGCAAGTTCAGTCCTCTGTTGTTTCAGGAAATTATTTTTAGCGGTCTAGCCATGACACAGTAATCAGTATAAGGTATATATCCCGAGGGCTAGTGGCACAGGTGCACTATTGCATGCCATGCTGTTCGGGGTATATACAACCAGAGACATACAATAACAGGCATAAGGCACAATTCAAGTTAGAGCAGCACAAATACATATGAAAACCCAAAGTGCAAAAACAGAAAGTGTTCAAAAACCTGGCCAAAAATAAGGTCAGCCAAAAAGAGAAAAAAATTGGAAGTTCCTGAAAAACCCTGTACCCCCTTCCCCACTCGGCCATCCCAAACATAGCAAGCCTTGGATACCTGAATATGGAAAAAAAAAACTTCACTTAAGTGAAGAGAGAACTGTTCCGTGGCCTCGCCACTAACTGGTGAGGGGGGGTTTGTGGTGTCTGGTGTGGCTCCAGAACCACAAAACAGGAGATGAGAAAAAAATGCCTCAGCATTGAAGCGGTCCGGCTTCAGGATAGTCAACATTTGCTGTTGAGGGGATGCAGGAAGGATATAATAACATATTAACATCTTCAGCAAAGTGGATTTGGCCTCAGTAAATGAAAGGGTTTTGATCTGAACTGCAAAAATTAACAAGGGTTTGCCTGGATCAACCAGAATTAAGTACTAGTAAGTATAAAAGGTAATACTGAGTGAGTATATATCATTCATCCAAATGAGCCTAGTAGGATGCAGTTCTGGTTGCCCTAATTGCATGCAGAAAAGACTAAGAGAATAAAGTTCTCTTAAGAGGGCCAAGACAGAACACTAAGGTAAATACAAACTGGCTTTATTAGTACAAAAAGATTCCACAACAAATTAAACAAAAAAGAGGGCAAAGATAAATGGCTGACACAGACCGTTTAAAACTAAGACAACGCTGCCAAATGATTAAAAACATAGGGAGCCGCAGCTGCACATCCCACACACACACCAGATATTCACCACTTACATACACTATTGATGGAATAATTTGGCTGTAAATCAGGAATGGATATAGAAGTTCTTTGTCGACATAGTATTCCTGTAAATAAACTCCCATTAGTAAAGTTCATCAAACACAAACCAAATATGTGGTATGCTGGTTTCGCGGGTAGATGACCTGAATATACTGATCTTGTTTGAATGAAAATAACAATACAGCGGGGTCATTCCATTGTAGAAGCACAGACCCTCAGCATAAGTTAATGATCAGGTAATGCAGCAGGTGAAGCAAGCAGCATGGCTAAAAAGTTCATAATCATCAGATAAGAAAAGCAGAGGCAGCAGATAAATATTCATGCAGAAATCAGCAGGGGGAGTGCTATATTCAGTTGGGACGCATCTATACATATACTGAGTGGGATATGGATACTCTCACCAACTGTAAGGAGTCCGTCATCCACCAATAGCATTACTCTACCCCTGGAAGACTGTAGCCAAGAGCACCGCTCCACATTGGCTAGTGGTTGTATTCGACCGGGGAGAAAGATCCCTCGTTGTGTGGTCGTTGCCTCCGTATGATTCCGCGTGTATCCGGAGAAAGGAACAGCTGTCAGCTGTTTCTTCCATGCTGACTTTCAGGTCAAATCAAAGAGTGGGAGCGGTTCCCTGTGACGTGCTGATGTCACGCTGCTGACGCGTTTCACCAGCCAATGGACGCTGGTTTCTTCAGAGCAGGGAGGAGTCGGAGAAATAAGTTTAAATACGCTAAAGAAGATGTAATTCCTATCAATAACCACTAGATGTCATCCGAATCAACTCTCAATACAGAACATTCAGCAAAAAATACTTGAAAAGTGCACTGACATAATGATAACAAAAGGAATTTATTAACAATGACGGCAGTGATGGAGAGAGTAGATCAACATTATTAGGAGTTAAATTACCAGAGAACAAAGGAAAATAAGTCTACTCCATCTAAACAATGGAAATGTATTATAAGCATCAAAGATTAAATGGTGCCATAATCAGCCGGAAGTAGACAGAAATAGATAAGTAGGAACTAAGAGCTAAAACATTAGATTACCCCAGTTATAACTTTTCTAAGAAAGGCTGTAGACTGCATTCAGTGTTTAACCCTTTGGGTACCATAGAGTCCAAATAATACGTCCAAATCTTCTCCTTTTGGAGAAGAATGGTATCAAAGTCTCCCCTCCTAGGGGGCAGATTTAACACATAAATTCCCTTAACTATCAGGCCTTTTGGGTCACCATTTTGAAATTTGGCAAAATGCAGGGGGATCGGGCGATCATCTTCCTTCTTCTTAATACTACCAATGTGTATGCCAATCCTAATGCGGAGTTGGCGTTTAGTTTTGCCTATATATATTTTGTTACAGGGGCAAGTAAGCATATAAATAACCAGTGTGGTTGAACAATTAATGAACTGTTCAATTGTATAGTTTTTACCTCCGCATGGATTGGCGAACACATCGGTTTGGTCTTCGTACTTGCAAATAGTGCAATGTCCACAGGCATGCATACCTGGGGGTGGTTTAGACCTGGTGAGCCAATTCTCACTTATGGTCCGCGTGTATTCAGAATGAACTAGAACATCACCCAGATTACGTGCTCTTTTAGCAGTTAGTAAGGGTCTTGGACTAACTATGTTGGCAATTAGTGGGGCAGATCTCAGAATATGCCAGTGTCTATTAAGGAACTCCTGGACCTTAGTCAATTGAGAACCAAATCTAGTGATGATCCTAGGGAAATCCTGCTCAAGATTATTGGGCTGCAAGGCCTTTATCTATGTGATAAGGAGATGTTCACGTTTCTTCTTTAATGCATTGTTTCTGGTCTTTTTAAGAGAATAGTGCAAATATCCTCGCTGTCTAAATCGCTAGTACATCTCACGTGCTTCATTTTGGAATTGTTCATTCTCAGAACAGTTCCACCTTATTCTCAGAAATTCTACTGTGGGTATCCCGTTAATAAGAGATTTAGGATGGTGGCTCTGTGCTAAAAGGAGGGTATTAGCTGCTGTCTCCTTACGAAAGGGGCTTGTTGTGATCCTTCTTCCAGATCTAGTGATTTGCAGGTCAAGGAATGAAAGTGTGTCAGCATGGTAGGAGTAGGTCAGATGTATGTTTCTTTCATTGAAGTTTAGTTGAGACATAAAGTCCACAAGCTGTTCAGCTGAACCCACCCATACCATGAGAACGTCATTGATGTACCTCAGCCACAAGCGACAATGAGGTACATCGAGGACTTGTAAACAACCTCCTCCTCCCAGAGGCCCAGGTGGAGGCACGCATAGGAAGGCGCCCAGGGTGCACTCATGCTGGTGTCTCTCACCTGTTGGTAATATTTGCCCAAGAATTTAAAAAAAATGTTATTTAGTATGAATTCAAGTAAATCAACAATAAATTCATTGTGGGCCCCCAACATGGGGTGATGATAGTCCAAAAAAGATTTTGTGGCAGTGATACCCCACTGGTATGGCATCAGACGGAAGGGAGAATAGTGATAGTTTGGAAAGTACATCTCTGCTGTTACAAAAAAATGATGGTCGAGTACTCACCAAATCCCTAATCATTGAGTCCACATATTTGCCAACTTTCCCTAAAGGGCCTTTAATAGCAGAAACAACCGGCCTACCGGGGGGGCGTGTTAGGGATTTATGCAATTTAGATATTATATAAAAAGTTGGAATAGTGATGTCCTCAGCTCTAATAAAAAGGTGCTCCTTTTTGGTAAGGAGGCCTGCTTCCATACCAACTTTAACCATCTCAATACAGTGCATTTTAACCCCCTTCCTGCCCAAGCCATTTTTCAGCTTTCAGCGCTGTCACATTTTGAATGACAATTGCGCGGTCATACAACACTGTACCCAAATGAAATTTTTATTATTTTTTCCCCACAAATAGAGCATTATTTTAGTGGTATTTGATCACATCTGCGGTTTTTATTCTTTGTGCTATAAACAAAAGAAGAGGGACAAGTTTGAAAAAAGCACAATATTTTTTTACTTTTTGTTATAATAAATATCCATTTTTTTTTTTCCTCAGTTTAGGCCGATACGTATTCTTCTACATATTTATGGTAAAAAAAATCTCAATAAGCGTGTATTGATTGGTTTTCACAAAAGTTATAGTGTCTACAAAATAGGGGATAGGTTTATAGCATTTTTATTATTTTTTTTTTTTACTAGTCATGGCGGTGATCTGAGATTTTTATTGTGACTGCGATATTGTGGCAGACACATCGGACACTTTTGACACATTTTTGGGACCATTCACATTTATACAGCGATCCGTGCTATAAAAATGGACTGATTACTGTATAAATGTGACTGGCAGGGAAGGGGTTAACACTAGGGGTTGATCAAGGGGTTAACTGTGTTCCCAGGGAATGTTTCTAACTGAAGGGTGAGGGGACTCACAAGGGGAGGAGACCGATCTGTGTTGCTCTGTACTGAGAACACAGATCGGTCATCTCCCCTCTCTGACAGGATGTGGATCTGTGTGTTTACATACACAGATCCACGTCCTGCCATGTTACCGGGCAATCGCACGTGCCCGGCGGACATGGCGGCCACCGGGCACACGCATCGGGTGCCCAGTGACACGGTTGCAGTCGGCGGCGCGCGAGCCCCCTGGTGGGTAGGGAAGGCGAGGGCGTCATATGACACCATCCCAGAACGAGAGCCGCGCCGCCTCGCCGTCATATGACAGCAGGCGGGCGGCAAGCGGTTAAGTTTGGTGTTTAGGGTGTTGACCAAGGTGAGAAATGGGGTCTGGGTGAGTCTTTTATAGGTGGAATTATCACCAAGTAGCCTTAGTGTTTCATCCTCATAAAATGTTTCACTTAATAAGACCACATTGCCACCTTTATCACTTTTTTAAATCACCAAATGAGGTGCTTCTTCTTATTCATGTAGAGCCTTTCTATCAGAGCTGGATAGATTATTAGGTCCAATCCAATCCCAATTCACCCTCCCCAGGTCCTGTTTAACCTGATCTAAGAACACTTGGAGCCACTTATGTTTAGACAAAGTTGGCATTTTAGTGGATCTGATTTTAAGGTTAGATTTCCTACTTAGTGGATGATTTGTTTCCACTTCATAATCACTGCCCTCGTTCTCATCCAGCAGTGACAAAAGGTTATCAATGGCCTCCCTCTTGTCCTTGTCTAAATTGGATTCTAGGGTTAGTGTGTTATCAGGACCTCTAGAGTGCCATATTTTAAAGAGAACTTTCCTAAGGCTGGGTTCACACTGCTGCGGTGCGGGAACGCAGCGAATTTACTGCGGGTTCCCGCACCGCACCAACTCGCACGGCAGTTCACACTGCCATATGCGAACTGCTGGGGAGTGTCATACAATGTTAATGACACCCCCAGTTCAGCCCGCATATTGCAATGCGAACTGACAATTCGGACACTTTCGGATCGCATAGGTGTGAACACCCATGCGATCCGATTTTGGTCCGAACAAAAAAAAGGGTCCTGTGCGAGTTTGGACCGAATGCGGTGCGATATCAGCCATACTATCTGTATGGCTGATATCGCACAGCACAGACATCGCATGTGATGTGAACAGCAGTGCGCTGCGAATCACATGCGATGTCTGCAACGGCAGCAGTGTGAACCCAGCCTAAGACAGAAACTGATGTCTTTGAAAACTTCAAACTCATTCATGGGAGAAGTGGGAGAGAAGGAGAGTACTTTCTTTAAAAGTCTTATATGGTTGTCTTTAAGCTGAAAATCAGACAAATTGACAATACTAAGGTCCACAGAAGAAGCACTGGACAAATCATTCAGTGCCTCCTCTGGTTCCTTAATCTCCCACTTCGTCGACTCTGAGTCGTGTCCCTGTCTCTTCCTCTTCCTTCTATGTTTCCTTTGCCTCCTTCCTTTACAAGACTCTTGGCCACTACTTGTTTTGGATCCTCCACAGTCGTGTTGCCCTCGAGTTCCTCTAAAAAAGTGACCGATTTTTTGGAAATATCTTTATCAAGGTCACTATCTGAAGAGGAACCTGTCCTACTTTTCCTAGAGCATTGTGAATGTCTAGAATTCCTAGATAGAGACCTACTTCTATTTTGTATAGTGGAATTAAATATATCTCAAACTTTCCCAATCAGCAACGTTCTGTCTAAACTTTTCTTGTTTTGTGTATCTTAAATTTTTTTGTATTCTCTCTATTTCTTTTTTGATGAACTCATTATTTTTATCAAAGTCTAGGTTGTCTTTATGAGGTTCCAGGGATCTGGCACTGATTTCCAATTCCTCACGAATCTCCTGAAGTTGTGCTTCTTCTTCTTCAGGGACAATAATTCTCATCAGTGCCAAACCTCTGTTCAAACATTCTTCCTTCCACACTTCTAAGAATCTAGGAGCATGGAGGTGCTCAGCAGGGACAATTCTTTCTCTAAGACCTCTTGGGATAATTTTATTTGAGATATGTTATTTCAATGAAGAAATATCCCATTTTCGGTTTAGGAATTTTATCATGAGCTTTTTATGACTTTTAAATAATTTGCGGATTGATTTCCCTTCTGTGTCACGACTTTCTCCACCTATAGAAAATGCTGTATTAATCTCATTATCAAGATCGTAATCAATCATATATGCCATATGTGCACTTAAAAAGTGTGGTCTGTGAAACAACCATCTATCAATGGCTAAATAAAGTAATAGGTATAAGTGTTGTGGCGGGATCGCTAAAAGCAAAGAAAGGACAGAAATCGTCCCAAAAACATGCAAAAATTAACGAGGGTTTGCCTGGATCAACCAGAATTAAGTACTAGTAAGTATAAAGGGTAATAGCGAGTGAGTATATATCATTCATCCAAATGAGCCTAGTAGGATGCAGTTCTGGTTGCCCTAATTGCATACAGAAAAGACTAAGAGAATAAAGTTCTCTTAAGAGGGCCAAGACAGAACACTAAGGTAAATACAGACTGGCTTTCTTAGTACAAGATTCCACAACAAATTAAACAAAAAAGAGGGCAAAGATAAATGGCTGACACAGACCGTTTAAAACTAAGACAACGTTGTCAAATGGTTAAAAACATAGGGAGCCGCGGCTGCACATCCCACACACACACACAGATATTCACCACTTACATACACTATTGATGGAATAATTTGGCTGTAAATCAGGAATGGATATAGAGGTTCTTTGTCAACATAGTATTCCTGTAAATAAGCTCCCAGTAGTAAAGTTCATCAAACACAAACCAAATATGTGTTATGCTGGTTTAGCGGATGGATGACCTGAATATACTGATCTTGTATGAATGAAAATAACAATACAGCGGGGTCATTCCATTGTAGAAGAACAGACCTTCAGCATAAGTTAATGATCAGGTAATGCAGCAGGTGAAGCAAGCAGCATGGCTAAAAAGTTCATAATCATCAGATAAGAAAAGCAGAGGCAGAGGCAGCAAATGAATATTCATGCAGATATCAGCAGGGGGAGTGCTATAGTCAGTTGGGACGCATCTATACATTTACAGAGTGAGATATGGATACTCTCACCAACTGTAAGGAGTCCGTCATCCACCAATAGAATTACTCTACCCCTGGAAGACTGTAGCCAAGAGCGCTGCTCCACATTGGCCAGTATCTGTATTCGAAAGATCCCTCGTCGTGTGGTGATTCCGCGTGTATCCGGAGAAAGGAACAGCCGTCAGCTGTTTGTTCCGTGCTGACTTTCAGGTCAAATCAAAGAGCGTGCGGTTCCCTGTGACATGCTGACGTCACGCTGCTGACGCGTTTCACCAGCCAATGGATGCTGGTTTCCTCAGAGCAGGGAGGAGTCGGAGAAATGAGCTTAAATAGATGTAATTCCTATCAATAACCACTAGATGTCATCCAAATCAACTCTCAATACAAAACATTCAGTAAAAAATACTAATACTGAATTAATACTGAACTAACATAATGATAACAAGAGGAATTTATTAACAATGACGGCAGGGATGGAGAGAGTAGAACATCATTAGGAGTTAAATTACCAGAGAACAAAGGGAAATAAGTCTACTCCATCTAAACAATAGAAAATTTATTATAAGCATCAAAGATTAAATGGTGCCATAATCAGCCGAAAGTAGACAGGAATAAATAAGTAGGAACTAGGAGCTAAAACATTAGATTGCCCCAGTTATCACTTTTCTAAGAAAGGCTGTAGACTGCATTCATTGTTTAACCCTTTGGGTACCAGAGAGTCCAAATAATACGCCCACATCTTCTCCCTTTGGAGAAGAATGGTATCAAAGTCTCCCCTCCTAGGGGGCAGATTTAACACATAAATCCCCTTAACTATCAGGCCTTTTGGGTCACCATTATGAAATTTGGCAAAATGTAGGGGGATCGGGCGATCATCGTCCTTCTTTCTAATACTACCGATGTGTTCCCCAATCAACAAGTGGTTATTGATAGGAATTACATGTTCCATAGCCTATTTAAACGTATTTCTCCGACTCCTCCCTCCTCCCTGCTCTGAAGAAACCAGCGTCCATTGGCTGGTAAAACGCGTCAGCACGTCACAGGGAACTGCCCGCTCTTTGATTTGACCCGAAAGTCAGCACGGAACAAACAGCTGACGGCGGTTTCTTTCTCCAGATACACGCGGAATCATACGGAGGCAACCACCACACAACGAGGGATCTTTCTCGCCGGTCGAATACAGTCACTGACCAATGTGGAGTGGCACTCTTGGCTACAGTCTTCCAAGGGTAGAGTAAAGCTATTGGTGGACGACGGACTCCTTACAGTTGGTGAGAGTATCCATATCTCACTCAGTATATGTATAGATACGTCCCAACTGACTATAGCACTCCCCCTGCTGATATCTGCATGAATATTCATCTGCTGCCTCTGCTTTCCTTATCTGATGATTATGAACTTTTTAGCCATGCTGCTTGCTTCACCTGCTGCATTAACTGATCATTAACTTATGCTGAGGGTCTGTGCTTCTGCAATGGAATGACACCGCTGTATTGTTATTTTTATTCATACAAGATCAGTATATTCAGGTCATCTACCTGCTAAACCAGCATAACACATATTTGGTTTGTGTTTGATGAACTTTACTACTGAGAGTTTATGTACAGGAATACTATGTTGACAAAGAACTTCTATATCCATTCCTGATTTACAGCCAAATTATTCCATCAATAGTGTATGTAAGTGGTGAATATCTGGTGTGTGTGTGGGATGTGCAGCTGTGGCTCCCTATGGCTCCCTACGTTTTTAACCATTTGGCAGCATTGTTAGTTTTAAACGGTCTGTGTCAGCCATTTATCTTTGCCCTCTTTTTTGTTTAATTTGTTGTGAAATCTTTTTGTACTAATAAAGCCAGTTTTATTTACCTTAGTGTTATTCTGTCTTGGCCCCCTTAAGAGAACTTTATTCTCTTAGTCTTTTTTGATCTGAAATGGTTCAACTTGAACAGGTTGTAAACATTAAGGTTCTATTTCTGGAACCATTAGGAAAGGGGGTTGCACTTTTCCTCAGGATTGAAAAACAACTGTGGGTGACATGGTGTATGGGCCCCCTTTCTTCCCATAGACATGGTGAGCGGTGAAACCATAAACAGATAAAGATATGCAGGGAGCTCAGTGACTTGTGTTCAAACTGCTCTGCGTCGTCGTGGTACATTACCATACCGGTCATTCAGCCACCCCATGGCCTCTTTAGGGTTGGTGTAAAAGTGAGCCTTGCCATCATGGATAATGCGTAATGCGCATGGCAAAGGGGAGACCATCTGTGCTTAGGCGATTTTTTACTGCTGAGAAGGAGATGTGTTGTAGCTGAACATCAGCTGAAAAGTCAGGGTAAACTGAAATGGTGTTTACATTATACTTCAATGGGCCTTTCTCTCGTGCAAGAAGCAAAATGGCAACTTTGACTTGAAAGTTAAGGATCCGTGCGATTATGGAGCGTGGGGGAACTCCAGAAGGAGGGGGACACGGGGAATGCGATGTGCACGTTCAATAACATAGGGGAAGGAGGGTGCATCTGTCTCAAAAATATCCCTCAGCCAGGTATATAGGAATTTTTCGGGGTGAACCCCACAAAGCGGAGATTGTTCCTACGTGAACGATTTTCCAAATTGTCTATTTTTGTGCGGAGGGCCACCAGTTCACCCGTTTGATCTCTCACATTAACAGTTAAGGGGTGTACTACATCCTCCATGGAGCTGATATGTTCCTCTGTAACACCCATTCTGTCCCTCAGATTTTTCACATCTTGTTTCAGTAAAGAGAAATCCATGCAGATGGATGCAATTTGTGAAGTGAGGGAGGCCTTACTGTGACAGGACGGCCCGTGGAACCAAGAATCCCTTGGAAAGGTTGGGAAACCCATGTTTCAGCTCCCCATGCATCTCTTATGTCTAAGTCACCCTGTGCCATCGATGGCACACTGTGACTGAGAAAATATATCTTGTATTACTTAAAATGGGACAGTAATATTTATCCACAATATCTCCCAGGATATATGTAAAGACTATTCTTGGTTTGTTTGATTCTGAACTCAACATGTTAGTTGAGAGAGCTGATCACATTGGCCTCTAGAACTGGGTAGGAGCCGGACAGTCTACTCCTACTATAGTTTGTTGCCTACTAGGCTGAGGAGGGGGGGATCACTGTTTGTATTGTTAATTGTAATTAGCTCCTGCTGTTGTGAGAAGGTGTCCTGTGTTTATACTAATGTGTGAAGCTCGTTGACAACAAGTCTGACCTGTAGTGAAATCCTGATGAATCATAACAATGCTCAGGAGGGCACGGAGTCACATTGGCTGCTTTAAGGGATTAGTTAATTAGCTCATGTTAATTCTGTTTCTGGTTACAGATGTATTGTTCGAGTAATATGAGCAGGAGGGGGGACGTCCTCTTCTACTGTATATAAGACTTGTATTTTGGTTCTAATAAAACAGTCCATGGTCAGCAACTAAACAAGTACTGTCTTGTGATTGGTTGGAATATCTGATATCTATATTCAGACTGGGAGGAAGTGGTATATGATGAAAGCACTCAAGCAGAGTGTGGGGTGTTTTGTTACATTGGTGGCAAGCAGTGGGACGCTTCCTGCAGTTTGGGACATCCAAACTTACACCTGGATCCAAGGTCCAGATAGCAGGAGAGGATAGGAGAGGAACAGATACCAGCCGCCATGGAAGAGGAATTCAGAAGGAGGTTGCGAGATATGCAGATACAGCACAGAGGACCAGTATCAGAGCAGGTCCTGCAGGGATGGTTTGATTCTATCTGCTGCAAACTCTGGAAGGAAGCACTAGCCCGTGAGCAGCGACACCAGGGAAAAGTTCTCCCCTCCATGCAGGAAAGGTACTGGTCGCAGTATGGATTGTGGGTGCTGTTTTTGGGAGAAAAACTGCACAAGGAGCAGACAGCTGAATTAAGCAGGCTGGTCTGGGCAGAGATGCAGCTGGATGAGAGCTACAGAGCCCTCCGGTGGCATGTATCCCAAGCATGCCCTTGGATAGCTGATGACAGCCCAGCGGAAGGCTTTGGCTACGGCGGCCTGGGACTGTTATATGTGAAGCTGACAGGGGATCCTAACTTTGGAAGTGATTTAGAGTGGCGGTTGGACGAAATCATGGATTTCAGAGAAGGGCTACTGAACGTCTCGGAAGTGCACTGGAAGATATAGATTTTCTGGATGTTCAGGAATGGGAGCTGGAGATCGCCTACAGACGGCTGCTAGACTCTGATCAGTGCCAGGGCTGTGCTCCCTTTGCCTGGGACTATCAGAAAATACGAGTTGACAACTCTGAAATCCTGGCTGAAGAGTCGGCAATGTGGCAGAGTAACCGTGTGCTTTGCCAACCTGCCCCCGCAGCTATGGACACGGAGGTCTTATGGCGGATGCAGCAAGTGCTGACTGACCTTGATGATCCTGTTGCTGCATGGGATGATCTTGGATGGAGGAATGTGCCTATCCAGCAGCATGTCCAAGAATCGGCAATGGAAAATCTGGAGATTGCCATCCTCAAAGCTGAAGTGCTGACAATAGGGCAGAGCTCTGCTAACCTCTGCCCAGCACCGATAGCATCTTCTGGGTTCCATGGACAGGAGATGGTGAACCTCTATCCCCAGACACCAGTTGCAGAGACAGGGGATTTGATAGACTTTTCAGCTGAGAAAGAACAACCTGATGAGCCTCCAGCAGAAGAGCTGGTATCAGGGCCAGACATCACTGTGCTCTACCCAGCACCAACAGCAGTATCTGTGGAGTTGCAAGGAACTTCCCCAGCTGAAGTGCTGGTCACCAGACTGAGGGTCCAAGACCACTGCCCCACACCTGTGGCAGTTCCGGAGGCTCAGGGTGAGAAGGTGGCAATCACTTCCCAGCAGAAGATACTGGGGTAGAAGGGATAGGAGGTGTTCGTTGTCCCTCCCCAATAGTCGGCCAGGGTGGAGAAAGCGGTCTTCCCTCCCCAGCAAAGATCCATGCACCTTGGAGACAGTACCATAGACATGTCGTCCCAGCAGCCAGATGAGGGAACAGAAATGGAAGGAGCCAGCTCACCTCCCCAATGGCAGCTACACAGTTTGGGAGTGGAGGAATTCAGCCTCCTGTCCCAACAGTTAGCTGAAGCGGATGATATGGAGTACCCAGCAGAAGTGCTGGCAACAGGGTAGAGTGCTACCAAACTCTGACCAGCACCGGCAACAACTACAGAGTTCCTGGGAGCCGGGGCAGTTGGTCTCCCTCCCCAACAGCTGGCCAGAGCAGATGGTGTGGGGTTTCCAGCAGAAGGGCTGGCAACAGGGCAGAGTGCTGCTGGCCTCTGCCCTCAACTAACAGAGGACAGATTTCCTGTAAAGGTGGATGGGACTTCAGTCTCCACCTGTATACCCCGGGGATGCTGGGCAGTCGGCCCAGATGCCAAGCAGCATGATGGACTGAGCTCGGCCACCCTGTCTTCTCTCCTGCGGCTAAAGGGACTCCAGGGGGAAGGACCAGTCCGCACTTCCCCCCAGCAGCGGGTATGTTCTATGAGAGAGGCAGAAGTTGGCTGGGTTAGTATTGCTCTGTTTTGAACAATTTGTTTGGGGTACTGTGTGGGTACAGGCATTAGAGGACTGGAACTATGGACTAACTTTGGAGTCAACCCGTCTGGGGTCTCCTCCTGTGTTAGTATTCTGTTGAAAGGGGAGAGATGTGCCGGGAGGGCCTGTGGAACCAAGAATCTCTTGGAAAGGTTGCGAAACCCATGTTTCAGCTCCCCATGCACCTCTTATGTCTAATGCCGCGTACACACGAGCGGACTTTACGGCGGACTTTGCCCGGCGGACTTTTCGTCGGACTTTGTTTGCTCCTTGCGCCGGACTTAAAAACGAACGGACTTGGCCACACACGGTCACTGCAAAAGTCCGCTGGTTTTGAACGCGGTGACGTATAGCACGTACGACGGGACTAGAAAAAGGAAGTCCAAGCCCCACTCCGGCACCCTTTGGGCTCCTTCTGCTAATCTCGTGTTAGTAGAAGTTTGGTTAGAGACGATTCGCGCTTTTCACACTTCAGCTTATTTCGTTCGTTTTCTGCGGTTCAGTTTGTGCTTGTGAGGTTTGTATCTGCTTTTCAGTGCGTGTTGGTCAGTTCATAACCTGCCTTGCAGGCCGTTCTGCTCCGCTCGTTCCTGATTTTCAGGTCGTTCTTCATAGGCCTTGCTGTTCTTCAGTGCGTTTGTTATAAGTTTGTTTGTTTGAGCAGCCGACCGTTTTGAAGCCATGTCGAGTGGACGTTCTCGTTCTCGAGTTCGTGCTTTGTGGGGACTTGGTGTTGGGGTTAATACTTTGACCCGAGTCCAGTCCATGAACAGGGCGAGGAGGAGTTCATGGACCAAGAATTGGTTGCGCCAGCGTGACCAGTTCTGTCATATGCCTTTGCTCCGTGAGCTCCGTGAGAACAATCCTGATGATTTCAGGAATTTTCTCAGGATGACGGACCCCATCTTTGAGCGTCTGCTGGCTATGCTGACCCCCTATATCAGCAGGCAGGATACCTGCATGAGGCAAGCCATCAGTGCGGAGCAGAGGCTAGTTGCCACGTTACGTTATTTGGCGACAGGGAGAAGTCTTCAGGACTTAAAGTTCTCGACAGGCATCTCCCCCCAGGCTCTGGGGATCATAATCCCAGAGACCTGTTCTGCTATTATTCAGGTCCTGCAGAAGGAATATATGAAGGTAAGTTTTATCCTTTAACATTACATGATATGTATTAACTGTTTTTGGATGTATTGTAGAACTGTCCTCTTTACCTAATTGCCATGCTTTCAATCTGCTGTGAATGTCCCCTTTATCTTTGTGAATGCCTATTTTAATAATTTATTGCCCTATACATGCCTAATTTATTTCATTAACCTCCCCACCATGCAATGCTGGGTGCATTTTTATCTCTAGACTATAGTCCATTGAACAATGTATATTGTCTGCTCCATTGTCTTGTTTGTCCCTCCCCCACCCCACTAATGTTTCAGCCAGTCAGGTGTGTTTGTTAACCTAATTAGAACCCCTCCCCCACCCCACTAATGTTTCAGCCAGTCAGGTGTGTTTGTTAACCTAATTAGAACCCCTCCCCCACCCCACTAAAGTTTCAGCCAGTCAGGTGTGTTTGTTAACCTAATTAGAACCCCTCCCCCACCCCACTAATGTTTCAGCCAGTCAGGTGTGTTTGTTAACCTAATTAGAACCCCTCCCCCACCCCACTAATGTTTCAGCCAGTCAGGTGTGTTTGTTAACCTAATTAGAACCCCTCCCCCACCCCACTAATGTTTCAGCCAGTCAGGTGTGTTTGTTAACCTAATTAGAACCCCTCCCCCACATTCAAATGTATCAATGGGCCATCATAGGGGGTGATTAATCTTAATAAGTGTGCCTTATGTTTTTCAACATTTCAATTACAAACACACATATTCATAATATTTGACTGCTGTTGTTTACTAATGTTTTGGTGTAATCTGAACTAAAATTTTTGTTATTAAAGTCCTTATCTTTTTTTTTTGCACTCCACAGTTTCCTACAAGTCCACAGGAATGGCAGACTGTGGCCTCCCAGTTCGCTGACCGTTGGGACTTTCCCAACTGTGTCGGGGCGATTGACGGGAAACATGTCCGGATTGTGCCACCACCGCATTCGGGGTCTTATTTCTTTAACTACAAGGGGTTCCATAGTGTAGTTTTGATGGCGGTGGTCTCGGCACATTTGGAGTTTATGTTTGTGGATGTGGGGAAGAACGGCCGGATGTCTGATGGAGGAGTCTTTGCACAGACCGAGCTGTGCCATCGTCTCCAGACCGGTGGCCTGGAATTGCCACCTGATGACGATAATGTGGATGGACTCCCCTCAGTTTTTATTGCTGATGAAGCATTTGCTCTCTGTGAGAACTTGATGAGGCCGTTCCCCCAAAGGACACTCACCCCTGAGAGGAGGGTATTTAATTATCGGCTGGCCAGAGCAAGAAGGGTTGTGGAGAATGCCTTTGGTATTCTGGCCAGCCGGTTCCGTATCTTCCTTACGGCTATTAATTTGGCGGACTATAAAATCAACCATGTCATCCTTGCTTGCTGCATCTTGCATAACTTTTTAAGGAGACATTCAGCTACATATCTATCCTCTGTTGGGCCTGAGCCCAGACTGGAAGAGTCTAGTAGCACTTTAACAGGCCTAGAAATTGGGCGTATTGGCTTGGCCCCCCGAACCGCACGTCAAGTGCGTGACCGTTATGTCAATTATTTTAATGGTCGGGGGGCCATTGCTATTCAGCAACAGCTGTAAGTTTAGATCAAAAATAAAAAAGAAAATTGGTTTATCTAAATATCTTGTTTTTCTTGTTGTTTACCTTTAAGTTATGTCTGTCTCCTAGTGCACTTGTAGTAGTGTCAAGTGCGTTTCGCTTTAGTTAATCAGGCCCACAAAAACAACCCCTAAATTTTGACTTCAAGAAACAGCCACACACATTGTATAGGGTAAAAAATTTTACTTGGTGCACATTGAAAGGTGCATTTTTTACCATATGTTTTTATTTTTTTTTTTTTTTAATTTTATTTCAAAAATATTTTACGTTGTGTAAAAAAATACTATTTTAGTAAATTATTCAAGCCATTTTTTCTCAAAAATATAGACCTTTGTCTAACAAGATTTACATACACAACAGTGTTTTTAGAAACAAAAATTAGAATATAAATGAACTTACAAAGTTCAACAATATTTCGAGAACGGTGCATGTAATGTCACCCTTGGAAATTGTTCATTTATAAGATGCTCAAAATTGAGCTTTAAGAAAGGGTCAAGTCAACATGTGCTATCTCCTATCATGGGAGAGCAATGTACGTGTTTTGTGTGTGCAATCCCATTTTTGGTTCCTCTCACCACCAAAGAATTTTCAGGATGAAGGGTTTGCAAACACAAAACAAGTACATTGCTAACCCATGATGGAAGATAGCACATGATGACACACCGTGTGCATCACACACTTTAAATTTGGGTATACCCCCAAAATCTTCAAAAAATTTGTGTTAACAAAATAACTTCACAAGGAAATGAAGAACATGATTGATGTTTTTAGGCCAAACGTGATTATATTCGGCCCAAAACATCAATCATGTTCTTCATTTCCTGTTGCATGGAGTCCAGGCGAAGTTTCATGCTGTGAATTTGTTCACGCATTTGATCTATGTGGCCATTCCACAGCATAATCTGGCCAATTAATCTTTGCGCACTGTCTGTGGTGAAGTGCTCTGCCGCTTGGCCTTCCACAACCAGAAACTCACCTAAAACGAGTGAATAAAAACAAGGTTTACAATATGCACGCCAAAATACAGTAAAACTGAAGCTGGGGTGTCAGTCACTCACTTGGTGGGCTTGAAACCTCGCACACTTCCTCCACCTCTCCTTCCTCAAGGTCGTCGGGTGGGCGTGGTCTTGGGCTGGGGCTTGGGGTAGGTTCGGCCTCAGGCTGGTGACTTGGGGGGGTCCTGAGATCCTTGGACTGTTGTCTGAGTCTTTTCTCCCCTATGAGATTAGAAAAAAAGGTATAGTTAAAAAACACTGATCTTTTATGTTTTAATAAATAAAGTAGAACGTTGTTTAATATTTTTTGGAAATTTTCACAGATGCTGACACCTCAATGATCTCCTATGTGTATTACCCCTCAAAAATTTCGTTATGGTCACATAGTACACTAGAAAATGCATTTCCTTCGCAAAATGCGTGGGAATGCAGAATAGCTACATGGCTAAAATGACCGCCATCAAAACTGCCCCATCATATTCCTATATTATAAATCAGTACATGGTGTGTCTGTCCCCTCCCCCCGGGCTCTGTAATCAGAGCTGAGATGCTCCAGCCACCTCCCCCCTGTGTATAACAGAAGCTTGGGTAACCATGGCAACAAAACAAACACAGTACACTCTGATTAATGTCTAAAATGTCACGAAATGACCTCTAAACAAAAAGGTTTTTCTCCAAAATTAAAAAAAATATCAAACAGAAAGGATATAGCCAGATAGATAAATATTTAGTGAACATTGTAAAGTTTGTTTGGTGTCTCTAGGTGAAAGTATGAAGGACCGGAAACTTTTGGGAGCGGAAGAAGAATTTGAGGATTTCAAGCATGCTCCCATTGAATTCAATGTTGAAAAAAGTTAATAAAAAATTAATATTTAAGAAAGTATAAATGTTATTAACAAATTTTAAAATGACCACACATCAGCTAAAAGAGACGAACATTTTAATAGTTGAATGGTTTTAATAGCTGAAAGTATGCAGAAGTTACGCAGAGCCAAAAAACGTACGGAAGAAAAGTCTAAAAATTTAGACACAAATAAAATCGAAGAACAATAGTGGGACTGCTAAATCATTCCCACTAACTATAGTGCTCGTGAGTCCAGATGTGGAAACAGCTGCTGTGTCCTGTCCCTACATTACACTGAATCATTTTGGATGAAGCATTATATTTTCAAACACATCTACACCACATCAACTCATTGTGGGAATTCGCAAAATTATCAAGCCATAAATGTATATCCAACCCTGTCCCATCGTATTTGGCGAAAAAATAACGTCACTTTCTAAAGTATACGATCTATTCCAAAGAACGGTATTTACGAACGATGCAGAAAAACCGCCAAAAATAAGGATCAGCATGCAAGTTCTGTATCTCAATAGTAAAACACAAGTACTTACTTTTTTTCAGCAGCTTCTTTATTCGCCAATATTGCTCTGGCTCACGACTTTTTATGTCAGACCACCGCTTCCGCAATTGTTCTTTCGAACGTTTTGTCCCAAATTTCTCTTCCAGAGCGGTGACAACTGAGGACATTATTTTGTCCTTTCTCAGATTGGGTCGTGTGTACGGTCCTTTTTTGCCATCGTAGTCCTCCCTTCTTAATATGGACACCATCTCCACCATCTCTCCAAAAGCCATGTTGGTGGCCTTATATCTCCTCCGGGATGTGGATGTTTGGGGCTCCGGGCTTTCCTCCGCGCTACTCTCACTTAATCGCTCCACCATCTTTTGCTATCTACTCCCACTGCGCAACGAAGAGTGAAGGGGCGGGGCCAAATCGTACTTACGAACGTCAGGGGCGGGCGACGCAGGCGGAGCATGACACATGCGCAGTGTATATAAAGCTAGTACGATGGCCTATGTATGTCCGTGCGGAAGTAGCGAGCGGAACAAACGAAGGTAAGATTAAAGTGTGTGTGTGTGTGTGTTTGTGTGTGTCCCCGTGTGTGTCCCCTAGATTACAACACAAACTAATCCTGAGATTTGGGACTGACATTTAAGTTTTGATCTTGTGTCTTGTCTTGCAGAAATAATGAATCCCTTTAAAGAGGAAGAGTTTTTGACACATTTCATTGATCTCTATGAGCAGAAGAAAAACCTCTGGGAGGTCAAACACCACCAATATTATAATCGTGATGTTAGGAAGGCAACACTGGGCACACTTTTAGAGTTTGTGAAGACTCGACTCCCCCAGGCAGACCTCAAGTTTGTGGACAGGAAAATAGGTATCTTGCGTAATATGTATAAGCGGGAACACAGAAAAATCCAGGAGTCGCTGAGATCCGGGGCAGCAGCTGACCAAGTTTATGTACCCAAGTTGTGGTATTACCACAAACTGCGATTCCTGGATGAGCAGACTGAAGCCAGGCAATCCCTTTCCACCCTTCCCTCCAGCCTTCCCTCCACCCTTCCCTCCAGCCTTCCCTCCAGCCTTCCATCCACCTCCACCCCAGCTGAGGAGTCCCAGGATGAACTGGGCCTTTTCACCATAGATGAAGTGGATGCGCCCAGCTTCAGCCAGGTATACTTTTTTGGAACATTTTGGTAAATGATTGTGTAAATGTTATTAATGATGGTAAGGTGTTAATTTTGAAAGTGCTTCATCAAAAATCACTTCTGCACAAAGAGTAATATGTAGACATATCACTAGACAGTAGTGGCCAAATATATACGTAACTTCAGATCTTGTTGATCATCTGAAATAATGGTGTGGTCAAATAGATAGCCTTTACTATTTTGTGTAATTATCTTTGAAAGTTAAGGAGCTGAAAATTGTGTGTGATTGCATAACAGAAAATTACAACTATGTCCCTTTTTTTTACACAGGATGACCTCAGCCAGGAGGAGGCCTTGCCCAGTGGGAGAGAGGAGGAGGCCTTGCCCAGTGGGAGAGAGGAGGAGGCTGTGGCTGGGCCAAGTAGAAGCCGCACAGAGTGTCAGGTGCCTCCCCTCCGCATTCTCCACCAAAGGCCCAGGAGGATGACTGCAACAGAGCAGGAATCCCTAGAGCTCATACGGGAAGCAAGCCGGATCCTGAGTAAACCTCCCAATGTAGAGGAGGCGTATGGCACCTATCTAGCCGGCAGATTACAGGAGTTGGAAAAGGCCCAACGCCTCCTCTGTGAGGGTCTATTTTTCCAGGCTTACCAGAAGGGCTTGAGAGGGGAGCTTACTGCTAACACATATATAGCAGATGAAGCCACTCCTACTCCTCCTCCTCCTCCTGCCCCAAGTACACCACCAGAGGCACAACCTCCGAGGAAGGCTGCCGAGAAGCGTGGAGGGAAGGCTGCAGAGAAGCGTGGAGGGAAGGCTACACGGAAGAGTCGAAAGTGATTGCCTGGTTTCTGTCTGTTCTGACTGTGCTCCCTGTGCTCCCTATAGTCGCAAGATACCTATTTTCTTGTCGTGAAACTTGATGTGTGTCCTGGGGGACGAAAGGCTTCCCAGATTCTAAAAGTGTGTCCAGTGTTGCCTTCCTAATTTTTGTGTTTATTAAAAAAAAAATTTGGTGTTTACCTTACATTCTTGCCTATGTGTTTGGATTAAAAGACGCCATTTTGTTTGGGAGTAGGCAGGTACAGGTCGAAAAGACTATGGGGTTGATTTTAGAAAAGCAAATAGTCTGTGCACTTTGCAGAGGGCAGTTGCCCTCTGCAAGTGCAATTGCTCCAGAGCATCAGAAATTAGTTAAAAGCTTGACTTTGCAAAGAGTACCCAATCCTGTGCAAGTAAAACCAAAAAAAAAACCTTTTTGCTTGCACATGATTGGATGATGGAAGTCAGCAGAGCTGCTTCACATTTAATAAAGCTTGGGAGCAACTGCTCTTGCAGAGGGCAAATGCAATTTCAAAAATGCACAGCCTTTTTACCTTTAGGAAAGCAACCCCTATGTGTGTTTTTGTCAAATAAAAAGAATGTATTTTGATTTTACATGATTTTAGGAATCAATCAGCAGAGCTTCCCCGAATTTAAGCTCTTGCCCTCAGTTTTTATGCGACTGAACTTCCAACAAGTGCACTTGGTGTGCAATTTCTCAAGTGAACGTTTCACTTGATATTCTTAAATGATTTAAGCCTTTTGTCAAAAACAAGCTCGGGGGAAGCTCTGCTGATTTTTTCTGAAAAACATGTAAAAAAAAATTAATTGTTTTGGTTTGGGCTTCCTTGCATGTGCCCCTCGGATCCACAGCGAACACACTTCAAAATGCTCTTTATGTGGAATTATATGTATAATTAGCAATTGGAGTGAAAAATGATTTTGCATTTGTTAAATACACCCCCCTATGTCTAATGAACAAGGGACAACAACCTCATTAAGGTTCTTTAAAACAACACAAAATATTAATGTTAATTGTGGTAACTTGAAAATACACACCAAAAATGTGGTTAGCATTTAACACACATTGTAAAATAGCTAAAGTGTTGAAATCAAAAAAAAACAAAAAAACAAAAAATATATTTTACAATTTAAAATTTATGGAGATCTGGCTGTTACAAAATATTATATTAGTCATGGCAGGAGGATAAATCACGAAGAAAGAAGTTTGTGAGAACTCTGTGTGAATATAAAGCAGAAAAACAACTTCATTCCTCTCGCATTATCAATCCTAAAAAAAGGCTGTATTAAAAGACGACAGAAGAGGAATGTGCTAGCTTCAAGACGAAGGCTAGTTTTACCAGACCGAGCGCTTCCGTCTTGTAATTGCTTCAGAGCATGCGTCAGTTTGAGTTCGTCGGACTAGCACACAGACGATCGGTTTGTCCGCTAGAAAGAAGAGTCCGTCGGATAAATTTTAAACAAGTTTCAAATCTAATTCCGTCCAACTTTTTAGAAAACAAAGTCCGCTGGAGCCCACACACATCGAATTGTCCGACGAAATCCAGTCCGCCGGGCAAAGTCCGCCGTAAAGTCCGCTCGTGTGTACGCGGCATAAGTCACCCTGTGCCATCCTGGCACAGGGTGACTGAGAAAATATATCTTGGATTAATATTTATCCCCAATATCTCCCAGGATATATGTAAAGACTATTCTTGGTTTGTTTGATTCTGAACTCAACATGTTAGTTAAGAGAGCTGATCACATTGGCCTCTAGAACTGGGTAGGAGCCGAACAATCTACTCCTACTATAGTTTGTTGAATACTAGGCTGAGGAGGGGAGGAGATCACTGTTTGTATTGTTAATTGTAAATAGCTCCTGCTGTTGTGAGAAGGTGTCCTGTGTTTATACTAATGGGTGAAGCTCTGTGACAACAAGTCTGACCTGTAGTGAAATCCTGATGAATCATAACAATGCTCAGGAGGGCACGGAGTCACATTGGGATTAGTTAATTAGCTCATGTTAATTCTGTTTCTGGTTACAGGTGTATTGTTCGAGTAATATGAGCAGGAGGGGGAAACTCATCTTTTACTGTATATAAGACTTGTATTTTGGTTCTAATAAAACAGTCCATGTTCAGCAACTAAACAAGTACTGTCTTGTTTTGTGCTTGTGATTGGTTGGAATATCTGATATCTATATTCAGACTGGGGGGAAGTGGTATATGACGAAAGCACTCAAGCAGAGTGTGGGGTGTTTTGTTACACTTATAATCCTGTATAGCTAGCATTATGGTGGCAAGTGTAGGTGTTGTTGTCCTGTAGTTCACCATGTGCTTCAGCTTGAAGTATTCCCACAGCTGTGGGGAGTATTTTGGTGCTGGTCCGGTGGAAAATGGACCTAGGATGGCTGCAGGATTTGGTTCAGTAGCTGGAGCTGTGCCTCTACACGTCTGCTCTCTTCACCATCAAGCCACGCCTACCATCAAGTAAACTTTAAGAATGAATTGTTCAGTTGTTGCCTACAGCTGCAAAGGCCAGTAAGAGCTTGTTTTTAAACATCTTTTCCTGCCTAAAGTGGAACTAAAGGGGAAAAACAGCAAACTGCAAACAGGGTTTTTTTTATTGCAGAAGAGACATGCTATGTCAATTCTGCATTAAAAATAAACTTACCTGCCTGTTTGCAGTCTTCTTTACAATTTACACTGAGCTGCATGTGCACATCTTATGCTCCGTACACACGGTCAGATTTCCAGACGGAAAATGTTCGATGGGAGCTTGTTGTTGGAAATTCCGACCGTGTGTAGGCTCCATCAGACATTTTCCATTGGAATTTCCCTCACACAAAATGTGAGATCTGGATCTCAAATTTTCTGACAACAAAATCCGTTGTCCTATATTCCAGTCGTGTGTACACAATTTTGACGCAAAAAGTACCATGCATGCTCGGAATCAAGCAAAAGAGACGCACTGACTATTGAACTTCATTTTTCTCGGCTCGTCGTACGTGTTGTACATCACTGCGTTCTGACAAGATTTGTGTGACCGTGTGTATGCAAGACAAGTTTGAGCCAATAGCCGTCAGAAAAAATCCATGGATTTTGTTGTCGGAATGTCCAATCGTGTGTATGGGGCATTAGAGTGCATTCTCAGCATGGTGCCTGTGTCCCGGGATGAATGCATAGGATTTAAGCCATCCCACTGTGGCCAGTCATAACCCAGAAAAAGCAGGGAAGAAGATGCCAGCGAGGGACCTCGTGCATGTTGGATCGCTGGAGTAGAGATGAGTATTTGTTGCTTTAGTTCCACATTAAGACTATAAATATTTCCATAGTCTGGCCACAGTTACATTAAAACATTTTGCTTACATCTGCTCTTCTGCGCCACTGCCTCAGCCATTATCACAGGAGCCCATTCTGCTTTCATGATTGTTCATTTATTTTATATTAAGAATGTGTCAGGAGTAGCCAGACCACCTTATTTTGGATGAGTGCACCTAAAACTTCAAGGTAAAAAAGCCAGGAAGTGCAGCGGGGGGGGGCCTCATGACAGAAAAGGTATATGAGGTGGGTGACTTATCACATCAGATTCCACCTACAGCTAAAGTATCATCTTTAACTGACCTTTTAAAACATTGTAAGAATTAATTTTTTCAGATCCCAAATTCCTGATCACATTCTCTTGTGAGGCAAGATGATGTTTATTTGAAAACAGAGAATTAAAGCAAGATTACAACCTTAAGATCTTACCCCTTTTATTTTCAGCAATTTTGAAGCAAGAAGGCCATTTGGGACTCTGCAATATAAGATAATCAATTAAATGTAATCCTACTTATATTATGTTCACAATTATTTTCTCTGTCTCACTAACAACAGTATCCAGCACAATAGAAATGAAGTAACACATGCATATTCAACATTTTTCTTGCCTATAAATAGCCCATGTCTCTGGCTTGGAACTTTTCCTTCCCACTGAAATCTTTCAAGCATAAGGGAATACTTGAGTCAGCCTAAATCATTGATTTGCGCTCACTCACAGCACAATTTTTAGACATCTCTTGCCTTGCTCCATGTTCTGGGATTCACTGTTCCTGTACTATCAAGGTGACTGTAGATGTGATTTTTGTTCCTGGTCGGTATGCAAGACAAAAACAGGAATTTTCTAGCATTCGGCATTCAACATGAACACAGCATCACTACAATTTTTTTTATTTACTGACATTAACCATACAAAGTGAACTTTCATTTTGCTAACTGATCAGCCCTTACTCCTTTAGTAAGTTAACCCCAGTCTCATACCTCCCAACTTTGAAACTTGGGAATGAGGGACACCTAGAGATGGAAAAGACATGCAAAGTACACCACAACAAAAATGGGCGTAGCTAAAATGGGCTCAATATTAAGGTGGCTTAAAGAAGCATAGTTAAACAGAGTCTAAATGTGATGGCTGCATTTGTATTCTTTTGCTTTCTTTTTTAGGCCTTCTTCTATTTCACCTGATGATCCAGTCAGTACATCTGTTGTTTTTCAAAAGAAAAGGCTGTCCTGCAGATGTAGCAGTTAGTGTGTTGAGACAAACAATTTACTGACAGGGGTGCTTAAAATGATCAGCTTTTATTTAATCTGTTCATTACACCTTATAAAGTTTTTGTGTATCTAAATCTGCTAGTCCAGCTAACACTCCCCTCTCCCCGACTGACAATGCTGCTGTCCAAAGGTGCCCCCTGTGCTCCTTCATCCAGTGTGGGGGCACTCCAATACAGACTGCAGATGTACTACAGGAAATAACAAAGACTGCATATGATTACAGGAGATAACCAGAGACTGCGGAAAGATTACAGGAAATAACCAGAGACTGCGGACAGACTACAGGAGTTAACGAGAGACTGCGGACAGACTACAGATGATAACCAGAGACTGCAGACATACTACAGGAGATAACCAGAGACTGCGGACAGACTACAGGAGATAACCAGAGACTGTGGACAGACTACAGCAGATAACCAGACTGAGTACATACTACAGGAGATAACAAGAGACTGCGGACATACTACAGGAGATAAACAGAGACTGCTGACATACTACAGGAGATAACAAGGGACTGTGAATGCAACATATACTACAGGAGATGATGAAGTAGCCATTTTTAAAATTCTACCTTTCAGCAATGCACAGCTGTACAGGGGGTAAACAACAATGTAAGAGAGGGTTTGGTATAACAGTGAGTCTACAGGCAGTGTATAAAGGCGGAAACATCTACCTGACCAGCCTCGCTCACCTTCCGCTCTCTGCGGTCCGGGGGCGGGGCTATCAGCAACCGGGGCGGGGCTCTCAGTGGTCTCAGGGAGGGGCTCCCAGCGGTCCGGGGGAGGTGCCCCACTTGGTTTCTCTGCTCCAATCCTCTGAGCACATACAAGCTGCATGGGGCGGGGTAGGGCAGGCTCAGAGCGTCAGTGGAGCTCCCGGCCCTGCCCCACCCCACCCTGCTTATTCCCAGCTGACAGAGCCTTCCTCAGCCTAAGCCGAGCCCGATAGCACAGGCCGGCATGCCCTGGTGGTCGGGCTGTATAACAACAGGCCAGGCTCATGCAGCACACAACAGCATGTGTGAGTCAGTGCCGAGTGCGGCACGACCGGTGCCACTAGTTAGAGCAAACATAACTACTTCTTCTACAACCTGCACTGATGCTCCCCTCTTATCTACGTCCCAGTGACAGACAAATGTGGTGGAGGGTTAAGATGAGAAATCAGCTGTCATTTCTCCTGCCTCCAACGTGCTGTGCAGGATAAGAGTGGGTGGCAGTGGAGGCAATGGACATAAGTCCAAATCCGGGGCTCTCCTGCAGAATCTGGGACTGTTGGGAGGTATGCTCCATGTTCTGGGATTCACTGTTCCTGTACTATCAAGGTGACTGTGGATGTGATTTTTGTTCCTGGTCAGTATGCAAGACAAAAACAGGAATTTTCTGGCATTCGGCATTCAAAATGAACACAGCATCACTACAAATTTAATTATTTACTGACATTTACCATACAAAGTGAACTTTCACTTTGCTAACTGATCAGCCCTTACTCCTTTAGTAAGTTAACCCCAGTCTCCTACCTCCCAACTTTGGAAATTGGGAATGAGGGACATCTAGAGATGGAAAAGACATGCGAAGTACACCACAACAAAAATGGGCGTAGCTAAAATGGGCTTAATGTTAAGGAGCTTAAAGAAGCATGGTTAAACAATGTCCAAATGTGATGGCTGCATTTGTTTTCTTTTGCTTTCTTTTTTAGGCCCAATAGCACAGGCCGGCGTGCCCCAGTGGTCAGGCGGTATAACAGCAGGCCAGGTTCAGGCAGCACACAACAGCATGTGTGAGTCAGTGCCGAGTGCGGCATGACCGGTGCCACTAGTTAGAGCATACATAACTACTTCTTCTACAGCCTGCACTGACGCTCCCACTCCCCCCTTATCTACGTCCCAGTGACAGACAAATGTGGTGGAGGGTTATGATGATATCATGGGAAATCGGCTGTCATTTCTCCTGACTCCTACGTGCTGTGCAGGATAAGAGTGGGTGGCAGTGGAGGCAATGCGGGAAACTGCTCAGCTGAACGGGACTGCGGGACATAAGTCCAAATCCGGGCCTGTCCTGCAGAATCTGGGACTGTTGGGAGGTATGTAGTCTGTCGATCAAAAAAGTATACTGTGCCTGATCATAAGCAGAGGCATATAACGAATACACACTGTTTTTATGTGCCACCCTTTTGTTAGTATTTCTTTTCTTTGTAGAAGTAACATCAACTTTTCCTCTTGGTTGTGTCTGTTGCCTCTGTTCCAAAATGTGTCTGTTTGTATAGGCCTTGTTCAATGGATACAATTTGCTATTATATATGATTACAGGCATACCCCACTTTCAGGCACACGATGGGACCAGAGCATGTATGTAACGAAAATGTACTTAAATTTTGAATGATTTGAATGAATGAATGAATGAATGATTTGTAAAGCGCTGCAAATGCGAACTGAATCACCTCAAGGCGCTGGATGCATTCTCTGATGTCAGCTTCTCAGAAAAGGAAGGTCTTTAGTTTTTTTCTGAAGGCCTGGTGGTTTTCTTCCATGCGGATGTTAGTTGGAAGAGCATTCCATAGTCGAGGTCTTTGGACTGCGAATCTTCGTTCTCCCTTTGCTTTGTAGCGGTATTTGGGAACGGTAAGGAGGTTTTGGTTAGCCGATCAAAGACTGCGATTCGGTGTGTAGTGTTTTATTTTCTCGCGGAGATATGGTGGGGCGTTTCCTTGTACGCATTTGTGGGTGAGGCAGAGGGTCTTGAATGTGATCCGATTCTTCACGGTTAAGCAGTGTAGGCTCTTTAGGGAGGGGGAGATGGATTCCCAGGGTTTTTTTCCTGTTAACAGTCTTGCCGCCGTGTTTTGGATGAGTTGTAAGCGCGCAAGCTGATATTGGGGTAGTCCTATGTAGAGCGAATTTGCGTAGTCGAGTCGGGAATTGATGATTGTTCCCACAACTGCCGCTTTGTCCTCTTCTGGGATGAAGGGGATGAGTCTGCGTAGTTGGCGCAGGAGATGGTGGGATCCGCTCACCACTGATCCTATTTGTGCATCCATTGTCATTCCTGAGTCAAAAATGACTCCGAGACTCTTGGCTTTGGTGTTTGGGGAGATGGTCTGTCCAAGGATGGTGGGAGGTGTCCACGGAGTCTTTATTTTGGAATTTTTGTTGGCATGTAGGAGAAGAAGCTCTGTTTTTGATCCGTTAAGTTTGAGGGAGCTGGTGGTCATCCAGTCATCTATTAAGGTGAGACATTTCTGTAATTGCTGATGAAGGTCTTTTTGTCCGTTGATGCGAAGGTAGAGTTGGGTGTCGTCAGCGTATGAATGGAAGCAGAGGTCGGTTTTCCTGATGATATTGAGAAGTGGGCGGATGTATATGTTGAATAGTACTGGTGACAAGGGTGATCCTTGAGGGACTCCGCAGGAGATTGCCCGGGTTTCCGAGGTGAATGTTCCTAGTTTCACTGTCTGGGAGCGATTCTCTAAGAAGGATGTAAACCATTTTAGAGCAGAACCTGTAGCTCCTGCTACTTCAGCGAGGCAGACAAGTAAAGTATTGTGGTCCACTGTATCGAATGCTGCGCTGAGGTCTAACAGTACCAGGAGACTCTGTTCTCCGTCGTCTGCTGCTTCAAGGACGTCGTCCCATATTTTGAGATGTGCCGTTTCTGTGCCATGGCCTGGGCGGAAGCCTGATTGCAGAGGGTCCAGGAGGAGGTGTGTGTCCAGGTGGTGTTGTAGCTGCTGTACTACTGCTTTTTCCATGATCTTGGAGATGGCGTTGAGGCTAGTTATTGGTCTACAGCAGTTAGGGTCCTTAGGGTCGAGATTGTCTTTCTTTAGCAGAGGTTTGATGATGCCTTGCTTGAGGGAGGTTGGGACAGTCCCTTCTTTGAATGATTGATTTATCAGCTGTGTTAGGATAGGGGCCAAGATGTCGGAACATTCTTTAAGCAGTTTAGTGGGAATGATGTCGTTCGATGATGTGCTGTCTCGAAGGCTTCTGATGATGTTTTTAGTTGTGTCTATGGTGATTGGGGACAAAAAGAAATTCGGTGGTTGAGTGATGTTTGTGTCGATATCCTCTTTTTGCTTTGGTTCAGTGAGGGTGATAGTTGTTTTCTGATGGATTGATTTCCGAATGTTGTCGATTTTGTCGATGAAGAAATCTGATAACTCATTGCAGAATTCTTGAGTATCGTTTCCTGGGGGCTCCAAGTAGGTCGGGTTCATCGACTGAGCCACTATTTTGAAAAGTTCCAGCGGACGGTTTAATGCGGATGAGATGGTGTCTGAGAAATGTTCTTTTTTGGCTTTGAAGATTGCCTTGTGGAGTTTCCCTGTGAGTGCTTTGTAGTTAGCAAGGTTTTCCTTGGTAGGATTTCTTCTCCATGCTCTTTCCGCTCTTCTACGTTCTTGCTTGAGTAGGGTGAGAGTACCATTGAACCAACTTGAGGTTTTTTTGCGGATGAGTGTTCTGCGTTTTGGCGCCACGGTGTCTGCTGTTTGTAGTAGTACATTGTTTAGGGAGTTGAGCGTTTGTTCTGTTGAGAGGTTTGAGTTTAGCAAAAGAATTTTGCTCGACAATGTGGTTTTGAAGAGATCAGAGTGAAGTTTCTTCTGAGATCTATTCCAGTGTGTTGCTGTTACGTGTTTCTGTTTTTGGAGGATGGTGTTAGTGGTGATTTTAAATTTGATAGCATGATGGTCCGTCCATGGTAGCGGAGTGTTGTCAAATACGTTGATGTCCATATTCTGTTTGAAGATGAGATCTAGAGTGTGTCCTGAACCATGCGTGGGAGAGTTTATCAGTTGTTGAAGGCCAAGTTCTTCCATTTGGTTGACGCAGGCGGTTGCGGTGGGGTCTTGGGCAGAGTTTGCCCACAGGTTAAAATCCCCAAGTACCAGCAGGTTTTTGGTTTTCAAGGTGTGTATCGAGAAAAATTCAGTGAGCGGCGTGAGGAGATTGGTCTTTGGTCCTGGTGGTCTGTAGCATAGTAGTATGTGAATGGTGTCTTGAGGTGTTGTTTGGAGGTGCAGTGAGAGTGTTTCCATGAAAGGCACTGAGTTCTGTACGTTAGGTTTGGTGAACCCAAGATGAGATTTGAAGATCACTGCTAGGCCTCCTCCTTTTTTTCCGATTCTATGCTCGGTTAGGATACTGTAGTTCTCGGGCACCAGTTCCGTTAGGATGGTGTTGCAGTCAGGTGTTAGCCAGCTTTCTGTAATGAAGAGGCAATCTAAGTTGTTTTTGATGACGAAATCGCAGATTTCCAGCCTGTGTTTGACTGCAGATCTGGTGTTGATCAGGGCGCATGCTAGTTGTTGTGGTTGGATCGGTGTCTCCCTGCATTTCCTGGTTGATTGTGGGTTGGTTCTTAGTAATTGTTCTTTTTTTAGTCTTTTTTGAGTGGCGATCGGTAAAGTTGCGGCGGTGTTTCTTAGCCTGTGGATGGTGTCTGCTGTGCATTTAAAGTTGCACATGATGAGGAGGGTGGTGTTGCTGGTAGGAAAGGTGTTCTGATGGTAGAACTGATGTGATGGTGATCCACTTGCGGGGGGATGGAGGGGTCTACTGGCTACCCGCTGCTTCTGAAGTGGTGTGGCGATGGGCTGGTGTGGGTGCAAGGTACTTAAGGAGGGTACGGCTGCCTACCCCCCTGTCGTTGATCCAGAGGAAGGTGAAAAACCCCTAGCTGCAAGGGCCAATAATGCAGCAGAGGAAAAAATTCCTTCCTGACCCCACGAGGGGCGATCGGGCTGGCCCCTGGATCAATAGTTGGAGTACCCCTGGTGGCTTACCTGTAGGATGGTCCGGCGGACGACGGGGGGATCAGACACTACTTACTGGTAGGTGGTGCGGTGGCTGCGACTAGGATGATTGAGTTGGAGTAGCCTCCTGGTGGGGTGATTCAGGTGTGGGGGGGTGCGGGCTCTGTAGGAAAAAAATGGGAGGGGGGATGAGTGGCTGGCTGCAGGAACTAAGCCGCAGCCGTGGTCTGTCCCACAGAATCTAGCAGCTAGCCTATAGTGATTAGACTGCGGCTGCGGTGGTATCCCGGGGGGGTGCCAGAAGGAGGGATCAGGGATGATGGGTCCAACCGGGGGGGGGGACCCGGCTAGGGGCTGGTGGCCTCAGAAGCTGCACCGGGGGTCTTCAATTTCTGCACTGACTGCCTGGGTGTGCCAATATAGCCGCCGGCTAGGCCTGAGTCGCAGCTGGACGACGGGGGGTGTACCAAGATGGCCGCCGACCTCTGCGGTGTATCCAGAGGTCCAGCGGAGGTGTGTGGGAGAATCCGGTGGGAAGGGAAGCAAGGAGGAGGGGGGGCGCCCGCCGGTCGGGCAGACCGGTCGGGGAAGGCGGGCAGTGAATTGCTGCCTGCTGGCAGCCAAGCTAGGCCAGGAGCCGCGGAGTATCCTGTGCGGCCGGCCGGCTGGCTGAGGGCGGCGTCAGGGGGGGAGGTGAGGTGGGTGGGGGGTCCGGTGGTAAATGTGAGGGGGGCTGAGCCGGACCGCGGAGTTGCCTGGTGGCCGACCGGTTGACTGGACGGGGCGGGGGTCCGGATGGAGGACCGTAGAGAGCGGGGAGGGGGGGTCCCGGAGCTGCTACAGAGGGAGCCGCTCGGACCCGCAAAGAGCCCTGAGCGGCCGGCTTGCTGCTAAGTGGCGTGAGGATGGGGAAGGTGGCGGATGGAGGGAAGGGGCAGGTGAGCTACCGCAAGGGGGTCGGGATGAGTCAGGACCCAAGGATGGGAGCCGGGTGGCCGGAGCTGCTTACGAGCCGCTGCAGCAGGCTACAGCAGAGGTCTGCTCTCCACAATGTCAGCAATCACACTGACATTGTAATGTAAGAAGCATTAGGCATAGAGAAGCAATACCTTTTTCCTTCTGGGGGGACAGGGGCTGTAGTGGGGGTCAGGGGCTGTAGTGGGGGTCGGGGGCTGTAGTGGGAGTGTCGGGGGCTGCAGAGAGGAATCAGGGGGGTCAAGGCTGTAGTGGGGGGATCAGGGACTATAGTGGAGGGCCATGGGCTATAGTAGAGGGCTGGCTGGTGGGCAACTCTGAGCTGGCTGGCGGGAAACTATGGGCTGGCTGGCAGGCACGGCTGATGGGAACTCTGCTTCTTAACTTGCAACCTCTTCAGTAGCGACAACTCCATGTGGCAGCTCCGCCTCTTCCAGGCCATACTGTCGCTGCACAGCGCGGGAATGTCTTTACTGTGGGTGTGTGGGTATGTCTCACGAATGTAAGTAAAGTGAGTGTAATTAAAGTGGGGTATGCCTGTATAAGGAATGAACTTAGATTCAGACTGAGCATTGGCTGTTTGTATGTTCATATTAAAACCATACTTACAGATGTTTAGCAGGAACTGCCCAATGAACATCCCATAATGTATCGTATACAGCTTTCATTAGTCGAATTCTTGCACCTGACTAGAGGTCCGGTGCAAAACTTTGGCCAATGGTGTTTTTTGATAAAGTTTAAAGCCCACACACTATGAAAGACCCAGCAGTCCTTTGTCAGCATGTGGGAATTTAGTGTGGGGGACAGCTGACAGTATTGAAAGGAGAGAGAGTTGCCAGTGTAATGTGCTCCTATAGCTACACAGTGCTATATACAGCAGTATATTCAGTGATAATTTGCACTTGCCAACCGAGCCATTTCTGACAATTGTTGCTTACAAGTTAAAATCAGTATTTTTTTCCAGACAATTACTTAGAACCCCAAACATTATACATATTTTTTTTAGCAGGGACCCTAGAGAATAAAATGACAGTCATTGAAATCTTTTATGTCACATGTTTTTTGTGCAGTGGTTTTTCAAACACAGTTTTTTTGGGGAAAAAATAAGCTCAGCGAAGCTGGCCCCCCTACAATCAGCACAAATAAAAACTCAAGTGTGTTTCTTTAGTGCTACGTTTGTGCTGTTTTGTGCCGTAAAAATGTTCATTTGTGCTGCTTTTATTTTTAAGATATTAGCAATTGTTTTTTCCAGACTATGACATCACCTAGCCCCCCTACAACGCCCAAATGACACAAAACTGATCTCGTTGGTTAGTGCTACGTTTGTGCTGTTTTGTGCTGCTAAAAATTCCGTTCTATCTTTTATCGTTTTTGCGTTATTAATGATTTATTAAAGGTCACAAAAGGTCACTCAGCCCCCCTACAAAGCCCAAATGACACGAAACTGGTCTCGTTGGTTAGTGCTACATTTGTGCTGTTTTGTGCTGCTAACATTTCCGTTCTATCACCTATCGTTTTTGCGTTATTAATGATTTATTAAAGGTCACCAAAGGTCACTCAGCCCCCCTACAATGCCCAAATGACACAAAACTGGTCTCGTTGGTTAGTGCTATGTTTGTGCTGTTTTGTGCTGCTAAAAATTCTGTTCTATCTTTTATCGTTTTCGCGTTATTATTGATTTATTAAAGGTCACCAAAGGTCAGTCAGCCCCCCTACAACGCCCAAATGACACGAAACTGGTCTCGTTGGTTAGTGCTACGTTTGTGCTGTTTTGTGCTACGAACATTTCCGTTCTATCACCTATCGTTTTTGCGTTATTAATGATTTATTAAAGGTCACCAAAGGTCACTCAGCCCCCCTACAATGCCCAAATGACACGAAACTGGTCTCGTTGATTAGTGCTACGTTTGTGCTGGTTTGTGCTGCTAACATTTTTATTTGTGCTGTTATGGTTTTTAAGTTATAACAGTTTATTTTTATTTTTTTCAAACCCCACTCACTTTGCCCACCCTACAATCAGCACAAATAAAAACTCAAATGTGTTTCTTTAGTGCTACGTTTGTGCTGCTTTTATTTTTAAGATATTAGCAATTGTTTTTTCCAGACTATGACATCACCTAGCCCCCCTACAATGCCCAAATGACACGAAACTGGTCTCGTTGGTTAGTGCTACGTTTGTGCTGGTTTGTGCTGCTAAAATTTTATTTGTGCTGTTATGGTTTTTAAGTTATAACAGTTTTTTTTTTCAAACCCCACTCAATTTGCCCACCCTACAATCAGCACAAATAAAAACTCAAGTGTGTTTCTTTAGTGCTACATTTGTGCTGTTTTGTGCTTTTTAAAGTTATGTTCTATCTTTTATCGTTTTTGCGTTATTAATGGTTTTTTTAAAGGTCACCAAAGGTCACTCAGCCCCCCTACAACACCCAAATGACACAAAACTGGTCTCGTTGGTTAGTGCCTCATTTGTGCTGCTAAAATTTGTATTTGTGCTGTTATGGTTTTTTAGTTATAACAGCTTGTTTTTATATTTGTGCTTTTTGTGTCATAATAGTTAAAATTTGTGCTGCTTTTATTTTTAAGATAATAGCAATTTGTTTTTTTCCAGATGATGATATCACCCCGCTCTCCTGTCACGTACCTGGTTAGTGAGCTCCTGGTTAGAAAGCAGCCATGGGAGCACAGTGAGGTATGAGTGCCTGTGATCAGTCCAGTAGACTGTATGGTGGCAGCAGTCAGCAGGTGGATGTGGCGGCAGAACCAGCCGGTGGCAGATGAGCTGGCACTGAGCTTGGCTGGTGGCAGACTGTGGGTAAGCAGCTGGAAGCATGAGACCGATGAGACCTTGCTGGGCTGAAGAGCTGTAGCAGGCTGGATGAGCAGGATGCAGGGTCAGATGAGCCGGGTCCATAATGGTCAGGCAGATCAGGCATAGACGGCACACAACAGGATAGTCGGGTCACAAGCCAAGTCAGCAACAGGAGGTAGATCAGGCAAGAAGAAAAGGAAGAAGCAGAATCCAGAGACAAGCCAAGGTCAGGGCAGGTAGCAGTCAAACGGAGGTCAGAAGCAAGCTGGGTTAGGATCAGAGGTCAAACACAGGAATCAGGAATGAACACACAGAAGCAGCACACCAAATTGCAGCCTGTTTAAATAGTCTGTCTGGTGCCAGCATTGGTGACAGGCTCACGCTCATCTGCCCAGCCAGTTGCCAGTCTGCACATGCGCATATGTATGTACAGGGAGACATCATTTGTGCTATGGGAAAGCCTTCCCTGACACCCCCTACAACAGCCAAACAAAATCAAAACGGGCTGGTTGGTTAGTGCCACGTTTGTGTTGGTTTGTGCCTATTTACTTTCCATTCTATCTCCTTTTGTTTTTTAGTTACTGTTGATTTAATAAAGGTCACCAAAGGTTACCCAGCCCCCCTACAAGAGACAAAAGGCATGAAACTGGGCTGGTTGGTGCCTCCTTTGTGCTGGTTTGTGCTGTTTAAATATCAGTTCTACTGCATTTTGTTTTTCAGCTATTTACTATTTATTAAAGGTCACCAAAGGTCACTCAGCCCCCCTCCCCCCCTACCTACACATGAAACTGGGTTGGTTGGTTAGTGCTGCGTTTGTGCTGTTAAAATTATTATGTGTGCTGCTTTGATTTCTTAATTGTAAAAGTTTGTTTTTATTTGATCAAACCCCACCCACCCATCAAAACCCAGCCATCCCCTATAAAAGCATAAGGACGTAAAACATCCATTCTCTCAGGTTTTGATATATTAAGTTATTTTTTTATACAGTATATACTATAGTTTTCCACCATGTTTTTGTACAATTTGTATGTAAATATAAGCAACTTTTGTTATTCCCTATGTCACTTATGTAACTGTAACTTTATGTACAGTATATTGATATATTACATGCTATAATTGGTTACTTTTAGACCTTTTATTTGTGTTACATTGTAACCATGTTCATGTGTCTGCACATAACAAAAAAACATAACAAAATTTAGTTTTAGGCCCCTTTCACGCATGCTGTCCGATCAGGTCCAAATGTTCGTTTTTCAGGCGTACCTGATTGGAAACTCCATTCACCTCTATGGAGCAACGGATTTCAGCGGTGACATGTCCGCTGACATCTGCCGTTATCAGATCCACAGTGTATACACATGGATGCATCACTATCAAACACAACAAAAGTAAAAATAAGTGGGCTATACTTCCATTTACTTGATTTGCCCTCAGGTAGCGGTCAAAACATCAAACATGAGGTTGCATAAACTGTAAAAATAAGTGGGTTAAACTTCAATTTACCCTGTAATCTCTCAGGTAGCAGTCAAAACATCAAGCATGAGGTTGCTTAAGCTGTATTAGTGCCTTCCCCCAGGGTACTGTTTGCAGTGTTTACAGAGTCAGGTACAAAGGAGGAGCATTACAAAATAAACTACAGGCTGGGTATAGGGCCTAGCAAGGAACAATGTAAACATTTTTGCTATTATTACAATATGGATTTTACAGTTTAGGAAAAAATGTACTGACTAGTGAAAAGTGTTTGTGTAACTTGCACTCCTCTTTCACCTGTTTCCATGCATTGTTAAACAACAAGACACAAATTATGTTCGTTGCCCTCTATATATTTTATCCAGCAAACCAATAGATAAGTACAACTTGGAATTCTCCATTATATTTATGCAAGCATACATGAAAATCATTTTTATTTTTTTTCACATGCACTCTCATTTTGTATGTGAAAGAATAGTTTTAGACTGTTGAAGAAGTGGTGTCTGTGTGAAAGAGAAATGATTAGCATGTGATTCTCACATGTGGAGGGGGTTTGATGAAATATAATGTACAAGATCTCCAAAACCAAACCAGCACAAATGTTATTTTTTTCACAAGTTATCACAAATGCAGCACAAATGAATGGTGTAATTGTTATAGTATCTAATAACATGGGATGCCAAGGAGGTGGGGTTTGATGGGTGGGTGGGGTTTGATCTAATAAAAACAAACTTTTGCAATTAAACAATCAAAGCAGCACACATAATAATTTTAACAGCACAAATGCAGCACTAACCAACCAACCCAGTTTCATGTGTAGGTGGGAGGGGGGCTGAGTGACCTTTGGTGACCTTTAATAAATAGTAAATAGCTGAAAAACAAAATGCAGTAGAACTGATATTTAAACAGCACAAACCAGCACAAAGGAGGCACCAACCAGCCCAGTTTCATGCCTTTTGTCTCTTGTAGGGGGGCTGGGTAACGTTTGGTGACCTTTATTAAATCAACAATAACTAAAAAACAAAGGGAGATAGAATGGAAAGTAAATAGGCACAAACCAACACAAACGTGGCACTAACCAACCAGCCCGTTTTGATTTTGTTTGGCTGTTGTAGGGGGTGTCAGGGAAGGCTTTCCCATAGCACAAATGATGTCTCCCTGTACATACATATGCACATGCGCAGACTGGCAACTGGCTGGGCAGATGAGCGTGAGCCTGTCACCAATGCTGGCACCAGACAGACTATTTAAACAGGCTGCAATTTGGTGTGCTGCTTCTGTGTGTTCATTCCTGATTCCTGTGTTTGACCTCTGATCCTAACCCAGCTTGCTCCTGACCTCCGTTTGACTGCTACCTGCCCTGACCTTGGCTTGTCTCTGGATTCTGCTTCTGCCTTCTCTTCTTGCCTGATCTACCTCCTGTTGCTGACTTGGCTTATGACCCGACTATCCTGTTGTGTGCCGTCTATGCCTGATCTGCCTGACCATTATGGACCCGGCTCATCTGACCCTGCATCCTGCTCATCCAGCCTGCTACAGCTCTTCAGCCCAGCAAGGTCTCATCGGTCTCCTGCTTCCAGCTGCTTACCCACAGTCTGCCACCAGCCAAGCTCAGTGCCAGCTCATCTGCCACCGGCTGGTTCTGCCGCCACATCCACCTGCTGACTGCTGCCACCACACAGTCTACTGGACTGATCACAGGCACTCATACCTCACTGTGCTCCCATGGCTGCTTTCTAACCAGGAGCTCACTAACCAGGTACGTGACAGGAGAGCGGGGTGATATCATCATCTGGAAAAAAACAAATTGCTATTATCCTAAAAATAAAAGCAGCACAAATTTTAAATATTATGACACAAAAAAAGCACAAATATAAAAACAAGCTGTTATAACTAAAAAACCATAACAGCGCAAATACAAATTTTAGCAGCACAAATGAGGCACTAACCAACAAGACCAGTTTTGTGTCATTTGGGTGTTGTAGGGGGGCTGAGTGACCTTTGGTGACCTTTAAAAAAATCATTAATAACGCAAAAAACGATAAGAGATAGAACGGAAATGTTAGCAGCACAAAACAGCACAAACGTAGCACTAACCAACGAGACCAGTTTCGTGTCATTTGGGCGTTGTAGGGGGGCTGACTGACCTTTGGTGACCTTTAATAAATCATTAATAACGCAAAAACGATAAAAGATAGAACGGAATTTTTAGCAGCACAAAACAGCACAAACGTAGCACTAACCAACAAGATCAGTTCTGTGTCATTTGGGCATTGTAGGGGGGCTAGGTGATGTCATAGTCTGGAAAAAATAATTGCTAATATCTTAAAAATAAAAGCAGCACAAATGTAAATTTTTACGGCACAAAACAGCACAAACGTAGCACTAAAGAAACACACTTGAGTTTTTATTTGTGCTGATTGTAGGGTGGGCAAAGTGAGTGGGGTTTGAAAAAAAAAATAAACTGTTATAACTTAAAAACCATAACAGCACAAATAAAAATTTTAGCAGCACAAACCAGCACAAACGTAGCACTAACCAACGACACCAGTTTTGTGTCATTTGGGCGTTGTAGGGGGGCTGACTGACCTTTGGTGACCTTTAATAAATCATTAATAACGCGAAAACGATAAAAGATAGAACAGAATTTTTAGCAGCACAAAACAGCACAAACATAGCACTAACCAACGAGACCAGTTTTGTGTCATTTGGGCATTTTAGGGGGGCTGAGTGACCTTTGGTGACCTTTAATAAATCATTAATAACGCAAAAACGATAGGTGATAGAACGGAAATGTTAGCAGCACAAAACAGCACAAACGTAGCACTAACCAACGAGACCAGTTTTGTGTCGTTTGGGCTTTGTAGGGGGGCTGAGTGACCTTTGGTGACCTTTAATAAATCATTAATAACGCAAAAACGATAAAAGATAGAACGGAATTTTTAGCAGCACAAAACAGCACAAACGTAGCACTAACCAACAAGATCAGTTCTGTGTCATTTGGGCATTGTAGGGGGGCTAGGTGATGTCATAGTCTGGAAAAAACAATTGCTAATATCTTAAAAATAAAAGCAGCCCAAATGTAAATTTTTACGGCACAAAACAGCACAAACGTAGCACTAAAGAAACACACTTGAGTTTTTATTTGTGCTGATTGTAGGGTGGGCAAAGTGAGTGGGGTTTGAAAAAAAAAATAAACTGTTATAACTTAAAAACCATAACAGCACAAATAAAAATTTTAGCAGCACAAACCAGCACAAACGTAGCACTAACCAACGAGACCAGTTTCGTGTCATTTGGGCGTTGTAGGGGGGCTGACTGACCTTTGGTGACCTTTAATAAATCATTAATAACGCGAAAACGATAAAAGATAGAACAGAATTTTTAGCAGCACAAAACAGCACAAACATAGCACTAACCAACGAGACCAGTTTTGTGTCATTTGGGCATTGTAGGGGGGCTGAGTGACCTTTGGTGACCTTTAATAAATCATTAATAACGCAAAAACGATAGGTGATAGAACGGAAATGTTAGCAGCACAAAACAGCACAAACGTAGCACTAACCAACGAGACCAGTTTCGTGTCATTTGGGCTTTGTAGGGGGGCTGAGTGACCTTTGATGACCTTTAATAAATCATTAATAACTCAAAAACGATAAAAGATAGAACGGAATTTTTAGCAGCACAAAACAGCACAAACGTAGCACTAACCAACGAGACCAGTTTTGTGTCATTTGGGTGTTGTAGGGGGGCTAGGTGATGTCATAGTCTGGAAAAAACAATTGCTAATATCTTAAAAATAAAAGCAGCACAAATGAAAATTTTTACGGCACAAAACAGCACAAACGTAGCACTAAAGAAACACACTTGAGTTTTTATTTGTGCTGATTGTAGGGGGGCCAGCTTCGCTGAGCTGAAAAAATACACTTTAATGAATTAAAAAGAACAAAACAATAATATATACCCTAATTTTTTTGTATAATTTTTTATTTTTTTTGTATAATATATATAATATGAAAGATGATGTTATGTCGAGTAAATAGATGCCTAATATGTCATGCTTTAAAATTGCGTGCGTCTCTGGAATGGCGCCAAACTACGGTACTTAAAAATCTCCATAGGCAACACTTTAAACAATTCTACAGGTTACCAGTTTAGAGTTACAGAGGAGGTCTAGTGCTAGAATTATTGCTCTCGCTCAGATGTTCGTGGGGATACTTCACATGTGTGGTGTAAAACCGTTTACATATGTGGGCGTAACCTACATATGCGTTCACTACTGCATGTGAGCAGGCAGGGACGGGTGCTTAAATTTAATTTTTTTAATTTTTACACTGTCCCTTTAAAATAAAAATTCTGATCACTTTTATTGCTATCGCAAGGTAAGTAAACATCCCTTGCAATAACAATACAGCATGACAGGTCCTCTTTATGGAATGATCTGGGATCTAAAAGACCCCAAATCTTTCCTCTACCCTTAAAAGTAAACGATTATTTAAAAAAAAATATCTTTTGCTTTACAAAAAAAAAATCATGTTGATATGGGCCGACATCGCTCGCGTCCTCCAAGGGCATAGAGATGAGCCATGGCCATCCAGCTTATCTCTATTAAAAATTGCTGCCGACGCCGGATGGCTCCCGGAGCTACTGATCGGTAACATTAGCCCGGGAAGAGGTGGAAGAGGGGAGGGACCTCTCCTGCTGCTTCTAAAAGTGTTCTTGTGGTGAATCTGCCATTGGGATCACTTTTAATTTAAATCCGACCACCTGTAGAAAAGAAAGATACTGGGTTTATGGTATCTAGCTGCAACCATAACCCTGGTATTTAACATCAAAGTGATGACAATTATTTACAGTTCGGCAATTGGTTAGTGGTAGTTTGTGTGTTTAGGGAGCAGGGCCATCTTAATAGCATCATTGGCCCCAAGCAAAGTAATGCACTGGGGCCCCTACCATTGAGACGGTGACCTGCGGCGTGCATAGCGCATCATGGCAAAAGTGGGTGTGGCTAAATTATGCTAAATAATGGGCATGGATTTTTAGTCTGACTAGAAAAACAAATAGACACAACCAGGAAATTATCCTAATGTAAATTCACCCCCTGCACACACTGTCCTAGGCGATCCTATTTTTTTCCACTGTACTGAGATTGGGAGACTTCCAAGCCTTCGCCATAGTTTGTTTAGATGCTGTAGTTACCTGCAATAGCAGGTTAAATTGTGTCAAAGTCAAGTTAAGGGGCAGGGTGGTGAGATGGGCTATAAGTGAATAAGGGGCAATTATAATTGCGAATAACGTAGAAAGGTTCTGAAAAATTTCCAACCAGTACTGCCTAGCCACAGGACAATGCCACCATATAAGGCGATCTGTTCTTAGTGCTCCACAGCCACGGTAACAAGTCATTAGGTAGTTAGGGACATATTTGAAGATTCTGGCAGGAGCCAAGTAACATCAATTTAAAACTTTAAATTTAATTTACAGTGCTGTGAAAAAGTATTTGCCCCCTTCCTGATTTTTTTTTTGGATATTTCTCACACTTAAATGATTCAGATCATTAAACACATTTTAATATTACATGAAGATAACCCAAGTAAATCCAAATTATTATTTAATTAAGGGAAAAAGCTTTTCAAACCTGCCTGGCCCTATGTGAAAAAGTATTTGCCCCCTCCCATGCTGAATCATGAATGAACAACTGTGACTAACCACAAATTTTTGGAAAGCTGAGTTAAATTTCACTTTCCACACCTAGACCTGATTACTGCCAGACCTGTTGAATCAAGAAATGACATAAATAGAAGCTGTCTAACAGAGTGAAGCACGCTAACAGATCACAAAAAGCCACAGATTATGCCACAATCTAAAAAATTTCAAGAACAGATTAGAAACAAAGTAATGTTCATGTATAGGTCTAGGAAGGATTTCAAAGCCATTTCCAAGGCTTTGGAGCTCCAGTGAACCACAGGGAGAGCCATTATCCACAAGATAGATTACTTGGAACAGTGGTGAACCTTCCCAGGAGTGGCCTACAAAAATTACTCCAAGAGCATGAGGACGACTCATCCAGGAGGTCATAAAAGAACCAAGAACAGCAGGCCTCACTTGCCTCAGGTAACATTAGTGTTCATGATTCAACAATAAAAAAGAGACTGGGCAAAAATGGCATCCATGGGAGAGTTCCAAGGCCAAAGCCACTGCTGACCAAAAAGAACACAAAGGCTCGTCTCACATTTCCCAAAAAACATCTTGATTATCTCCAAGACTTTTAGGCAAATATTCTGGGGTCTGCTGAGACAAAATTTTAACTTTTTGGAAGGGGTGCATCCCGTTACATCCGGCATAAAACTAATGCAGCATTTCATAACAAGAACATCATACCTACAGTCAGACATGGTGGAGGTAGCATGATGGTCAGGGGCTGCTTTGTAGCTTCAGGACCTGGACAACTTACCATAATTGATGGAACCATGAATTCTGAGCTCTATCTGAAAATCCTAAAGGAGAATGTCCGGCCATCAGTTTGTGACCTCAAACTCAAGTGCACTGGGGTTATGCAGCAGGACAATGATCCGAAACACAATAGCAAGTCCACCTGCAAATGGTTCAAACAAAGCAAAATTTAGGTTTTGGAGTGGCCTAGTCAAAGCCCACACTTATATCCAATTGAGATGCTGTATCATGACCTTACACAGGCCGTTCATACTGGAAAACCCTCCAATGTGGCTGAAGTAAAACAATTCTGCAAAGAAGAGTGGGCCAAAATTGCTCCACAGCAATGTGAAAGAAATTACCAGTTATCGCAAATGCTTGACTGCAGTTGTTGCCGACAAGGGGGGCACAACCAGATATTAGGTTTAGGGGCAATTACTTTTTCACATAAAGCCAGGCATGTTTGGACAGCTTTTTTGCCTTAATAAATGAAATAATAATTTAAAAACTGCATCTTGGATTTACTTGGGTTATCTTTGTGTAATATTAAAATTTGTTTGATGATCTGAATCATTTAAGTGTGAGAAATATGCAAAAAAAATCAGGAAGGGGGAAAATACTTTTTCACAGCACTGTATAAGGCAACAATATTCTGTGGGATGAAGCTTTAGTGAAATTCCAGATGTCTGTCTAAGTTTCTACTCCCAAGGAAATACCAAGGTCTGTTTCCCAGCATTGGGTATATGAGGGGGGATCTCAGTCAGGTTTAGTTGAGTGTACAGGCATGAGATAAGACCAACTTCATGTGGATCACATGTACATATGTGTTCAAATTCTGTCATTCGATTAAAGGACACTCCAGAGTGAGTATATGGGGCATAGAAGTACTTATTCTGCAAGTAGTTAAATATTTCCGAGTGGGACAGGCTGTAGGACTCTTGCAGGGACAGGAAAGATTTAAGCAACCCGGAAGTCATCAAATTATAAGTCAGATCAAGTGTGCTTACTGCCAGGCACAAAATGACATTGGGGAAGTCCACACAGGGTAAAATGATGGGTTCTTCATGAAGGATAGTAGCGGGAGGAACTGAAGGAATGAAGGAAGAATACATTCAATGAAACTTTAAGCCTCTTCCAAATGGCGAGGGAGTGTTTTTTAATTGGATTGGTAACTAGATTGCATTCTGAAGGGTCCATTAGGGCATGATGCAGGGGTATAAATCCAGTCTGATCTTTATGGATCAGGGATCTTTTGATGGGTTAAGGCAGCTACCAAGAACTTTGGCTAATATTTTAACATCAAGATTAGGGTGGGAAATAGGCCGGTAGTTTCAGTCAGTGTTTGGTTTCAGGATCATGGAAAAGAGAGCAGTTAAGATTCTAAAGGAGACTTGTAGGAGGGAGTTTAAGACACTGGTGCTAAGAAGAACCAGCAGGTCAGCAAACTATTTATAGGGCATCACTACTAGTTTGTCAGGGCCTAGTTGTTTGCTCAGTTTGAGGGACTTGATAGAAAGGATAACCTCTTCTGTCAGGATAGGGCATTCGAGAGGGTCATGTTGCATAGCTGAGAGCTTTGGAAGGGTAGGGCATCAAAAGAGCATATCAGCTTGGGTGTGGTTAAGATTATCTTCCACCATATATAGCTGAGATAGGTGTTTATGAAACTCTTGGAATAGTATTTCGACCTATGGATTCTTTTTTCTGCAGATTCAGTTAGGAACAAGTTGAATTCTGTACAGGATTTGTCAAGTAGGGATTTGTTGGTTGGGGAAGGATCAGATTGACAAGACATAATAGGTTTGGTAGTTTGTGTCCAGTTTCTGATGGAGTAAAAGTTTTTTTCTGCTTAAGTCGAGAGACCATCTTGATAAAGGAACCCCATATTACTGGCTTCTGTGCCTCCTGAAGTGTAAGAGGGGATATTTTGGGCATTGCATTATGGGTGAGATACTCCTCAAGGGCAATTTTGATCTTTTAAGGTCAATTTGGACATCCTCACTGTGGGTTGGATGTGTTAGAAGTAAATAATTCATGCTACAGGTGGAATCATTGGATTTAGTGAGTAGAGAGGCTAAGGCTGTGATCACAGCATTATGATCAGACCACGGCATGGGCGCAATCATGGATGAAATGAGCTCAGGAGTGGATTCCACCAAGATCAAGATGTGATCTATTCTGGTGAAGACTTTGTGGGAATAGGAGTAATAGTTATATTGATGATGGGCAGGGTTGCATTCCTTCCACGTGTCAACCAATGCGTGTTGCTGTAGGGTATTGAAGGACAACTTAGTAGGGCTGGACAAGACGCATAAAAGGCATTTATCTAGATAGGGATATAAGGCCTGATTAGAATCCCCACAGATCAGAAATGTACCTTTTTATGTGTATTCACTACCGGAAGGAGGTGAACGAGAAATTATGTTGCATTTTTGTTAGGTGCATAATGAAAGACCACGGTGACCTCAGTATCTTGTGAGTAGCTGTTTAAAAGCAAATAATGGGCTTTGGGGTCTTTTATTTCTGCCAGAAGCGAAAATGGGGATGTAGAGTGGAATGCTATAAGAATGCACCTGTGTTTGGATTGCGCACTGGCCAGGTATACCTGGGGGATATTGGGGGCTGAAAAATGTAAGGGTAGAATTAGCTGTATAATGTTTTTTTTAGAGACAGACTATGTCAGCTTTAAATGAAGTAAAGGCATGGAAAGGTTTCGTCTTCTTGTTGGGGATGTTCAAGCCTTGAACATTAAAGTGATACTAAACAAAGAAGTGTTAACCACTTCAGCCCCGGAAGGATTTACCCCCTTCCTGACCAGAGCACTTTTTACAATTTGGCACTGCGTCGCTTTAACTGCTAATTGCGCAGTCATGCAATGCTGTAACCAAATGAAATTTGCGTCCTTTTCTTCCCACAAATAGAGCTTTCTTTTGATGGTATTTGATCACCTCTACCGTTTTTATTTTTTGCGCTATACACAGAAAAAGACCGAAAATTTAGAAAAAAATGATATTTTCTACTTTTTTACTAAAAAAAATCCAATAAACTCAATTTTAGTCATACATATAGGCCAAAATGTATTCGGCCACATGTCTTTGGTAAAAAAAATGTCAATAAGTGTATATTTATTGGTTTGCGCAAAAGTTATAGCGCCTACAAACTAGGGTACATTTTCTGGAATTTACACAGCCTTTAAGTTATGACTGCCTATGTCGTTTCTTGAGGTGCTAAAATGGCAGGGCAGTACAAAACCCCCACAAATGACCCTATTTTGGAAAGTAGACACCCCAAGGAAATTGCTGAGAGGCATGTTGAGCCAATTGAATATTCATTTTTTTTGTCCCAAGTGATTGAATAATGACTAAAAAAAATAAAAAATTACAAAAAGTTGTCACTAAATGATATATTGCTCACACAGGCCATGGGCATATGTGGAATTGCACCCAAAAATACATTTAGCTGCTTCTCCTGAGTACGGGGATACCACATGTGTGGGACTTTTTGGGAGCCTAGCCGCGTACGGGGCCCCGAAAACCAATCACTGCCTTCAGGATTTCTAAGGGCGTACATTTTTGATTTTACTCCTCACTACCTATCACAGTTTTGAAGGCCATAAAATGCCCAGATGGCATAAAACCCCCCTAAATGACCCCATTTTGGAAAGTAGACATCCCAAGCTATTTGATTTGAGGCATGTTGAGTCCATGGAATGTTTTATATTTTGACGCAAGTTGCGGGAAAGTGACAATTTTTTTTTTTTTTTTGCACAAAGTTGTCACTAAATGATATATTGCTCACACAGGCCATGGGCATATGTGGAATTGCACCCCAAAATACATTTAGCTACTTCTCCTGAGTACGGGGATAACACATGTGTGGGACTTTTTGGGAGCCTAGCTGTGTACGGGGCCCCGAAAACCAATCACCGCCTTCAGGATTTCTAAGGGTGTAAATTTTTGATTTCACTCTTCACTGCCTATCACAGTTTCGGAGGCCATGGAATGCCTAGGTGGCACAAACCCCCCCCAAATGACCCCATTTTGGAAAGTAGACACCCCAAGCTATTTGCTGAGAGGCATGGTGAGTATTTTGCAGCTCTCATTTGTTTTTGAAAATAAAGAAAGACACGAAAATTTTTTTTTTTTTCTTTTTTCAATTTTCAAAACTTTGTGACAAAAAGTGAGGTCTGCAAAATACTCACTATACCTCTCAGCAAATAGCTTGGGATGTCTACTTTCCAAAATGGGGTCATTTGGGGGGGTTTTGTGCCACCTGGGCATTCCATGGCCTCCGAAACTGTGATAGGCAGTGAAGAGTGAAATCAAAAATTTACGGCCTTAGAAAGCCTGAAAGCAGTGCCTGGTTTTCGGGGTCCCGTACTCGGCTAGGCTCCCAAAAAGTCTCACACATGTGGTATCCCCGTACTCAGGAGAAGCAACAGAATGTATTTTGGGGTGTAATTTCACATATTCCCATGGCATGTTTGAGCAATATATCATTTAGTGACAACTTTGTGCAAAAAAAAAAAAAAATGTCTCTTTCCCGCAACTTGTGTCACAATATAAAATATTCCATGGACTCAACATGACTCTCAGCAAATAGCTTGGGGTGTCTACTTTCCAAAATGGGGTCATTTGGGGGGGGGGGTTTGAACTGTCCTGGCATTTTATGCACAACATTTAGAAGCTTATGTCACACATCACCCACTCTTCTAACCACTTGCAGACAAAGCCCTTTCTGACACTTTTTGATTACTTGAAAAAAAATTTTTTTTTTGCAAGAAAATTACTTTGAACCCCCACACATTTAATATATTTTTTAAAGCAAATGCCCTACAGATTAAAATGGTGGGTGTTTCATTTTTTTTTTTCACACAGTATTTGCGCAGCGATTTTTCAAATGCATTTTTTGGGGAAAAAACATACTTTTTTAAACTTTAATGCACTAAAACACACTATATTGCCCAAATGTTTGATGCAATAAAAAAGATGATCTTAGGCCGAGTACATGGATACCAAACATGACATGCTTTAAAATTGCGCTCAAACGCGCAGTGGCGACAAACTAGATACATTTTTAAAAGCCTTTAAAAGCCTTTACAGGTTACCACTTTAGATTTACAGAGGAGGTCTACTGCTAAAATTACTGCCCTCGATCTGACCTTCGCGGTGATACCTCTCATGCATGGTGCAATTGCTGTTTACATTTGACGCCAGACCGACGCTTGCGTTCGCCTTAGCGCGAGAGCAGGGGGGACAGGGGTGCTTATTTTTTTTTAAATCATTTTTATTGTTATCTCAGGGAATGTAAATATCCCCTATCATAGCAATAGGTAGTGACAGGTACTCTTTTTTGAAAAAATTGGGGTCTATTAGACCCTAGATTTCTCCTCTGCCCTCAAAGCATCTGACCACACCAAGATCGGTGTGATAAAATGCTTTCCCAATTTCCCAATGGCGCTGTTTACATCCGGCGAAATCTAAGTCATTAAATGCTCGTAGCTTCCGGTTTCTTAGGCCATAGAGATGTTTGGAGCCACTCTGGTCTCTGATCAGCTCTATGGTCAGCTGGCTGAATCACCGGCTGCATTCTCAGGTTCCCTGTTGAGACAGGAGAGCCAGAGAAAAACACGGAAGACGGTGGGGGGGGGACATTCCCTCCCACTGCTTGTAAAAGCAGTCTAGAGGCTAATTAGCCCCTAGGATTGCTTTTACATGAAAGCCGACCACTGGCTGAAAAGAATGATACCAAGATGATACCTAAACCTGCAGGCATCATTCTGGTATAACCATTCAAAGTCGTGAATTGCGTACCTGAAGACAAAAAAAGGTTAACAATAAAGCACAGTAAACAGTAAAGTATAAAATATTGCATAACTGAAAAGCAAACATGATAAAACATAATAACAATAAAACATTGCAGAATAGAATACAGTAAAAAAGAGCAGAACAATAAAGAGAGACTAGAGAGACAGAGAACAATAAAACGACAACTATTTTTTTTTATTTTATATTTTTGTATGTGTTTTTTTTTTTTTACACTTTTTTTTGTAACTAACTTTTAAAACTGTATCCGGTTCCAGGTTTGGGTCTCTCAAAATGCCATGGCATCTTTGGAGACCCTGTGAAAGTGTGCCTAGTCTGTGCAATGATGTACCCTACGCTAATACTCAACTAGTGAATGGTAGCGTTCAAAACATTCACCAATGCAAAAACCAGGATTGTCAGGACAGGAGGGACAATAATAGCGGGTGTCACGCCTATATCCACGCTTGCTGCAGACACAACATCTTTTTTGGGGGTGTTCCTTGGGTGGGGGTACTCGGGAGGACATAAAGAAAATGCCTCTCATGCAGCTGACTACATTTGGTTGGGCATGTGAATGGGGGAAGTACGGGCACTGCAGAAGCGGTGGGTTCCCAATTAGGATTGGCAAATGCAGCAGGAAGGGCATTATGGGCACGATGGGCCTGTGTTTGTCTTTTTGGTGGCAGCGGGACACTACTTGTGCTTGCCACCTCACCAGCTTGAACTGCACTTATGGGACTCGCCACATCACCAAGTGTTACTGCAGTGCTGGTTTGACTACGACCGGGGTGTACTAGCCCGCTGGTGCTTGCCAGTTCACCAAAACGCTACCAAAAAAACTGTTAGCAATCGCAGGGATCAGGCCTGACTCTGCGAATGCTGCAGTTATGCATTTAGTGTTTTGTAAGTGACAGTGATCGATCGATACTGCACTTGGGTGGGCTGGGCTGGGCCGGGCGGAGGGGCAAAACGCAGGTGCTAGCAGGTATCTGGGCTGATCCCACTAACACTGCGTTTGTGGGAACCCTAAACTGCTGGGGACGCTATTATAGATCTGATTGGATCAGATATTGATGCGTTCAGATACTATACCACTAAGGGATGCATATGCTGCGTGCGTGGGTGTTAGCGGTATTGGCGCTAACCTGACACTGCCTGGGGCTGGTGCTTGCCAGTTCACCAAAACGCTACCAAGAAAACTGTTAGCGATCGCAGGGATCAGGCCTGACTCTGCGAACGCTGCAATTATGCATTTAGTGTTTTGTGTCAGTGATCGATCGATACTGCACTTGGGTGGGCTGGGCCAGGCGGAGGGGAAAAACGCAGGTGCTAGCAGGTATCTGGGCTGATCCCGCTAACACTGCATTTTTGGGAACCCTAAACTGCTGGGGACGCTATTATAGATCTGATTGGATCAGATATTGATGCGTTCAGATACTATACCACTAAGGGAGGCGTATGCTGCGTGCGTGGGTGTTAGCGGTACTGGCGCTAATCTGACGCTGCCTGGGGTGACGCATATCACTGCCGGGCGATCAGGGGGCTAAACCTTTATTCGGTAATAAACCGCGGGTGCCCTGACACTATAAAAAATAAACGAACTAACCAGCGTCAACCGTAACGGTTATACGGTGATCAGTGGTGAAAGGGTTAACTAGGGGGCAATCAAGGCGTTAAAACATTTATTAGATAGTATATGGGGGTCCCTGACGCGAACCTAAATATTTACGTCTCTAACTAGCGTCACCAGCGACACTAATACAGCGATCAGAAAAATGATCGCTTAGCGACACTGGTGTCGGGGGGTAATCAAGGGGTTAAAATTTTATTAGGGGGGGTTAGGGGGGTACCCTAGACCTACAGGGGGCTAACACTCACTGCCCTACCACTTCTAACTGTCACAAACTGACACCATGCAGTAATCGGAAAAAAAAAATATATATTGCTTGGTGTCAGTGTGACAGGGAGGGGTGATTGGGGGGGATCGGGGGGCGATCGGGGGGGGGGTCGGGGGTGTAAAGTATGCCTGGCATGTTCTACTGTGTGTGTATGTGTTGTGCACTCACATGTCTTCTCTCCTCGGCGCCGGAACGGAAACTGCCGAGCCGAGGAGAGATGACATCACATCCTCTGCCTGTGTGTACTACACACAGGCAGGGGAGGATTCCCATTGGCTGGGAGCAATTGCGAGGGGGGGCCACGATCAAATGGCCACCCCCTTGCCTCTCAACGCTCCCAGACAAATGCCGACCGCCGCTGGCACCGGGGGGGGTCCGATCGGACCCCCCGCCCGCGGGAGGCAGATCACGTTTGGGTATGTGATTCTGCCTGCCCGTGCCATTCTGCCAACGTATATCGTCGTTAGGCGATCGGCAAGTGGTTAATTGCCATAATTTATTCACATAAATCATATATATTATGCCACTGTATTTTGTTTTTAAAAAATATCCTCTAAGTACCTTATTCCTGTAGCTCTGTTGTGTGGTCACATGATCTTTCTCTGTACTTTGGCATCAGCAGGGAAAGATGAGTCTGGCCAGCCCTGGTTGGTGCTGTGCTAGTCACATGACTCAAAACAAAAAAGGTTTAATCAGAGTAATTCAAATTAAATAAAAAAATATCAAAAAACTGTTTTATAGTTTCCAGTACATTTTTATTTAACATCAACTGTGTTTTTTTGCATTAATATGTTGTAGGTAGAGTCAGAGATGGCTGGCGCTAGCTTTCATGTTGTTCATCTGCATCCAAAGCCTCTTCTTTTTAACTTTACAAGTAATAGCAACCACATTTGATATAACTAATACTGGTTTATTATAAAACTAAGCTTTTTTTGCTAGTCTCTTAGTGAATGTATTCAATCAGCATACTATACCCCCCCCCCTCCCCATAGAGTTTAGCAATAGGAAGACATGGAGGAGTAGAGAGGGGGGGTGATTTATCACTGTGCATATTCCCACATGTGTGACTCTATACTCATGTGGGCTGCACAGATAAGAAAAAGGAGGAAATGAAGAGCTTAGAAGGGAACTGAAATATGAGCATGATAAGTAGAGTACTCCAGATGGTCTACACAATCTCAGGCTGCAATGGGAACACAGAAAAGATGGGAGGGTCAGCTGAAGGCAGGATCAACCAGGTATATTTCACTCTACACAAAATTAATGCTTTAGTGGCTTTGTGAGCATGAACACTCTGTTACATAGTAATGAGAGTATTCCATAGTCTGTTTTGAACAACACCTTTAGTGTTAAACCATTAGGAGGCATCATAGTGGGTTGGGTAAAACAACCAGGTGGCCTCCTTCTCAATAGGAGCCGGACGCAGGTCATCCCCAAGATGGGAAAGGGGAAGGGGGAGTGAGGAGGAAAGGGAAAGAGAAAAAGATAAGCTAGAATGAAAACACCAACAAGCTGAAGATGCAATAGAGGATAACAAGGAAACTCCAAGCCCAGGAGTAGTGTTCTATTTCTTGGGTGTTTCTATTTTCTGCGGAGATAACCAGAAATAGTGCAGTGACTGTCCCCCGAGAGAATGCAGGCAACAACATTGTATGTGAAAACATATTAGCACACAACAAATGATTTATGGACACTTTGAGCATATAGAAAGGGAGACTCAGGTGGTTAGGAAACCAGTTTACAGCAGTGAACTTGCATTAAAATATAGCGGGAGGTGAGACAAGACTGTTAGTGGGTCAGTAAACATCTGGTACGAGGGTCCATAGTAAAAAGGGGAGAGAGGATATGGTTGGAGGTGAGTCCTGGGAGGTGGACAGGTGTAGCTCACAACACTGACAGCACACAATGGATGCATAATAGAATAATTTGAGCAATGGGACGAGAAAGTCCCAATTGGTAACAAATAGTCAGGTGCAAAAAAATATCTCCCTGTCCCCTCACAGGCGATATAGGTAACATAATAGCATGCACATTAGGATTAAACTATCAGGGTATGGACCATAGTACTTCATGAAGAGGAGCCCGGGTTCAACTATCAACAATGGAAGTGGTCTGTTATACTCAACTTTTCACAAGTGAGAGGAACTGGAGGCAAAAAGTATGCAGCAGTTCAGGGAAGAGACTATCACAATGGTACGGCTATTAGTGTAGTGATTGGTACATAGGGTCCTAGTAAAGCCAAATAGGATAACAAACAGGGTCCTTGGAGTTAAAACAAAACTGAAGACTTAGCTGCTGAGGGCACAGTTCCAATTTAAAGGATATCCCAAGTAGCAAGCTTTGCTCCATCAGCCTGTGGGGCCAGAGGACATTAAGGCAAGAGATGTAAAATATCCTAGTTCCTGCTGACCTTGATGTCCACGGTCAAAAGAGGAAGTGCTGGACCCCAATGGAGATCAGAAAGCGGGTCTTCTGCGCTGGGCCTCAGAGCATGAGGAGGGAGGGGCTAATTGTAGATCTTGCAAGGTGGAATGGAGTTCCTCGGGAGTGCAAGAGGAGCAAAGTGACCCCTGGAAGGAGAAACGGATGGCAAAAGAGAACCCCACCGGGAATCTGATGCTGCATTAAGATTTGAATTTGAGGCTTCATGGCCCTACACTTAGATATAGTGAGAGGAGCCAGGTTGGCAAATAGTTGATAGGCGTAGCCTTGGAAATTGAGAGAGCCTTTCTCATGGGCTGCACACAGCAGTTGTTTCTTGGTGCAGGCATGCAATTATGTCCCTGTTCTTTGGCTTAAATCTTGAAGAATTGATGGATAATTCAGAACACTGTAGTTGATTCAGTTCCTAATTTGATTTGCTTCAGTTCCTTAATTTTTTAAAATTAGTAAAAAAATTAGATGGGGAGATTTGAACCTCTTTGCTACTAACAGGGTTTGTGAAGAGCTCAAGCATTACTCTGAACAAGGGGAATGAGGCAGATAAGGAGATGGGAAAGGGTTCCATGTTGGAAGATGTCTGCCTGGTGGATTCACCAAAGATATGCAGCAAAGTCCAGGAAGTGGTGAGCCAACATAGAAGGTTTTGCTTCTCACTTACTCCCTGTGCACTCACTCCTTGTGCACTCACTCATTAAATATGCATCATACTTTAGTTAAATTTAAGTTTCACATACATTTTTTATTTTTAAAGTCCATATATTCTGCAGTCTCATAGCAGAAAGTTTGTCTGGTGTGTTTTGTTTTTTTTAGCACTTAAAATCTAGGCCAGTATATTATGTTCTTTTTCAGTCAAGAAAAGGAACACATTATTTCTGCTTGTAGTAGCTAAACCAAATTATTATAATCCTCTGTGGGATGCCAGCCTGTAGTTCAATGTTCTGCTATATGACTTACCTCACAAGTGGAATTACTTAATTACAAGGGGGCAGTGTTTGGACAATTTGAGAAAATTCTTAGTGTAGGATTATACCTTGACTGCATACAAAGGCATATTGTAAATTACATGACAGAAAGAAGCAATTTAAAAGATTCACCTTCACAAAATTGGCTTACCTGTAGTTGAGAAAGTAGCAATTAGACAAACTCTATTTCTGAAAGATGATAAAATCTGTCTAAACTACAAAAGCTCCATTGTTTATCTGAAACTGAAAAGTAGTGCACATTATTAAGGCTACATGCAAATTTCTGGGAACTATCCAAGTTTTCATCTTTCAAACACAACACTGAACAGGTAAATTGAGACTTTATATTCATGTGCATATTCTCCTAAGTTTTTCCATGGGACTTACAGTGCCTTGAAAAAGTATTCACACCCCTTGAAATTTTCCACATTTTGTCATGTTACAACCAAAAATATAAATGTATTTTATTGGGATTTAATGTGATAGACCAACACAAAGTGGCATATAATTGTGAAGTGGAAGGAAAATGAAAAATGGTTTTCAAATCTTTTTACAAATAATATCTGAAAAGCATGGCATGCATTTGCATTCAGCCCCCCCCCCCCCCCCCCCCCCCCGAGTTAATACAGTTTGTAGAACCACCTTTCACTGCAATTACAGCTGCAAGTCTTTTTGGGTATGTCTCTACCAGCTTGTTTACAAATTAATATCTGAAAATTGTGGTGTGCATTTTTATTCAGCCCCCACTACTCTGATACCCCTAACTAAAATATAGTAGAACCAATTGCCTTCAGCAGTCACCGAATTAGTAAATAGAGTCCATCTGTGTGTAATTTAATCTCAGTAGAAATGCAGCTGTTCTGTGAAGCCCTCAGAGGTGTGTTAGAGAACCTTAGTGAACAAACAGTATCATGAAGGCCAAGAGTCACACCAGACAGGTCAGGAATAAAGTTGTGGAGAACTTTAAGACAGGGTTAGGTTATAAAAAAATATCCCAAGCTTTGAACATCTCACAGAGCACTGTTCAATCCATCATCCGAAAATGGAAAGAGTATGGCACAGCTGCAAATCTACCAAGACATGGTCATCCACCTAAATTGACAGGCCGGGCAAGGGGAGCATTCATCAGAGAAGCAGCCAAGAGGCCCATGGAAACTCTGAAGATGCTGCAGAGATCCACAGCACAGGTGGGAGAATCTGTCCACAGGACAACTATTAGGTGTTCACTCCACAAATCTGGCCTTTATGGAAGAGTTGCAAGAAGAAAGCCATTGTTATAAGAAATACATAAGAACATGACCCTCAAATTGGTTTGTCTTCCAAGGAGGAAGCCTCTTCTAAAGATGATGCATAAGAAAGCCCGCAGTTTGCTGATGACAAGCAGATTAAGGACATGGATTACTTGGACCATATCCTGTGATTTTATGAGACCAAGATAAACTTATTTGGATCAGATGGTGTCAAGCGCGTGTGGCGGCAACCAGGTTAGGAGTACAAAGGAAAGTTTGTCTTGCCTACAGTCAAGCATGGTGGTGGGAGTGTTATGGTCTGGGGCTGCATGAGTGCTGCCAGCACTGGGGAGCTAAAGTTCATTGAGGGAACCATGAATGCCAATATGTACTGTGACATACTAAAGCTGAGCATGAACCCCTCCCTTCGGAGGCTGGGCCCTTGGGCAGTATTCCAACAGGATAACAACCCCAAACACACCTCCAAGACAACCACTACCTTGCTAAAGAAGCTGAGGATAAAGGGGACGGACTTGCCAAGCATGTCTCCAGACCTAAACCCTATTGAGCATCTGTGGGGCATCCTCAAATGGAAAGTGGAGGAGCGCAAGGTCTCTAACCTCCACCAGCTCCGTGATGTCGTCATGGAGGAGTGGCAACCTGTAAAGCTCTGGTGAACTGCATGCCCAAGAGGGTTAAGGCAGTGCTGGAAAACAATGGTGGCCACATAAAATATTGATACTTTGGGCCCAATTTGGACATTTTCACGTATATACACAGTATCTCACAAAAAAGAGTACACCCCTCATATTATTGAAAAGGGTTGTGGGAATGAGGCCCTTCTTCCCATCAACATGTGGACAAGGTGCTTTGGGGGCTACCTCAAAGCACCCTCTTAATGTTGAGGGCATGTGGCCTGGTACGGTTCAGGAGGGGGGGCGCTCTCTCATCCCCCCCTCTTTTCCTGCGGCCTGCCAGGTTGCGTGCTCGGACAAGGTGCTTTGGGGGCTACCTCAAAGCACCCTCTTAATGTTGAGGGCATGTGGCCTGGTACGGTTCAGGAGGGGGGGCGCTCTCTCATCCCCCCCTCTTTTCCTGCGGCCTGCCAGGTTGCGTGCTTGGATAAGGGTCTGGTATGGATTTTTGGGGGGACCCCATGCCATTTTTTTTTATTTTGGCGCGGGGTACCCCTTAACCACTTAAGGACCAGCCTCGTTTTGGAATTTAGGTGTTTACATGTTTAAAGCAGGTTTTTTTTTCTAGAAAATTACTTAGAACCCCCAAACATTATATATTGTTTTTTTTCTAACACCCTAGAGAATAAAATGGCGGTCATTGCAATATTTTTTTTCACACCGTATTTTGTTTTGTTTGTGGCCTCCTTTAAAAGGGTATTTGACGTTCCCGCACGCTCCGTTTCTGCTGCCAAGTGCCTCATGTCCATCAAACGGTGTACGAGAACTGTTGCCGACTACGCCATTGAGTTCCGTACTCTGGCAGCAGAGGTTTCTTGGAACAATGAGGCCCTCGTGGCTGCTTTTTCTCATGGTCTCTCATCAAGGATGAGATAGCAGCCCAAGATATACCCACTGAGCTGGAGAGCTTGATCTCGTTTGCCATCCTCATTGACTCCAGACCCAGAGCAGAGGCGTATCTAGTGAAAATGGCACCTATGGCAAGCACTGAAACTGCGCCCCTGTCAAAACATTGGAAACCCATCTTTCAGATAACCTTAACAAAAAAAACACCTAACAGAATGACAAGGCAAAATTTCAAAATATAAAATTGTAGTATATTAGTGATGGTGACACTCCCTATTGTAAGTGGAGTTATTTTATTTCTTGAGGGGGTGTTACCATCACTTATATATTGCAACTTGTTATCAAAAATCTTTTGAGGGGGTGTCAATGTCACTAATATGCTGCAATTTTATATTTTGATATTGTTATTTGTTGGAAAGATATCAAGTTGTATATTTGGTTTACAGGACACCACATATACAGTATATGGTATTCAGAGGGAGGGCTCCACCATCATTTAACGTGGAAGTAAACATCCTTTACTGCCTTTTACATATAGGTAAGTCTATAATAAGGCTTATCTATAGGTACAGTAAATATCTCCTAAACATGTACAGTTCAGAAGATATTTACATTACATGGAGCCAGTGTCATCACTGGTGCATGCGCTCTGAAGGAAAGGCCACCGGTGCTGTTCCTTTAGAACCCTGGGCCATAAACGGTGGCTCCCGTGCGCATGCACGGGAGTGACTTCATTATGGCTCAGGCCAGTCACAGAGCCTGCGAACCCGGAAGCAGGATGAGTAAAAATGAGAACGCCTTCTGCGCTGCGGGAGGGCTTTGTTTTAAGGTAAGTTCAAAATAATGTGCTAGTATATGATCCAAACTAGCAGATTATACCTTTACCTTGCATGGTAAAAAAATTGAAAAAGTCCAGCAGTATAGAACCACTTTAAATTATGCAATTACATTTAAATTGAAACACTAAGGTGAAGAAGGAAGCACAGCATTGTTTTTTTTTGTAATATTTACAGTGTTTATACTAGTTATGGCAAGAGGGAAAAAGGGAGGGGGGGGAGAAGAAGGAAAGGGGGAGGAGAGAGAACTAGGGGAGGAGAGGAGAGAGAGAGAAGGGGGGCAGGGGGAAGGGAGAGAGAAGAGGAATACAGAATACATTAGAAAGTATAGAGAGAATAAAGAGAGGAGCATTGTAGTAAATGTCTCTTCCTGTGCACATTCTCCACATTACCTTCACCATACATTCTTCTGCTTCTCTTACTTATTTCTCCTCCTTCTCTGCCCCCTCCCCAATTGCCACAGCAGCTCGGCTCTACCTCCAGCATGGCTCTGTTCTTCTAAATCAAAAGGGGCAGCTTGAGAAAGGGGGGTTACAGCAGTGCCCATTGGCTCAGTAAGCAGCAGGAGGTGGAGCAGCTCCTGCTGTTAACTCTTTCTTGTCCTGTGGCAGCCGTTCCTATAATATGAGGCTGCTGGTTCCTTTCTGCTGCTTCTATATACAGTAGTCAATGACAGGACAGGAGGGGGGAATCTGCAGGACACTTCTATACACACACAGAGCCACTGGGAGAGAAGAGCTGCAGTGTCAGGACTGTGAAGATGGAGAGGAGGGAGAGCACAGCGCACCTCCCGGCTTCTTTCCCCTCTCCTGCATGGCAGCTTATTTTGCAAATAACCTAGGGGGACACCGCTACCTAAACTCCTCTCTCCCTTTGTGCACTGCAGTCAGTGCCTCACATGATTCTTCTGCATGTCGAAGTCGGAGAAGATGCAGGGAGAAGGTGGGCGGAGCTAAGCAGTAGGCGCGGAGGAGGAAGTTAAATCAGCGCTCTGAATGCTGATCTCCACCTCTCTCCTCCGTGATGTCACTGGTTGTTAGACGCCAGGCAGGCCATGCCTAGCAACCAGTTTGGGCAGTGAGCCAGGTGCCAGTGGTGAACGAACTAAAGCAGTCTCCACTGGCCAGGATCCCACCCCAGGTTGACAATGAGTAACAGTGGCAATATCAGGGCTATTTTAAGAAGAGATCTCTGCAAGTGCCTTGCTGCCCAGGACCTCAGGAGCGCCCCCTTCATATGGCGCCCATGGCACTTGTCATATTTGCCATACCCTGGATACGCCACTGACTCAGAGAAAGACTTTCTTTTAAGGAGCGCTTGCGGAAGCCTCCTGTACATTTGCCTCCGAGCTTTGCAGTCCCACCTGTGCCTCCATCACCTCCCATGCCTCCTGGTACCGAGTCGGTCAGTGATGATGAACCCATGCACTTGGGCTTCATGCGTCTCTCTGTGGATGAGAAAGCCTTTAGGAGGAGGGAGAGATTGTGCCTTTATTGTGGCCAAGCAGGTCACTTTTTGAAATCTTGTCCTACTGTCCTAGGGACACCCGAACCTTGAGGCCCTGTCATGGACAGACCTTAGGTGACATGTCGTCCCCAGTTATCCAGAAGGATAAGCCCCTGATTTCGGTCACCCTTTCTTTGGCTAAGTCGTTTATCGAGATACAGGCTCTAATCGACTCTGGGGCTGCAGGTCTGTTCATTGATGCTGCCTTTGATCAAAGCACTCGATTCCACTGCAGCTGCGTGATACTCCACTTGCTATTGAGGCTCTTGACGGGGGAGACCTCTATAGCCTGCCCATGTGACTCATGAGACGGTTCCGTTGTCCACGGCCGTAGGGGCTCTTCACCATGAGATAATCCAATTCCAAGTGATTTCCTCTCCTAAGTTTCCACTGGTTATTGGTTATCCTTGGTTACAGAGGCACAACCCCTCTTTTGATTGGCTCTGTGCTGAGGTTCTCTCCTGGTCACCACAATGCAGTGAAACTTGCTTCCGGAAGGTAGCCAAGGTCCTGTGTACCTCTTCACTTTCCTCCCTGCCAGAGGAGTACCGTGATTTTAGTGATGTCTTTGACAAAGGTCAAGCCGGAAGTTTGCCTCCACACCGACCGTATGATTGGGCAATTGACCTTCAACCTGGTGCCAGTCCCCCTCGTGGCCGGGTTTACCCTTTGTTGGTCTTGGAGGATAAAGCCAAGGAGTAGTATGTTGCAGATGCACTTTCTCAGGGTTTCATCCGCAAATCCTCGTTTCCTGCTGGTGCTGGTTTCTTCTTTGTGAAGAAGAAAAGCGGTGAACTGAGACCTTGTATTCATTATAGGGGTCTCAATCGTTTCACGATTAAGAATGCCTACCCAATCCCGTAGATTACAGAGTTATTTGACCACCTCAAGGGAGCAACGGTTTTCACTAAGCTTGATCTGAGAGGGGCTTTACAGTCTCGTGAGGATTAAGGATTGCGACGAGTGGAAAACTGCGTTTAATACCAGAACAGGCCATTATGAGTATCTTGTAATGTCTTTTGGCCTTTATAACGCCCCCGCAGTTTTTCAGGAATTTATTAATGATGTCCTCCGAGATTTGTTGAAGTTATGTGTGGTGGGTTATCTCGATGATATTCTCATATTTTCCAAGTCCCTGGAGAGCCACCACACAGATGTCTGTTGTGTGCTTCAGAAATTAAAAGAGAACAATCTCTATTGTAAACTGGAGAAGTGTGAGTTCCATTGGGAACAGGTTAAATTTCTGGGCTATGTCATTTCCACTGCTGGTTTTTCCATGGACCCAGTGAAATTTTCAGCAGTCCTACAGTAGCCTCGACCTGTGAGGTTATGTCCTCTGCAGTGTTTCCTGGTTTTGCCAACTATTATCGGAAGTTTATTCATAACTTCTTGTCTCTGGTCAAGCCCCTGACTGATACGACCAGAAAGAACGGTAACCCAGAGAGTTGGTCTCCGGAGTCCATTAAGGCCTTTGAAAGTCTCAAGGCTGCCTTTGTTTCTGCTCCTGTGTTGGCACATCCTGATCCTACCTTACCTTTTATCCTTGAGGTTGATGCTTCTGAGACTGGTGTTGGCGCCCTTCTGTCTCAATGCCCTACCTCTGAGAGTGCTATGCATCCTTGTGGCTACTTTTCCAAGAAACTGTCACCTGCCTAGTGCAATTATGAGATTGGTGACAGAGAGCTGTTGGCAATCATTTTAGCCCTGAAAGAATGGAGACATCTCCTCGAAGGTACCACTGTGCCGGTTCTCATTCTTACTGACTATAAGAATCTCACATTCTTGTCTGAGGCTAAACGGATCTCTCCCAGAAGGGTGCGATGGGCTCTTTTCTTGTCAAGTTTCAATTACATTGTCTCATTCTTACCCGGTACTAAGAATGTAAGAGCTGACCACTTGTCACAACAATTTTCCTCCACTTCCAAGTTGGAGTCGGTTCCGGTTCCTATGATTCCTCCTGATCGTATTCTGGCTACGGTTCGCACCAGTCTTACTTCTCCTTTGGGTGACAAAATTCTTGCTGCTCAGGTCGATGCTCCTCCTGAGAAACCTTGTGACCCCTGCTTTGTCCCAGAGTGTCTTCGTACTGCCGTGCTCCAGACTTACCATTCTCCCAAGGGAGCTGGCCACCCTGGTAAGAATCAACTCGTTTGGGCCATTTCCCAACAATTCTGGTGGCCTAGTCTACATGCTGATGTAACTGCCTTCGTAGCTGCCTGTTCCATGTGTGCTCAGAGTAAGACTCCACAACACCTTCCAGTGGGCCTCCTACAACCCATACCCAATGAAGAGAGGCCCTGGACCCACCTGTCTATGGATTTCATTGTGGAGTTGCCCAACTCCCAAGGCAACACAGTTATCCTTATGGTGGTTGACCGGTTCTTAAAGATGTGTCATTGTATTCCACTTAAGAAGTTGCCCACTTCTAAGGAACTGGCTTCCATTTTTGCTTGGGAGATCTTTCGCTTACGTGGGCTACCCAAGGTGATTGTCTCGGACAGGGGTAGTCTGTTTGTGTCCCAGTTCTGGTGAGCCTTTTGTGCACAGCTGGGAATTCAGCTTGCTTTCTCCCCTGCGTATCACCCGCAGTCTAATGGGCCCGCTTAACGAGCCAATCAGTCCTTGGAGCAATTCCTACGCTGCTATATTTCTGACCATCACAACAACTGGTCAGACCTATTACCATGGGCAGAGTTTGCTCACAACAGTGCCTTGAATTCTGCTTCCCGATTGTCTCCGTTTATGGCGAATTATGGTTTCCAACCTTCCATGTTGCCTGACTCGTTTGTTCCGCAGAATATTCCTGCGCTAGATGAGCATCTCCGTGGTCTTCGTTCCACTTGGGCACAAGTCCAGGAGGTTTTGCGTCATGCTAATGATCGATACAGACTCCATGCTGACTACGCCTTCCTACCGGGTTGGGGACAGGGTCTGGCTGTCATCTCGCAACCTCCGACTTCTTGTTCCCTCACTGAAGTTTGCACCTCGGTTTATTGAGCCTTTCCGTATCCTTCGCAAGATTAACCCAGTGGCTTACGCGTTCGACCTTCCTCCTAGTATGCGTATCTCAAATGTGTTTCATGTTTCCTTATTGAAACCTTTGGTCTGCAACCGCTTTACTACCTCGGTGCCATGTCCTCACCCTATACAGGTTGAGAACCATGAGGAGTATGAAGTACAATCCATTGTTGACCCCAGTAGGTTCTGTGGGCGCATACAGTACCTGGTACATTGGAAGGGGTACGGTCCAGAGGAACGCTCTTGGGTCTCATCCTCGGACGTACATGCCCTTGTCCTCCTCCATGATTTCCATAGACGTTTTCCCCTCAGGGAGGGGGTACTGTCAGGGCTGGACTCAGCCCTTCCTTCTCTGAGCTGGCCACTCAGCTGTCAGCTAATTGCCAGCTCCCATCTCTCTCCACAGTTACCCAGCTGTTGTTGATTCTGCTCGTCAGTCCTGCCTACTTAAAGCCGTCCAGCTCCCTTGATCTCTGCCTTCACCTTGGTCACATCACAAGAAACCATCTCCTGTGTTCCTGTTTAAAGACTGGCTTTGCTGACATCCCTTCTGGCTCCTTATCCTCCTTGCTGTTCCTCTACTTGGATCCCTGACTTCTGGCCTGGCTGATTACCCTATCTGGTTACTGAACTCTGGCTTGGCTGATTACCCGATCCGGTTACTGGACTCTGGCTATGCTTTGACTACGCTTACTCTATTTACCTTGTTATTTTTATTAATAAACAAGTGTCATTTTACTGTACTTCTGTCTTGGTCTGGTTCATGGTTTCTGACATTAAGTCTCTGAACTAGATGTTGCATTTGGTCCTCGGTCAGTGGCCGACTCTCTGAGGAGCTCATGGCTTGAGCAAACTGTCACAGTGCTACTGATGTGAGCCCACAGGCAAGCAGGTGACATGGGATTTCCCAGGGTGTGGAATCTAAGGCCAGCCGGTATTCTGCCAGGGACCCCCTCATGAGGGTTTGGGCTTAGCTGCGTGCTGACCCCAGGTCACGACCCCCAGGTTCACCCTGCCCACGAGGAGAGTACAAGAAGACACAGTCAGACATGGATGGATGAAGCAAAAGGAGAGCCAGATAGCGAGCCAAGATCAGGGTGGGCAGCAGACAACGTAATCAGGAGATCAAGCCGAGTCGGTACACAAGAGATCAGTTTACGAGAAGTCAGGTTAAGCAGGTTACAAGAAGGGTGCTCAGGAACAAGTGTTGCTCAAGCAACAAGAAACTGGTCTGAGTGGAATTTAAATAGCGAGGCACATGGGGAGCTGGACAGGAAGTAGCAGGAAGGAATGATATATTAAGCAACAGGTGAGGCCGGCGACACCCATAGCTGCAGAGTGCAGCCAGAGCTGAACACAAGCTAGTAGAACAACAGGTGCCAGCTGACCTACAGCAGTAAAGGTAAGACACAGATCAGCTCCGCAGCTGATCTGTGACATTAAGAATTATTACCTAATGGTGCATTAAGGGAGAATTATTGACTGGAATTGACATGAAAAAAAAAAGCTATGGACGCAATTGGAGGGTGCCCAGGCAGGGGTCTCTCTAAAAGGGGCGATATGGTGCTACGACCGACTTCCTTCTACTTTAACATCTCATCCTATCATAGGCACCACACTCCGAATAGGCTTGACAATCATATATACGACCTCTCTTTCTTCCAGCCAGTCCCCGCTACTCCCTATCTTAGGTAATCCAGCATTCCCCCCTGGACTATGATCACTCAGAATATAAGACATTTCTATCATCAGGGAGAGACTTGCCATGTATTTCCTAGAAGGGACCCACTGGTCCTCCATTCAAGCACTCACAAGTCCTACAGGACAGTTCCAGCTTCCATTTTGGAAAGCAATCAGACTGCACCACTTCCTACACTCAATTGCTAACCCAGCACAATTCGACCGTACCTTGACGACATTTGAGGAGTACTGTAGGGACACAGGTGACATATCTCAGGTACTGTCAAAAACATATTCCTTACTCAATACCCCACAGCAACAACCAGACTTGATATTCCTGCAGAAATGGGAAACAGACTTACAGCGTTCTTTCACAAATACTCAGAAACAAAACATTATCAGGTTTTCTTTAAAGTCTTCGATTTGTACGAAAATACAAGAAACTAATTATAAGATCCTGACTAGATGGTATTATAGACCTCGGTTACTACACCAGTACTTCCCCACCACCTCAGACAGATGCTGGAGATGCCAGACAGATAGAGGGACGATACTCCATATCTTTTGGTCCTGCCCATCATTACAACATTTTTGGGTGACAGTTAGGATAGTCACTCAGAAATTCAGCGATTACAAGATTCAGGATGACCCAGTTGCTCTTCTGCTTCACGCCACCACAGCCCCGACACAGAGATACAACAAATCTATAGTGAGACATCTACTTAACGCAGCTAAGTCATGTATCCCAGTTATGTGGAAAAAAAGCACAGTGCCAACGGTCGGGATGTGGTTGCGTAGAGTGGAGGAGATTAAAAAACTGGAAGACCTAGTGCTTATGGCACAACACAAACAGGTAAAACATTCTAAGGCATGGAAGCTGTGGAATATGTATCTGATGAAGGCACCTCTCTACTTAACTCCTGAGATAACACAACATAGAGTTACTGGAAAATGATAAAATCAATGTGCACAACATACTCAGGTCAACAAACCCCCCCCCACCCTTTTTTCCGATCCTTACTTCTTCTTCCTAGAATTATGCCTTAGCACCTTGGTGCTTTCTGTCTTCCTCTTCTTCTTTCACTATCCAATAATCCTAGTGGTCAGGGACCGGACAGTCCACAAAAGTACAGGAATAGGAGGTTGATGTGATACCCCCACCCACTTACGAAAAGCGGAAATGTCGGGTGTTTAACAATGTTACAGTAAAGTAATGTATATAATAATTGTTATATAATGCTGTGTTAAACACTGTACTACACTAAAACACTACACTGACACTACACTATACTGACACACTATACTCACAGGATACTAACACTCTACACTCAGAGTCACAATAAGTGAACACACTAACTCACTAGTAGCAAACTGAGCACTGCTCTATCTATCTCCACTCCAACTACACACTGCAAAAGCTTCCTAAGGGAAGGAACCCTTTATAGTGTGGGGTGGGACTATGAGCACTGAGCCGTGATTGGAAAAAGTAAATCTTACTTTGTCCAATCGGGGCTCTGACAGTGCTTTATGCCCTAACAATGTGATAATAGGGAATGTGCTTCATGTATGGTGGCAATACCCAAATGATAAACCATTCTGGACCCACATGTTCACTTACACACACAGTAACACAAAAAAAGTTTGAAACAATGGTTTCTCAAAGGAATTGCTAAGGCATGGAAAGCCCCAACAGTAAGTTTAGATTTCATGAAAAACAATCTATTATAGTTATTGATAAATTAGAACAAAATGTGTGACCATGAACTAAATATAAACAATTTGCACGCTGAGGCCCTCTGGTGTTGGGAAACCCATTTCCCAAAATAAGTATTCTTGGGAGATGTAAAGTTTTTTATTCTGTCCCCTTTTCATTTTCTTTGTGATTATTTGTAGGGGTGGAGCTTAAGAAGTTCAAGTTTCTACCCCAGATCAATTCCATTAGATCTTTAGGTTTTTTTATGGGGAATATCCTGGCAAAAAATTAGATAGGCCATCAGTACATCAGGATTGATACATTTTCAGATTTATTAGATGTCACACCACTTCCTCAAACTCAACTTGTCCAAAACTGAGCTTATAATAGTTCCTCCCCCACCGTGCCTCTTCCCTTGACTTCTCTGTCAAGAGCAATGGCACAGCCATCCACCCGTCCCCACATGTCAGGGTGCTAGGTGTTATCCTGGATTCTGAACTCTCCTTTCAGCCCCACATCCAATCACTTTCCAAAGCTTGCCGCCTCAACCTCCGCAACATCTCTAAACTATGTCCCTTTCTAACCAATGAAACCACAAAGCTCCTGATTCACTCCCTGGTTATCTCTCGCCTTGACTACTGCAACTCACTCCTCATTGGCTTACCTTTAAACAGACTATCCCCCCTGCAGTCCATCATGAACGCTGCTGCCAGACTTATCCACCTTACAAACCGCTCAGTGTCTGCTACCCCTCTCTGCCAATCCCTCCATTGGCTGCCACTCGCCCAACGAATTAAATTCAAAATACTAACAATAAGTTACAAAGCCATCCACAACTCTGCCCCCAGCTACATCACTAACCTAGTCTCAAAATACCAACCTAATCGCCATCTCCGTTCCTCCCAAGACCTCCTGCTCTCTAGCTCCCTCATCACCTCCTCCCATATCCGCCTCCGGGACTTCTCCCGAGCCTCGCCCATCCTCTGGAATTCCCTACCCCAGTCTGTCAGACTGTCTCCAAATTTATCCTCTTAGGCGATCCCTGAAAACTTTCCTCTTCAGAGAAGCCTATCCTGCCTCCATCTAATAACTGCACTATTTTCTCCATTAGCTCATCCCCCACAGCTATTACCCTTTTGTATAACTTGACCCTCCCTCCTAGATTGTAAGCTCTAACGAGCAGGGCCCTCTGATTCCTCCTGTATTGAATTGTATTGTACTTGTATTGTCTGCCCTAATGTTGTAAAGCGCTGCGTAAACTGTCGGCGCTATATAAATCCTGTATAATAATAATAATAATAATACCCTAGTTTGTGAACTCTATAACTTTCCTACAGACTAAATAATAAACACTGATTTGGGTTATTTTCCATGTTGGGTTATTTTTCATGTTGTCTTTTAATGCCTTCCTCTGGATCAACTGTGGGTGTAGGATTGTGTATATGGAGGGTTTGTGTGTGTGTTTTTTTCTCTGTGGGTTGAAGTGGATGGATTTGTGTCTTTTCTCAGTCAGAATAACTATGTAACATTCACTTTCAGATCATTCTTCGTTCATACATACAGGCATACCGGTTTTCTGTGCTCAGTTTGATCCATCCTCACTGCACATAGTGCACAGTATCTTCCTTTCTGGTACCCCACCCACCTCCCATCCTGGTTTAAAACTTCCATCCTTCTTACTATTTTCTCCCCCAAAAAGCTGAACCTCCCACAGTTTGGTGCAGTCCATCTCTTCTGTAATTGACCAAAGGTAAGCCATGAACCCAAAACCCTCCCTCTTACACCAGTTCCTCAGCTACTTCTTTTGCTGTCTCTCTGTTCTGGCTTGAATTTGCTGTTGTTTGCTGAGTGTTGTTTGGATATTGGCACATGCAGTACTTTGATATTTTGAGTTTGTGTTCTGCACTTTGTTAGGTAAGATGCAGTTTTTTTGTAAATAAATAGCTGGTTTTAATTGTATTTGATTATATATTGCATTTTGTACTGTATATGTACCTTGTTGGGCAATAATGAAATAAGGATGATTACTAGACTGCCCTTTATTTATACAGTATATGATTATCATCAAATTAATGTTTAGCACATTGTTTTTTGGGGGTTTTTCAATTAGGAGTCGCGGTACAGTGCCAGGCAGTTATTACACTGCCCAACAGTTATTTCTGTGCCCATTGGTAATATAGGGCTCAGCACCCAACAGTTGTTATTACAATGCCCAGTAGTTGTTATGAAATCTAGTAGTTGATATTACAGTTAATAACATCTCCTCATACAGCTCCCTTCAGATAGTAAAGATCCTCACACAGCCCCTACATGTATTTGTTCAAACAGTGGCTTTGCTCGTTTTTCTCACACAGCTTTCACTCTTGCAGCAGTCTCACACCTCGCCATGCTCCCTACGTTGTCTGCTTCTTCAGCCTACCACTTGCTCAGAGGTCCCTATGGAATCCAATGGGCCCCAGCACTTCAATCTCTCCTCCTTGCTGTCCTACACTGCCAGCTCTATTTAAGTCTCTCCAATCCCATTTGCCTATGACACTCACTCTGCTCAGTGATCCAGAAATCTAGTATTTCCATGTCAAAATTGTTTATTAAAGTTTAACAAATTAAAAATAAGTTCAAAAGCAGTACTGGAAGTAATTTGTCAGGGTACAATAAAAGATTATAGCTCCACAATATAACTGAAAATAGCCTATATTGCATAATCTGTTACAGGATTAGTAACGCAAAGAACATTTACTAGCTTGATCAACAGAGGCTGGAACCAAACATGGATAGTAAGGTATAACAAAGCCTCTGGTAAATAATACATTACAATTTATCAAGAATATTAATCAGAAAAGAGTTATAAAACATATAGGAGCTTATGTTTATGATATTGTAAAACCAAGAAAAGTAAATAAAAATATTGCTATTTGAACCTGAAGAAAAGAAGAAAAAAAGAGGGGAAAACAGGTAGAAGAAAGGGATAATGAAGAGAAAGATAGAAAGAAAAGAAAAAGAAGAAAAAGAAAAGGAGAAACGAGAGGAGGAATCCCCAGGAATAAGTGTGGTATGAATCATATAGAGATTATAGAAGAGTGTGTATATGTTGGTAAAATTACCAAGGCATCAACAGGGCTTCATCAAAATTGGATGGCAAATAGTGAGTCACCCAAGGGAGCCATATTCTCCTAAAGTCACTTATTTTGTCCTGAGTTATAGCTTGACTGATTCTATGCTTGGTTTCAGTTAATACCCGGTTTTGAGATTTCCAGACGTTGGCAATTGTTTGTTTTGCAGCCATAGTGATCTGTTGTAAGAGTTTAAATTGGCTATGGGAAAGAATTGTCAGTTTTAAATTTAAAAGCGTTATCAAAGGATCCAGAGAGATACACACTGCAAATAAAATTGAAAGCATAAGAAATATATATTTTCAAAACCTTTTGACTACTGGACAATTCCAACAGGTATGAAGATGGAAGCCAAGATCAGTACAACCTTGAAAGTAGGATGAGGAGTAGACTAGTTAGGGGCAAACTTTGCAATTCTAGTGAAATCTAGTATTTCATATCCAAAGCAGAAGCAACACTTCATGCTTGATACTACCTGCAGTTGTACACTTACTATTTATTGTTAACTCTTTCTGGGAATGAGTAAGAAAGGGTAGTAATGTACTCATTCCACTGGGGGAGGGGTGCAGATATCAGAGGTTCCCCCTCTCAAACCCCCACATCCCTTTAAGGGACTGTAGGGGATGAAGCCTTTGTTTCCCGAACATGGTGAAAAGATGCCTTGGAAGGGGGCAGGCTTAACCAGTTCCAGACCAGCAACCGCAGTTATACTGTGGCAGGTTGACTCGGCTGCGCGAAATCCCGTAGCTATACGTTCCACATGCAGTCGGCGATCGGATTCGGATTCGTCAGTAACCGAGCAATCCCCAGGCCCAGGCCAATGATTTCTGGCCTGGACCTGGTGATCGCTCCTGACGAATGATATCCCTCCCCTGTCTGTGTAACTGTAAACACTGACAGAGGAAGTGATGTCATCTCTCCTCTTGTCGGTCTTTTTGTTCCAGACCAAGAGGAGAGCGCATCTAAAAGTGAGTTACACAACACTACACTGACACCAGGTCATGTAGGCACATTATTTCACCGCCAATCACCCCCCAATCACCCCCCAGTTTACCCCTTCACCATCTGTCACTGTGTCACCCAGTACCACGATCAGATTTCTTTTTATCGCTGTACTATTATCATTAGTGACAAAAATCAGTGTTAGGATAATTAGTCTTAGGCCCATAAAGGTCTAGGGACCCCCCCAATAAAGGTTTAACCCCTTAATTACCCCATCACCTGTGATCACAGTATAAGTGTCACGGGTGACGCAGTTTAGCTAGTTATTTTTTTATAGCGTCAGGGCACCCGCCGTATTTTACCCAATAAAGGTTCAATCCCCTGATCACCCAGCAGGTGACCAAAGTTAGGTTTTAGCATCAGATAGGGTCTGAGTCACCCCAGGCAGTGTCATATTAGTGCCAGTACCCCTAACACCCACGCACGCACCATACAGGCCTCCCTTAGTAGTATAGTGTCTGCACAGATCAATATCTGATCTGATCAGATCAACACTAGCGTCCCCACAGTTTAGGGTTCCCAAAAACTCAGTGTTAGCGGGATCAGCCCAGATACCTGCTAGCACCTGCATTTAGCCCCTCCGCCCAGCCCAGCCCAGCCCAACCAAGTGCAGTATCAATCGATCACTGTCACTTACAAAACACAAAACACATAACTGCAGCATTCGCAGAGTCAGGCCTGATCCCTGCGAACGCTAACAGTTTTTTTGGTAGCATTTGAATCAGTCGTTAACAGTCAGGAGCTTTTTACCTGTGAGTCTCCCTACTGTACCAGTAAATTTATAGACCAAAATGTCAAATCGAAGGTAAAGTAGTGAAAAGGCCTACACGTTTCTGAGCATGACAGATAGTGAAGAGGAAGTCACTCATTTGTCAGATTCAGGCTCAGAATACGAACCTTTAGACAGCAGCGGCACCCTGACAGATAGCTCTGATGATGGAGTTGTGGTCCCTGTCAAGGTCAGGTGTACCAGACCCTGATTTTCTTCTTCTGTCGTTGAGGTGCAAGAACCTCAGGGCTCTTGTATGGAGCAGAGAGCCAGTACTAGCGCCGCTATTCCTTCTGGTAAACTGGCAAGCACCAGCGGCCTAGTACATTCTGGTCGTACATCCAGCACTGTAGTAACACTTGGTGACGTGGCGAGTCCCAGATGTGCAGTTCAAGCTGGTGAGGTGGCAAGCACGAGTAGTGTCCCGCTGCCACCAAGAGAAAGGCAAAGACAGGCCCGTCAAGCCCATAGTGCCCTTCCTGCTGCAATTGCCAATCCTAATTGGGAACCCACCACTTCTGCAGCACCCATTCACTGGCCAACCCGGAATTAAGGTGGAAACAGTTGATTTTACGTCTCCTCATGGGCGTAACATAAAAGTGTGAGTTGTGGTCATATTGGTCCACTGACCCAATTCACCATACGCCCGTATTCTCTGCCTCCATGACAAGGACACGATACAATCAGATCTTGCAGTTCATGCATTTCAACGATAATGAACTGTCGTCCTCGGGGTGACCCTAGATTTGATTGGCTCTACAAAATTCACCCCCTCGTAACCAACGTTGAAGGGGATGCAGCAGAATGTGTTTTGGGGTGTAATTCCACATATAACCATGCCATGTTTGAACAATATATCATTTAGTGACAACTTTGTGTAAAAAAAAAAATTCCATGGACTTAACATGCCCCTTAGCAAATAGCTTGAAGTGTCTTCTTTCCAAAATGGGGTCATTTGGGGGGGTTTGTGCTATCTTGACATTTAAGGGCCTCTGAAACTGTGATAGGTAGTGAGGAAATGAAATCACCATTTTACGCCCTTAGAAAGCCTGAAGGCCGTGCTTGGTTTTCGGGGTCCTGTACATGGCTAGGCTCCCAAAAAAGCCTCACGCCAGTAGCCAATAGCTTCCATCTCGTACTTGTTTCAGAGCATGCGTTGTTTTTGGTACGTCGGAACAGCATACAGACGAGCAGTTTTCCCGATAGGAATAGGTTCAGTCTGAAAAATTTAGAACATGTTCCCTTTCTAGGTCCATCAGAATTTTCAACGTAAAAAGTCCGATGGGGCATACACACGATCGGAATATACGATGAAAAGCTCCCGTCTGACTTTTTCTGTCGGACATTCCGCTCGTGTGTACACGTGTGTACACGGCATCAGAAATCCTGAAGGCGGTGATTGGATTTCGGGGTCCTGTACGCGGCTAGGCTCCCAAAAAGTCTCACACATGAAGTATCCCCGTACTCAGGAGAAGCAGCAGAATGTATTTTGGAGTGTAATTCCACATATAACAATGCCATGTGTGAGCAATATATCACCCCCTACAGGGGTGCAGGCAGTCACAGTATGTGCCACTGTGTAGCATCCCTGGATGTTCCCGATCCGTACTTTGTATGCTGTGCTGTTTACATGTGAAAGGAAGGAGGAATGCCCATAGTGTAAAACCGCATAAAGAGCTTTATTGTGTTTAATAAATAGTAGTACTCACATTTACAAGGTAAAAATCAGGCATAAGAAAGAGCGTGTTGTCAGCTTGTCTAGAGGTGCTACAAGACGTCCGTAAGTCCCGCCCTACGTACGTTTCCGTCAGACTTCTACTGGGGCTTCTTATCCAACGAATACTGGTTTTATACACATATGTCACTTTACTGTATGATCTAACACAAGTCACTTTTAACACTTTTTGCACAATATTGCATGCTGGCATTTTGTTTATAATATTTTGCACAGTTTATATTTTGGTTTGTATTATTAAGTGGAGATTGAAGCACTTCATACTGGGTTTTTTCTCACACCACAAAAAGATCACATAATAGTTTGAAATTAAATTACGTACACAACCAACATTCATTTATTTTAGGTATGGGGACCCGGGTCCTGCCCCAGGGGACATGTATCAATGCAAAAAAAAGTTTTAAAAACAGCCGTTTTTTCAGGAGCAGTGATTTTAATGATGCTTAAAGTGAAAAAAAAGACAAATATTCCTTTAAATATCGTACCTTGGGGGTGTCTATAGTATGCCTGAAAAGTGGCGCGTGTTTCCCGTGCTTAGAACAGTCCCTGCACAAAATGATATTTTTAAAGTAATAAAAGTCATTTAAAACTGCTTACGGCTTTAATGTAATGTCGGGTCCCGGTTATATGGATGAAAATCAGTGAGACAAACGGCATGGGTACCCCCCCCCAGTCCATTACCAGGCCCTTTGGGTCTTGTATGGATATTAAGGGGAACCCCGCACCCAAATTTAAAAAAGGAAAGGCGTGGGGCCCCCGGGCCCTATATACTCTGAATAGTAGTATACAAGTGGTGCAAACAAAACAGGGACTGTAGGTTTGTTGTTAAGTAGAATCTGTTTGTAATTTTGTAATTTTGAACTGGTACATTTTTAAAGTGTAGCTCCAGCCAAAAAATCTATTTTTAAGCTTTTTGGAAAACATAGGGAAGCGTTATCACCCCTGTGACATTTGTTTTGCTGTCTGTGTACCTCTTCAGAAGGTTTTACTTCACTTTATGTCCCAATGACAAATGTTTTTTGACAATTTGGGGTTTTTAGTGAAACAAGGATTGGTGATAAAGCATGTTTTTCCCATATTAAGTCTTAAAGGAGAGAATTTCCCTTCCTAGGGGTAGATTTCATCTCACTTTCTGTTGTCTCCTTCCGTTTGCAAGTAGGAGTCGTTTGTAAGTTGGATTTTTGAAAGTAGGGGCCTGCCCTATATACTCTGCAGAAATTGCGGCCTTAGGTGTTGGTGCTGCCACAACGCTGTAAGCCCTCACAGTTACTCTTGGTGGGCACAGGAACGGGCTCTGCTGTGAAATATTAGATGAAGAATTGTAATTACATGCCCCTGTTGAACAGGGTCAGAAAAATTGGGCCTTTGGTGGTGGTGGTGGTAGTGCTGGTGCCACAACACTGTAAGTCCTCACAGTTACTCTTGGTGGGCGCAGAAACGGGCCCTGCTGTGAAATATTAGATCAAGAATTGTAATTACATGCACCTGTTAAACAGGGGCAGAAAAATTGGGCCTTTGGTGGTGGTGGTGTTGCCACAACACTGTACGTCCTCACAGTTACTCTTGGTGGGAGCTGGAATGGGCCCTGCTGTGAGATATTAAAACAAGAATTGTAATTACATGTCCCTGTTGAACAGGGGCGGAAAAATTGGGCCTTAGGCACCGGTGTCACAACACTGCAACCCCTCACAGATACTCTAGGAATGATCCCTCCTGTAAAATATTGCATCAAAAATTGTAATTACACGCCCCTGTTAAACATGGGCTGAAAACTTGGGCCTTAGCCACTGGTGGCGGCACCCAGAACCAAAAATATTCTTACAAGCTATCAGCATGATCATTGAGGAGGAAGAGGCACTGGTGCTGGTGCCACAACACTGCAACCCCTCACAGATACTCTAGTTGGAGCGCAGGAAAGAGCCCTGTTGCAAAGTATTGCATCAAAAATTGTAATTACACGCCCTTGTTAACAGGGGCTGAAAAATTGGGCCTCAGCTACTGGTGGCGGCGTCCAGAACCAAAAATATTCTTACAAGCTATCAGCATGATCATTGAGGAGGAAGAGGATAATCAGTCAGCATAACAGGATAGTCACTCAGCATCAGCATAGGCAGTCTTGAAGGGATCTGACATTTCGAAAAAAATTATTCGGTTACATCAGCATCAGGTGCCTGGTAGCTGGTGGTGATTCAAGACTGATTCATTTTTATGAAGGTCAGATGATCGACCGAGTCGGTGGACAGGCGCACCCTGTGATCGGTTACAAAGCCTCCAGCAGCACTGAATGTACGTTCCGAAAGAACGCTGGATGCAGGACAGGCCAGTAGCTCAATTGCATACTGTGCAAGCTCTGGCCAGTGATCCATCCTCAAGACCCAGTAACCCAGAGGATTTTCGATGGGAAAGGTGTCCAAGTCAGATCTTGCCCCTAGGTATTCCTGCACCATGTAAAACAGACGCTGGCGATGGTTGCTGGAACCGATCATACCTTGGGGATGTGGACTAAAAAATTGTCTGAACGCATCGGTCAGACGGCCACCTTCTCCACCGATCCTTCTTTGACTGACCGAAGCCTCAGCAACACATTGTCCAGGAACAGGAGTTTGTAACCTCCCAGTTTCTGGGAACGCGTTGCACAGACCTTTCTGCAACGCCTCCCGAAGATGTTTCATCCTCTGCTCCCTCTGCAATGGCAAGATAAGGTCCGCAACCTTACCCTTGTAACATGGATCAAGAAGAGTTGCCATCCAGTATTGATCCCTCTCCTTGATACCATGAATACGAGGATCCTTCCGCAGGCTTTCCAGGATCAGGGAGGCCATGCAGCGAAGGTTTGCTGAGGCATTCGGTCCGGAGTCCTCTGGGTCACTAAGGACGACATGATCCGCAGCCACCTCCTCCCAGCCATGTACAAGTCCATGGGTTTCTTGGGACTGTAAATGATCCCTTAAAGACTGCTGCTGATGCTGAGTGCCAAGCTCCACCAGCATGCTGACACAATCCTCCTCTTCCTCCTCCTCCTCGTCCTCTTCCTGCGTGATCGGCGGGCACGCAGGAACACTGTCTGGATAAAGGGGGCCTTGAGAGCTAAGGAAGTCCTCCTCTTCCTGCCTCTGTTCTGCCTCAAGTTCCCTGTCCATTATTCCACGCAGCGTGTGCTCCAACAGGTGGAAAAGAGGGACAGTGTTACTGATGCATGCACTGTCACTGCTCACCATCCTCGTGGCCTCCTCAAATGGTGAAAGGACAGTGCATGCATCCCTGATTATGGCCCATTGGCGTGGGGAAAAAAAACAAGCTCCCCTGACCCTGTCCTGGTGCCATAGTCGCACAGGTACTCATTGATGGCCCTCTGCTGCATGTGCAGCCGCTGCAGCAAGACCAACGTTGAGCTCCACCTGGTCACAGATTAGGCGGTTCTTGGGCAGGTTAAATTCCTTTTGGAGGTCAGCCAGCTGAGCTGAGCACTGGCATTATATGACCTGCGGAAATGCACACAGACTTTCCTGGCCTGCCTCAGGAATTCCTGTAAGCTCGCGTACCTGCTCAAGAATCGCTGCACTATGAAGTTAAGGACGTGAGCCAAACAGGGCACGTGGGTCGGTTGTCATTGTCGGAGGGCGGAGAGGAGGTTGGTGCCATTGTCGCAAACCACTATACCTGCCTTAAGCTGGCATGGCATCAACCACCTCTGAACCTGCCCCTGCAGAGCTGACAGAATCTCTGCCCCAGTGTGGCTCCTGTCCCTCAAGCACACCAGCTCAAGCACCGCATGGCATCTTTTGGCCTGCGTGCTTGCGTAGCCCCCTTGGTTCCGAAGTCAAATCACAGGAAGAGGCCATGGAGGAAGAAGAAAAGGAGGGGGTGAAGGAGAGAGGTGTGGCAGAATCACCACTAGTAGTATTTTGGAGGCGTGGGGGCAGAACAACCTCCAACACTACTGCACCTTGTCCTGCATCCTTCCCAGCTGCCAGAAGAGTAACCCAGTGCGCGGTGAAAGATAGGTAACGTCCCTGTCCATGTCTGCTGGACCATGAGTCAGCGGTTGTATGTACCTTATCGCTGACTGCCCTGTCCAGCAAGGCCAAGACATTGCCTTCCACATGCCGATAGAGAGCCGGAATCGCCTTCCGTGAGAAAAAGTGGTGTTTGGGAACCTGCCACTGAGGAACCGCACATTCCACAAACTCATGGAAGAGGGCAGAGTCTACCAATGGAAAAGGCTAGCAATTTAGCCAAGCTAGCATTCAACTGCTGGGCATGTGGGAGCGAACTTCTTTCGGCGGTGTAGCAGCTGGGGCAGGGAAATTTGCATGGTACACTCTGACATTGGTTTACCGATAGCAGATTGCCCCCAAGTACTTGGCTGTAACACACCTAATTCTACACATTCATTCCTCTCAGTGCAGGTCTCAGAGAGGACTGAAGGTATAGTGGGGTTGGAGATTTGTTCTTTGGTGTGGGTCTTTTAGGTACACTTGTCAATGAACTGCATGGCAGGTCAACATATGTCTGGTCAAGCATGTGGTGCCCATTGCCCAAGCGGGAGATGTTTTGGCCAGGAGAGATACTATTTGCAACATATGTCTCAAGTGTATCGGTGGTATCTGATGCACTCGTCTCAAAAAAGGCCCACACCAAAGAACTTTTGTAATAACGTGCAGAGACAGCAGCGCCCTGCACATGCTGAGCTCTGCGGTGTGATGCAGTCGGTGTGCTGCCCTTAAGCTGGCCCCTGGAGGGCATCCTGCCTCGTTGGTGATGTGCCTCCTCCTTTCTCCTATCAGGCACCCACGTGGAGTCAGTGACCTCATCATCCCCTCCCTCCTCATGACTGGAGCAAAGCTGGCAGTATGCTGGAGCTGGGGGAACATGACTACCAGATTGCCGTTCTTCTTGGGCACCTCCTCTCTCTGGGCTCATGGTACTGCCTTCCTCTAGCTGGGTACCATCATCAGAGCCTTCAAAATGTTGGGCATCCTCTTGGAGCATATACCCAACACTGTGGTCAAACAGTGTGGGGGACTCCTCAGGAAGACATGATGGGGCTAGGGAAGGAGTGACTGATGCCATTGAGCCAAAGTTAGCAGCTGCTTTGCCAGACAAAGTACCCTGAGCCTGAGTGAGAGAGGATGAGGACAGCTTGGTCATCCACTCTACCAAGTCTTCCGCATGTTGCGGCTCAACATGGCCAGCTGCCGAAAAAAAGGACAAGTGTGTCCCACAGCCACGTGCTGATGAGGATGCACCGTCTCCACGACCAGCACTGTTGCCTCTAGACACAGAGCCTGCTTGCCCTCTTTTATTGGCTTGTGACTGTCTGCCTCTCCTTGTAGGCCTTCCAGACATACTAATGGCCTGCAGTGAGATGTAGCTGCACAAAGCTGGGATGTGTATATATATATATACTGATACTGCAACTAGCAGAATCAACTGAATGCCTTTAGTATTATTTTGTTTTTTTTTTGTTTTTTTTCACCTTTAAAATCCTCTTTATTGAAAAACAACAATTCACATTAAAAAAAAAGCAGATAAGATCACATTCTGGGGACTGACATAACCAGTATTTACATAGTCTACAACTTTTACCGTATTTATACAACAGTCCACAAAAAGAAAAGGCAAGGAGCATGAACATCAATAAAATACCCTCCTCTACCTGAGGGACATACAAAATTTTTCCCCTTTCTTTTACTTCCTTTCCCTCCCCCTCCCCCCGCCATCACACCCCCCCCCAACCCCCCAACCCCCCTAAACCTCATTCTCCCTCCCCATTCACCCCGTGCTTCTCCCACATCACCCAATCCTTCCATATTTTCTCAAATTTTTTGTGATTACTTCTTTTCTTATAAATAAGTTTCTCTCTACTAACTTCCTCCTTCACTTCTTTCACCCATTCTTCGAACGTCGGGGGTTCTTTTCTCTGCCAATTCTTGGCTATAAGCTTTTTCCCTTGAAACAGGCACCTGACTATTGCAGTCTGTGTATCTCTTGCGGGCTGTTGCTCCTCTATTAGACCTAGTAGGCAGATCTTGGCACCCATACTTAATGATGTCTTAAAAATACAATTTATCCTGTCCACAATACTTTTCCAGTATCTGTACAGTTTTGGGCAGCGCCAGAACATGTGTAATAGGTCTCCCCTCTCTCCTCCACACCTCTGGCACCCCGAGTCTACCCTCCTCCTCATCCTAAACAGCTTTAGTGGTGTAAAATACGCCCTATATATCAAATATAAATGCGACACTGCCTGTGATGGAGAAAGGGAAACCCTGGGTCCTGATGACAATACATACTCCCATTGACTGTCCGATATTTTCCCAATCTCATCCTCCCATTTCTTCCTATTTTTATCCTCCACTCTATCCCCTTGTATCGAGATTCTTAAACTGCTGTACATATCAGATATCAGACCTTTCGTGGAATCTGAGTCGACCAGTTTTCTCACAGAGATCATGTCGCTCCATAGTGGCTCCTTGCCGTTAAATTGTGCGTCTAAAGCGTGCCTAACCTGCAAGTATCTGTAAAATGAACGGTTAGGGATCGCGAATTCAATCGCCAATTCCTGGAATGTTTTTAATCTCCCGGCTTTATAAAGCTGTGAGAGATAGTGGATGCCCTGCCGATCCCACTCTTCAATCTTCCCCATTATTTTCACTTCATTAAGCTTGCTATTATCCCACAATGGGGAGAACTCCGAGAAATCTACATAGCCCATTATTTTTTTGACCTTGGCCCAGCTCTTGACCATCAACTGGGTAGTGGGACATCTGGTGATAAAGGAGTCCGCCTCCAACGCTTCTACTATCGTGTCATGGTTAGTATCGCCTAGGAGTACTTTATTCCCTGTTACCTCTTTCCCGGGCCTATTACACCCTCCCATATGCTGGACCTGTGATGCCAGAAAGTAACATCCCGGGTCCGGGACTCCCAGTCCTCCCTTCTCTGTCGTTCGCCGGAGCGTCTGCAGGCCGATCCTTGCTGCGCCGCCTTTCCAAATCAGCTCTCTGAATAAGCTGTCCATTTTATTGAACCATCGTTTAGCAATCCAAACAGGTGAATTATGCAGAATATATAAAATTTGCGGCATCCAGACCATTTTTATCAGGTTGCAGCGCCCGGCGACCGACAGGGGCAACCGTCCCCACACCCTACATTTCTGTTTGAGTTTTTTCATTAATGGGACTAGGTTTTCTGCAATATATTGCTCCGGATCCCTTGAGATATTAATCCCCAGGTATTTCATCTGATTGACTACCTTAATTTGTGTGGTTTGATCCGGAAGGGGCTCCATCAGGGGGTCTATAGGTAATATTGCTGACTTTTCCCAATTAATTTTTAACCCAGAGAATTGGCCTTTAGTATTATTAGTATGAGAACACCAGCAATTGTCTTCAGGTAGCTTTAGGTGCACACTGTGCAGAGGACACAGTGCACTAACTGTAAATACTGTAGCTGCCTGCCTGTGGTATTAATAGGAGCAGAACAACAGCAATTGTCTCCAGGTAGCTTTAGGTGCACACTGTGCAGAGCATGCACTACACTAACTGTAAATACTGTAGCTGCCTGCCTGTGGTATTAATAGGAGCAGAACAACAGCAGTTGTCTCCAGGTAGCTTTAGGTGCACACTGTGCAGAGGACGCAGTACACTAACTGTAAATACTGTAGCTGCCTGCCTGTGCTATTAATAGGAGCAGAACAACAGCAATTGTCTCCAGGTAGCTTTAGGTGCACACTGTGCAGAGGACACACTACACTAACTGTAAATACTGTAGCTGCCTGCCTGTGGTATTAATAGGATCAGAAGAACACCACTAATTTTCTTCAGGTAGCTTTAGGTGCACACTGTGCAAAGGACACAGTGCACTAACTCTAAATACTGTAGCTGCCTGCCTGTGGTATTAATAGGAGCAGAACAACAGCAATTGTCTCCAGGTAGCTTTAGGTGCACACTGTGCAGAGGACACACTACACTAAGTGTAAATGCTGTAGCTGCCTGCCTATGGTATTAATAGGATCAGAACAACAGCAATTGTCTCCAGGTAGCTTTAGGTGCACACTGTGCAGAGGACGCCCTACACAAAACTGTAAATACTGTAGCTGGCTGCCTGTGGTATTATTAGGATCAGAAGAACACCACTAATTTTCTTCAGGTAGGTTTAGGTGCACGCTGTGCAGAGGATACAGTGCACTAACTGTAAATACTGTAGCTGCATGCCTGTGGTATTAATAGGAGCAGAACAACAGCAATTGTCTCCAGGTAGCTTTAGGTGCACACTGTGTAGAGGACGCACTACACTAACTGTAAATGCTGTAGCTGCCTGCTTGTGGTATTATTGGATCAGAAGAACACCATTAATTTTTTTCAGGTAGCTTTAGGTGCACACTGTGCAGAGGACACAGTACACTAACTGTAAATACTGTAGCTGCCTGCCTGTGGTATTATTAGGAGCAGAACAACAGCAATAGTCTCCAGGTAGCTTTAGGTGGAAAGTGTGCAGAGGACGGACTACACTAGCTGTAAATATTGTAGCTGCCTGCCTGTGGTATTAATAGGATCAGAAGAACACCACTAATTTTCTTCAGGTAAACTTTAGGTGCACACTGTGCAGAGGACACAGTGCACTAACTGTAAATACTGTAGCTGCCTGCCTGTGGTATTAATAGGATCCGAAGAACACCACTAATTTTCTTCAGGTAGCTTTAGGTGCACAGTGTGCAGGGGACGCACTAAACTAAATTGTAAATACTGCAGCTGCCTGCGATACTGTGCTAATAGGATCAGAAGAAAACCTATAATTTTCTTCAGGTAGCTTTAAATGCACACTGTGCAGAGGACACAGTGCACTAAATGTAAATACTGTAGCTGCCTGCCTGTGGTATTAATAGGAGCAGAACAACAGCAATTGTCTCCAGGTAGCTTTAGGTGCACACTGTGCAGAGGATGCCCTACACAAAACTGTAAATACTGTAGCTGCCTGCCTGTGGTATTAATAGGATCAGAAGAACACCACTAATTTTCTTCAGCTACGTTTAGGTGCACACTGTGCAGAGGATACAGTGCACTAACTGTAAATACTGTAGCTGCATGCCTGTGGTATTAATAGGAGCAGAACAACAGCAATTGTCTCCAGGTAGCTTTAGGTGCACACTGTGTAGAGGACGCACTACACTAACTGTAAATGCTGTAGCTGCCTGCCTGTGGTATTATTGGATCAGAAGAACACCATTAATTTTTTTCAGGTAGCTTTAGGTGCACACTGTGCAGAGGACACAGTACACTAACTGTAAATACTGTAGCTGCCTGCCTGTGGTATTATTAGGAGCAGAACAACAGCAATTGTCTCCAGGTAGCTTTAGGTGGAAAGTGTGCAGAGGACGGACTACACTAGCTGTAAATATTGTAGCTGCCTGCCTGTGGTATTAATAGGATCAGAAGAACACCACTAATTTTCTTCAGGTAAACTTTAGGTGCACACTGTGCAGAGGACACAGTGCACTAACTGTAAATACTGTAGCTGCCTGCGGTATTAATAGGAGCAGAACAACAGCAATTGTCTCCAGTTAGCTTTAGGTGCACACTGTGCAGAACACGCAATACACTAACTGTAAATACTGTAGCTGCCTACCTGTGGTATTAAAAGGATCAGAAGAACACCACTAATTTTCTTCAGATAGCTTTAGGTGCACACTGTGCAGAGGACACAGTGCACTAACTGTAAATACTGTAGCTGCCTGCCTGTGGTATTATTAGGAGCAGAACAACAGCAATTGTCTCCAGGTAGCTTTAGGTGGAAAGTGTGCAGAGGACGGACTACACTAGCTGTAAATATTGTAGCTGCCTGCCTGTGGTATTAATAGGATCAGAAGAACACCACTAATTTTCTTCAGGTAAACTTTAGGTGCACACTGTGCAGAGGACACAGTGCACTAACTGTAAATACTGTAGCTGCCTGCCTGTGGTATTAATAGGAGCAGAACAACAGCAATTGTCTCCAGTTAGCTTTAGCTGCACACTGTGCAGAACACGCAATACACTAACTGTAAATACTGTAGCTGCCTACCTGTGGTATTAAAAGGATCAGAAGAACACCACTAATTTTCTTCAGATAGCTTTAGGCGCACACTGTGCAGAGGACACAGTGCACTAACTATAAATACTGTAGCTGCCTGCCTGTGGTATTAATAGGAGCAGAACTACAGCAATTGTCTCCAGGTAGCTTTAGGTGCACACTGTGCAGAGGACGCACTACTCTAACTGTAAATGCTATAGCTGCCTGCCTGTGGTATTAATAGGATCAGAAGAACACCACTAATTTTCTTGAGGTAGCTTTAGGTGCACACTGTCCTGAGGACACAGTGCATTAACTTTAAACACTGTAGCTGCCTGCCTGTGGTATTAATAGGAGCAGAACAACAGCAATTGTCTCCAGGTAGCTTTAGGTGCACACTGTGCAGAACACGCAATACACTAACTGTAAATACTGTAGCTGCCTGCCTGTGGTATTAATAGGATCCGAAGAACACCACTAATTTTCTTCAGGTAGCTTTAGGTGCACAGTGTGCAGGGGACGCACTAAACTAAATTGTAAATACTGCAGCTGCCTGCGATACTGTGCTAATAGGATCAGAAGAAAACCACTCATTTTCTTCAGGTAGCTTTAAATGCACACTGTGCAGAGGATGCACTACACTAACTTGTAAATACTACAGCTGCCTGTGGTACTGTACTAATAGGATCAGAAGAACACAACTAATTTTCTTCAGGTAGCTTTAGGTGCACACTGTGCAGAGGATGCAGTACACTAACTTGTAAATACTACAGCTGCCTGTGGTACTGTACTAATAGGATCAGAAGAACACCACTAATTTTCTTCAGGTAGCTTTAGGTGCACACTGTGTAGAGGACGTACTACACTAACTTGTAAATACTGCAGCTGCCTGTGGTACTGTACTACTAGGATCAGAAGAACACAGCTAATTTTCTTCAGGTAGCTTTAGGTTCGCACTGTGCAGAGGATGCACTACACTAACTTGTAAATACTACAGCTGCCTGTGGTACTGTACTAATAGGATCAGAAAAACACCACTAAAGTAGTGAGCAACCCTGCGAGCCACTTACGGATGAATGCCTACAAATGGTGAGTAATTAGTCTTAAGTGGAGACCAGCTGCAAACACTTAGTCACGTTTCATAATCGTGCAAAAGTGATAAAACTAAAACAATGTGTCTGCGCTAGAAAAAAATCACATCAATCAAAAGTGCAGCAATAATAAACAAAAACAACATAAGTGTTTAACAAATAATACACTTGAGTGAAAATACCCCTAAGTAATAGAGTATAAAGTGCACAGTGCTAAATAAAACACACAATGTGAGTGATCAATCAAAAAACATATCACATAAATAATGAATCAGATGAAATGTAAAGGGATATAACTCCTGGTGAATGAAATAAAGTCCAAAACCGTATATATCCAAAAATATAAGAGTGCCCAGAAGAAACATAGTCCAAAGATTTAGTGAAATTCACATATCCTTCCTTCCAAAAGTGCATCACCAGGAAACATGCTGTAGTGTCTTCCAGCCACCCCCACAGGTGTATATGCTCACCTTCCTGTGTGTGAAACAGCAATTAAACTATGTCAAACAAAGCCTTGGAGCCACTCATGTGCTCATTTGGAACCAGCTGTACAGACCTCCAATGTTCTTCCTGTGTGTGACACAGCGATTAAACTATGTCAAACAAAGCCTTGGAGCCACTCCTGTGCTCATTTGGAACCAGCTGTACAGACCTCCAATGTTCTCAAACGAAGATAATATATGCAAAAGAAAAAAACTCCATAGCGCAATATTGCAAGGTGTGATAAAAAGATTTTAATAAAATAGTTCTCTCCCCTTGATGGGGTACTCAAATACTATGGGTGCGTGAGTGCACCATCCTTAACAAACAAAGAACGGTCAATCTCTCGGTGTGGCGTGCGATGCGGCGTGTGTATCGAAACTCTCCTTCTCCCTCACTGCTGACAGCTCCGTCCAGGCCCCTCCCCTACGCGTGTTCGGCACCGGGACCACGTGCCTTCATCAGGGGGAATCTGCTGCCTGCGGTACTGTACTAATAGGATCAGAAGAACGCTAATTTTCTTCAGGTAGCTTTAGGTGCACACTGTGCAGAGGACGCTCTACACTAACTGTAAATACTGTAGCTAATAGGACTAATAGGATCAGAAGAACACCAGCAATTTTCTTCAGGTAGCTGTAAATACTGTAAAAACACCTGCCTGTCTGTCAGTAGTAGGAAGAGAATAACAGGAACGGATCTAGCTAAACTAAATGCAGTGTGTGTATATATATATATATATATATATATATCTTTATGGTCATGGCCCTAAGACCGAGATAAATGTGGATCACATAAACACGCGACAAGACTTACAACATAAATAGACCTGAGGTGTGGCTTTTGGTCGTCTGGTAGGTATGGCAAGAAAAGGGGCCAAAAATAACCAGTTAGGGAAGTATCTTTATTGCCTCAAACCTCATTGAGTGAGCTTGGAGAAAGGGCCATCTTGAGCTTTTGGAATATATATCTGGCGAAGCAGGCAGACTTTCACCTGCCTAGCTTCTTGGTCACATGGTCTGGTACTCCGTGCTGAGATGTGGCTGAGGCTGCGCTGATCCAAAGCAATGTCCAGAATACCACCCGGGGTCTAGGCCTAAGTTGACCAGTAGGACCCTAACATGGTTAATAAACTGACTGCCACTCAGGGGGTTGACCGGAAAAGGCAGTAACGGGCTGGAGACTGGCTGGCTGGGTAGGTGAAAGAGCAGAAGGTCAAAAGATCATTGCTGGTTCGAAAGAAGTTTATATCCACTCCAGGTCTGGTTTGTTGCGTTTTGGAGAAATAAAGGACATAGTGGCTTGGATACCGGCCAGGTACAGCCTGATAGGGTATGAGGGAGAGCCAGCTGTGTGTGGCAATAAGATATAAAGGCTAGGACATGAGTGACGTCAACTACTGTGGTTCCACAACAAGTGGCAAGGAACCTACGGTAGGTGTTCCAGGCCATGCGAAAAGCCTTTAGTGTGTTGCTAGACAGTGGGTGGTTGATGAGCCGGGTTGCATTGGCAAGGTGTGGCTTCAATCCATTGTTAGTTGAGACCAAGGTGGGATAGGAGTGGATGATGGGTCGGCTCCGGGTTCCTGCTGGAAGAATGAGACAAAATTGGAGCAGGACAGTGCATCGGCTGCGGTATTGCACTTTCCAGGGATATGCTCACAGTAACTTAAATTTGGTGATGTAGTGACAATTGCAGCAGACTACGCAGGAAGGACATAGTGGGGAGCGACTTGGATCTACCCTTATTAATGATGTCGGCTGTAGCCTGGTTGTCTGTGGTGAAGAGCTCTGTCTGATCTGTCCACGTGTGGCCCCAAACTTGGGCTGCTGCCACGATGGGGTACAGCTCGAACAATGACGAAGATCGAGGGAAACCAGGAATCAGGCAGATTTCCGGGAGCCAAGGTCTGGCAAACCAGTGATGGCCAAAAATTGCAGCAAAGCTGGTGGAGGCTGCAGCATCTGTGACTACCTGGGGCGACGGAACTGATACTGAGGGAAAAACATTGATATGTTGTTCCAGTTGAAGAGGAACTCGTCCTACATAGCCAAGTCTGCTATTGCTGCTGGGTCTAGTCTGAGGACTTGGTCGGGTCCTGCACTTGGGCAAGAAAGACTAAGAGCCTTGAGATGAACGACCGCCCCTGAGGAATTGTTCTCATAGCGAAATTGAGCATCCCTATCAAGGACTGCAGCTGTCTTTTAGTACATTCCTGTGACCGGGTAAACTCCTGAATGACCAACCTAACATAAGCTAATTTGTCAGAAGGCAGGCTAGGCTGCATGGCGTACGTATCCAGGACGATGCCTGAGAAACTTATGAAATGTGTTGGGCCTTCCACTATGTGTTCATTGAGATTGTTGAAGACCTCTCTTAGCTTGTCTAGATGTAACGGGGGGGGGGAGTATGTCTAGGTGTTTGATGATCAGAAAATCGTCCAGATAATGGATAACCCTGTGACACTGGGCCTGGTGTGACAGGTTCAAGTGAGGGATTGGGCGAAAACGTCAGCTTTGTGGGCGAAGTGGCCACAAAAGAGTTCTGTGTCTGTGAGGCTCCAGTCAGAGCTTATCTGGAACTGGGCAAGTCTCGCTACTGCTTTGGCTGAAAACGACCGATGGTTGTAGAAGGCAAAACCTCCATATTTGTAAGCAAGATCTGTCACTGCATGAAGGCATAAGTCCAGCTCCTCCCTCCTGCTGAGGGTGGCTGAACAAAGTACATCTCTGAATATCCCGAAGCCAGGGCGAACTCAGTGGCTGACAGCTTACGACTGAGGCTGGGGTCTCTCGACTTGACAACCACTGAGACATCCCACCCAGGCGTATGATTTATTGTCAACTAAGTCATGGACTGAGATGAGCAGGGATGCCAATTGACGTGTTTGCCCTCCAATATATGCTCCCCAATGCTGGTCGGGACAAGATGAACGGGGAGGACGATAGGTGCAGAGACTGGTGTACCTGCAGAAGGAGAAGCTGTCATTGGGACCATGACCAGGTCAGGGAGGGCCATGGGTGGGCGAACTTTCAAAGGTGTGACTCTGGTCTGGATGTCCGAACTGTTGCAGCTAAGGGGGAGACCAAAGAGTGAAGCTGGGCCCCGTGGACGGATTGTAGGGATGCCTGTTGGGCCTAGCTGCAGCTGGAGGCAGGAAGAGGAGCCTGAAAAGCTCTGCCTTACTGGCTGTAGCAGGAAAGGGAATATACCTGCGACTCAGCTATGAGTTTAGGGATGTTCTGTCCCCTGAGGGATTGTAGGCAGCCGCGCTCTGAGCCGCTTGGGGGGGTAATAGAGGGGCGGGTGTGAAGTCCTCACTGCCAGAAGACAAAAGGGGGCTGGGTGCTCATATTTAAGAGGAGTAATAGCCATAGGATAGAGAGCGGAGTGGTAAAGAGAAAACTCAGAGAGGAGGAAAAAGGAAGAAGTACAGAAAAAGGAATGATAGGCATAGACAGGAGCTGACAGAGTTCTGTTGTGCAGAACATATGTAGAGTGGAAATTTAGAAAACTCAGAAGAGTGCGTGGCAACCGAGGTGGGCCAGGAGGTCACTGGCTAGATAACCGATAGCTTGGGTGCCTGTCTGTGGCAAGCACAAACCTGAAGACCAGAACCCCAGGGCGTACTGGGGTGAGAAGTAGAAGTCTGGTACGGCCTACGTAGGAATGTTGCGGTCTGTAGGGGGTGACGTGTGCTCGGCCTGCTAACACTTGCACTGCCAGCAAGTCTACTGTTAGGCGACCTTGTCTGTGAGGTGAAGGGTCGCCCTTCGAAAACAGAGTGTCATGTATAGACATATGTGGCATAACTAACGCCTGGAGATCACGTCCAATGATGTATCTGAAGTAACGGTATAGTGAAAGGGTGCTGCAGAATGATGTGATAGAAAAGCCCATGAACTAGGCCCTGACTGACGCTCTAGTAGCGAGGTCCTGGTTATGATCGAAACTCGGTCGACCGGGAACACCTGCAGTAGGGGTGACATGAGTGCAATAAGATTTCTTTACTTTTTTTTTTACTTTTTTATGTGTCCCCCTTGTATGCGACTGGCCCTGGTGAAGATACAAACATAGCGTTTTTTTTTTTTTTACCTGGGAAATAACGTCCAACCTGGTACAGAATGGAACCTGAACTCGACTAACCTGAGGGAGAAAAGACAGACGAAAACGATGAGTGGCTCGTATGAATGCCACTGGAGACGAGTGACCGATTAAGTGCCACTAAAAAATGAAGTGGGCTGTATGAGCACCACTGAGTGTGCTTGCAGCGATTGCAAGGAGTATATGTTGAGATGCATGTTTGCAGCGATTGCAAATGGGTATATGCTGAGATGCGTGTTTTGCAGCGATTACAAGGAGTATATACGGAGATGCGTGTTTTGCAGTGATTGCAAAAATGGGTATATGCTGAGATGCGTGTTTTGCAGCGATTGCAAGGAGTTTATACTGAGATGCATGTTTTGCAGCGATTGCAAAAATGGTTAAATGCTGAGATGCGTGTTTTGCAGCGATTGCAAAAATGGGTATATGCTGAGATGCATGTTTTGCAGCGATTGCAAGTGGGTAAACACTAAGATGCGTGTATTTGCAAGGAGTTTATACTGAGATGCATGTTTTGCAGTGATTGCAAACGGGTAAATTGTAAGATGCGTGTATTTGTAGCAATTGCAAGGAGTTTGTACTGAGATGCATATTTTGCAGAGATTGCAAAATGGGTATATGCTGAGATGCGTGTTTCTTGCAGCGATTGCAAGGAGTTATGATGAAATGCGTGTCTTGCAGCGATTGCAAGGAGTTATGGTGAGATGCGTGTCTTGCAGCGATTGCAAGGAGTTATGGTGAGATGTGGTTCTTGCAGCGATTGCAAGGAGTTATGGTGAGATGCGTGTCTTGCAGCGATTGCAAGGAGTTATGGTTAGATGCGTGTCTTGCAGCGATTGCAAGGAGTTATGGTGAGATGCGTGTCTTGCAGCGATTGCAAGGAGTTATGGTGAGATGCATGTCTTGCAGCGATTGCAAGGAGTTATGGTAAGATGCGTGTCTTGCAGAGATTGCAAGCAGTTATGGTGAGATGCGTGTCTTGCAGCGATTGCAAGGAGTTATGATGAGATGCGTGTCTTGCAGCGATTGCAAGGAGTTATGATGAGATGCGTGTCTTGCAGCGATTGCAAGGAGTTATGATGAGATGTGTATCTTGCAGTGATTGCAAGGAGTGATGGGATGCGTGTCTTGCAGCGATTGCAAGAAAAGGTCACCTACTGATAGGCGAAAAAGAAAAAGGGATAGTAGAATTGTATATTTAGGAAATAACTGCGAAGTAGCATACGTAACGAATTGTAGATTTGTGATAGGGACTGTTACGAATTGGTGTGTGGGATACTGATGATGCAAACCGTTGTGCCGCCGATGCGACTAGGTTTGAATCGGATTGTGATGTGTACAAATGTAAATGTGACACGAATCGGTTAGTAGAAATGACATAAGTAACGAATCGTAGGTTTATATAGAAACCGCTATGAATTGGTGTGCGGGATACCCGTGATGTGAACCGTTGTGCCGCCGGAGCGACTAGGTTTGGAATGGACTGTGATGCATGTAGCTGCCGCTGCGCCCCAAATTGGTCAGTAGAAATAATATGAATAATGAATTGTAGGGTATGGTAAGAACCGCTATGAATCAATGTTTGGGACACGACCGACGCGAACCGTTGTGCCGCCGAGGCGACTAGGCTCGAATTGGATTGATGCGTATGGCATGAAAGTGATATGAATCAGTGAGTAGCATGACATAACAATGAATCATTTGTAGGGTATGAGAGTGAGTGATATGAATCGGTGCAGGATGTATCTGATGCGACCGTTGTGCCGCTGACACGACTAGGTACGAATCACACTGTGGTAGGTAATGCAACATATCTGATATGAATCGGTAGTAGGGTAAAAGAAATTGGTTGAAAAGTATGAAGTGAATCCGCTATGAATTGGTTGGAGAGTGTATGCTACTCCTTACTCTAAAACTGAACCCATACAAACCACCCAGCCCCCCATCCTAATCAAGTGCAGAGAAGGCACCAGGTGGGTCTAATTACCACCTCAATCAGCCACAGAACCTGTGCAAACAATACATGCTCATCTCCAAATGGATGAGATGGCAACCCCATAGACTGTGAATCCTATGAGCAACGAAGCCTGTAACGAGTGTAATCGGACAATGACTAACAGTGGCTCGGAGGTTTGGATCTGCAAATGAAAACGTATGTTTGTGGGTGCGATGAGAAACAAGGCTGAGGGAACATGTGAATCTACTACACCAGAGATGCAGGATAGGAAACATAAATGGCAACATTGCGTATGAACGAAAAAGTTCAAACCCTACCTGCAACAGCAAATGAGAACCGCAGACGAACACCACGCACGGAGAAGCTGCAAAACATGTAATCGGGCAGACAGACGGACAGACAGACAGACAGACTCATGAACACAAGGTGAGCTGGGAAGAGTCAGCCCAGTGACGTGTAGTATCGTGCACTGGAACTGACAAAGAGGAAGGGGAAGTGGTCAGCTTAAATACCCTCCGGGCCCCTCCCATAAACTCAGGCCAGCATACTGGCCTTCTAATATATATATATATATATATATATATATATATATACACAACACCTAGGATGTAGATATATATACACAATACACTGTAAGTGTAGCTAACTGACTCGCCTGCCTACTCTATCTAACTTAAATAAAATGACACTGTCTCTCTGTCTATCTCTCTCTCTCTCAATGCCGGAACACACTACACAGGGCCACCGTGCAGGCGGCCTTATATAGTGTGGGGCGTGTACTAAACCCCCTTAGCCATAATTGGCCAAAGCCACCCTGGCTTTGGCCAATTCCGGCTCTTTGTACAGACGGCGCTGTGATTGGCCAAGCATGCGGGTCATAGCGCATGCTTGGCGAATCATCAGCCAGCAATGCACTGCGATATCGCAGTGAATTATGGGCCGTGGCGCGCCACTCGAATTTGGCGCGAACGGCCCATATTGTTTGGAATTCGGTGAACGACCGAACAGGCAATGTTCGAGTCGAACATGCGTTCGATTCGAATACGAAGCTCATCCCTATCTGTGAGCATCACATACCAAGGAATGCCATCTCTCAAATCACTTTGTAAATCCTTTAAAAAAATATTTTCAGTAGAATAATGTACACTTTGCAATTTCCCCAACCAATATTATTTTAATCCCATTGCATTTTGCCTGTCCTGTTTTATAAACCAGCACTGATGGATTTTCTGGTGCTATACTTAAGAAAAAATCAAAATGATTTCATACTGGTCAATGAGGGGCAAGAAAGAAAGTGGTGTAATTATGAATTGGGTGAAACATTTGACAGCGAGTAAATCTAATTACATAACTGATTTTGTGTTTAAAGATGCGTGGCATGACTCATTTGAATTATTATCTATGGAAAGAAAATTGATGCCTCATACTCTTTAATATAAGAACAGCATTTATCAAGAATTTAATTACTGGCATTTCAAAAAATATTGAACAACTAGAACTAAGCATCTGTCCATGAAAGATTGTAATATGCTACAAAGGGCATTTTTAGCTTATAATAAAAGTAATGTGAAATATGGCAGACATTTATATGCAATAGTTAATGTTGCATTTATGGAGCAATAAGTAAAACAGATCATAGATAGACAAGAATATCTTAGCTAATTAAATAAGTTGTTTGGATATAATATATTTTGCAGAGATAAAAATATTATGTTTATTCAGTTTGGGCTACTGAACATTGTAAATTATGGCCTTTTTCAGAAAAGCAGAAGAGAGTAAATAGTTAAAGTGGAATGTTACATAAAAAATTGTAACTGTGCAAAACAGCCAGGGTTTTTATTGCAGAAGAGACATACTAGGTCTCTTTTGCAATAAAGGATTCTTACCAGCCTGCTCGCAACCTTCTAAATAATACACTGAGTTTTGCATGCAGTGCAAATCTGGCATCTGGCATTTACCAAAATAAATAAGGCCCACTGCCAAAAAAAATAATTTTACTTTCCCTCATGACCATTTGCTTTGCTATTTCCTAACTAATATGTAATTTTAACTTTCATTGGGTATATTTACGTATGTAGCAGTAAATGTGGCATTCACTAATTATTCACTGAAGGTAGACCACTCCCTCTACTTGTAATTTAAAACACATTCGCCAGGAATATACAGTTGCAGTGAATGTTTGGTGTGTATCACATTACCTAGTTTTTACATTTACCCAGTATAGAGTTTTTATAGTAATAAGATAATTCTAGAATGATACAAAATTCTTACATTGTAAGTAAAAATTCTACTGTTCTAAAATAAGTCAGAAGTCTGAGACTTCCTGCCTATAAACCCCTTAAGCTTCAAAATTATTTTATTTTCTATGCAATCTACAGATAATGTGACAAAATGGAAAAAAAAAAGTTTTCCTCTTCTTTATCATGTGTTAGTTTTTAAAAAAAAGCTGTGTTTTTGTAGATAAAAAGTGCATATTGTATTGTAGAACGTGTTCTAGTTATAATGACACTAAAAAATATGTTTCTGGTTGAAATGATTTTAACTTTTTTTTTAGAAAATAAATTAATGATTTTTTTTAATGTGACACTGAAAAATATAGAGAATGAAAATGAAAAAAAAGTTTAAATAATGTAAACAGTGATTAAAAACAAAATCATAAGAAAATAATAGTTAAGAGAAAACAAAGCTTTTAGCTTTTGGGGTTGCTTTAACACAATAACTGCTACCCCTGCTCTAATTAGGAAAATATAGTGAACATGTTTTAAAAATGAATTTTCCTGTAGTGTTTCCCATTGCAACTTTTACATAATTTGCACACAAGTCCAGATATTAAACCCAAAGTAAAACCATCAAAGTCTGCTGATTAAAAGGATATCATGTAAGTTGGATTTTAATTTAACACAGTGAAATAGTAAGGTTCAAAGCAAATGCTTGTAAAATTTGGATTAGCTTGAAATGGAGAGAAACAAGAATTTTAGTGCCAGTCCTCACATGAAACAGCTGTACAAAAATTGGCCTGTGGTAGGACAGTTTTGAGTTAGCAAGAACAGGCTCAAATGCAGAGACAAAAGGTACATGCAGGTGTATTCATACAAGAATTAAGAGCCCTCAGATGATACAGCTGTAAAAAAAATTGCCCAAGGCAGAACAGTTTGGCATCAGTGAGTGCAGGCCTAACTAATCAACTAAGAGGATCAGGAGATGTGGTGAATGTGATTGCTATGATGTGGGCTGGGTTTAAAGCCCACATCAGTATGCTGAAGACAAAAGGCAGCTCCAAGAACAGATGGTCAAAAACAAGTTCGTGCTCCCCTTTGAGCATCCCAAACTTAAACATATCCCTCTTCTTAATTATATATTATATAAATATGTTTTCACACCTGAGTGGAGGGAATGGTACCAATCACCTATGGTGTGCTTTAGGGGGACATCACCATAGATTTTCTGGTGTCTGGGAAAACTGTCTGAAGTGATAGATTCAGATTGCACGGGAAGGAGAGCCACCAGTTTCAACACTAGGTGCTATGTAAAGTACTCTTTAAATAAAAATATGCTTTGTACATTTTTCCTTTCAAAGGTGTACAACCACTTAAAGCAGACCTTCAGTAAATTTTTCATCGTTCCATCTATTAAATCCTCTGCCCTTGTTGTTTTAACTTTGGATGGTAAAACATTTTTTTTTCTACAAGTAAATACCTTATACAGCTATGGACAAAACCTCATAACTTGAGCTGTGACATGGGAGAGAGGGCGGGATGTGCTTTCTTCTTCAATCCCCGCCGACTGCTTCAATAAATGAAGCAATTTCTTTCTTTTATAGGTACTGACTCCTTCCAGGACCCTTGAAAACCACTTTTAACCAATCATAGGTATGTACAACTGACATCTAAATAAATTGTATATAATTTATTTTTATTTATTTATTTTTTATTTAAAACCGTTTTGTCTGCCACTGTCCCATATGTGGATTGTGGGGGCATTTTGCCCCACCTTCCACTTTGATGGAGCAGTAGGCAGAATATATATATCATATTAACTTGTATATTAGATATAACACTAGACTCAGTTTTTTTATTGTGGATTCAATTGGCCACAGCCCTTTATTATAGGTATTGAAATTTTCTTAACAGCATAAAAAAAATGCTGATCTTTAAAATCATACCAACAGCAATTTTAGCTCAGCTGTTACAAGCTCAAGCTAATAAACATTACAACCCAAAGTCCCAAACACAATGCTCATGCACAAGGAGCATGGCACCCCACCCGGCCCATGGCCAACTCTACACAGGTCTGCAAATTAAGGTTATAATAATTGAAAAAAGTGCTACTTGTCACAGGGATTGCGCTAGACTGCCCCACATCCCTGAATGGCAACTAATTGAAAGAAAAAGTTTTCCTCTAGGTGTGACTTTAAATAGGGCAGATGGCAAATGAAGTGTGGAGAGAATATAAAAAGTATATGCATTTTAATAGAAAATGTTTTTAAAATAATGGGCACATACATGATATAAACAACAATTACATAATAATATTCTGGAAATGAATAAACATGCAATACAGTGAAAGTGTACAGACAGTAACTGAAAAGAAGATGGTCAATCTTCAAAAGGGCCGAATATTTCTTTAAAAGAGAATTAAATTGATATATGGTTAAAGGATAACTATTAGCATGAACAAGAAATTGTTCGTTAGCCAACAGGCAAAACCGTAAATATTGCCGAGATAAGGACACTGCACAGGTAGAATGATCTAAGAACTTGTGTAGGGTGATCCAACGACCATGGCCAAAATGATCAGTTTTACTTCTGCGCAGGAGGATACGTCAGATTGGAGAACCACATCAGAAAACATTAGACCAGAACACACTCGTTTATTGATTGGAAGTAGCTCTGAGATCCAAAAAGTGCCATAAAAACAAAGGCAGAAATAAAGTCATTTTTAAATGAGCAGTGATTTTTTGATTTTTAAAGTGAAAGCCTAAAAATAAAAAATTATTTCCAATATATAGTGCTGGGGGGGGGGTCCCCTTAGTCTACCTGTAAATTGGCACATCTGTACCATGTCTAGAATCTGCTGCAGCAGTAATTGCATTTATAAAGCCAAAAAAAAGACATTTTCCCTGCAAGGTGGCCTTATTTTGCTCAGCAACAGCCGGGGAGCCAGTGTGTATGATGAGGCCACAATGTAGGTGCACTGTGAACAAGATTAGAGATTTTTTTGATACATTCTGGTGTCACTTTGACTTTGTATAGCAGTAACGGGTGCGTAAAAATTGGTCTTTGGGTGTCGGTGGTGCCTTTCCACCGTAACCCTATTGTCAGGAAAGGGTCCGTCCGCTGGTAAGATCTATCATTTGGCATGTAGTACTGAGGTCCACCAGCAGGTGTCTCCTGGCAGTTTGGAACTGTCAGGGGAGCCCTTCCCTCCTGGTGTTATGTCATCTTTGGGCCGCAGTACTGGCGTCTACCAGCAGATGGATCCTGGCAGTGTGGAGCAGACAACACTTCCTGCGCTCAAGTGTTACGTGAGGACAATTACTGGCAGTCTCATAAATACCCGGCTGATGAGTACTCTCATCACCTGGGTATCTCTCTCCTTGTGCCCTGACCCTGCTTGCCTGTTACCCGATCCTGAGCCTGCATCTGACCCTGTTCCCGAGCTTATCCCTACCCAGTTCCACCTGCATTCCTGTTACCTTTACCTTACCCTTCAGCCCGATCCATCCCCTCCCTGTCCTGTTGGTTCCCTGTCCCTCATCTACTGATCTCCCTGTGTATGACCTTGGCCTGGCTAACGTTTATGTCTCCGGAATATCCCTTGTTCACCTGCTTATCTGCTGTGTATGACCCTGGCCTGGCTTACGTCTGAGATTCTGGTATTGCCCCTTTGCTGTATATACTATTTGTTGTTTGTGAGGTTTTGTTTGGTTGGTTGTGCACTGTTTGTATTTACTTATTTATCACCTATCTTAATAAACATCATTATTATTCATCCTACGTGCATTTCAGGTTCGCTCTGTGCAGTCCACACAGTCTGGTCAATTAATTCACTGACACATATAGAGGTAATCTTGATGAAAGCAGGAATTGGCCTTTCTGTAAAAAATTGCAATGATATGCACCTGTCAAACAGGTGCAGAAAAATTGGTCTTTGGGTGTCGGTGGCGCTTTCCCACCATGACCCTATAGAGGTAATCTTGATGAAAGCAAGAATTGGCCTTTCTGTATAAAATTGCAATGATATGCACCTGTCAAACAGGTGCAGAAAAATTACTCTTAGGGTGTCGGGGGCGTCTTTCCACCATAACCCTATAGAGGTGCTCTTGATGAAGGCAAAAAAAAAATTGTAATGATATGTACCTGTCAAACAAGTGCAGAAAAATTGGTCTTTGGGTGGCAATTGTGCCATGAAACCTATACCAAAAACATTATTCCAGATGAAATGATTGAAAACCCTCAAAGCTAGGCAGCCTTGAAGTCCTGCAGAGATTCCACATCCCAAAAAGACTTAATCGGTGACATCAGCATTTTTATAAAAGTCAAACGGTCCATGGAGTCTGTGGACAGATGCATTCTATGATCAGAAACTAAACCTCCTGTAGCACTGAATGCCCGTTCTGAAAGCACGCTGGATGCAGGGCAGCCCAACAACTCAATAGCATACTGGGCAAGTTCTGGCCAGTGGTCTATTCTCATGACCTAGTAAGTCAGTGGATCGTCAGCTGGAAAGCTCTCTATCTCTGTTTTGGCTCCAAGGTAATCATCCACCATGTGATGCAGACGCTGCCGATGGGATGTGGAAGCTGACAGCCCTGGGCGGCGAGGACTAAAAAGGTTCCGAAATGCCTCACTTAGGCATTTCTTGCCTTCTCCAACGCTCCTCTCTTGACCAACAGAAGACTCAAAACAATGTTTTCCATGACACTGTAACCTACTGGAGTCAGGGAAAATGTTCAATAAAATCCTCTTTAACGTGTCCTCAAGAGATTTTATCTTCTGCACTCTGTGGAGACAGGATGAGTTCTGAGACCTTCCCCTTATACCGGTGGTCAAGGAGAGTTGCCAACCAGCAATCATCCTTCTCCTTTATGCCACGTATTCTTGGGGCCTTTTGCAGGCTTTGAAGCATGAGGTTGCCCATGCACCTCAAATTTGCTGAGGCTTGAGAAGAAGACTCCTCGGAGTCACTCAGGATGACAGCATCTGGAACGTCCTCCTCCCAGCCACATACTACTCTTAAGGGTCCTGGGATTGGAAAGCCATCGCTTACAGATTGACGCATGCCTTCCTCTTCTTCGAAGCCTATGAAAGTACAAGAATCCTCCTCCTCATCCTCCTCCCCTCTCTCATCCTGTGTGTTCTGTGACATAGGAATTATGGTATCTGAATAAAGTGGGCCTTGAGAGGAAAGGAAGTCCTCCTCTTCCTCCTGCTGCTCTGCCTCCAGTGCCCTGTCCATAATGCCACGCAGAGTCTGCTCCAGCAGGAACACAACAGGGATTGTGTCACTAATGCATGCACTGTCACGGCTCACTATCCTTGTGGCCTCCTCAAATAGTGACAATGCAGTACATCCATCCTTGATGATCAGTCATTGGCGTGGGGAAAAAAATCCAAGGCGGGCCTGAGCCTGTTGTTGTGCGGTATTCGCACAGGTACTCGTTGACGGCCCTCTGCTGCATGTATAGCCGATGCAGCATTGACAAAGTTGAGTTCCACCTGGTGGACATGTCACAAATCAGTCACAAATTTCCTGCTGAATTTCAGCCAACCGAGCACTGGTTGTGTATGACCGCCTGGCTACAGACTCCTTCTGGCCAGTTTAGCACATCTTGCAACCCTGGGTATGTATTTAGTAAATGCTGCACCACCAAATTTAGGACATGTGCCAGGCATGGCACAGGTGTCAACTTTCCCTGTCTAGGGACGGACAGGAGGTTTGAGCCATTATCACACACCACCATTCCTGGCTCGAGCTGGCATGGTGTGAACCACCTCTGGGCCTGTCCCTGCAGAGCTGCAAGAATCTCTGCTCCAGTGTGGTTCCTGTCCGCTAAACACACCAGCTGAAGCACTGCATGGCACCTTTTAGCCTGACTCTGGGAATAGCCCTTTGAACGCTTAGGGGGTACCTGATGTTCATAGGACAATTCTGCAGAGGAGGGCATGGGGGTGGCAGAGGAGGAGGAGGATGAGGGGGTAGAGCTCACAGGTCTCGCATCATCACCAACAGCTGTATGGAGATGTGCAGCCCTGTCCTGCGTGCTTTCGAATTTCAAGCAACGTTACCCAGTCTGCTGTGCTCAAAATATATTGTCCCTGTCCATGCTTGTTGGACCACGTGTCAGCAGTAAGGTGGATTTTACGGCTGACTGCCTTGCCCAACTATGCCAGAACATTCCCTTCATAAGTTGAAAATGCACAAAACTATATGGCATTAAACTGGCAGTAACGCACACAGAAGTAAATGCCGTTAAACTGGCAGTAATGCACAAAACTATATGGCGTTAAACTGGCAGTAACACACACAGAACTATATGGCGTTAAACTGGTAGTAACGCACACAGAAGTAAATGGCATTAAACTGGCAGTAACGCAATCAAATAGACGGTGTTCAACCGTTACTACACTGACGCTATCTGAACTGTTCCTACTCTAGCTATACACTAAGGTAAAGATTACTGACATGGTCTCAATACACTACATTGAAACTATCTGGGCTGTCCCTACTCTACTCTAATGTATGTATGAATGACACGGACTCACTACACTACAGTGAAACTATCTGTGCTGTCCCTACTCTAGCTGCACACTATGCAAAGCTAAATGATAAAGTCATGATGACAGTGTCCAATCATGACTCTGACAGTGCTCTGTGCCCTAATTGGCTGAAGCTTTCACTGCTTCAGCCAATCAGGGCTCGCAATGCACTATTCAGCGCCGCATTGCATTGTGGTTGGCTCAGGGGGCCGAACAAACAGTCGAACGACCCATTTGTTCGGCTGTTTTCCGAACGTCCGAACAGCGAACGTTCGGCCTGAACTTATGCTTGGGTCGTACTGTTCGCCCATCCCTAGGAAAGTATAAACAATAATGAATCATAAGTTGAAAAGCATACTGCTGTAGTTGCTGAACACAATTTTTGTAACAGATCTACAGAAATTGGAAGTCTGTTCTCATTAACAAAGTGCGCTTTGCGATAACCTTTCAAAGCACGTTGCACAGAAAAGAAACTAATGCAGGAAGGTGCCCCATGCAAACATAGGCAGCAGGACACTTCCGACAGGGTTTTCAAAATATGGGAATAAGAGTATTCACAAGACATCAAATAATTTAAAAAAGACAGCACAAGACTTTCTATAAAACAATCACTCGGTACTTCTTTACATTGCAAAAAGGAACACCACAAATTCCACGCATCACTATATCCTGCCCATGTGGAAGGAGCTAAGGAATGTTGAATAGAAAGCATCATAGTCGTCAGATCAGATTCCCTAAATGGGAAGGACACGACAGGCCAATAGGATCTGCATCTGGCACCAACATCCGAAATTTGTCCATCTGTAGATGAGACAATGAGTCTGCTATATGTTTGTGAACTCCAGGAACAAATTTAGTTTTAAGTCATATATTAAGCTCAAAAACTAGATGACGCAAAATAACAATGACCGGTAAAGACTTAGAAACCAAACAATTTATAGCATAAACAACACGTTTATTATCAGAATATAGGAGAATTCTCTTATCTCGAAACTGTGGGCCCCAAAGTTCCAGGGCCACAAGAACTGGGAAAATCTCTAGGACTATATTGGTTGTAAAACCTTGCTGCAATCATGATGTAGGTCATTCACACGCTGACCAATGTCCTTGCCAAAATGCCCCATAACCACAAGCACCAGAAAAATCATTCAAAGCAGAGGAAACACAAAAGGGGGCTTGTCATAAAGAGCAACCATTAAAAGATGACAAAAATCTGTACCAGACAATTAAATTATCTCGAATGAAGTGATCCTAACAAAATGAACAGGAGAAGAAATACCAGATATAGCCCTATATAGGTGTTTTGTGAAAACCCAGCCTATAGGCATTACCCTTGAGGCAAAAGTCAATAAGCCCAATAAAGATTGCATTGTTCCTAATTGAACTTTACTTTTTGATAAAACAAAATCCAACAACAATCTAATCTTTACAACTTTAGACATAGGAAGCCTAAATTCCATCGCCACCGTGTCAATTTGAACACCTAAGAATTCTAAACAGGTGGTCGGAGGCACAGATTTTTCAGGCGCCAAAGGAACCCCAAATAAACAGCAAATTATCTGAAATTCCCTTAAAAGGTAAAAACAATCCAAAGAATCAGCTCTACCCACAAATAAGAAATCATCTAAATAGTGCAAACAACTAAAAGAAGCAGACTGATAACACACAACCCATTCCAAAAAAGTAGAAAAAAAACTCAAAAAAAGAGAACAGCCCATTGTTAGGCATTTGTAAAGTATTCACCTTTTAAAACAAAACCTAAAGAATTGAAAGCAGATGGATGTATAGGTAATAAACTTAAATTTTATATCAGCTTTTGCTAAAAGAGCAGAATCACCAACTTCCCGAATTTTAACAAACGTATCATCAAAGGATGAGTAAGAACACAAACTAGGATCAATGTTATCATTAAGGGAAAATCCGTTGGAATAAGATAAATGATGGAATAATCTAAATGTGTTAGTTTCTTTCTTTGGGATGACACCCAAATTCAAAAGAGGAGGAATAGAAAAAGGACCAATAGTTCTACCTTTAGAAAATTCTTTCAAAATCTTAACCTTAACCACATTCTCATGTATTTTAACAGAAGATAAATTATCAAAAATTACACAACCAGAACCCGAAAATGAAGGTAAATGGAAACCAGGGCTAAAACCTTCAATTAGAATCACTACAGCTTTGTGATCTGGATAAAGGTGAAGCCATGGTAACATGTTTTCCAGTTTCACTGGCATTGCCGCTTTTAAGAAAAAGATCCTTAGTAGTAGGCGAGAAGGTAGGGGCCAATTTTTTAAAGCAACGCACAGCAGGGTGCGTTCCGGTACAATGAGAACATTCATGCCTGTACCTGCAATTATGATGGTTTCGTTTTCTGTGACAATAACAGATTCAACCAAAGGCCAATGTCTTTCATGCCCCATTTCAAAGAACTTTGTACCAAAAGCTTTTGACGGAAAGATTCGTCATAAGAAAACCAGGAAAGTCCTGGAAATTTTTTGTATGCTTCCAAGATAATTTCCACATGTTGGACAAGACCACTACATAAATCAGGACACTGTTTCCCTAGCACACTGGCAAAAATACTGAAGGCTTGAAGCCAGTTATTAAAGCTACGGGGAATAGAATGTTTACGTCTATCATTAACATATTTATCATCTTCTTTTTTTTCTCAACTCCACTCTCTCTAATAGAAGGCAATAAGGAAATTAAACTGATATATTCACCCTTCCATATTTTCTCTTTAATGGTATTAGAAAGGTGAAGTCCTAACGACGACAGTTTACATGAGAGAACCTCCTTCAGAAAAGCTTCAGGTTCAAGAGAAGAAGAAGATGGTAAATGCCCCGCAGACACCATTGGTGTAGCTAAGGAAACATTAGGTATCACAGACAAGCCTGTGCCAAAAGGCAGATTATCCTTCCAAACTGAAGCAAGACCTAAATCAGAAGATTGTGATAGAGTGGAAGAAGGCAATCATTTTGACAACAAATTGGACATAGACACAGCAAATTCTTTCAACACAGAGGCATCAAAAGACTCACCTCTAGCCATGCTTGCGGACACTGAAGGGTTAACCGTGTTTTGAGGAGCATTAACAACAGCAGCGGATGTAACAGCTTGCGTGGAGTCGGTAGCCATAGCAACTGCATTGTTGACATGTAAAGTAGGAGTCAGTTTGTCAACCAACGGGTCAGCCACAGGCAAAGGAGCTAGATAATGAGATAAAGTATGCATAGTGTCAGTATAAATAACATTATGTTGCTTGGCCAACTCCATATAACTTTGCTGGCCATCAGATGATAAAGCTGCTGGAACAACCTCAGTATTGTGTGCCAAAGCGATAGGCTGATCAATTGTAAAGTCATCATGAAATAATTCTGTACATTTTGAATACAATCTTTTACCTCTCCCTCTACAGGCATCTCTTCTCCCCTGTCCCCTCTTTTTGTCTGGGACGGGGAATCGAACCTGCGTGGCTGCTTGGTGATCCTCTTCTGCTGCGTCACTGGCCGCTTTAAAGGAACAACAGCCATAGGAACCAAAGGCTGAGCGAGATCACTTCGGCTGTCGTGGGAATGTAATGATGACTCGGTGATAGGGTTGCCACATCATCCCTTTAATCCAGGACACATATGAAGTACACAGGTTCTGAGAGTGATTTAATGCAGATAAGGCACCAAGTGGGTGTAATTACTACCTTTATCAGCCACAGAATCTGTGTAATTAATGTGTGTCCTGGATTAAAGGGATGATGTGGCAACCCTACTCGGTGAAGGAGGATGGAACTACATCATGGGAGGAAGCTGCATCATGAATGGGAGCGGCAGGGCCATGTCAGAAATGGATGGATGGGGTTGGGGGACACCAACATCAGGAAGGAGAGCCGGGAGAGATACGGAGGATGCCACAGATAATGGACAGGCAATGCTGCATCCACTCTTCCCCATCTACCACGCTAGCCCGCTCCATTATCTGGCGCAGAAGGACTCCATATCAAAGCACAAAACTGCCGCAGATATTCTTTCTTCTTCAATCCCCCCTGACTGCTTCAAGTAACAACGCATTTTCTTTCTTTTATAGCAGGGGTGTCCAAACTTCTTTCAAAGAGGGCCAGATTTGATGAAGTGAACATGCGTGAGGGCCGATCATTTTGCCTGGCATTCTTTGAACCATTAAAATTCAGGCTAAGTGTGTTCGTCCGAGCACTAATACACTGCCCAACAAGAAATTCTCTTGCCTTTGTGGCTGTGTGATGGGGAAAGTCTAAGGATGAACGGGGGTGTGTTATTTAGATATACCCGTATTTATCGGCATATAACACTCACAGGCGTATAACACGTACCTTCACTTTGAGAGGGAAGTTACAGGAAAAAACTTAAATTTTAAATAAAGAGCTGTGAAGCAAAATAAGGGCCAGTGTCCATCTGCAGCCTCACCATTGCCACGAACGCAGCCACACCACTGCCATGAACGCAGCCTCACCATTGCCATGAATGCAGCCTCACCATTGCCATCAGTGCAGTAGAATCGATGCCCATCTGCAGCCTCGGAGGGGACAGGGAGGGGGGCAGGACCAGCGCCGACAGATTACATACAGGAGAATCTCCTGTTTACTCAGCAGCCTCTTTAATACAAAGTCCTGCCTCCTATGATAGACAGAACAGTCGTCCAATGGCAGCCCAGGAGATGGGACTTCCCATTAGAGGCCGCCAAGTAAAAAGGAGATTCTCTTGTACGTAATCTGATGGCGCTCATCCTGCCCCCTCCCTGTCCCCTCCGAGGCAGCGCCGATAAATACTGTATATATCTTTTGTGGCCCCCACGGCACTCAGGGATTTGTTGGGGGCCACAAAAGATATATGTATCATAGTTACCAGTGGGGCCATTTAAAACCGGAATGCGGGTCGCAATTGGCCTGCGGGCCGGACTTTGGACATGTCTGTTTTATAGGTATTGATTCGTGCCAGGACCCTTAAAAAACACTTTTAACCTATCACAGGTAAGTACAACTGACATCTAAATAAATTGTATATAATTTTTTTCCTTTTTAAAACCATTTAGTCTGCCACTGTCCCATATGTAGATGGCGGGGTCACCAGAACTAAAAAATTTCTCCCCTTTAGCACTTCTAGAGCAAGCACCTCTTTAGCACATTAAGGCCGAACTCAGAGCAGGCCTTTAATGTTTGCTCAACCTCCCTCCCTTTTGTTTGCAGTGGCTCTTCATTTTCTCCAGCTCACTGTACCTGTTGCTTATAAATCCAGAGCTATCAAAGAATGTCTTATGCCCTGTACACACGATCGGACTTTCCGCCAACAAAACCGTGGATTTTTGTTCGAAGGATGTTCGCTCAAACTTGTCTTGCATACACACACACGGTCACACAAATGTTGGCCAACAATTACGAACGTGGGAACATGGTGACGTACGACGAGCTGAGAAAAAGGAAGTTCAATAGCCAGTGTGGCCCCTTCTGCTTGATTCCGAGCATGCATGAACTTTTGTGCGATCGGAAATTCCGACAACAAAGTTTTGTTGGCGGAAAATTTTAGAACTTGCTAGCCAATATTTGTCGGGGGAAAGTCCGCCAACAAATGTTTGATGGAGCATACACACGGTCGGACTTAAGAAGCTCACATCCAACATTTGTTGTTGGAAAATCCGATCATGTGTACGGCGCATTATTCTACTTACTTCCTTTAGGGTTCTGACAGAAAAGTTTACCTCATTGGAATTACAATTAGGCATAAATAAAAAAAATGCCTTTCTTTAAAGGCTCTTCTTTGAATGCTCGTCTTCCCTACTCTGCCACAGTTCATTTCTTCAGCAACTATAACAGTATCAGGCATGTAGAACTCCTATCCCCAACAGCATAGGGCATTCAACCTCTCTACCCATTTATGCCAACACTCCCACATAAATGTTTTTCCAATCCACTTCTACCTCCAAAGTCAAAATGCCTCCTACACACTTCACCCCCCAGGTTAGAGAATCCCCCACCCACTTCACCCTCATGGTAAAAGGGCCTTCCACCCACTCTCCCTCCCCCCAGTCAAAGCACCCCCACCCATTTCATCCTCCAGTCAAAGCACCTACCACCCACTTCAACCCCTCCGCCCCTCTTTCTATGATCCGTAACATGTTATTTGAATCAAATCACTGTCTGCCAAGCTACTGAGACTGTAAGTCATGCAATCTCACCACAACTGGATCACTTATAGCGCCCGCGCTTTCAGTGCTTAGACTGCAGAAGCAGAACACTAATGCCGCGTACACACGGTCAGACTTTTCGTCTACAAAAGTCCAACGGATGCCGAAGGACCAAATACAGCGGACAATCCGATCGTGTGGGCTTCCCCGGACTTTCAGCTTACTTTTCCAACCGCAAATCTGACGGACTTTAGATTTGAAACACGCTTCAAATCTTTACGTCGTAACTCCGCCGGACCCAGAAATCTGCTCGTCTGTATGCTAGTCTGACGGACAAAAACCCACGCTAGGGCAGCTATTGACTACTGGCTATCAACTTCCTTATTTTAGTCCGGTGTACGTCATCACGTACGAACTTGTCGGACTTTTGTGTGATCGTATGTAGGCAAGTCCGTTCGTTAGAAAGTCCGCCGCAAGTCTGATAAAAGTCCGTCAAAAGTCCGTCGAAAGTCTGTTGGACGGGCTGTCGGACTTTTGTAGCTGAAAAGTCCGACCGTGTGTATGCGGCATAACTGACCCTAAAGTATTTTTGCTCAGTTTGTCAGCTCCCATTATCGTCTTCCTACAGAATACACAATGAGACTATGGCAGCAACGAGCATTCCTGTTTTTTAGTGCTACTCACCCCTCATTACTGGTTCTTCTAAGTCTGTTGGCTAGGTTAAACCACTTGCCGACCGGCTCCTGTACATATACATTGGCACTTTAAAGATGGATATCTCGGTAACGGCGAGTGATGGGAAGATGGCCCCCACCCGTTTCCATACCATAGCAGGTCTTAAAGGGCCATTTTCTTGTTGTCATTTTTTCAATGACAATTTTTTTTATTTTTTTTATTGCATTTAAGTCCAAATATGAGATCGGAGGACTTTTTTACCCCAGATTTCATATTTAAGAGGACCTGTTATGCTTTTTTCTAATACATGGAATGTTTACATTACTTGTAATAGGAGTAAAAGTGACCCAATTTAAAAAAAAAAAGTGTAAAAATAAATAAAATCAAGTAAAATAAATAATATATATTTTTTTTTAAAGTGCCCCGCTCGCGCACAGAAGCGAATGCAAACGTGAGTAGCGCTCCCATATGAAAACGGTGGTCAAACCACACATGTGAGGTATCGCCTCAATCTTTAGAGTGAGAACAATAATTCTAGCCCTAGACTTCCTCTAACTCAAGACATGTAACCTGTAGAATTTTTTAAACATCGCCTATGAAGATTTATAAGGGTAAAAGTTTGACACCATTCCACTAGCGGGCGCAATTTTGAAGCGTGACATGTTGGGTATCAATTTACTCGGCGTAACATTATCTTTCACAATATAAAAAAATTGGGCTAACTTTACTGTTGTCTTATTTTTTTATTCAAAAAAGTGAGTTTTTTCCAAAAAAAGTGCACTTGTAAGACCGCTGCGCAAATACGGTGTGACACAAAGTATTGCAATGACCGCCATTTTATTCTCTAGGGCGTTCGAAAAAAAAATGTATAATGTTTGGGGGTTCTAAGTAATTTTCTAGCAAAAAAACTTGTTTTTAACTTGTAAACACCGAGTCTGAAAAAGAGTCTCGGTCTTTAAGTGAGGATGCACAAAGAAAAGTTCTCCCAGGCAAATTTGGTTTAAAATGCATCAGCTCACCTGAATCAGAATCACAAAAATTCACCTTGAATTCATGTTTGGCCAAATCCAAATGTCATCCTTACTAGAGTGATCTGTAGTAGGATCTGAAGTCCAGAAGTTAATTAATTCAGCTGCTGAGCTTGGCACTGGATGCAGGCTGTCACTTGCAAATAGAGGTTCCAAAACTAAACTCTACCCACAGGTGCTGCAGAGTCTCAATACCATTTTAAGTCAGCACAGAGATTAAACCCATTGCTTTAAATCTGCACCTAGGACTCAAGTGATTAAGGTAGAGTTCTTTCCTGACGCCACCATGGCAGCATACTAGTGATAGGCTCCGCCTTTCTCCCCTCCCTCAGGACCAATTTAATAGCATAAATTAAAAGCCAGTTAGGCCCCGCCCCATTCTTCTTTTTGTCCTCATACCTCCATGCACCAGTGAAGAGTAAGCAGTACTACGGTCCCCCCTATGCCTCCAGGCAGCTGCAGGCTGGGTTAAGCCTCTCCCAGTACAAAGTCCCAGGATCAGGCTGTAACTTGGGAGCTCCTTCTGTGGGTCTCGATGGAGCTGAGCAGTTTTTCCTCTTTAGGAATGAAATCTGCCTTCAAGGTTGGTGTCTGCAACGCTTGTTGGATTTGGGGAGGCCAGCTTTGCATCCTTCTTACCTTTGCCTTTATCTCCTGTCATTTTCTCATTTTCTGCACCTCCTGTTCTTTTCCTCCTGCAGTGGCACTGGTCTGGGTACATTACTTCCCCTAGACAGGTTCTCTGTCATTGGCTGTCCTAGGCCGGCTGTAGGTATAGCTTATGTTTGTAGGTTGTGTATGTATAGGTTTGGGGCAGGTGGGTATATATATATACATATATATATATATATATATATATATATATATATATATATATATATATATATATATATATATATATATATATATATATATATATTGGTATATATATATGTGTGGATATGTATATGTGTGTATTGTAGGGGATCAGAGGGGTGGACAGCTGGCTCAGAGACAGCCCATTAAAAACAAAGTGGCTTTATGCAGCTAAATAAACATAAGATAAGACAGACTTGTCTTGTCACATGGTTGTGCACACAGGTACAGTTCAGCAGCACACAGGCTTACAGGTAATAGTTCATGGCTCCAATCAGCTACAGTCTTTATGTGGTTACGCTCACCAAGCACAAAATCCAGCAATGGACATTTTCACACAGCATGCTGCTGTCTCTCTCTCTCCTACTCAAACAGCTCCTCTCTGAGACTTTCAGCCCAGCTGACAATAAGCAGGTCTGAAGGGGAAATAACTGGCCTCTTCGATTAACCCCTTCTTAACCCTACCATCTGCAGTATGTATATATATGTTCATGTATATGTTTGTGTATATATATGTGTGTGTTCTTATGTTGGTTGGTATGTATGTATGTATGTATGTATGTGGGGGGGGGGGTTATATGGAGCGGTATGTGCATGTATTTATATATGCATGCAGATTGTTTTTTAAAAAAGAAAAAAGGGGAAAGGAGAGAGTGTGTAGATGTATATATGTGTATGTATATATTTAGATATACATTAATAGATGGAGAAGCAAAGTCGCTGTTGCCTTATCTATTTTTCCTCTTCTCGGTCTTTCTGAGGCTGTCCATCTCTCAGCTGGTCGTTCCCATTTCTCCACGGTTCGAGTATCAGTCATCACCCATACAAAAGACCCGCAACACTTAGGTGGGGACCACCGTGTCAGTAAGTTTTCAGTAAAAGAGTTCCCTCTCATGCGGATTGCTTTGATTTGCTTTAGCTCCACACGCCCACGCTCTCATAGGCCAGAGCCAGAGGCCATAGAAAGGCTGACGTTCTTCAGAGAAGCATAGCTCGGATGCCGCTCCCACTCAGGAGAGAGGTTCCAAGGAAATTGTCTTAGCTCTTCTTTCCCAGATCCAGCACCCCAACAAGATTCCTGGAGGACCTGTGACACAGTGCCTATGCCCAGGATGCTGGTGAGTGAAGTCGGCCTGGTTGAAGTTTGCAGCTGACAGGTAATACCAAATGTCCTTATTACTTATAAGGTGGTACAAAACTTCTGTTTTAAACTCACTGTAGTTACTCTAGCTAGCCAGCCCCCTTGTTGAGGGTCTAGCCACTAGCAGAACAACCTGCCTCATGGATCACTCATCCTCTCAGTACTCCTGAGGAGCGCAGCCTGCAAATGATTTTAGCTCCCTTGCACCAGAGGAAGATTTGACGCTACCTGGTGTCAGTTTTTCTTTGGAGAACTGTGTATCCAGGCAGTCATGCAGACCATTACACAGGTTAAAAGACAAAGTCATATTTACCCTTTCAATGAGCAATCACTTTTCCATTAGGAAACTGGTTTAATTCAAGGCGGATATAGCATCGCTGAAATCCATGCCTACAGTGGGACTGGCTGTTGTCCAATAAGGTGGCGGTTGGGAAGGGCCTGCCACTCAACAGAGGCCCTTACCTTGGTGACAGGTACTTTGGGTTTCTGCTCCCAGGATATGGTTGGGGAGGAAATCCTTAGGGCTGATATCTTGGGACCCGGCCAAGATGTATCGGCAAATTTCACTGCGGAAGCAACCTCAACAACCTGGTGCCTGGCAATGCTATACTCAGTCATGGCTAGGGGTACCCTATGGTTGAGACCCAGGGCAGTGTTTGGCTTCCTAGAAACAAGATTGGAATAGTCACTTTATAGTGCAAGATCTCTGTTTGATATGAAACCAAAGACAGCCATGTCGGAAGTGACAGGGGGAGGGTCCATTCTTCTCCCACAACAGAAAGCGGGAAATTAAAAAAAAATATATAACTAAAAATAAATAATAATAAATAAAGGGAGAAATGTGTTTATCCCGCTAGGTTCCGCTCCTCTAGGGGCAACCTTTCATAAGGTCCATAAATGAAGATCTTTGGGTGTACCGCACAAAACCCTTTTACCGGGCACATGCCCAGACTTTTAGGGTAAGTCCCAGTGGGCACGCATCACGGGTTACTGGACAGTGGATTGTGCAGATCCTTGGAGGATAGGCACTCATGATCACTTCGGTGGATTCCTCACTGTTCCTTCTCTGGACCTTTTTTTCCCCCTCGGGAGCTGCCAGATCCACCGCAACTACGGCGGTTACAATACTTACAGACATTTCAGACTTAGAGGGGAGCTGTCCTGGTCCCATCTCACAGGAGAGATTGTAGGTTTCCTACCCAGCACTATTTGTAGGTCACGGGGGTTGGAGAGAAGCATTCGCTTACAACAGATGGCTGGAGGCTTTCGCTAGATCATCAGGATTCTTTGCCTTACATTCCAAAAAAAAATTATTTTCTTTTTTTTTCCAAAGTAAGTAAATTTGGCGAATGGTTGGACACATCTCTGCTTTATCAGCCTACCTTTTAGCCTATGAATATCTCTAAGAATATTCACAGAGGTTTCAGTGCTGTGTCAGTTCCTCTTGGAGAACAGGGTCTCCAGATTCGCCACTACCTGGGCGTCATTCCTTTCTACATAAAACAAAAAAAAAAAAAAAGAGGCCAACTTTTGCTTTCCAACAGTTAAAGTGCCTGTGGGGGCTCTACTGGTTCCTCTGTTTTGCTTCCATCAGAAAAGGACGGTGACGGTCATAAGGAGAATTCTGAGAGCAGATGCCTCTACTTCCTGGACGACTTCTAGGTGTCTCAGCCTCCTGGTCGTAATGTTGTCATTCATACCGAGGATTCCTTGGGTGCATGGGCACCGGTGCTAGTTTCAAGTACAACACAGGAAACAGGATTCGCTGCAGCTATGGTCAGTGTCACGCAGTATGTATAGCGGTCCGCAGTGATGGAAAGACCTTGAGGATGTCACGAACCATCTGACTGGATCAATGTGATGAATCATATCGACAAGACAGCCTGAAAGGCGCACTGCGAGGGTCTGTCGGTCAAGGCAAGCGGAGATTGCTAGCCAAGGAAGGTAGTCTCGAAAGCGCTGGAAGGTCAGGCAGCCTTTTTTATCACTTTGACCTTGCTACACAGAATCAAGGGTGACCAGACATCTTGCGGTGACTGGCTGCGATGAGCAACAGGACAGCAATTGTGTATTTTTAGCTCCAGGGAGGATCTCGCAGCAATATGCTATTGAGATGACTGGCTGCGATGAGCAACAGGACAGCAATTGCATATTTTTAGCTCCAGGGAGGATCTCGCGGCAATATGCTATTGAGAGGTGTAGAACCCAGAATGTCTGGGTAGGAAGATCACCAGCAAATTATGGCAGCAATTTACCTTCCTAGGGGACTGGAATACACGGACATGCTGTCCATCATGCAAGCTTGCCAGAGCATGAGGAGGAGGCTTGTCCACAGGGGGCCTACGACAGACAGGCTTCTTTGCTTCTCACAGCAAATGCCAATTTAAGAAGAGGTCTGCCTCGGTTTCCGCTCCCCAAAGCAGAGAACAGAAGCTGAGTTTCTCCATGAAACTGAAATCAAGCCTACTGTATATGTTTTTCCCCAACTTCTCTCGTAATGAAATTCCTCTGGAAGCTGTCAAGAATGAGCATGGTAGTCACGACCACCCCTCCATTCTGACCATAGGAGTCTTGGTGCTTCCTGGCTATCTACTTCAGAATGCAGAAGTCAATTCCCCTACATACATGCACAGACCAGAGATGCAAGCATAATGGCGGGAAGGGGAAGCCACAGAACATAGAGTGCTCCAGAGTAGGGATGAGCCGAACACCCCCCGGTTCGGTTCGCACCAGAACCTGTGAACGGACCGAAAATTTGCACGAACGTTAGAACCCCATTGAAGTCTATGGGACTCGAACGTTCAAAATCAAAATTGCTCATTTTAAGGGCTAATTTGCATGGTATTGTCCTAAAAAGGGTTTGGGGACCCGGGTCCTGCCCCAGGGGACATGTATCATTGCAAAAAAAACTTTTAAAAACGGACGTTTTTTCGGGAGCAGTGATTTTAATGATGCTTAAAGTAAAAAAAAAGTGAAATATTCCTTTAAATATCGTACCTGGGGGGTGTCTATAGTATGCCTGTAAAGTGGCACGTGTTTCCCGTGCTTAGAACAGTCCCTTCACAAAATGTCATTTTTAAAGGAAAAAAAGTCATTTAAAACTGCTTGCGGCTTTAATGTAATGTCGGGTCCTGGCAATATGGATGAAAATCAGTGAGACAAATGGCATGGGTACCACCCAGTCCATTACCAGGCACTTTGGGTCTTGTATGGATATTAAGGGGAACCCCGCACCCAAATTAAAAAAGGAAAGGTGTGGGTCCCCCAGGCCCTATATACTCTGTACAGCAGTATACAGGCGGTGCAAACAAGACAGGGACTGTAGGTTTGTTGTTAAATATAATCTGTTTGTCATTTTGAACTGGTACATTTTTAACATGTTTAGCTTCAGCCAAAAAATCTATTTTAAGCTTTTTGGAAAACCGAGGAAAGGGTTATCACCCCTGTGACATTTGTTTTGCTGTCTGTGCTCCTCTTCAGAAGATTTCACCTCACTTTTTATCCCAATGACAAATGTTTTTTAAAAATTTGGGGTTTTTTGTGAAACAAGGATTGGTGATAAAGCATCAGTGGAAAGGAGAAAAGTTTTTCCTATATTAACTCTTACAGGAGAGAATTTCCCTTCTTAGGGGTAGATTTCATCTCACTTCTTGTTGTCTCCTTCCGTTTGCAAGTAGGAGTCGTTTGTAAGTTGGATGTTTGAAAGTAGGGGCCTGCCCTATATACTGAGCAGAAATTTGGGCCTTAGGTGTTGTTGTGGCCACAACCCTGTAAGCCCTCACAGGGCCCTGCTGTGAAATATTAGATCAAGAATTGTAATTACATGCCCCTGTTGAACAGGGGCTGAAAAATTGGGCCTTAGGCACTGGTGCTGGTGCCAAAATACTGCAACCCCTCACAGATACTCTAGTTGGAGCGCAGGAACTAGCCCTGCTGCAAAGAATTGCATCAAAAATTATAATTACACGCCCCTGTTAAACAGGAACTGAAAAATTGGGCCTTAGGCACTGGTGGCTGGTAGGGATGAGCTTCGAGTTCGAGTCCAACTCATGTTCTACTCGAACATTGGCTGTTCGCAAGTTCGCCGAACAGCGAACAATTTGGGGTGTTCGCGGCAAATTCGAATGCAGCGGAACACCCTTTAAAAGTCTATGGGAGAAATCAAAAGTGCTAATTTTAAAGGCTTATATGCAAGTTATTGTCATAAAAAGTGTTTGGGGACCCGGGTCCTGCCCCAGGGGACATGGATCAATGCAAAAAAAAGTTTTAAAAACGGACGTTTTTTCAGGAACAGTGATTTTATTAATGCTTAAAGTCAAACAATAAAAGTGTAATATCCCTTTAAATTTTGTACCTGGGGGGTGTCTATAGTATGCCTGTAAAGGGGCGCATGTTTCCTGTGTTTAGAACAGTCTGACAGCAAAATGACATTTGGAAGGAAAAAACTCATTTAAAACTACCCGCGGCTATTGCATTGCCGACAATACACATAGAAGTTCATTGATAAAAACGGCATGGGAATTCCCCACAGGGCAACCCCGAACCAAAATAAAAAAAAAAAATGATGTGGGGGTCCCCCTAAATTCCATACAAGGCCCTTCAGGTCTGGTATGGATATTAAGGGGAACCCCAGCCAAAATTTAAAAAAAAAATTGACGTGGGGTTCCCCCTAAATTCCATACCAGACCCTTCAGGTCTGGTATGGATTTTAAGGGGAACCCCGCGCCAAAAAAAAAAAAAAACGGCGTGGGGTCCCCCTAAAAATCCATACCAGACCCTTATCCGAGCACGCAACCTGGCAGGCCGCAGGAAAAGAGGGGGGGACGAGAGTGCGGCCCCCCCCCCCTGAACCATACCAGGCCACATGCCCTCAACATTGGGAGGGTGCTTTGGGGTAGCCCCCCAAAACACCTTGTCCCCATGTTGATGAAGACAAGGGCCTCATCCCCACAACCCTGGCCGGTGGTTGTGGGGGTCTGCGGGCGGGGGGCTTATCGGAATCTGGAAGCCCCCTTTAACAAGGGGACCCCCAGATCCCGGCCCCCCCCCCTGTGTGAAATGGTAAGGGGGTACTTACCCCTACCATTTCACTAAAAAACTGTCAAAAATGTTAAAAATGACAAGAGACAGTTTTTGACAATTCCTTTATTTAAATGCTTCTTCTTTCTTCCTTCATCTTCTTCTTCTTCTGGTTCTTCTGGCTCTTCTGGTTCTTCCTCCGGCGTTCTCGTCCAGCATCTCCTCCGCGGCGTCTTCTATCTTCTTCTCCTCGGGCCGCTCCGCACCCATGGCATGAGGGGGGAGGCTCCCGCTCTTCTCTTCATCTTCTTCTCTTCTTCATCTTCTTCTTCATCTTCTTCTTCTTCTTCTCTTCTTCCTTCTTCTGTTCTTCATTTCTTCTGCGGGCCGCTCCGCATCCATGCATGGAGGGAGGCTCCCGATTTGTGTGACGGCGTCTCTTCGTCTGACGGTTCTTAAATAACGGGGGGCGGGGCCATCCGGTGACCCCGCCCCCCTCTGACGCACGGTGACTTGACTTCCCTGTGACGTCACGGGGAATGCCACAGGGAAGTCCCGTCATGTCCCGTGCATCAGAGGGGGGCGGGGTCACCGGGTGGCCCCGCCCCCCGTTATTTAAGAACCGTCAGACGAAGAGACGCCGTCACACAGCGGGAGCCTCCCTCCATGCATGGATGCGGAGCGGCCCGCAGAAGAAATGAAGAACATAAGAAGGAAGAAGAGAAGAAGAAGAAGAAGATGAAGAAGAAGAGAAGAAGATGAAGAGAAGAGCGGGAGCCTCCCCCCCCATGCCATGGGTGCGGAGCGGCCCGAGGAGAAGAAGATAGAAGACGCCGCGGAGGAGATGCTGGACGAGAACGCCGGAGGAAGAACCAGAAGAGCCAGAAGAACCAGAAGAAGATGAAGGAAGAAAGAAGAAGCATTTAAATAAAGGAATTGTCAAAAACTGTCTCTTGTCATTTTTAACATTTTTGACAGTTTTTTAGTGAAATGGTAGGGGTAAGTACCCCCTTACCATTTTACACAGGGGGGGGGCCGGGATCTGGGGGTCCCCTTGTTAAAGGGGGCTTCCAGATTCCGATAAGCCCCCCGCCCGCAGACCCCCACAACCACCGGCCAGGGTTGTGGGGATGAGGGTCTTGTCTTCATCAACATGGGGACAAGGTGTTTTGGGGGGCTACCCCAAAGCACCCTCCCAATGTTGAGGGCATGTGGCCTGGTACGGTTCAGGAGGGGGGGGGCCGCACTCTCGTCCCCCCCTCTTTTCCTGCGGCCTGCCAGGTTGCGTGCTCGGATAAGGGTCTGGTATGGATTTTTAGGGGGACCCCACGCCGTTTTTTTTTTTTTTTTTGGCGCGGGGTTCCCCTTAAAATCCATACCAGACCTGAAGGGTCTGGTATGGAATTTAGGGGGAACCCCACGTCAATTTTTTTTTAAATTTTGGCTGGGGTTCCCCTTAATATCCATACCAGACCTGAAGGGCCTTGTATGGAATTTAGGGGGACTCCCACATCATTTTTTTTTTAATTTTGGTTCGGGGTTGCCCTGTGGGGAATTCCCATGCCGTTTTTATCAATGAACTTCTATGTGTATTGTCGGCAATGCAATAGCCGCGGTAGTTTTAAATGAGTTTTTTCCTTCCAAATGTCATTTTGCTGTCAGACTGTTCTAAACACGGGAAACATGCGCCCCTTTACAGGCATACTATAGACACCCCCCAGGTATGAAATTTAAAGGGATATTACACTTTTATTGTTTGACTTTAAGCATTAATAAAATCACTGCTTCTGAAAAAACGGCCGTTTTTAAAACTTTTTTTTGCATTGATTCATGTCCCCTGGGGCAGGACCCGGGTCCCCAAACACTTTTATTGACAATAACTTGCATATTAGCCTTTAAAATTAGCACTTTTGATTATTCATGTTCGTGTCCCATAGACTTTAACGGTGTTCGCGTGTTCGAACGAATTTTTTTCCTGTTCGCATGTTCTGGTGCGAACCGAACAGGGGGGTGTTCGGCTCATCCCTAGTGGCTGGACTGGCGGCGCCCAGAACGAAAAATGTTCTTACATACTATCAGCATGATCATTGAGGAGGAAGAGGATAACTACTCAGCATAACAGGATAGTCACTCAGCATCAGCATAGGCAGTCTTTAAAGGGATCTGACATTTCAAAAAAATGTATTCGGTTACATCAGCATCAGGTGCTTGGTAGCTGGTGGTGACACAAGACTGATTCATTTTTATGAAGGTCAGTCGATTAACTGAGTCGGTGGAAAGACGTACTCTGTGATCGGTTACAAAGCCTCCAGCAGCACTGAATGTGCGTTCCGAAAGAACGCTGGATGCAGGACAGGCCAGTAGCTCAATTGCATTCTGTGCAAGCTCTGGCCAGTGATCCATCCTCAATACCCAGTAACCCAGAGGATTTTTGCTGGGAAAGGTGTCCAAGTCAGATCTTGCCCCTAGGTATTCCTGCACCATGTAAGACAGACACTGGCAATAGTTGCTGGAACCGATCATACCTTGGGGCTGCGGACTAAAAAATTGTCTGAACGCATCGGTCAGACGGCCACCTTCTCCACCGCTCCTCCTTTGACTGACCGAAGCATCAGCAAAACGTTGTCCAGAAACAGAAGTTTGTAACCTCCCAGTCTCTGGGAACACGTTGCACAGACCTTTCTGCAAGGCCTCCCGAGACGGCAAGATAAGGTCCACAACCTTACCCTTGTAACATGGATCAAGGAGGGTTGCCAGCCAGTATTGTTCCTTCTGCTTAATACCACGAATATGAGGATCCTTCTGCAGGCTTTGCAGGATCAGGGAGACCATGCAGCGTAGGTTTGCTGAGGCATTCGTTCTGGAGTCCTCTGGGTCACTAAAGACGACATGATCTGCAGCCACCTCCTCCCAGCCACGTACAAGTCCATGTGTTTCTTGGGACTGTAAATGATCCCTTAAAGACTGCTGATGATGCTGAGTGCCAGGCTCCACCTCCATACTGACACAATACTCCTCCTCCTCATCTCTTCCTGTGTGATCGGCGGGCACGCAGGAACACAGTCTGGATAAAGGGGGCCTTGAGAGCTAAGGAAGTCCTCCTCTTCCTGTCTCTGTTCTGCCTCAAGTGCCCTGTCCATTATTCCACGCAGCGTGTGCTCCAACAGGTGGACAAGAGGGACAGTGTCACTGATGCATGCACTGTCACTGCTCACCATCCTGGTGGCCTCCTCAAATGGTGACAGGACAGTGCATGCATCCCTGATCATGGCCCACTTGCGTGGGGAAAAAAAACAAGCTCCCTTGACCCTGTCCTGGTGCCATAGTCACACAGGTACTCATTGATGGCCCTTCGCTGCAGCATGGCCAACGTTGAGTTCCACCTGGTGGACATGTCACAGATTAGGCGGTTCTTGGGCAGGGTAAATTCCTTTTGGTGGTCAGCCAGCCAAGCACTGGCATTATATGACTAGCGGAAATGCACACAGACTTTCCTGGCCTGCCTCAGGACATCCTGTAAGCCTGGGTACCTGCCCAAGAACCACTACACCACCAAGTTAAGGACGTGAGCTAAAAAGGGCACATGGGTCATTTGTCCCTGTCGGAGGGCGGAGAGGAGGTTGGTGCCATTGTCGCAAACCACAATTCTTGACTTAAGTTGGCATGGTGTCAACCACCTCTGAACCTGCCCCTGCAGAGCTGACAGAACCTTTGCCCCAGTGTGGCTCTTGTCCCCCCAGCACAACAGCTCAAGCACCGCATGGCATTTTTTGGCCTGCATACTTGCGTAGCCCCTTGAATGCCAACGGAGCACCGCTGGTTCTGAGGACAAAGCACAGGAAGAGGCCATGGAGGAAGAAGAAGAGGGGGGGGTGGAGGAGAGAGGTGTGTCAGAATCATTAGTAGCGGCATTTTGGAGGCGTGGTGGCGGAACAACCTCCAACACTACTGCACCTTGTCCTGCATCCTTCCCAGCTGCCAGCACCCAATGCGCCGTGAAACTTAGGTCCCTGTCCATGCCTGCTGGACAATGAGTCAGCGGTAATATGCACCTTACCGCTGACCGCCCTGTCCAGCGAGGCATGGACATTGCCAACCACATGCCGGTAGAGAGCCGGAATCGCCTTCCATGAGAAAAAGTGGCGTTTGGGTACCTGCCACTGAGGAACCGCACATTCCACAAACTCACAGAAGGGGGCAGAGTCTAGCAACCGAAAAGGTAGCAGTTGAAGTGCTAGCAATTTTGCAAAGCTAGCATTCAAGCGCTGGGCATGTGGATGGCTGGGAGCGAATTTCTTTCGGCGGTGCAGCAGCTGGGGCAGGGAAATTTGCCTGACATCGGTGTACTGAAAGCAGATTGCCCACAAGTACTTGGCTGTGACACACCTAATTCTACACCTTCATTCCTCTCAGTGCAGGTCTCAGAGAGGACTGAAGGTATAATGGGGTTGGAGATCTCAGCTGATGAGGAGCAAGGAGAGGTCCTCTTTGTTCTTTGGTGTGGGTCTTTTAGGTACGCTTGCCAACGAACTTATGTCTGGTCAAGCATGTGGTGCCCAAGCGGGAGATGTTTTGGACACGCGAGATACGCTTGAGACATATGTTGCAAATAGCAGCGGTGCAATCTGATGCACTCGTCTCAAAAAAGGCCCACACCAAAGAACTTTTGGATCAACACGCAGAGACAGCAGCGCCCTGCACATGCGGAGCTTTGCGGTGTGATGCAGTCAGTTTGCTGCCCTTAGGCTGGCCCTTGGAGGGCATCCTGCCTCGTTGGTGATGTGCCTCCTCCTCCTCCTCTCTCCTATCAGGCACCCACGTTGAGTCAGTGACCTCATCATCCCTTCCCTCCTCATCACTGGAGCAAACCTGGCAGTATGCTGCAGCAGGGGGAGCATGACTGCCAGATTGCTGTCCTTCTTGGGCACCCTCTCTGACCGTGCTCACGCTACTGCCTTCATCTAGCTCAGTATCATCATCAGTGCCTTCTAAACGCTGGCCGTCCTTCTGGAGCATGTGCCCAACACTGTGGTCAAACAGTTCAAGGGACTCCTCAGGAGGACATGGTGGGGCTAGGGAAGGAGTCACTGATGCCGAGAGAAGAGGCAGCGTTGGTAGCTGCTTTGCCAGACAAAGTACCCTGAGTATGGGTGAGAGAGGATGAGGAGGATGAGGACAGCTTGGTCATCCACTCGACCAAGTCTTCCGCATCTTGCGGCTCAACACATGCAGCTACCGAAAAAAAGGCCAAGCATGTCCCACAGCCACGTGCTGATGAGGATGCACCGTGTCCAGGACCAGCATTGTTGCCTCTAGACACAGAGCCTGCTTGCCCTCTTTTATTGGCTTGTGACTGTCTGGCTCTCCTTGTTGGCATTCCAGTCATACTAATGGCCTGTAGCTGCACTAAGCTGGGATATATATATATATATATATATATATATACTGATACTGCAGCTAGCAAAATCAACTGCCTGCCTGTAGTATGAGAACACCACCAATCTTCTACAGGTAGCTTTAGCTGAACACTGTGCAGATGTCGCACTACACTAACTTGTAGCTTTAGGTGAACACTGTGCACAGGACGCACTACACCAACGTTAAAATAATGTAGCTGCCTGCAGTAGTGATAGGATCAGGAAAACACCACCAACCTTCTACAGGTAGCTTTAGCTGAACACTGTTTTGAGGACGCACTACAATAACGTGTAAAAAATGTAGCTGCCTGCAGTAGTGATAGGATCAGGAAAACACCACCAACCTTCTACAGGTAGCATTAGCTAAACACTGTTTTGAGGACGCACTACACTAACGTGTAAATAATGTAGCTGCCTGTGGTAGTGATAGGATCAGGAAAACACCACCAACCTTCTACAGGTAGCTTTAGCTGAACACTGTGCAGAGGTCGCACTACACTAACATGTAAATAATTTTGCTGCCTGCGGTAGTGATAGGATCAGGAAAACACCACCAACCTTCTACAGGTAGCTTTAGCTGAACACTGTGCAGGGGTCGCACTACACTAACGTGTAAATAATGTAGCTGCCTGCGGTACTGATAGGATCAGGAAAACACCACCAACCTTCTACAGGTAGCTTTAGCTGAACACTGTGCAGAGGTCGCACTTAACTAACGTGTAAATAATGTAGCTGCCTGCGGTAGTGATAGGATCAGGAAAACACCACCAACCTTCTACAGGTAGCTTTAGCTGAACACTGTTTTGAGGACGCACTACACTATCGTGTAAATAATGTAGCTGCCTGCGGTAGTGATAGGACCAGGAAAACACCACCAACCTTCTACAGGTAGCTATAGCTCAGTGGTTCTCAACTCCAGTCCTCGGGACCCACCAACAGGCCAGATTTTAAGTATTACCTTGGGGAGTTGCAGACTAGAATACTGCAATCACTGAGCAGAAAGTGATATCACCTGTGATGTATTTCAGCTATCTTGCAAACCTGGCCTGTTAGTGGGTCCTGAGGACTGGAGTTGAGAACCACTGCTATAGCTGAACACTGTGCAGAGGTCGCACTTAACTAACGTATAAATAATGTAGCTGCCTGCAGTAGTAGTAGGATCAGGAAAACACCACCAACCTTCTACAGGTAGCTTTAGCTGAACACTGTGCAGAGGTCACACTACACTAACGTGTTAATAATTTAGCTGCCTGCGGTAGTGATAGGATCAGGAAAACACCACCAACCTTCTACAGGTAGCTTTAGCTGAACACTGTTTTGAGGACGCACTACAATAACGTGTAAATAATGTAGCTGCCTGCAGTAGTGATAGGATCAGGAAAACACCACCAACCTTCTACAGGTAGCTTTAGCTGAACACTGTGCAGAAGTCGCACTACACTAACGTGTAAATAATGTAGCTGCCTGCGGTAGTGATAAGATCAGGAAAACACCACCAACCTCCTACAGGTAGCTTTAGCTGAACACTGTGCAGAGGACGTACTACACCAACGTTAAAATAATGTAGCTGCCTGCGGTAGTGATAGGATCAGGAAAACACCACCAACCTTCTGCAGGTAGCTTTAGCTGAACACTGTTTTGAGGACGCACTACAATAACATTTAAATAATGTAGCTGCCTGCGGTAGTGATAGGATCAGGAAAACACCACCAACCTTCTACAGGTAGCTTTAGCTGAACACTGTGCAGAGGTCGCACTACACTAACGTGTAAATAATTTAGCTGCCTGCGGTAGTGATAGGATCAGGAAAACACCACCAACCTTCTACAGGTAGCTTTAGCTGAACACTGTTTTGAGGACGCACTACACTAACATGTAAATAATGTAGCTGCCTGTGGTAGTGATAAGATCAGAAAAACACCATCAACCTTCTACAGGTAGCTTTAGCTGAACACTGTGCAGAGGTCGCACTACACTAATGTGTAAATAATGTAGCTGCCTGCGGTAATGATAGGATCAGGAAAACACCACCAACCTTCTACAGGTAGCTTAAGCTGAACACTGTGCAGAGGTCGCACTTAACTAACGTGTGAATAATGTAGCTGCCTGCGGTAGTGATAAGATCAGGAAAACACCACCAACCTTCTACAGGTAGCTTTAGCTGAACACTGTGCAGAGGTTGCACTTAACTAACATGTGAATATTGTAGCTGCCTGCAGTAGTGATAGGATCAGGAAAACACCACCAACCTTCTACAGGTAGCTTTAGCTGAACACTGTGCAGAGGTCGCACTACAGTAACGTGTAAATAATGTAGCTGCCTGCGGTAGTGATAAGATCAGGAAAACACCACCAACCTCCTACAGGTAGCTTTAGCTGAACACTGTGCAGAGAACGCACTACAATAACGTTTAAATAATGTAGCTGCCTGCGGTAGTGATAGGATCAGGAAAACACCACCAACCTTCTACAGGTAGCTTTAGCTGAACACTGTGCAGAGGTCGCACTACACTAACATGTAAATAATTTAGCTGCCTGCGGTAGTGATAGGATCAGGAAAACACCACCAACCTTCTACAGGTAGCTTTAGCTGAACACTGTGCAGAGGTCGCACTACACTAACGTGTAAATAATTTAGCTGCCTGCGGTAGTGATAGGATCAGGAAAACACCACCAACCTTCTACAGGTAGCTTTAGCTGAACACTGTTTTGAGGACGCACTACACTAACATGTAAATAATGTAGCTGCCTGTGGTAGTGATAAGATCAGAAAAACACCACCAACCTTCTACAGGTAGCTTTAGCTGAACACTGTGCAGAGGTCGCACTACACTAATGTGTAAATAATGTAGCTGCCTGCGGTAATGATAGGATCAGGAAAACACCACCAACCTTCTACAGGTAGCTTAAGCTGAACACTGTGCAGAGATCGCACTTAACTAACGTGTGAATATTGTAGCTGCCTGCGGTAGTGATAGGATCAGGAAAACACCACCAACCTTCCACAGGTAGCTTTAGCTGAACACTGTGCAGAGGTTGCACTACACTAACGTGTAAATAATGTAGCTGCCTGCGGTAGTGATAAGTGTAAGGCTGACCGCAGGTCAGCCTGTAATTGTAGGAGGAGTCAGGCTGCATAAAGCCTGCCCTCCTTCTTCTCCTTCCTGTGGTCGTAGGTTCTTGTGTCCCACCCACCCATTCCCTTTTTTCTTTTTTCATTTTTATTCAATTCATACTTGGGTATGCCCCCTTTCAGGCATACTGACCACTTGACCCGGGCACAACTCAGGTCTATGTTCTCTGTTGTTTTTTGTTCCTTTCCTACACTATCCACAGACTCCGAGTACAAGATCAGAAAAACACCACCAACCTTCTACAGGTAGCTTTAGCTGAACACCGTGCAGAGGTTGCACTACACTAATGTGTAAATAATGTAGCTGCCTGCGGTAGTGATAGGATCAGGAAAACACCACCAACCTTCTACAGGTAGCTTTAGCTGAACATTGTGCAGAGGTCGCACTTAACTAACGTGTGAATAATGTAGCTGCCTGCGGTAGTGATAGGATCAGGAAAACACCACCAACCTTCTTCAGGTAGCTTTAGCTGAACACTGTGCAGAGGTTACACTACACTAACGTGTAAATAATGTAGCTGCCTGCGGTAGTGATAGGAGCAGGAAAACATCACCAACCTTTTACAGGGAGCTTTAGCTGAACACTGTTTTGAGATCGCACTACACTAATGTGTAAATAATGTAGCTGCCTGCGGTAATGATAGGATCAGGAAAACACCACCAACCTTCTACAGGTAGCTTAAGCTGAACACTGTGCAGAGATCGCACTTAACTAACGTGTGAATAATGTAGCTGCCTGCGGTAGTGATAAGATCAGGAAAACACCACCAACCTTCTACAGGTAGCTTTAGCTGAACACTGTGCAGAGGTCACACTACACTAACTTGTAGCTTTAGCTGAACGCTGTGCAGAGGTCGCACTGCACTAACTTGTAGCTTTAGCTGAACACTGTGCACTACACTAACTTGCAGCTTTAGCTGAACACTGTTCAGAGGACGCACTACACTAACTTATAGCTTTAGCTGAACACTGTGCAGAGGTCGCACTACACTAACTTGTAGCTTTAGCTGAACACTGTGCAGAGGTAGCACTACACTAACTTGTAGCTTTAGCTGAACACTGTGCACTACACTAACTTGTAGCTCTAGCTGAACACTGTTCAGAGGACGCACTACACTAACTTGTAGCTTTAGCTGAACACTGTGCACTACACTAACTTGTAGCTTTAGCTGAACACTGTGCAGAGGTTGCACTACACTAACTTGTAGCTTTAGCTGAACACTGTGCACTACACTAACTTGTAGATTTAGCTGAACACTGTGAGGAGGACGCACTATACTAACTTGTAGCTTTAGCTGAACACTGTGCAGAGGTCGCACTACACTAACTTGTAGCTTTAGCTGAACACTGTGCACTACACTAACTTGTAGCTTTAGCTGAACACTGTGAGGAGGACGCACTATACTAACTTGTAGCTTTAGCTGAACACTGTGCAGAGGTCGCACTACACTAACTTGTAGTTTTAGCTGAACACTGTGCACTACACTAACTTGTAGCTTTAGCTGAACACTGTTCAGAGGACGCACTACACTAACTTGTAGCTTTAGCTGAACACTGTGCACCACACTAACTTTTAGCTTTAGCTGAACACTGTGCACTACACTAACTTGTAGCTTTAGCTGAACACTGTGAGGAGGACGCACTATACTAACTTGTAGCTTTAGCTGAACACTGTGCAGAGGTCGCACTACACTAACTTGTAGCTTTAATTGAACACTGTGCACTACACTAACTTGTAGCTTTAGCTGAACACTGTTCAGAGGACGCACTACACTAACTTGTAGCTTTAGCTGAACACCGTGCACCACACTAACTTGTAGCTTTAGCTGAACACTGTGTAGAGGTCGCACTACACTAACTTGTAGCTTTTAGCTGAACACTGTGCACTACAGCTTTAGCTGAACATTGTGCACTACAGCTTTAGCTGAACACTGTGAGGAGGACGCACTATAATAACTTGTAGCTTTAGCTGAACACTGTGCAGAGGTCGCACTACACTAACTTGTAGCTTTAGCTGAACACTGTTGTCATGTACCTGACGGTAGAGCCTGATGTGCATGGAACGGCCTCTCTTGCTCCTCTGATTCTGGCCCCCTGATAGAGTAGACAGGCGGAGCAGAAGTGCAGAGTCGCACAAGTGCCAAACAGTTCGTCTTCACTGTAATGTGGAACAGCGGCAGGTGGCACGGTGCTGGAGCAGGGTTCTCCAATGAGCGGAAGATGCAGGTCGGGCAAGACGGGTCAAACACTGGCAGGAACGTCAGGAACAGAAGCGGAGACAGGTGCGTAGTCTGGATGCAGGCAGGGTCGGCAACGGGCTGGCAGCGTGGTAGTAGAAGGAGCAGGCAGATGCGGAGTCAGAACAAGCCGGGTCAGATGCAGGCAGCAGGTAGCAGAGTCAGAGGCAAGCCGGGTAGGTAAACAGGTGCAGGTATCATGGGTAAAGCAGGCAGGAACACACGGGAACGCTGTAGAACGGACAGCACTGGATGCAAGCACAGACCAGGTTTAAATAGCCCCTTGGTAATGTGCACACAGGTGAACTGAAGGTGTTCTGACAGAGGCTGAGGTCACAGGTCGACTTCTCCATCGGCCATCTTGAGTACTGGCTAGTCTTCCCTGACAGGCTGAGGTCACAGGTCGACCTCTCCTTCGGCCATCTTGAATACTGGCTAGTCTTCCCTGACAGGCTGAGGTCACAGGTCGACTTCTCCTTCGGCCATCTTGAGTACTGGCTGGTCTTCCCTGACATTGCCCCCCCTAACGGGCAGCCTCCGGATGCCCAATCTGGCTACTTTGTCAGGATAGGTCCTCTTAAAGGTTCGGATCAGTTCTTGGGCATGAATGTTGGTTTCAGGTTGCCACGAATTGTCTTCAGGACCGTAACCCCTCCACTTAATAAGATATTGAACTTGACCTCTCCTTCTCCTGCAATCTAAAATCGCCTCTATTTTAAATTCCTCTTCGCCATCTACCACCACACTTTCGGGTGGCTCTGTATTCCGATCCGGAAAAGAGTTGGGGATGGTGGGCTTCAGTAAGGTTATATGAAACACCGGGTGGATCCTGAAGGTCTCCGGTAACTCCAGCTCATAGGCAACATCGTTAATTCGTCTCTTTACAGGAATCGGTCCCACGAATCTGGGGCCTAATTTCCTTGAAGGACAGGTTAGTCTCAGATTTGTTGTGGCTAACCAGACTTGGTCCCCCGGGTTCTGGATCAGGTCCCCTCTTCTCTTCTTATCGAAGATCTGTTTGTTATAAGCTTGAGTCTTGGCCATTGTCTCTTGTAGCAGCTTGTTGTTGGATCTAAAGAAATCCAATGTTTCAAGTACAGCGGGTACCGGGCATTCAGGAATGTTATTAAACAGAAAGGACGGGTGAAAACCGTAGTTTGCGAAGAAGGGAGATTGTTTCGTGGCTGAATGAGAAGAATTATTGTAGGCAAACTCGGCTAAGGGAAGTAAGGACACCCAATCGTCTTGTGAAAAGGAGGAGAAGCAACGCAGATATTGTTCCAGTGTCTGGTTGGTCCTTTCTGTCTGACCATTAGTCTGCGGATGATAGGCTGAAGAGAATGAAAGTTCAATACCCAAGGATTCACACAAGGATCTCCAGAATCTGGAGGTGAACTGGACCCCTCTGTCTGAGACGATGTTAGCCGGAACCCCATTGAGTCTTATAACCTCTCTGATGAAGATCCGTGCCGTCTCTTGTGCAGAAGGGGTGCCCTTCATAGGAATGAAGTGGGCCATCTTGGACAATCGATCAACGATTACAAAGATAGTACTGTATCCCTCGGATGGGGGCAGTTCCACAATGAAGTCAATTGAAATCATTCTCCATGGTCTGTTCGGGACAGGTAATGGCTTCAACAGACCCCAGGCCCTGGATTTGCTGTTCTTATTAGGGATGCAGGTGGTGCACGATTCCACATATCTCCTACAGTCTCTTGCCACCCCCGGCCACCAGAAGGTTCGCTGCACCAATTCAGCAGTCTTGCTGACCCCAAAGGGTCCTGCCAGCACGTGGTCGTGGCACATGCTCAACGTGGTAGTTCGGAGATCTTCTGGCACGAAAACCTTATCATTATAGCAGAGTAGCCCTTCCTGTGACCGTAAAGTGATCCCAGATGGTGTAGAACTCCTCACAGAGGCTTGTTTAATCTGCGTCATTAAGTCCCCTTGTAGGAGAAGGAAATTTCCCGAGGACAGGATCATATCCGAGGGAGAGATGTCTTGGGATTTGCTGAACATGCGTGATAGCGTATCTGGCTTTATGTTCTTGGATCCAGGTCTGTATGTCAGATGGAAGGTAAATCTCGAAAAGAAAAGTGCCCACCTGGCCTGGCGAGGTCTCAATCTCTTTGCTGTTCTTAGATATTCGAGATTCTTGTGATCTGTGTAGATTAAGATTGGATGTGCTGCTCCCTCGAGAAGGTATCTCCATTCTTCTAATGCTGCCTTAATTGCTAAAAGTTCGCGATCCCCAACGTTGTAATTCTTCTCAGCGCTAGACAGTTTAGGCGAGAAGAACGCAACTGGGTGCAACAGGGCCTTGGGGCCCTGTCTTTGGGACAAGATAGCTCCCACCGCAGTTTCCGAGGCGTCCACTTCTAAGACATACGGTAAGGCCGAGTCTGGGTGCTTCAAGACGGGTGCGGATGTGAAAAACCTCTTCAGCGTCTCAAAGGCCGACTGAGCCTCTGGAGACCAGCGGAATCAGGACCCCTGTTTGGTAAGCTGTGTAATGGGGGCAATGATTGCTGAGAACCCCCGAATAAATTTTCGATAAAAGTTTGCAAAGCCTATGAAACGTTGAATATCTTTCTTGTCACATGGAGTAGGCCAGTCCAGGATAGCCGTTACCTTCTGGGGATCCATCCGGATACCTTCGGTGGAAATGATCAGCCCCAGAAATTGGATACTCTGGCGTTCAAACTCGCACTTCTCGGGTTTGGCATATAATCTGTGTTGTCGAAGGCGGGTTAATACACTTCTCACGTGTCTGCGGTGGTGTTCTAGGGAGGAAGAAAAAATTAGCATATCATCAAGGTATACAATGACAAATAAGTCCAGGAAGTCTCTGAGAACATCATTAATGAAATGCTGGAAGGTAGCCGGAGAGTTGCAGAGCCCGAAGGGCATCACGAGATACTCGTAATGCCCAAATCGTGTGCGGAAAGAAGTCTTCCACTCGTCTCCCTCCCGAATGCGCACTAAATTATAGGCGCCCCGAAGATCCAATTTTGTAAATATGGTAGCGGAACCAAGTCTTTGAAAAAGTTCAGGAACTAATGGAAGTGGGTAACGGTTCTTCACCGTCACCTTGTTAAGTTCACGGTAGTCCACACAGGGCCTTAACGACTGATCCTTCTTCTGGACGAAGAAAATCCCCGCCCCAGCTGGAGACGTGGAAGGGCGGATGAAGACTTTCCTGAGATTGTCATTGATATAGTCCTTCAGTGCCACCAGCTCGCTTTCAGACAGAGGGAAAATCCTCCCAAAAGAAACTTCGGCTCCGGGGAGTAGCTCTATAGGGCAGTCATAGGGCCGATGAGGTGGGAGGATCTCTGCCCCCTTCTTACTAAACACGTCTAGGAAGCTGTGGTAGGCTGGAGGCACAAGCTGACTGGTTTCAGAGTCCGTATCTAGACACAACAACATCACAGGAGGTCTGTAGGCAGTACTGGGTGCAGTAAGAGAAGACAAAGTTAATGCTTCCTTTAGACCAGTCGATATGGGGATCGTGGGCCTTCAACCAAGGTATACCGAGGATAACTAGGAACAGAGGGGAAGCGATGGCGTCTAGTCGTAGCAGTTCTCGGTGGTCCTGAGACATGATGGTCAGCAGAGGAATGGTTTCGTGAGTGACTGCTCCGGACTTAATGGTGGAACCATCGGCCAAGTGAACCGAGAGCTTCTGTGCTTTAGGCTGCAGGGGGATATGATGTTCGGCAGCAAAGGACAAGTCCACAAAGCAGCTGCAGGCTCCGGAATCAATTATGGCGGTAGTCTGAAGAGTCCTTCCTGGCATCTGTAGAGAAATGGGAATAGTAAAGTGAGCGGAGTTGCTAAGCGAGCTTGGGGTTAGCGAGGCAGAAGTAGTGAAGAGAGACTTACGAGGTTTCACTGGGCAGGACCTCACGTAATGTCCGGATCCCCCGCAGTATAAGCATAAGTTCTGTTGGCGGCGGCGTTGTCGTTCTTCAACAGTAAGAGCGGGCCGCAGCAGGCCGAGTTGCATAGGTTCCGGGGCGTCAGGAGCCGGAGTGGCTGGAGCAGGTGGAGCGGGATAGGACGAGCTGGGTACCCGAGGTAACATCCACACTGGACAGGATGGAGTGGACGCTCTCTCTAGTCTTCATTCTCTCAGCCAGCGATCGATCTCGATGGATAGATCAATCAGAGTTTCTAAGGTAGGGGGTACCCCTACCCGCGCTAACTCATCTTTGAGTGGTTCGGAGAGGTGCATACGAAATTGGTATCATAGGGCGGCGTCGTTCCAGTTTGTGTCAAATGCCCATCGTCGAAATTCAGAGACGTAGTCTTCCACTGCCCTACGACCCTGTTGAAGTGCATGAAGGGCCGCTTCGGGTGAAGCTGTCTGCTGAGGATCTTCGTACAGTTGGGCCATGGCACTGAAGAAAGAGGTTAAGTCGGATAAGCATTCGGCCTTCTGTTCCAGAAGGTGGTGGGCCCAGGACTGTGGCTCCCCTTGTAGCAGGGAGATTACAAAGCCGACCTTGGTAGCTTCTAAGGAGAATGTGCGGGGTTGAAGGGCAAAATACAGTTCACATGCGTTCCGAAACGCTCTAAACTTGCTGCGTTCACCCAGGAACCGGTCTGGGGTAGGTACCCTGGGCTCAGGTGGGAGCATGACCACGGCAGGAGCAGGAGAAGATCCCTGAGAGGAGGCTGATGCTGAAGGTGGACCCTGTGGAGTTGCAGCGCCTGTCAGGGTCTGTAGGCGTCCCTCTAGCTGAGTGTAGCCCTGCTGTAGGTCTTTGACGGCTTGTGCCAAGCCGGCCAGGTGCTGGCAAAGTTCATCCATAGGAGAGGGTCCCTGCGCAGGCTCAGACATGGCTGTCCGTTACTGTCACGTACCTGATGGTAGAGCCTGATGTGCAGGGAATGGCCTCTCTTGCTCCTCTGATTCTGGCCCCCTGATAGAGTAGACAGGAGGAGCAGAAGTGCACAGTCGCACAAGTGCCAAACAGTTCGTCTTCACTGTAATGTGGAACAGCGGCAGGTAGCACGGTGCTGGAGCAGGGTTCTCCAATGAGCGGAAGATGCAGGTCGGGCAAGCCGGGTCAAACACTGGGAGGAACGTCAGGAACAGAAGCGGAGGCAGGTGCGTAGTCTGGATGCAGGCAGGGTCGGCAACGGGCTGGCAGCGTGGTAGTAGAAGGAGCAGGCAGATGCGGAGTCAGAACAAGCCGGGTCAGCTGCAGGCAGCAGGTAGCAGAGTCAGAGGCAAGCCGGGTAGGTAAACAGGTGCAGGTATCATGGGTAAAGCAGGCAGGAACACACGGGAACGCTGTAGAACGGACAGCACTGGATGCAAGCACAGACCAGGTTTAAATAGCCCCTTGGTAATGTGCACACAGGTGAACCGAAGGTGTTCTGACAGAGGCTGAGGTCACAGGTCGACTTCTCCGTCGGCCAACTTGAGTACTGGCTAGTCTTCCCTGACAGGCTGAGGTCACAGGTCGACCTCTCCTTCGGCCATCTTGAATACTGGCTAGTCTTCCCTGACAGGCTGAGGTCACAGGTCGACTTCTCCTTCGGCCATCTTGAGTACTGGCTGGTCTTCCCTGACATTGCCCCCCCTAACGGGCAGCCTCCGGATGCCCAATCTGGCTACTTTGTCAGGATAGGTCCTCTTAAAGGTTCGGATCAGTTCTTGGGCATGAATGTTGGTTTCAGGTTCCCACGAATTGTCTTCAGGTACTGGCTGGTCTTCCCCGTACTGGCTGGTCTTCCCTGACAACTGTGCACTACACTAACTTGTAGCTTTAGCTGAACACTGTTCAGAAGACACACTACACTAACTTGTAGCTTTAGCTGAACACTGTGCAGAGGTCGCACTACACTAACTTGTAGCTTTAGCTGAACACTGTGCAGAGGTCGCACTACACAAACTTGCAGCTTTAGCTGAACACTGTGAAGAGGATGCACTACACTAACTTGTAGCTTTAGCTGAACCCTGTGCAGAGGGCACACTAAACTAACTTGTAGCTTTAGCTGAACACTGTTCAGAGGACGCACTACACTAACTTGTAGCTTTAGCTGAACACTGTGCACTACACTAACTTGTAGCTTTAGCTGAACACTGTGCAGAGGTTGCACTACACTAACTTGTAGCTTTAGCTGAACACTGTGCACCACACTAACTTGTAGCTTTAGCTGAACACTGTGCAGAGGTCGCACTACACTAACTTGTAGCTTTAGCTGAACACTGTGAGGAGGACGCACTACACTAACTTGTAGCTTTAGCTGAACACTGTGCAGAGATCACACCAAACGAACTTGTAGCTTTAGCTGAACACTGTTCAGAGGACGCACTACACTAACTTGTAGCTTTAGCTGAACACTGTGAAGAGGACGCACTACACTAACTTGTAGCTTTATCTGAACACTGTGCTGAGGTCACACTAAACTAACTTGTAGGTTTAGCTGAACACTGTTCAGAGGACGCACTACACTAACTTGTAGCTTTAGCTGAACACTGTAAGGAGGACGAACTACACTAACTTGTAGCTTTAGCTGAACACTGTGCAGAGGTCACACTAAACGAATTTGTTGCTTTAGCTGAACACTGTTCAGAGGACGCACTACACTAACTTGTAGCTTTAGCTGAACACTGTGAGAAGGACGCACTACACTAACTTGTAGCTTTAGCTGAACACTGTGCAGAGGTCACACTAAACTAACTTGTATCTATAGCTGAACACTGTGAGGAGGACACACTACACTAACTGTAAATAGTCTAGCTGCCTGACTGTGGTACTAATAGGATCAAAAGAACATCAGCAATTTTCTTCAGGTAGCTGTAAATACTGTAACAACACAAGCCTGACTGTCGGTAGGAAGATAACAGGAACAGATCTAGCTAAACTGAATACAGTGTATATATATATATATATATATATATATATATATATATATATATATATATATATATATATATATACACAACACCTGGGATGCATATTTATACACAATACACTGTAAGTGCAGCTAACTGACTGACTGTCCTGCCTAATATATCTAACTTAAATTAAATGACACTGTCTAACTTAGCTTTAGCTGAACACTGTTCAGAGGACGCACTACCTTAACTTGTAGCTTTAGCTGAACACTGTGCAGAGGTCGCACTACACTAACTTGTAGCTTTAGCTGAACACTGTGCAGAGGTTGCACTACACTAACTTGTATCTTTAGCTGAACACTGTGCAGAGGTTGCACTACACTAACTTGTAGCTTTAGCTGAACACTGTGCAGAGGTCGCACTACACTAACTTTTGGCTTTAGCTGAACACTGTGCACTACACTGACTTGTAGCTTTAGCTGAACACTGTTCAGAGGATGCACTACACTAACTTGTAGCTTTAGCTGAACACTGTGAGGAGGACGCACTACACTAACTTGTAGCTTTAGCTGAACACTGTGCAGAGGTCGCACTACACTAACTTGTAGCTTTAGCTGAACACTGTGAGGAGGATGCACTACACTAACTTGTAGCTTTAGCTGAACACTGTGAGGAGGATGCACTACACTAACTTGTAGCTTTAGCTGAACACTGTGCAGAGGTCACACTAAACAAACTTGTAGCTTTAGCTGAACACTGTTCAGAGGACGCACTACACTAACTTGTAGCTTTAGCTGAACACTGTGAAGAGGACGCACTACACTAACTTGTAGCTTTAGCTGAACACTGTGCAGAGGTCACACTAAACAAACTTGTAGCTTTAGCTGAACACTGTTTAGAGGACGCACTACACTAACTTGTAGCTTTAGCTGAACACTGTGAAGAGGACGCACTACACTAACTTGTAGCTTTAGCTGAACTCTGTGCAGAGGTTACACTAAACTAGCTTGTAGCTTTAGCTTAACACTGTTCAGAGGACGCACTACACTAACTTGTAGCTTTAGCTGAACACTGTAAGGAGGACGAACTACACTAACTTGTAGCTTTAGCTGAACACCGTGCAGAGGTCACACTAAACAAATTTGTTGCTTTAGCTGAACACTGTTCAGAGGACGCACTACACTAACTTGTAGCTTTAGCTGAACACTGTGAGGAGGACGCACTACACTAACTTGTAACTTTAGCTGAACACTGTGCGGAGGTCACACTAAACTAACTTGTAGCATTAGCTGAACACTGTGAGGAGGACGCACTACACTAACTTGTAGCTTTAGCTGAACACTGTGAGGAGGACGCACTGCACTAACTTGTAGCTTTAGCTGAACACTGTGCAGAGGTCACACTAAATTAACTTGTATCTGTAGCTGAACACTGTGAGGAGGACGCACTACACTAACTGTAAATAGTCTAGCTGCCTGACTGTGGTACTAATAGGATCAAAAGAACATCAGTAATTTTCTTCAGGTAGCTGTAAATACTGTAACAACGCAAGCCTGTCAGTAGGAAGATAACAGGAACAGATCTAGCTAAACTGAATACAGTGTATATATATATATATATATATATATATATATATATATATAAACATCAGGTGGGTTACCCTCTTCTCTTTCAATCCTTATTCAATCAAGGCACCGTCAGGGTGGACTCCCAAGCTTCCACCATAAAGGATAGGAAAAACACGTGGAACGATGCTTTGATGCAAAAAGTGTCCTTTTACTGAAAATTCTTTCATTACATGATTCAAATACAAGCAAGCCACTGTACAGTTTCGAGCGCAAGTCGCTCTTCGTCAGGCTTTTCTGGCTGTGTGTGAAAAGCCAAACCACACTATGTTCTCTTATCAACACCCAGTCCAGTACACACCTGTGTTCACTTAACTAATTATCATAGACAAACCACTTATACACATTCAAGCATTTAACCCTACTATATAAATCCAATTCTGGTAACCATCTTAAATTTCCTAATAAAGAATTATTTACAACAGATTCATCCTATTACGTATCATATACCATCAGCATGACATTATAGACTAACTAAACTCTCTCGCTTAATTACCGTATTTATCGGCGTATAACACGCACTTTTTTCCCCTTAACATCAGGGGAAAGTCGTGGGTGCGTGTTATACGCCGATCCCCGCTATCGCTATGTGAATTTCGGCGATCGCCGCTGACATTCACATCGCGAGTAGTTTGAAATATGGCGCCGCGGAGATCGGAAGGACTCAGCGGTGCTGTACGAGCGCCGCCGAAATCACAGAGCCGAGATACACATAGTCGAGTGTATTCGGCTCTTTCCGGCGCCGCTCACAGTCACGCCCAGTCCCGCCATTGGACCTGTGTTATGTCCATCATAGGGCGGGACTGGGCGGGACTGTGAGCGGCGCCGGAAAGAGCCGAGAACCTTCGGCTATGTGTATCTCGGCGGCGTTCGTTCACTTCCGCCGGCCCCGAGTCCCTCCGAACTCCGCAGCGCCATATTTAAAAGTACTAGCATGTGTATGGCGGCAGCGGCGGCGGGGACAAGGCTGCTCTGTGGACAAGGCTGCTCTGTGGACAAGGCTGCTCTGTGGACAAGGCTGCACTGGGGACAAGGCTGCACTGGGGACAAGGCTGCACTGGGGACAAGGCTGCACTGGGGACAAGGCTGCTCTGTGGACAAGGCTGCACTGGGGACAAGGCTGCACTGACAAGGCTGCACTGGGGCAAAGCTGCACTGACAAGGCTGTACTGACAAGGCTGCACTGACAAGGCTGCACTGGGGCAAAGCTGCACTGACAAGGCTGCACTGACACTGAAAAGGCTGCAATGACACTAACAAGGCTGCACATGAACACTGATGAGGCTGCATTGATGGGCATTTTAATGTAAGTTTCTTTTCCTTAAACTTCCCTCCTAAAAGTTTTTTTCTTTAAAATTCTCTCCTAATCTTGGGGTGCGTGTTATACGCCGGCGCGTGTTATACGCCGATAAATACGGTAATTAGATCTTTCAAATCATTTATCATGAATATAATAACATTCTTGATCATGTCTCAGATCTCTTCATAGATTCCAGCTGATATTCTGCTATCTAGTATTCCCAACGGGAGCTCTTTGTGATCCATCTAAAAGAAATGTAATACATTCAAAACATAATTGTAACTACTTTTCAATCTCGTATCAAAACTTCTACACAAATAAGTATAAATCATAGTCCTTGTTCATACCATCAGGATGCAAGGACTGTAATTTATTGATCCACCAAACCTCACGTCTTTTCAATTTCAAAATCCTATCACCCCCTCTTTTATCGTGAGGAATCTCTTCTAACACCATAAATCGTAAATCGGTGTCTTTGTGTCCCATCTCAGAAAAATGACGCGATACAGGAAGGCCTGATTGGGGATGTCTAATTGTACTACGATGTTGTGCAATACGGTCTTTAATTTTTTGGGTCGTCTCCCCCACATAAAGGAGATTACAGGGGCATGTAAGAATATAGATCACATATGATGACTGACAGGTGTAAAAGCCATTAATTATTATCTTATTGTTAGTTCTAGGATGACAGAAATTATTGCCCTTAATCATTAGGTTACATTGGATGCAATTAAGACAGGGGTAACAGCCCTTCCTTTTACTACCGAGAAAAGTCATTCTTTTCTCCTCCTGCCTATCAGGTTTGAATTCAGATCGTACCAAAAGATCACGCAAGGTTTTATTGCGCCGATATGCTTTCATGGGAGTTAATTGAAACTCCTCTATCTGAGGATATGATCGTTTCAGTATCGTCCAATTTATGTGGGGGAGACGACCCAAAAATTAAAGACCGTATTGCACAACATCGTAGTACAATTAGACATCCCCAATCAGGCCTTCCTGTATTGCGTCATTTTTCTGAGATGGGACACAAAGACACCGATTTACGATTTATGGTGTTAGAAGAGATTCCTCACGATAAAAGAGGGGGTGATAGGATTTTGAAATTGAAAAGACGTGAGGTTTGGTGGATCAATAAATTACAGTCCTTGCATCCTGATGGTATGAACAAGGACTATGATTTATACTTATTTGTGTAGAAGTTTTGATACGAGATTGAAAAGTAGTTACAATTATGTTTTGAATGTATTACATTTCTTTTAGATCGATCACAAAGAGCTCCCGTTGGGAATACTAGATAGCAGAATATCAGCTGGAATCTATGAAGAGATCTGAGACATGATCAAGAACATTATTATATTCATGATAAATGATTTGAAAGATCTAATTAATTAAGCGAGAGAGTTTAGTTAGTCTATATGGTCATGCTGATGGTATATGATACGTAATAGGATGAATCTGTTGTAAATAATTCTTTATTAGGAAATTTAAGATGGTTCACCAGAATTGGATTTATATAGTAGGGTTAAATGCTTGAATGTGTATAAGTGGTTTGTCTATGATAATTAGTTAAGTGAACACAGGTGTGTACTGGACTGGGTGTTGATAAGAGAACGTGTGGTTTGGCTTTTCACACAAAGCCAGAAAAGCCTGACGAAGAGCGACTTGCGCTCGGAACTGTACAGTGGCTTGATTGTATTTGAATCATGTAATGAAAGAATTTTCAGTAAAAGGACACTTTTTGCATCAAAGCATCGTTCCACGTGTTTTTCCTATAAATATATATATATATATATATATATATATATATATATATATATATATATATATACACACACAACACCTGGGATGCATATTTATACACAATACACTGTAAGTGCAGCTAACTGACTGACTGTCCTGCCTAATCTATCTAACTTAAATCAAATGGCTTTGTCTCTCTCTCTCTGTCTATCTCTCTGTCTCACTACACAGGGCCGCTGTGCCTTATATAGTGTGGGGCGTGTTCTAAACCCACTGAGCCATAATTGGCCAAAGCCACCCTGGCTTTGGCCAATTACAGCTCTCTCTACAGACGGCGCTGTGATTGGCCAAGCATGCGCAGTGCATGCTTGGCCAATCATCAGCCAGCAATGCACACGAATTTGGCGCGAACGGCCCATATCGTTCGCAATTCGCCGAACGTGCAAACAGACAATGTTCGAGTCGAACATGGGTTCGACTCGAACATGAAGCTCATCCCTACTCCAGAGTTGCTCCAAGAGTGAGCTCTACCTTGGGGGTGCAAAAGGCACTCTATTAACAGCCTCTATGCCAAGATCTGGAACAAACTTGTGTTTTTCTATTTTGCATTGCAAGATTTTATTCTTACTGCACCTCTGGTAGCAGCTGTTCTGGTCATCTTGTAGGTCAGATTGGACATGCACCTTACCCTATACTCTTTTGAGGTTGCAGGTGTCAGCAAGAACAAGGTTTAATTTGGCTAAAGGCCCTTTAGTTTGCAAAATTTTGAAGACAGTCAAGAGGTTTCGTCAAGCGCGAGAGGGAAGCTTTCATAATTAAAATCTTTTGATGCTGTTGGGGTTTATATCAACTGTTTACTCCAACAGGGCAGTGTTCGGTTTAAGACATCGCTTACTAACCAGTATTTAGCGCAAATCGTCAAACAGAAGTCGGTTTGAGTTTCAAGCCCTTAGAGCTTCAGCATATTGCTTTTGTTATAGGAGTAGAGCTGCATCCTATATTTCAGCTTATATCAGAGGTAGCGACAGCCCTCCATCTATCAATCATCTGTCCATTGCCAAACTTTACAGAGGTTCAAGCAAGAAAACCACACAAATTGGTCATAAGGAGGGGCTCTTTGGGGACCCTGATGTAATTAGGGGGCTCTGGGGACCCTGATGTAAGTAGGGAGGCTCTCTGGAGACCCTGATGTAAGGGGAGGCTCTCTGGGGACCCTGATGTATGGGGAGGCTCTCTGGGGACCCTGATGTTAGGGGAGGCTTTCTGGGGACCCTGATGTAAGGGGAGGCTCTCTGGGGACCCTGATTTAAGTAGGGAGGCTCTCTGGGGACACTGATGCAAGGGGGGCTCTCTGGGGACACTGATGTAAAGGGGGCTCTCTGGGGACACTGATGTAAGAGGGGCTCTCTGGGGACCCTGGTGTAAGGGGAGGCTCTCTGGTGGCACTGATGTAAGGAAGGGGCTCTCTGGGGACCCTGATGTAAAGGGGAGGCTCTCTTGGGACTCTGATGTAAGGGGGTTCTCTGGGGACCCTGATGTAAGTGGAGGCTCTCTGGGGACCCTGATGTAAGGAAGGGTCTCTCTGGGGACCCTGATGTAATGAGGGGGGCTCTGGGGACCCTGATGTAAGTAGGGAGGCTCTCTGGGGACCCTGATGTAAAGGGAGGCTCTCTGGGGACCCTGATGTATGGGGAGGCTCTCTGGGGACCCTGATGTAACGGGAGGCTCTCTGGGGACCCTGATGTAAGTAGGGAGGCTCTCTGGGGACCCTGATGTAAAGGGAGGCTCTCTGGGGACCCTGATGTATGGGGAGGCTCTCTGGGGACCCTGATGTAACAGGAAGCTCTCTGGGGACCCTGATTTAAGTAGGGAGGCTCTCTGGGGACCCTGATGTAAAGGGGAGGCTATCTTGGGACCCTGATGTAAGGGGGGCTCTCTGGGGACCCTGATGTAAAGTGGAGGCTCTCTGGGGAGACTGATGTAAGGGGGCTCTCTGGGGACCCTAATGTAAGGGGACTTTCTGGGGATCCTAATGTAAGGGGACTATCTGGAGACCCTGAAGTAAGGAGGGGCTCTCTGGGGACCCTGATGTAAGGAAGGGGCTCTCTGGGGACCCTGATGTAATGAGGGGGGCTCTGGGGACCCTGATGTAAGTAGAGAGGTTCTCTGGAGACCCTAATGTAAGGAGAGGCTCTCTGGGGACCCTGGTGTATGGGGAGGCTCTCTGGGGACCCTGATGTAAGGGGAGGCTTTCTGGGGACCCTGATGTAAGGGGAGGCTCTCTGGGGACCCTGATTTAAGTAGTGAGGCTCTCTGGGGACCCTGATGTAAGGGGAGGCTCTCTGGGGACCTTGATGTAAGTATGTAGGCTCTCTGGGGACCCTGATGTAAGGGGAGGCTCTATGGGAACCCTGATGTAAGGAGAGGTTCTCTGGGGACCCTGATGTAAGGGGAGGCTCTCTGGGGACCCTGATGTAAGGGGGTGGCTCTCTGGGGACCCTAATGTAAGGAGGGGCTCTCTGGAGACCCTGATGTGAGGGGGGCTCTCTGGGGACCTCGATATAAGGGAGGCTCTCTGGGGACCCTAATGTAAGGAGGGGCTCTCTGGGGACCTTGATGTAAGGGAGGCTCTCTGTAGACCCAGATGTAATAAGGGGGGCTCTGGGGACCCTAATGTAAGTAGGGAGGCTCTCTGGGGACCCTAATGTAAGGAAGGGTCTCTCTGGGGACCCTGATGTATTGAGGGGGGCTCTGGGGACCCTGATGTAAGTAGGGAGGCTCTCTGGGGACCCTGATGTAAAGGGAGGCTCTCTGGGGACCCTGATGTATGGGGAGGCTCTCTGGGGACCCTGATGTAAGGGGAGGCTTTCTGGGGATCCTGATTTAAGTAGGGAGGCTCTCTGGGGACCCTGGTGTAAAGGGGAGGCTCTCTTGGGACCCTGATGTAAGGGGGGCTCTCTGGGGACCCTGATATAAATTGGAGGCTCTCTGGGGAGACTGATGTAAGGGGGCTCTCTGGGGACCCTGATGTAAGGGGACTCACTGGGGACCCTGATGTAAGGAGGGGCTCTCTGGGGACCCTGATGTAAGGAAGGGGCTCTCTGGGGACCCTGATGTAATGAGGGGGCTCTGGGGACCCTGATGTAAGTAGAGAGGCTCTCTGAGGACCCTGATGTATGGGTAGGCTCTCTGGGGACCCTGATGTAAGGGGGAGGCTTTCTGGGGACCCTGATGTAAGGGGAGGCTCTCTGGGGACCCTGATATAAGTAGGGAGGCTCTCTGGGGACCCTGATGTAAGGGGAGGTTCTCTGTGGACCCTGGGGTAAGTAGGTAGGCTCTCTGGGGACCCTGATGTAAGGGGAGGCTCTATGGGAACCCTGATGTAAGGAGAGGTTCTCTGGGGACCCTGATGTAAGGGGGCGCTTTATGGGAACCCTGATGTAAAGGGGAGGCTATCTGGGGACCCTGATGTAAGTGGGGGATCTCTGGGGACCCTAATGTAAAGTGGAGGCTCTCTGGGGACACTGATGTAAGGGGGCTCTCTGTGGACCCTGATGTAAGAGGACTCTCTGGGGACCCTGATGTACGGAGGGGCTCTCTGGGGACCCTGATGTAAGGAAGGGGCTCTCTGGGGACCCCGATGTAATGAGGGGGGCTCTGGGGACCCTGATGTAAGTAGGGAGGCAGTCTGGAGACCCTGATGTAAGGGGAGGCTCTCTGGGGACCCTGATGTATGGGGAGACTCTCTGGGGACCCTGATGTAAGGGGAGGCTTTCTGGGGACCCTAATGTAAGGAGGGGCTCTCTGGGGACCCTGATGTAAGGGGGGCTCTCTGGGGACCCTGATGAAAGGGAGGCTCTTTGGGGACCCTGTTGTAAGTAGGTAGGCTTTCTGGGGACCCTGATGTAAGGGAAGGCTCTCTGGGGACCCTGATGTAAGTAGGTAGGCTCTCTGGGGACTCTGATGTAAGGGGAGGCTATCTGGGGACCCTGATGTAAGGGGGGCTCTCTGGGGACCCTGATGTAAGGGGGTGGTTCTCTGGGGACCCTAATGTAATGAGGAGCTCTCTGGGGACCCTGATGTAATGGGGGCTCTCTGGGGACCCTGATGAAAGGGAGGCTCTCTGGGGACAATAATATAATGTGGGGGGCTCTGGGGACACAGATGTAAGTAGGGAGGCTCTCTGGAGAGCCTGATGTAAGGGGAGGCTCCCTGGGGACCCTGATGTATGGGGAGGCTCTCTGGGGACCCTGATGTAAGGGGAGGCTTTCTGGGGACCCTGATGTAAGGGGAAGCTCTCTGGGACCCTGATTTAAGTAGGGAGGCTCTCTGGGGACCCTGATTTAAGGGGAGGCTCTCTGGGGACCCTGATGTAAGTAGGTAGGCTTTCTGGGGACCCTGATGTAAGGGGAGGCTCTCTGGGGACCCTGATGTAAGTAGGTAGGCTCTCTGGGGACTTTGATGTAAGGGGAGGCTATCTGTGGATCCTAATGTAAGGGGGGCTCTCTGGGGTCCCTGATGTAAGGGGGGTGGTTCTCTGGGGACCCTAATGTAAGGAGGGGCTCTCTGGGGACCCTGATGTAAGGGAGGCTCTCTGGGGACCCTAATGTAATATAGGGGCTCTGGGGACCCTAATGTAAGTAGGGAGGCTCTCTGGGGACCCTGATGTAAGGGGAGGCTCTCTGGAGACCCTGATGTAATGAGGGAGGGGCTTTGGGGACCCTGATGTAAGTGGGGGATCTCTGGGGACCCTGCTGTAAGTGGGGGATCTGCACTCATATATGTAACGATAATAAATATATATATTTATTATAAGGCGGCAAGAGTAGGAAATAGCCAGACAGATTAATGTTAAAAGCTCTAGACAATGGGAAAGGTTCTGGAAAAGTCCTGGAGACAAGCATAAGAGGAGGAGGCAAGAGAGTTTGGGAGCAGGAAATCAAAGGGGGTGCTGAGAGGATGGTTTGGGTGATTTTTTGAGACAAGATTGGTGATGTAGCTCGCCGAGGCAGAGTTTTGGATGGCTTTGTATGCTATTGTTAGTATTTAGAGTTTGTTCTCTGGGCAATCGGAAGCCAGCGGAGGAATTGGCAGACAGGGGTGGCAGACACTGAGCGGTAGCATTCATGATAGAGTCTGGCACTACAATAACACAAACAAGTAATACAATCTCTTAAAAAAAGAGCTAGTACTGGTATTAAGGAGGACCTATAGCCGCTAATGTTTTTTCATATACAAATGAAAAAGGTCCTTATAAAATGTCTATTATGAAAGAAATATACTTTCTGAGACCCATGGGCTAAAATACTACCAGATTAATGCAACTGCACAAACTTATAATAGCACTTTGCCTTGTGCGCATAGCTATCGGTGACCCATTGATAAATATAAAACCCCATTGTAAATGTGAAAATGTTTATATATACATCAATGAAAAGCATATGCCCAGAAAACTTTCATAAACATCATTATTGAATGAAGATTCATGCCTATTGCACAATATTACATGCAAAAAATGAATACGTTTCTTACCATGACAGATATTTTGCATTGTTTGCTGCAGAGAACGATGGCTAATAAACTTTTCAAACTTCCCCAACTATCTTCTCATTGGTTGAGTGAAACATGTTCTCGTATTGGTTTAGAATTTGTCATGACTTCCACACACTAGGATGTTGTCAGCTTATGAGGACCTAAAACATTTTTTAAGTACACAGTATATATTAAAGTATATGTGAACCCTTACATTGTAAACAACCCATTCAGTTTAAACAAAAGTTGCAAACAACTGCAAAACATTTGTGGGTGGGAGTGTCAGCAGGAGGTAGAGAAACAGCGGAACACTGATCGTCCCAGTGAACAGCTTTGCAGGGGGCTGTGTCAGCACAAGTCTGACCATTGAAGTACATGCTAGGCTGTGCTCCCAAATAGAATGCAAGGAAGAAAACTGACCATGCAGGAAAGGGTGTGCTTCCATGCCAGTGTGGTCATTTTGAAATGGGAAAGCAAAGGGACTGACAAGATTACTGGGTATTTCCCACAAAGGAAGCAATGCAAGGAGAACAGAATATTTTTTTTTTTAAGCAGAACTACACTGCTTCTGAGCACCACAAACCAAAAATGCTATTTTCATTCATTTTTAATATTCAAAGCAAACCCACCTATCTATCCATATCACCATGCTTTATTCTGCTAAAAAATCAGTTTAAAACATACCCCTTAGCATTTCTGGTCGTGACAATCTTGAGTAAGAGCAAATGATTCATGTAGCATTTACTTTCTGGAATCCATCTGCCCTTGCCTCAGGCATGCAGGCAGGAGGGTGTGCTTAGCTGAGAAAACCCCTCTTCCCCTCCTGAAGACTCCTGGGATGTATGACATCATTTGCCTAGGCCTGGAAACCAGGAAGCAACTGAAGAAATGTAAAAAAAATAAATAAAAAATACTGTATATACAGAAGAAAATTATAATATGGACATAAACATAGCTAAGAATATATTGTTCCTTATTAACCACTTGAGCCCCGGAAGGATTTGCCTCCTTAATGACCAGGCCATTTTTTTGCAATATGGCACTGCGTTGCTTTAACTGACGATTGCGCGGCTGTGCGACGTTGTACCCAAACAAAATTGATGTCCTTTTTTTTACCACAAACCGGAGGAGCGGGAGGCCTGATGACCAAACGACCGCCTCCGGCAGCTGGGGGCGGGCTGGAACGAAGCCGTGGGTGGCTTCGTTCCAGCCTCCTAATCGTAAACACAGAAGCAATGTCATGATGTCACTTCCCGTTTACTCGGCTGCCAATGGCGTCGGTTTTAAAAAAATACACAGTATTCAGAATCGCTGTTTTCAGCGATCTGAATACTTTGAAGTGCAAAGGAGGGATCGGGGGTCTAAAAGACCCCCGATCCCTCCATAAAGAGTACCTGTCACCACCTATTACTGTCACAAGGAATGTTTACATTCCTTGTGACAGCAATAAAAGTCATCAATTTTTTTTTTTAACACAATTTGTAGTCAGAGTCCTCCTAAACCGACAATAGTGATTTTTACCAAGACCTGCGGTGTGCCTTGGTCCGATTGGTCTGTATGCCTGAAAAGAGGGCATACCCTGTATGAATGAAACTGAGTAAGACTGAGCAATTATGACTGAAAAGAGTGTGGGAACCAGGAGGGTGGGAACCCGGAAGTAGAGCCGACGCTGAACTCAGCTGTGAAGGAGGGCTATATAGCCCCGGACTCCTCCCACAAATGCAGGCTGGCCTGCGGCCAGCCTTTCAACTTGTAGTCAGAGTCCTCCTAAACCGACAATAGTGATTTTTACCAAGACCTGCGGTGTGCCTTGGTCCGATTGGTCGGTATGCCTGAAAAGAGGGCAAAAGACACATGAGTAGGTGTGAAGTACAGAAAGTTTAATAAAAGGAAATAATAAAAGATCAATCCAACAAACAGGCGAATGCCCTAATGACCTCCGTATGTGGTTCAGGAATGTACCTGCTAAAACAGGAGGATCTCCATCTCCCCATGTACTTGATGATGAAAGAAGGTACCCCCTGTTTGGAAGCGGCAGACGCCGCCCCGATCGTGAAAGAATGGCCGGTAAATAGTGTTGGATTTAAACCTAATTTTGCTATCAGGATCCTGACATGTGCCATGAATTGTTTGGAAGTTAGGGGATCTAAGGGAAATGGCAACAATGGACTGTCTGGTGAGGAAGTGGCCAGAAATTTGGAAAGAGAGTCCAGAACCTTAAACGGACACCATCTGCTATTGGTACCGTAAAACTTGACCACATGACCTTGACCCACCTGTCTGGTTTTGTTGTTGTTAAGCTGCAGAGCGAAATGGTCAGGACACTTACTGAGACTGCCCTTGGACAGGAAAGGTGCCTGAGGATTGACCCGTGAAACCTCCCCTGGTCTGAGTAACCCAAAGAAACTTAAGTACACCGCAGCTTTGATCACCAGACTGGGACCTAAACCAAAAGGGGATGATGACAGAAAGTCCGAAATATCCCGTACCATCTGACCAGTGATCGGCAGTCTGGAAACCTGCGATTGACCTTGCGATTTCTGAATGCCCCTCAACAAGGCCTTGAGAGGGTGAGCAGCAAAGATGGACGGACTAGAAGGGTCTTGAAGGGTCTTGAAATGCTGTACGCCTGCCAGATATAACTTGATGGTACTAGTGGACAAAGCCAACACACTGTGGCAATAGGCCGCAAATGCCATTACAGTTTTGATGTCCCACAGACAGCTGGAAGAATGAAGCTCCAAAAATTTTTGAAATTTCATCCAACCCGTGGAGTACGCTTTGAATGTGTTGATGGATAAAGATGCGTTGGCCAAACCGATCGCCTGTGTCCAGAACCTTGTCAGTCCATGGTGAGCAAGGAGAAAGGAGGAACCGGTTTGCCCACCCTCTCTGCTTCTGGGTGCTGTAAGAAAAATTTGTCAAATTTGAATCGAGACAATGCATCGGCCGCCCTATTGAAATCCCCGCTGATGAATTCCCCCTGGAAATGGAACCTGTATGTCAAACCTAACCAAGTTAACCTGCGCAAGAAAGACATGATGACCAGGGATCCTGACCTGCCTTTGTTGATGATGTTGGCGGTAGCCAGATTGTCCGTGAAGAAAATGACTGAACTACCTGCCCAGCCTGGGCCCCAAGTGACAGCTGCCGCCACAATCGGGTAGATTTCAAATAACGCTGAAGTCTGTGCAAATTTAGGTAAAAGAAAAACTTCCCGGGGCCAACGGCTAGCCAGCCATTCAACCCCACACATGGCCGCGAACCCCCCTGACACAGATGCATCAGTGAAAACCCTGGGCGATGTGCTGGAAGGCTGGGGAATGAGCAAAGAAATGCCATTCCAGTCCCGCAGGAACTGATCCCACATGACCAGATCAGCGCGTGCATCCGCTGGCAAGCTGACACCAGCAACCCCCTCCTGAAAAAGGGGCAAAAGGGCCAGCAACCTGGAGACAAAAGCCCTACCTTGCGGAATGATCCTCATCGCATGATTTAGCATGCCCAAAAGCGACTGCAACCCCTGTTTTGAGCAGACTGGAGACCGGACGAATGCTTGTATGGTCTGCCGAATTCTGTCCAACTTCTCTTTGGGCAAACTAGCAATCATGCGATCGGAATCCAGCATGATACCTAAAAATTTTATGATATTGGCAGGACCTTCCACTTTGTGAATTGCCAGAGGCACATTCAATTCGGCAAACAGATCCGTGAGACACTGCAAATCCCTGGGTGGCCGGCCAGGGTCCTCTACAAGCAGAAAATCATCCAGGTAGTGTACCACACCAAGACAACCTTTGCAGTGACCCAATATCCAATGTAGAGCCTGGGAGAAAATGTCAAACAAACAGGGACTACTCTTTGACCCAAATGTTAATTTGGTGGCAAAATAGTAATGACCCCGCCATATGATGCCGTGCCATTGCCAAAGCGCAGGACTGATAGGCAGAAGCTTGAAGGCATCAGCAATGTCAGCTTTTGACAACCAAGCCCCTTTTCCCAATTGAAGAATGAGCTGAATGGCTGAATCCACCGAAGAATATTTCAACGAAAATTCCTCAGAAGGGATCAGTGAATTAAGACTCGGAACATGCGAAGAATGAGGTGCGGACAAATCATAAATAAGACGATGTTTATTGGAAAATTTTCCACACACAACCCCAATTGGACTGACCCTCCACATGCCGAAAGGTGAAGACTTGAAAGGCCCAATCACAAACCCTTTATCCACCTCAATAGCCAACAGGTCGTCTACTAGTGAAGCATGGTGGTCTGCAGACAAAAGATTCCTACATTCAAAGGTCTCGGTAGGCAACGTGATTAACCCTGTGTGGAACCCAAATGTGAACCCATCTAACAGGAATTGCCTGACACCAGAGGATGGGTGACCCTCTAGGTAAGCCCCTAGAATAGATACCTCCACTCGGCTTAGTCATACTGAACTGAAGGGTTTGACCATGCAGGCAGACTTGGGATGTGCCCGAAAGCAATTAGAACACACGTGCAGGAGCCTACACTGGTTGTAATTGCAGCCGGAATGAATAAAATTGTTGCATACCTGTGACTTGCCTAAAAAAATGAATGGTCCTACCCAAGTTGTCCACTTGTCTGGACGGTCCTGTGGAGGACACACCGGCCCCCTGTTTGCTAACCCCTGATGGACCTGAGGCCTCAAAAACTGGACACCAGGCGGAAGTATGCGCAGAGGACTGGCAGGTGCTGCATACCGGAGACTTCTGGCTGGCAAAGTGCCTACAGAAAAGTTCCATGTCTATGTTGCTCCAACACATGACCACCTGGAACTGAGTCCAAGTGGCCGCTGCTTTGGCCGAGAACGATCGGTGATAGTCATAAAAACTACACCCACCGTACTTGTGCACCAGATCCACCACCTTGTGAAGATACAAATCTAACTCCACCCTCCTATCCGGGCTGACCGCACAAATGATATTCCGAAAGATGCCAAATGCGAGCACGAATTCCGCCACGCTAAGCTTGCGGTTGAGCCTGGGGTCTTTGGTTTTTAAGACAAGCGACACGTCACCGCAAGCATAGGACTTGTTCTCCATGACATCTTGTGAAGCTATCAGCAGGAAAGCCAAATTGACGTCCTTCCCTTCCAATATGTCTTTCTTGAGGTTGGCAGGAATGAAATGAGATGGTGACACCGCTGGGAAAGTTGCTAAAGGTGATGGAGCTGCCACCGGCAAGGAAACAGCAACATTACCTGCGGTAACACTGGGAAGAACTGGATCTGGGGGTGCAGGTGACACCTGGGTTCTGGCTGCATGTGCTTCCACCACCTCCAATCTGCCCTGCATCTGAGACATGGATGTGGAAAGTGTGTTCAGCAACGCATGTATCTGCGTGAGTGAATTGTGCAATGACACCTGACTCGAACTGGTAGAAGGGAGTCGCTGCGCCAGATTGGGGAACAACAACCTAAAAAGTTCCGCCTTCCTGGCCGTGGCTGGAAAGAAAATGCCCCTACGGCGAAGTTCTGCCGTAAGCCTGGGCACAGTCCAACTTCTTAGTGACGGGGTGCTGCCGTGCTCCGAACCCCCAGTAAGGGATGGAGGAATCAAGGCGAACTCATCGCTTTCTGACACATGTGACATGGTTGAATCTAAGATAAAAACAACAAGAAACATTTGAGAAAAAATACGTACCGCCCGTCCCACCCTCCCCCCAAATGACCAGACTGGAGAAACGTGGTTGCAGTAATGTGCCAACCAGCGCGTGCATGAAACTTAAAGTGCAACCACCCTATGTGTGTGTACTGCATGAGCCCGAGCAACCTGTAGCGCCAAGACAGGCAATTAAAAATGAACACTCAGGGCTACAACTACCCACAGAGCGTGGTGGGTACAGAAATGAGAAATAGGAAGTGAAAGTGCAACGTATGACGTATGAATGTTGGCCGAGAACCTGTATTGATACTTACAAGTGACTTCTGGCCCGTAAAGATCTAAAGTCGTGCTAAATCCTGATTGTGAACTGACTGCAACCCTTCGTGACCCAAAATGACAAGCACACACCTGTGTTGGGGTGAAAGCAGGGACAACATGAACTAATCACCTGCAAGGTGATGCACCTGGATGAAAATTGACAGACAGTGAAAACCAAGCTGAAACACTTATCCAGCAAAAGAAATGAGTCCAACCATGCCCCTGACAACCTACTGTTCCAACCCCCCTTTTCTCTTTTTTTTTTTTTTTACCTGAACACACCTGATGCTTAGCAAACACAATGATCCCTGTGAACAAAGACTGCAGGAACAAACCTAAAATAAACATAAGAAAATGCCATGTCAGCAAGGACATTCCAGACATGCATGGCAAACTCCCCCCCCCCCCCGCAGTACATGGTGCACCAGAAGGATTGGTGCTGTACTGGACCCCTGCACAGAACCTGCCCATGCCTGTGTACCCACACATGGAATGCGGACCAGTGTGGAGAGTGATTCCTGCTGTGAGCCCTCCCCTCCCCCCGGCGTACCTGGGGGCCACTGAAATGCGCTCCCCCTCCCAGGACTGCCGCCGTTCAGGTTGACCCAGCTCGCTGAGCATCCACCTGCAGAGGAAACTGACCAGCCTGCAGCTCCCCCCTCCGACCGACAAGCTGTGCATCCAAGGCTTGCTGGCATGGTGACTGGCCGCCCCTCCCCCTTCCTCGGCCGTCTGATCGAGACAAGTTTGTGCCACATGCCCTGACACCCCCCCCGAGGCATCGAAAAGGGACACCCCACCTACCTTCCGCCCACGCTACTTGATAACTCAACGAGGTGCTGCGGTGCACTAAGTTAAGTGAAACCACCGGAAATGACGTCGGCAACCCGGAAGTAGAGCCGACGCTGAACTCAGCTGTGAAGGAGGGCTATATAGCCCCGGACTCCTCCCACAAATGCAGGCTGGCCTGCGGCCAGCCTTTCAACTTATAAATATAAAAATAAATAAGAAAATAATTTTTTCTTTTTAAAGTGCCCCTGTCCCCGCGAGCTCGCGCAGGAAAGAAAACACATATGGAAGTCGCGCCTGCATATGTAAACGGTGTTCAAATCACACATGTGAGGTATCGCCGTGATCGTCAGAGCGAGAGCAATAATTCTAGCACTAGACCAGCTCTGTAACTCTAACATGGTAACCGTAAAAAAAATTTAAAGCGTCGCCTATGGAAATTCTTAGGTACCGTAGTTTGTCGCCATTCCACGAGTGCGTGCAATTATAAAGCGTGACATGTTTGGTATCTATTTACTCAGCATAACATCATCTTTCACATTATACAAAAAAATCGTAGCAACTTTACTGTTTGGATTTTTTAAAATTCTTGAATTTTCTCTTTTCCCAAAAATTTGCGTTTAAAACACTGCTGCACAAATACCGTGTGATATAAAATAGTGCAACAATCTCCATTTTATTCTCTAGATTCTCTGCTAAAAAAAATATATATAATGTTTGGGGGTTCTGAGTAATTTTCTAGCAAAAGATATGGATTTTAACTTGTAAACACCAAATTTCAAAAAAAGGCTTAGTCATGAAAGGGATAAACAAACAAAGAGCAATAATTTTGAAAAAAAAATCTTTTTTTACTTTTTGCTATAATATATATCCAAAAAAAATTTAGAAAAACACATTTATTCATCAACTTAAGCTGATATATATTCTTCTACATATTTTTGGTACAAAAATCGCAATATGCTTATACTGATTGGTTTGCGCAAAAGTTATAGCGTCTACAAAATAGGGGATAGATTTATGGCATTTTTATTTATTTTTTTACTAGTAATGGCTGCGATCTGAGATTTGTAGTGGGACTGCGACATTGCGGCAGACAGATCGGACATTTTTGACACTTTTTTGGGACCATTGACATTTATACAGTGATCAGAGCTAAAAATAGCCACTGATTACTGTATAAATGTCACTGGCAGGGAAGGGGTTAACAATAGTGGGCAATGAAGGGGTTAACTGTGTTCCCTCATGTGTGTTCTAACAATATGGGGGATAGGCTGCCAGGGACAACAGGATTTTTATAACAGCTTACCTGTAAAATCCTTTTCTTGGAGTACATCATGGGACACAGAGCCATACTAGTTATTATGTTGGTTATAGGCCACCTTCAGGTGATGGACACTGGCACACCCTAAGGTGTGTCCACTCCCTATATAACCCCTCCCACTACTGGGAGTACCTCAGTTTTGTAGCAAAGCAATATACCTGTATTAGAAGAGGGGAGGAAAAAAGGAGTGCCCCTGGAAGATGCATTTTTTTGCGAAACGCAGCGTAGGGCTGAGCGGTATCATCGCGCCACCTCCCACTGTCGCTGTACATCTAACAGGACGAGCTATCTGTGGTCATCCGGCCGGTGCCACAGGCTGTTCTTCCATTGATGATGCTGATTGTCTTACTTAAATGTGAGTGTTTACACATTTTTTTACAATAAATCGTTATCTGATTTACACTATGGGAGCCCTCCCTTTCTTTTCTCCTATGATGACATCACTTTGCTGAGGGCTGAGCCCCCTTCCTGTGGACCCATCCATCTCCATCCCAGCATTTGATGCCCTTTTCCAGTTTCCATTTCCATCTTCGCTCCTGGGAAATACAGACTACTAGGATCTCATAAGCCCTTTTGGACCCTCTGTAACGGCGGGTCATGGGTTCTGGTAAGCGGCCAGGCTCTTATTGTTGGTGGCGGTCCCACACATCTGAGGCTCCATGTGGTTGAAAGACCCGTGAATGCTATTTTACTCTTTTTCTTTTTGGGTGCTTTTTTATGGACACTTTTTTATCATTCACAATGATCTTCTAACACGTTTATTTTGCTTGGACTTTATTTTTTATATATTTGTTTGCACTGATTGTGATATATTATTGCACTTTTGGTTTATGCATTCACTGTCGGTGTAACCATTTGGCCACACATTCACTATTTATATAGCGCAAATCATCCCATTTTTTCTTAGAAGAGGGGAGGGACCTCTGTGTCCCGTGATGTACTCCAAGAAAAGGATTTTACAGGTAAGCTGTTATAAAAATTCTATTTTCTTTATCGTACATCACGGGACACAGAGCCATAGTTGTTACTATGTGGGATGTCCCAGAAAATGCCAACTGAGGGGATAGTAGGGCACCATGAGACCAGAGGACTTATACTGCTGCCTGCCGCACACTGTACAAAGGCAATATCCTCATGCCTTCTTACATCCACCTGATACAATCTGCTAAATGTATGGACTGAAGACCAAGTTGTGGCCTTGCAGATTTGGGCCATGGAAGCTTGGTGATACACTGTCCACGAAGTACCTAGTGGAGTGCGCTTTGATTTGAGAGGGTGGAATCTTCCTCTTTAAACCATAAGCTTGACCAATTACTTGCCAAATCCATTTAGAAATGGTAGATTTTGATGCTGCCTGTCCCTTTTAGGACCTTCAGGCAAAACAAACAAAACATCAGTTTTTCGAATCTGAGCAGTGGCCTTCAAATAGACTTTGACTGCTTCTACCACATCCAGAGAATGTAGTGACTCCTCTTCCATAGAATAGGGTTCTGGAAAAAATGAAGGTAAAACAATATTCTGGTTTAGATGAAAACCTGACACTACCTTCGGTAGAAAGTTAGGATGAGGACGCAATACCACCTTATCCTTGTGAATAATTAAATATGGCTCTTTACAAGGAAGAGCAGCCAACTCTGATACCCTTCTTGCAGAAGATAGTTTTTAGTTTCCTTGTCAAAAGGACCAAGGGAATATGCCGTATCAGCTCAAAAGACTGTTTTTGTAATTCAGATAGAACTAAATTCAAGACCCAAGGGTTCAGGGATGACCTAACTAGAGGATTAAGCCGCGTTACCCCCGAATAAATCTACGGACCAAACCAAAGAATGTGAAGCAAGTGGTCATTGAAATAATACCGATAAGGCTGAGACCTGGCCTTTGATAGTACTCAAGGCCAGCTTCATTTCTAACCCCATCTGCAGGAAGTCAAGGATTCTACCTATGACACACTTCCTTGGGTGCCAACCCCTGGATTCACACCAGGAGATATATGCCTTCCAGACTCTATAATATATGATTCTGGAGGCCGGCTTCCTTGCATTAATTAAGGTAGATACCACTGAACCTGATAGCCCATGCTTCTTCAGAATGTGGGTTTCAATAGCCAAACTGTTAAATTTAGCATTTGTAAGGTAGGATGGAATACTGAACCCTGCGAGAGAAGGTCTCGACGTGGTGGTAGGGTCCATGGGTCCCCTATCGCCATCCTTATGATCTCTGCATACCAGGATCTTCTGGGCCACGCTGGGGCCATAAGAATCACCGACTTCTCTTCCTGCTTGATCCTGGGAAGAAGTCGTAGAAGCAGCAGATTAGGAGGGAATGCATAAATCAGTGAGAACTGATTGCACGGTAACACCAAGGCATCTGTTCCACACGCTAATGGATCCTTTGTTCTTGATACAAAGTTGTCAATCTTTTTGTTGAACCTTGACGCAAACAGATCCACGTCTGGGATCCCCCATCTTTGGCATATTGTCAGGAAGATATCGGGGTGAAAGGACCATTCATCTGGGAAAAACTGCTGGCGACCCAATTAGTCTGTCTGCCAATTTTCTATTCCTGGAATGAAGACTGCTGATAGGCAAGGTACATTGTTTTCTGCCCAAGCTCGTATGTGATTCACCTCTCTCTGGGCCGCACGACTTTTCGTGTCCCCTTGGTAATTGATATAGGCCACTGCTGTGCCATTGTTGGATTGGGTCCTGACAGGACAATTTTGTAACCTGAACGTCTAGGCCCACAGGGCCAAGCGCGCTGCCCGAATCTCTAAAATGTTGATGGGTAAGGTAATTTCTGATCTGGGCCATTTCCCTTGAACAGTCGTCTCTTCCAGGACTGCTCCCCAAGCTGAAAGGCTGGCATCTGTTGTTACCCCCTTCCAGGTAACTGGTAGGAAGGATTTTCCCTTCTGCAGATTCTTGGTTATCAACCACCAACTGAGGCTCCGGCATACCCTTGGAGACAGACACATTGGGAAATCTAGAGCTTGGACCTTCTTGTTCCAAGCTGATAGGATACAGTTTTGCAGCAGCCTCGAATAAAACTGAGCATAAGGAACAACCTCGAATGAAGCCACCATCTTTCCCAACAACCTCATGCAAAGTCGAATAGAAGGATTCTTCTCTGCCTTGACCACTTGGATCAGTTCCTTTATAGCACTTATCTTTACCTGGGGCTAGAATACCCTTTTCTGGGCTGTATCTATGATCAGACAGTATTCTAATCTCCCTGATGGTTTTAAGGAGAATTTCTCTAGGTTGAGAACCCAACCTAGGTATTCCAGGTAGTAGACTGTGGTGATCATACTTTGGTCTAAGCGGGCTACTGACTGGTCTATCAAGAGCAGATCATCTAGGTTAATCGTTATACCTTGGGCCCTTAATCTGGCTAGAGGAGGGGCCAGGACCTTTGTAAACACTTGAGGTGCAGTAGCTAGACCGAAAGGCAGAGCTACAAACTGAAAATGAAGATTTTCTACCTTGAAACAAATATATTTCTGGTGAGTGGGGAAAATAGGCACATGGAGGTATGCATCCTTGATGTCGATTGATGCCAGAAGTTCTCCCCCTTGTAGGATGGAGACTACTGATCGGATTGACTCCATGCGAAAAGTGCAGACATTTAATAAATGGTTTAGATCTTTGAGATCTAGAATGGGTCTGACATCCCCATTTGGTTTTGGTACCGTGAAAAGGTTTGAATAAAACCCCAATCCCTGCTCTTCCATGGGGACCACTGAGATGACTTTTTGAGACAAAAGATGGTCCAATGCTTGAAAGAGAGACTTCTCTTTCTCTGGATCCCTGGGAACATTTGATCTGAGAAAACGAGGAGACGGGAATTTTCGGAACTCTAGTTTGTACCCTAGAGTTATTGAGGAAGTCACCCATCTGTCTCGACACTCTTCCTGCCAGACCCTTGAGAACTGCAAAAGTTTTCCCCCCACTCGAGCGAGCGGGGGCGCCCCTTCATAAGGAAGCTTTCGTATTTTGTCCCGTAGGTTTCCTACCCCAGGACTTCTTTTGTCCTTGGGGTTGACCCTGAGGTTTACCTCTTGAACTTGACAGCGGAGGCCATCATGACTGCCTGGAGGCAGATGCCCCTGGAACTGGATAAGGAGCTTGTTTAAATGAAATATGTTTACTCCTCTTCCTAACTGGCAAAAGGGTACTTTTTCCACTAGAAATTTTTTGGATGTATTTATCCAAATCATCCCCGAACAGCCGTTCAACTAGCCAGGAACTTTTTGCACGGCGCTTCGGCTGACCAATTTTTAAGTGATAAGATGCTACGCATATGTATCAGCCCAAGCGTAAGGCGTGAGGCCTGGAGAATAGATTCTCTCATGGCATCTATTACAAAACATAAAGCCCCTGGTAGCTCGGCTAAATCCTGGGCCTGCTGCTCAGGAATAACCTTGAGCACCTGTTTAAACTGGTCTCTCAAGGATTGACATACACCAGTTGCTGCCAGTACAGACTGAGTCACTGAACCTGCCAGAGAAATGCTTCTTATGCGTTGGATCCCTAAGCATTTGAGCATTGTCTACCGGACAAGTCAAACTTTTATTCACAGAGGATATAGCAGCGTCAATTGCTGGTATCTCCCACTTCTTAGTGAATTTTTCCTCCATAGGATAAAGTGTTGAAAACTTTTAAGGAGGAAAAAAATGCTTATCTGAGTCATCCCACTCAGAATATATAAGCTTTTCCAGCAATGAATGGACAGGAAAGGTATGCATAGCTTGAGGAGGCTTTAGCGAACCCAAACAAGAAGTGGGCTTATCAACCGACTCAGTTAAGGGTAGCATAAATGTGGAAAGGACCATCTCAGTAAGAGATTACACCATCAATCTTTCAGATAGTGAAGCTGGTCCTTCCACATTTGACCCCTCAGAAGAGGAGTCATCAGCTTCTTCACGGTCCCCTGAGAGAAATTCGTCTCCTCCCGCCCCCAGTTCCTCAGTTTGAGGGTACTGGGTAATGGACGGGGACCTGTCGTGTTTTGCCCCACACTGGGATGTGATTAAAGCCGTTAACCTTTCTTCCAAACCTATCATGGCTGAGGAAAAAACTTCTTCAGTAATATAGACAGGGGCTGCAGTGTTGGAAACAGTTGCAACATTTGTCAGCCCTGATGGCTTACTCTGACCAGCCACATCAGATCTCTCAGGGGAGGATGCCATAGTAGAGATGAGTTTAGGCTTTTTAGAGGGAGTCCCTCTTGAGCCCTTTTTTGGAGTGATTCTACCTCCCCTTCTGACCATAGCCCTATACATAAAATGCAGACGTATTAAATAGCAAATAGTCCAGCAACTGCCGCTGCTATTAGTGCTCAGCCTGGTGCTTTAGTAAATGTGCCAAGGGAATGCCTGTGTCACCACTTACATGCCCCCTTTTTGTAACTGACACACATTTGATGCATTCACAATAGTGTTAGTAAACCATCCCCTTAGGCCAGCCACACACGATTCTGATCTCGAGCCAGTTCAGCAGGAACCAGCCGAGATTCGAACCGTTCATGGCCAGACTAAATGTACCAAGTTGATCGATTGATCAAAGTGGGTACACCAGCCTGCTGGATTATTTTGTGATTTTAGCTAGTGGCTGCTATAGGCGCTAGCGATAGTCACTTCTCCTGGGGGAACAGCTTCTCCTGCCCGCCTCCACCCCTCCGCTGGGAGAAGACAATTGCTTTCCTGCAACCTCTTCTTAAAAAATATTTTTAACTTTTAGATGTTTCATAGGAGGGGTGCCTAGCTTCTACACCTTTAACCCTTTGTTAGAACATACATGGTTCAAATATAGTTACAATTGATGATGAATATCTTTCTGCCCCAGCCCTTTCATAAACAAGGTCAATTGCCCAGGATTTTTGCTTGCTGGAAGGTCCAGAATAGAGCTACTATTAAAGATAGGGTTTTTTTATTTATACTGTGTGAATGAGACCATGTAACAAATATAAAGTAGGTGTTATACCAATGCATCCATATGCACCTGCATTGCAGCACACTCCAATGCACAATAACCCACTATTGTGTGTTGCAGTGCGCTGCAATACAAAAAATGTAAGTACAAATTTAAATCAATTGTGGTGCAGTATGTGTACAGCAAACTTGAATTGTATGAATGGGCCATAAGCATTCAGCTAATTTGCCTATGAGCAGACCTTCCAGCTTAGGAATGTCAAGCTGGCCATTGACAAAAAACTGTTGGACATATATACACAATGAATAATATCCAGTATGTGTCCTGTATGGCCCTTTCATTACTTTTGTGATTTGTGTTTATGCTTTACAAAGAAGCAGGAGAGGAAGAGAAAATGTCCAGGCAGCATCTGCTTAAAGAAGTACAGCCAAAGCTTGTTTGGCTGTAATTCTCCTGTGGATCACAGGAGTGCAGTTTCTTCTGCACTCCTGTGACCTGTTTTCAGCAGACAGCATACTGAAGCCGCTGTCAGATGATGTCACAGAGCTGGTCCAGGCTTGGGAAAGATCGCGACCATATGGTTGGGATCTACAACCCCCCTGCCTGGACCTGCACCCAGCTCAGCCTCTCAGCGACCTGCTGAGAGGCTGAGCTGGCTGCTCTATTCCCCTTCACAGCCCAGTGCTCCAGTGACTGACCTTCACCATCTCTCTGCTCAGGGAGCTCTGAGAACCGAGAGATCAGCGGTGTTTGATCACTCCGCTCAGTTCTCAGTGTTAGTGCCAGTGGAGGATCAATGCTGCATGCACTTAGGTAAGTACGATTTAAAAAAAAATAAAAACTTCCCATACTTTTTCATACTCTTTTAACAGGGTTACATCAACAGATTGTTCCACCTGTCTGAAGAATCTTCATTCAGGAGCAATGATTGGAGGATGCATGCTTGACCCACAGTCAAGAAATCAAAGCATCATCCAATGAAAACATTCTGGTGATGTAATGCCTGTGATTACTTTAGACTTTTAATGTAGATACTTGCCAGCACACCAAGGATCAGCACACGGTGGCGTCCAAATGGTTTAGTTTATTGCATGATCACAACACAAGAAGGTGCAACGTTTCAGAGTCACGTAGGACCCCTTCGTCAGGCATGTGATAAATGTGAAAATACCAGTGAAGAGAATTTAAATAACCATCAACCAATCAAAAATCAAGGAAAAGTCAAGAAAGAACAAAACTCCCCCCCCCCCCCAGAGAGGTATGACGTCACAAAACCCGCCAGAAAGATTAAAAAATAAATAAACATAATAAAAGGATAGCATATTTAAAATAGATCACCAAACATATGTAAATGAGGGGTTAAAAAACTCCTGACATTACCTGTATTTGTCATGTGAAATGGTGGATCCTGAGCCCATACAGGGACGAGCCCATTGCTAGGGAACAGAACTGTTTATAGCATGATTACGTAAGGTAATAAATAAATAAATAAAATAAAGTGTGGCGCTAGTGGTGATAGCTAATTAGAAATAGTGTTGACCCTAAGGTTAGAATAGGAATGTACAATCCTCAGGTGTGTACAAAAAAGAAGAGGAGGGGAGGGGAGTTGGAGTAAGGGAGATATTACCTTCCCCGCCCAAACTTTCCCATGGGTGAATACAACATTGATAAGATAATTCGTGCAATGAGATGATTGTATCTATATGTTAAATAAGTGAAAACTTAGGAGGTTGGTGTTCCGTATCGTGGCAATAAGGAAAACCAATCAGATAAATACTTGAAGGTTCAGCTACAAGATGAAATCAAAAAGAAAAAAGGAAGCTTACAGAATAAAGTAAAAATGTAAATATTGTTGAAACTACTACAATGATGTATACCAAGTACTATACCACCCAAAGAAGAAGGGGACCAAAATATATAAATATATAGTCAAAAGTCCATCAAGGTGGTATGTACAGAGATGCAAGCATATTTAAAATCCACCATCTTAGATATGGGGTTGCTAGATATCAATCTTAGTGTAAATAGTTCATAAAGCTGTGGTAGACAGGGGCAGTTGAACGTATCCCTGTTCAGAGGTAGGGTTTCTCCCTTAGAGTGGTGACTTTGGCCCAAAAGGAACAGATATATGATGCCCTTACCAGATAAGGTGGACTCACAGGCCCTTGGCGGTGAGTCAAACGAGCTTTGTACCGTCAAGCGGTGTAGGACTGTAAAGCCGTATGTTGTTCCTGGGTGGGATTCCCACTGATGTCACCGGAAGGCACGCCTCTGGCTCGATAGGTTTTCCCAGATGTCATCTAGTGGTGTGTCCTTGGCAGGGTGCAGCTGGAAGCCGGGGTCAGCCACAATCTTTGGGTAAAGGGAACCTTTTCCTCAGCCGCCAATACCGTATTTGTAGATGAAACAAGAAAAAAACTTCCACATGGTGTAAATCTTTCTCAAACGTGACGACGTTTATTAAAACAAAATCTTTTTGCAGTAAATACAAAAATTTGGGCGGTAAAAACTAGGCTCAAAATAATATAAAGGGTGCCAAAGTTAAAAATTTGCGCAGTAGGTGATGGTGAGGGTAAAATCCACAGAAAACCGACGCGTTTCGTCCTCAAAGACCCCAGCAGAAGTCTTTGAGGACGAAACACGTCGGTTTTCTGTGGATTTCTGTGGACCTCTGTACATACCACCTTGATGGACTTTTGACTATATATTTATATATTTTGGTCCCCTTCTTCTTTGGGTGGTATAGTACTTGGTATACATCATTGTAGTAGTTTCAACAGTATTTACATTTTTACTTTATTCTGTAAGCTTCCTTTTTTCTTTTTGATTTCATCTTGTAGCTGAACCTTCAAGTATTTATCTGATTGGTTTTCCCTATTGCCACGATACGGAACACCAACCTCCTAAGTTTTCACTTATTTAACATATAGATACAATCATCTCATTGCACGAATTATCTTATCAATGTTGTATTTACCCATGGGAAAGTTTGGGCGGGGGAGGTAATATCTCCCTTACTCCAACTCCCCTCCCCTCCTCTTCTTTTTTGTACACACCTGAGGATTGTACATTCCTATTCTAACCTTAGGGTCAACACTATTTCTTATTAGCTATCACCACTAGCTCCACACTTTATTTTATTTCTTTATATATTTACACGGGTCAAGTTGTTGTGTTGGCTGCTCTATTTCTTGAGAGTTGGCGCAAATTTTTTGTATACACATGATTACGTAAGGTGTACGGGGATGTATATATTAAACTTGAATGGCAATCACCGTTCGCGCATGCGCGATGTGGTGGCGGTAACCAGGCAGCAGGGATGCTGTAGTGCCAGGGGCCACCGATGCCATAAAATAGTATGTAATCGGCACCAGATCGGCGCTCGTGTGGGGATAATTTCATTGGACTAGGCAGACACCACTGGCCGCGCGTGCGTGATGCACGGGCGGTAACTAGGCAACGGGAGACACTGCATTGCCGGGGCCGCCGGTGTCATAGAAACAAGTGATGCCCGCTGGCCCCGCCCATCAAGGCAGACGGCATCCAAACAGGGGAGGTGGGGAGGATGTGAGCAGTGTGAGTGATGTGGGCGAAGAGAAGCAGAACGTGAAGGAAACGAAAGAGGGAGAAGCACAGAGTGAAGAAAGGGGGAGAGATCGGGACAAAGAAGTTGAAAATAGAGAAGAAGGGAAAGGAATGAAAGAAAACGAAGAGGAGAGAGAAAAGGGAGAAGGGGAAAAAAGTGGTGAAATTTAGAAGTACAAATCATTTTGAAAATAGAGATAGAAATGGTGAAACAAGGAAAATAAAAATAAATGAACATGGCAATAAACAATAGATGAAAAAATAAATGAAGAAAATGATGTAAGAGATGGAAATAATAAAATGAATAGAATAAAAAATAAATAGACAGAATAGAAAAAATAGAAAGAATAGAAAAAATAGAAAGGAAAGAAACAAAGGAGAAATAGAAAAGAGAAGAAAATGAAAACAAAAACAAATAAATAAAAAATAAAAATAGAAATAAATATAAATAAAAATAAATGTAAAGATGAAAATAATAGAAGTAAATGTAAATATTGAACAAAAATAAAGATAAATAAAAATGAAATTAAAATAAAAAACGAATAAAAAATAGAAAAATAAATTAAAAATTAAATGAAGACAAAAACTAATGAAATTAGAGATGAAAATAAGTAATAATGGGGGGAAGGAAAGAAAAAATAAAAAAAATAAAAACAAATAGAAGTGGTAATCAAGGGGGGGGGGAGGAGAAAGAAAAAAAGGAAGGAAAAAGGGGGAAAGAAAGAACAGGAAAGGGGGGAGGGTAGAGGAAGAGAGGGGAAGAGAGAATACTCAGAGCCTGGTTGTACGAGGCCTAGCTACTTAAGTTCAACATTTGAATCGGAAGGTTCATTATTACAGGGAAAGATTAAAAAAAAAAAAAACACAACAGATCAAAATAGTCCTATATTGTATTGGCATAAGACCATCGCACGGAACTGAGTAAACATTATGGAAAGGAAGAGGGGGATAAACACAGAAAAAGAAAAAACTCCAGGGTCAAAGGGAATTAGTCCGATCATCGTTCAAATTAAGGACACAGGTCAGCTATCTCTCATTCAAAAAGCAAGTAAATGATAGGTTGGCGTTAAGTCCTCCAGGATGGACCGTGCCCAGGGTATGGATCCAATAAGCTTCGCGTTGTAGTAGTTGACGGTCATGGTCACCTCCTCTAATAGGTTGTTGGACATGTTCACTAACCATACCCCTTAGTTCATGTGTTTGATGTCTGTGTTTGACAAAATGCACCGCCACTGGTTTGTTAAGATCGATCTGCTTGTCCTCTTCTGTTTTTGATAGAGCGAGTCTAATATCGCTTCTGTGTTTTTGAAACCTCCTTTTAAAAGGGCCGGTTGTTTTGCCGACATAGGTGAGTGCGCATGGGCATTTTAGAATGTAAACACAGTAGTCAGTGTTACAGTTCAGGTACTCTTTTATGCGATATCAGTTACCCCTATGTGGGTGATTGAAGTGTTCGCCACATATGAGGGAATTACATACATTGCAATTGTGGCATTTGTAGCAGCCAGTCTTCTGTGAAATTTTAGGTATAGTCTTAGCATATTTATGTCTAGGGTCAGCTTGTACAAGAACGTCACAAAGTGTCTTGTTCCGTCTATGTGCAATTACGGGCCCCGTTTTGAGTTCATATGCCAATGAGTTGTCAGCCTGTAGAATACGTAGATTTTTTCCTAATGGCTTGTCTGATATTGTCAAATTCGCGGTTGAATGTGTGGATGAACAGTGGTCGACCTAAAGGCCCTGAGGACTTAGTGCGGGTGGTCCCAATCTTGGTTAGTGCATAGTCAAGGACTTCTACAGGGTACCCTCTTTCCCGAAACTTCTCGTACATCTTGTTGAGTTGCTGTAGTTTGTCATCTTCATCAGAGCAAATACATTCTACTCTCATAAATTGAGATATTGGCAGACTATTGAGAAGATGTTTGGGATGTGCACTTTGGTAGTGCAAGAGAGTATTCCTGTCAGTGGGTTTTGTGAAGAGAGATGTGACTAGAGAGCCCTGAGAGTTAGTGACCATTACATCTAGGAAAGAGATGCTGTATGGTGAGATTTCAGGCATGAACACTACCCCTGTAAAGATACTGTTCAAAAAATAAACAAAAGCAAAGAACTGAGTGTCCTCACCAGCCCAAATTAGGAAAATGTCATCGATGTACCTAAACCAACATTTAATATAGTTGGTAAAGGCATCAGATGGATAAATGTAACGTTCCTCCGTAGGCCTACAAAGAGATTGGCAAAAGATGGGGCCGCTGAGCTCCCCATGGCTGTGCCCCGGGTCTGTGCGTACTTGGTGCCCTCAAATAAAAAGTAGTTGTTTGTAAGTACAAAATTCAGACATTCAATGAGAAACTCTTTGGGTATGGGTGTTGGTTCCATATTGGTCAAAAAATGTCTGACGGCCTGTAGTCCAGCATCATTGGGTATACATGTGTACAAGGATCCTATATCCATGGTTGCAAGTTTCCATCCATTGCCAAAGTGCGTGAATGCATTAAGTTTTTCTAGGAAGTCACTTGTATCCCTAATGTAGGCTGGTAACTTTTTTACCAAGGGTTGTAGGAGATGGTCAAGTAGCTGAGCCAGAGGTTGGGTGATTGACCCTGTACCAGACACAATAGGTCTAAATTTCAGAGGGTTCGTTCCTTTGTGAATTTTTGGTAAGCCATAAATGACCGGACAGCGAGGGTGTTCATTGTATAGAAATTCAGCGGTATAGTCAGATAACCAGCCATTAATTTTCCCAAGGTTAATCAGGGAGTTCAATGCATTTCTAATACTGGGTACGGGATTCTGGTGAAGTGCAACATAACTTGTTGAATCTGCCAACATGGCAGTCATACCTTCCCTGTAGTCAGCGTAGTCCATGACAACTATGGCCCCGCCTTTATCGGCGGGTTTAATGATGATACTTTTATCTTCCTTCAGTGTCCTAAGTGCAATAAACTCTTCAGGGCTCAGGTTAGTATATGTCTTATTGGAAACATTTTTACGCACATAATATTTGATCGTTTGTATAAAGCTATCAATAGAGCGGAAATGTCCCGATGGAAAAAAAGTACTCTTTAATTTGAATGGTGTAACAGATCTTGTGGAAATTGTTTTAGGTACTGTATGGAAATGTTGTTTAATTTTGAGCATTCTTTCAAACTTAAACATATCAACCTCAAAGTCAAAGTTCTGGAATCTAGCAGTAGGGCAGAAAGAAAGGCCCTTTGATAAAAGTCGCAACTCACTGTTCACCAAAGATCTGGACGACAGGTTAATCACTGGGCACGTCTGGTGCCCCGACGGGTACTGCGTGGTGGCAGGATGTTGCGGCTTCTTGATGCCCCTCCTGGATCATCGTCTTCTCTTGGAACCTGAAAATGGGGATCCTGAGATCCACTTGTTGGGCCTTCGGCGCCTCCTGTTTTGCCAGAGTCGCTATCAGACGATGGGTTCTCTGTGGGACAATCGCTGTCAGATATCGCACCACGGTCGTTCCTGAATGGTCTGCCGGGGGGATGTGTGTAGAGTCTGCGCTTTGGGCGACTGAAACCTGTGAGCCAGGGATATACCCTTCCCTCCTGATAGTCCTGATTGATCAATTTGAACTTGTCATGTTTGGCTTGTTTTTGTCGTGCTGTATATGTTGCGATTTCACTTTCAATTTTATGTAATGTGTCAGGTTGTTTGTCTTTGTCCTGAATTGATAGTTCTAATGTAGTTAGCTCTCTGTTGACCTGACACAATTGAATTTTAACTTCTTCGATGACAATCAGCATAAAGTTAAGTGAGTTTTGGGTGGCCACTTCACACCAGCGTTCACAGAACTCATGTTTATGGCGGCCAATCGTGGGCTGATTTTTAATGCGGAAACCACATGGTATCTTTTTTGTTCTGTAGTACTCAGAAAGCAACTATGAAACATTACTTTAGACTTTTAGACACTTAGATAACTAAACCACGTAAGCTCTACTTTTTGTGTGGGCTGGAGATTCTCTTTCTTCTTTTTTTTTTCTTTAAACATACATAATATTTGTGGCTTTATTAGAAATGTTGCGTTTGGCAAACATTACTTGACTTATGACTTTTGCATTAATGATACATTCTTATATTATAGCTGGACCTTTATTTACTTTTTTCTTTAACCACTTCAGCCCCGGAAGAATTTACCCCCTTCCTGACCAGAGCACTTTTTGCGATTCGGCACTGTGTCGCTTTAAATGACAATTGCACGGGCGTGCGACGTTGCACCAAAACAAAATTTACGTCCTTTTTTTCCCATGAATAGAGCTTTCTTTTGGTGGTATTTGATCGCCTCTGCGTTTTTGTTTTTTTGCGCTATAAACAAAAAAAGAGCGACAACTTTGAAAAAAATGCATTATTTTGTACTTTTTGCTATAAAAAATATCCCCATTTTTTTTTAAAAAAGCATTTTTTTTTCTCATTTTAGGCCGATATGTATTCTTCTACATATTTTTGGTAAAAAAATTGCAATAAGCATATATTGATTGGTTTGCGCAAAAGTTAGAGTGTCTACAAAATAGGGGATAGATTTATAGCATTTTTATTATTATTTTTTTTTTTACTAGTAATGAGGGCGATCTGCAATTTTTATTGTGACTACGACATTATGGCGGACACATCGGACAATTTTGACACAATTTTTGGACCATTGGCATTAATACAGCGATCAACGCTATAAAAATGCATTGATTACTGTAAAAATGTCACTGGCAGTGAAGGGGTTAACACTAGGGGGCGATCTAAGGGTTAACTGTGTTCCCTGGGAGGTGATCCTAACTGAAGGGGGAGGGGACTGACTAGAGGAAGTGACGGATCGTGGTTCCTAGCTAATAGAAACACACGATCTGTCACTCCTCTCAGAACAGAACAGGGAATTGTGTGTTCACACACACTCGTCCCTGTTCTGTGTCGCCTGCTCACGACCGCTAGTGGCCGGCGGTCATCGTGACCGTCGGCCACAAGCATCGGCACCCCCGCTGTGCAGACTGCTATCCCGACCCCACGAGCTGACGTATAGCTACGACATCTCGCGCAGGGAAGCCAACCTACTGCAGTATAACTGCGGCGGTTGGTTGGGAAGCGGTTAAACACATACCGTATTTGTGACTTTATTGGAAACATTCCATTTGGCAAACATTACTTATTCTAAACCTCTTGCACTAGGGCAGGTTCACACCAGAATGCGTTCTGTGCGCGTGTCCCGCATGGTGTTTAAAACGCACTGCATTTGCAATCTGCGGTGGGTGTCAGTGCAATGCTAACGACACCTCAAATGCAGATTACAAATGCAGTATGCTTGCCTGCACCAGTATCATGCAATCCGGGTGTAGTACATGCAACTACTTTTGCTGCGGTCCGGCACAATTGCAGACCATTCTTTTGAACGTTTTGAATCTTTTGCGTTTTGAACACCATGTGGGACATGCGCACAGAACGCATTCTGGTGTGAACCGGCCCTAGTGCAAGAAATTTAGAATAAGTAATGTTTGCCAAACGTAATATTTCTAATAAGGTCACAAATACCATCATTATACTGCGGCAGGTTGGCTCTCCTGCGCAAACCGCTGTAGGTGTACTTCGGTCTTTACATAGAAGATAGTGGGGGGACGCGCAAGCCGCACATCGCGGGAGCATACCCGCGGGTTTAACGTTTGCTGGCAACCCCCCGATCGCGGTGTACAGATGCAGAACGGGGAACTGCCTACTGTATGTAAACAAGGCGATTCCCCGCTCTGCCAGATGACATGTCAGAGATCTTCTGTTCCCAGTGATAGGGTACAGCGATCTCTGTCATATCCCTGGTAGCCCATCCACCCCTACAGTTAGAAAACACCCAGGGAACACACTTAACCCCTTGATCACTCCCTAGTGTTAACCCCTTCCCTGCCAGTGTCATTTTTACATTGAACAGTGCATTTGTATAGCACTGATCAATGTAATAATGTCACTGGTCCCCAAAAAGTGTCATTTGGGGTCAGATTTGTCCGTTGCAATGTCACAGTCCCGCAAAAAATCGCAGACCGCCACCATTACCAGTAAAAAAAAAAATAAAAGTCCCTAAATCTATCCCATAGTTTGTAGACATGATAACTTTTGTGCAAACTAATCAATATACGCCTATTGCATTTTTTTTAAATCAAAAATATGTAGGAGAATATATATCGGGCTAAACTGATAAATACATTTTTTATTTTTTATTTTTTTGGATATGTATAATAGCATAAAGTAAAAAAAAAAATTTTCTCAAAATTGTCAGTCTTTTTTTGTTTATAGCGCAAACAATAAAAACCGCAGAGGTGATCAAATACCACCAAAAGAAAGCTCTATTTGTGTGAAAAAAAGTACATCAATTTTGTTTGGATACAGCGCCGCATGACCACGCAATTGTCAGTTAAAGCTACACAGTGCAGTATCGCAAAAAATGGCGTTGTCATTAAGGGGGCAAATCCTTCCAGGGCTGAAATGGGTAAACAAACACCATATTTGTGATTTTTTTAGAAACATTAAGTTTGGCAAACATTACTTATTTTAAGTCTTTTGAATTAATCATACCTTATTTTAATGTAAGTGAACCTTTAAGTTTATCCTTATTCAAGTTGTAAGCCATGACAGTTTATTTGCTTACCACTGATGATCATATGACAACATATCAATGGTATAAATGTGGGCAGTTTTCCTTTTTGTTTAATTTTTTAAACTGCTGCTTCTATTAAGTCATTTGATCATACCAGATCTCTATTTTTCTTACGATGAAACTTACACAAGATTTTCAGATTTATACCATATGCTTATTAGTATTATTACCAACTATGATCAAAGCATTATAGTTCATTACATTCACAAGAAACTGTTTTCTGTTTATAGTCATTGTAATAAGATTTCAATAAAGTTATACATCACTCATGCAAATTATACAAAGAGAAAAAAATTGTAATTAATACGATAATTTAGTTAGCTGATCCCCCCCAAACATCAGTTATACAGTTATGAATGCATAAAAATACATATTTTTAAAAGCAGCAAGGATGAGCAGAGAGGATGAGCTCACAGTGCCTCTCCTCACTTCTTGTCAGAGGCACTGAGCTCAATAGATAGCTTGGAGCCTGCAGAGTTTGACAGGCAGCACTGCCTGTCAAACTCACTTACAGTAGCAGCATAGTCCAACAATGTAAAACTGTCATTCAGCAATGTCAGCTGCTGCTATACCACTCGTTGAAAAGCAATACAACACAGATCACTTTTCAGAGGGCAGTAAGCATTACTGCAAATGTGAAAGAAACTTGAAACACATCATCCATTTCACACTCACCACCAACCAGGTCACTCCCCAGCCACTTTCCATTATAGCCACCTCCCTTCAACTTATATCACAGGTGACCATTTCCCAACCTGCAGATGACAGACCCTACTCTAAAAGATATCACTCCCAGTTACTCCCCCCCATACTGCTCACTGTCATACCCCCCACATTCCTCTTCTGTACATACTGCCCACTGTGATACCCTCCACACTCCTCTCCTGTACATACTGCCAACTGTCACACCCTCCACACTCCTCTCCTGTACATACTGCCAACTATCTTTCTCTCCACACTCCTCTCCTGTACATACCACCCTCATAATACCTTCCACACTCCTCTCCTGTACATAATGCCCTTAACATACCCTCCACACTCCTCTCCTGTGCATACTGCCCACTGGCACACCCTCCACACTCCTCTCCTGGACATAGTACTCACTGTTATACCCTCCACATTCCTCTCCCTCACCTGCACATACTTCCCACTTTTATACCATCCATACTCCTCCCCTATGCCTCTTACACACAAAAACACTTCTTTAAAATGATATTGAATCTCCTCAATGTTACCAGCTCTAGAATGGGCACACTTTTGTTCTATCTTCACCCTGTCTTCCTTCCAGGTTCTGTGCCTTCAGTCACTTGCCTTGGCCGGGCTGTGTCGCTGTCACTTCCACGCATGCTCATTCACTTCCTCTCTCTCTCTCTCTCTCTCTCTCTCTCTCTAATCCCCCCTCTATCTCCCATCCTCCCTCCCTTACCCCTCACCCCTCTCTCATCCTCTTTCTCTCTCTCTCATCCTCCCTCTCTCTATTTAATTTAATTTGTTATAACAACAAATTGTTTGCATTTTTAATTATTATTTTTTTATTTTATTTTTTAAAATAAAAAGCCTCACCATACTCCTCAGCACCAAGCCCATGATGTTCTTAATCCGGTCCTGCATGTGGGAGGCCGGACCTGCGCTTCAAGCTGGAACGCAGGTAAATGCGGAAGTGACACACCACCGCCCAAGAGTCATGACAAGGTGGCAGAGTGCACCTCCCTGTGGCCAAATACAGATCCCCAAACCATGCCAGCTAGCCGGAAAGGGATCTAGCATGTGGGGCGATCCACAAAGGTCTATCAGCTATGGACGGAGAGGATTGGCGGGGAAGTCCGCCGTGACACTGCTCAGTTTCACCTCTGCAGCAAGTGGACAGCGGCCGCCCCACCACATCACACAGTGGCGGAATGGGCTGGCGTGCCCCCTCACTGATGTGCACTCTAGGCTGGCGCCTGCCTTGCCTATAGGTAGCGCCGGCTCTGCAGGTGGTGTTTGCAGGGGCATAATTTAGGGGCCTTCAGGAATATCAACAACTGTTTGGTCCCAAGTGCCAAACAGGCTTCTAAGCAATGGGGAACTGCAGGGAGAACCCTTGTGATTAGGTATTTTAGTGTCCTGACAATAAATTATATAAAAAAAATTTGCAGGGCCATGCACTGGCTTCCTCTTATGCCCTGTACACATGACCAGTTTTCCAGTCGGAATAAACTCTGAAGGTTTTTCTGACGGAGTTCCGATGGAATTCTGCTCAATCTGTCTTGCATACACACGGTCACACCAAATTTTGACCGTCCAGAACACGGTGACATACAACGTGTACAACGGGACTAGAAAACGGAAGTTTAATAGCCAGTAGCCAATAGCTTCCGTCTCGTACTTGCTTCAGAGCATGCGTCGTTTTTGGTACGTCGGAACAGCATACAGACGAGCGGTTTTCCCGATAGATATTGGTTCCGTCGGAAAAATTTAGAACATGTTTTCTTTCTAGGTCCGTCAGAATTTTCGACGTAGAAAGTCTGATGGGGCATACACACAATCGGAATATACGATGAAAAGCTCCCTCGGACTTTTTCTGTCGGACATTCTGTTCGTGTTTACATGGCAAATAAGGCCTTTGTAGGGTGGATAGTTTCAAATCAGGTCTCATGGTAACCCATATAAAAGATGAGAATAGATAGTTAAGACAGTAATAAACTCAAAAGCAAAATGTATTAAATTGCAGCTCACAAATTCTTAGATGTAGTGGCTGCATTAGTTTTGTTTCTTTAGGCTTTTTCCTTTATTTTTATCTGATCTGGCCAGTAAGTCTGTTATTTTTCAATTTACTTTGCCAGAACAAGCTGCCTAAACAAAGCAGCAGTTAGAAGGTTGAGACAAAGCGGTTAACACCGATAGGGGTGTTTACAATGAACAGCTTTTATTCATTTATATAAATCCTTTATCCCAAAGGAAAGAGACTTTGCTGTAACTGCTTATAAAGTGTTAAGCCCGATGCACACTGCACACAGCGGATTAAATGAAAAAAAAAAAAAACTAGCAATGTTGGTGCAGTCATCTCCACCGATGTATCTTTGTATTCTGACAGGGGGACTCACTCCCTCCCTCCCCAACAGAATACACTGATCAGCACTCATAACCATTGCAAGCTCTGATCGGATGCTGATTTTCTAGCATGTCCTATCAACAAAAGCTGGTGTCAGGAAGGGCATGCCAGCACCCAAGATGGCTGCCGAAGAAGACGACCTGTTACCTCTGCCTGTCAGGAAGGGCATGCCAGCACCCAAGATGGCTGCCGAAGAAGATGACCTGTTACCTCTGCCCCTGTCAGAATGCCATTGGTGCACACACACCCTGTGACAGCTTTTGACACCCAAACAGGCTACTTAAACTCAGTCAGTTTCCAGAATCAGTGCTGTCTGCTCTACAGCGTTTCCTGTAATTACCTACCTGACTTCCGTTCCTGTTGTGACCCAGCTTGCTTCCTGACGTTCCTGTTTCCTGCCTACATCCAACCCCGGCTTGTCCTCTACTCTGCATCTGCCTGCTCCTTCTGCCACTTCGCTGCCAGTCTGCTGACGACTGGCCTGTAATCTGATTCTGCTTCTGCTTCAGCCTCTGTTCCTGATGTCCCCGTTTGTGTATGACCCGGCCTGCCTGTACCTGCCTTCTCTTCAGCCTCAAGGGTGCCACCATCCCTTCTGCTGCACCTGCACTTCTGCCTGTGGGGACCGATTGTCTACTCGCTCCAGCTACCTGCCTACCACTGCTCTGGGATTCCTATAGACACCTCTACAGCCCGGCCGAGTGCTCTGATCCAGCTCCAGGTTCAGTGATCCCGCCAGGCACTTGTGCTACTCTGCATCTCGGTGCTTCCTGTCAGCTCTATCAGGGGCTTCAAGTCAGAGTTGTAAGAGAGGCCGTCCTCTGCATATCAGGCTCCATCACCAGGTACGTGACAGCTGGTCATTAGGATGGCTTCTGTCAGACAGACTGCTTTACACACTAACCAAAAGTGTGTGCCTAGCTTTAGCTGGAGTTCAGATTTAAGTCCAGGTTTCATATCCTCTGCCGATAAGGCCTCTTGCACACTGCAGCTTGAAGAAACTCAGCTTTATGCTGAGCTAAAATACAGCCCATTGACTACTTACCAACCAGCCGCCGTTATAAGGTGGCAGATTAGCTCCCCTTCACAAATCGCTGCAGCTGTACGGCGGGCGCTTTAAAGGCTGTGGGGGGAGTGCGCACACAGCGCGACTCTAAAACCAATGCTCGTGGCCGGCGGCCGCGATGTCTGCCGGTGACCCGCGATTGCTCCTCAGAGAGTCAAGAACGGGGATCTGTCAATGTAAACAGACAGATCCCCATTCTGACAGGGAAGTAGAGCGAGAACTGCTGTTCCTAGTAATCAGGAACAGCAATCTCTCTCTACTCCCAGTCAGTACACTGCCCCCCCCCACAGTTAGAAACACCTTCCAGGGAACACATTTAACCCCTTGATCGCCCCCTAGTGTTAACCCCTTCCCTGCCAGTGACATTTATACAGTAATCAGTGGCTAATTTTAGCTCTGATCACTGTATAATTGTCAATGGTCCCAAACAAGTGTCAAAAGTGTTTGATCTGTCTACCGCAATCTCACAGTCCCGCTTAAAATCACATGACCGCCGCCATTACTAGTAAAAAAATAATAATAATAATGAAAATGCCATAAATCTATCCCCTATTTTGTAGGTGCTATAACTTTTGCGTAAACCAATCATTATAAGCTTATCGTGATTTTTTTTTTCCAAAAATATGTCGAAGAATACATATTGGCCTAAACTGATGAATACATTTGTTTTTTTAATTTATTTTTTTGGATATTTATTATAGCAAAAAGTAATATTGTTGTTTTTATTTTTTCAAAATCGTCCCTGTTTTTTTGTTTATAGTGCAAAAAATAAAAACCGCAAAGGTGATCAAATACCACCAAAAGAAAGCTCTATTTGTCGGAAAAAAAAGGACATCAATTTTGTTTGGTATAATATTGCACGACTGCGCAATTGTCAGTTAAAGCAACGCAGTGCCGCATCTCAAAAAATGGCCTGGTCAGAAAGGGGATGCAAATCCTTCGATTCATGTAATGTGTTTGTGCACAAAGGTACGTAAACAAGCGTCATGCATTCTTTAGTAAAATAGAAAAGTCATCTTTTTTTTTTTTGGTCAGTAATTTACACCTCATGCACGCAAATGTGTGCAAATATGCGTGAATGTGCAGAAGGAGAACGCAAGAATATGTTTTCGTGAAAATGTGCGAACGCATATATGTGAAAATGAGTGTAAATATGCGCAAACACATAAAAAAAATTAAGACGCCTGAAAAAGTAGATGCTCAAACAGGTGTATCATATGCAAGAGGCCTAACATGTAAGAGAAGTAGAAAGTAATTGTATTGTATGCAGTACATTGTAACATCACAAGCTTTAATAAACCTTTGATTGTGAAAAAAAAAAAAGAAAGTAAAATGGAAAATTTCCTATCAAATACTTACCGTAATTTTCCTTTCCTGATAGACTTCATGGCAGCAACGTGTGGAAAGGCTCTGCCTCCATAACTACCCTATAGGACACCTCTCCCTTAAATCTTTCCTCTGGACTACTGACCGTATACTGTAACTAGCCTACTCCAGACATTTGGGAGGGAACTCCTGCTGCCATGGAGTCTATCAGGAAAGGAAAACTACGGTAAGTATTTGATAGGAAAGTTTAAATTTTCCTGACAGACTCCATGGCAGCAATGTGTGGGAAATAACTCGCCAAACACACCCGGGCGGGCAAAATGTTGAGCAAAGAAAACCAAAATATATTTATTTAACACTGTCAACCGACAGAACTTGCAAACCAAAATTAACTGAAGACAGAGCTGCAGGTTCAACACAATAGTGAGACACAAATGTGTTAATAGAAGACGAAGAAGCTGCTCTGCAGATTATTTCGGAAGCGACATGTCGGGAAGCCGCCAAAGAGGTCGAGATACTCCGGGTTGAATGAGTTGTTACTGCCTCTGGAGGAGCCAAGCCTTTCGCCATATAAGCCCTCTGGATGGTCTGTACAATCCAAGCAGCGATAGATCTAACTGAAGCTCTCATTCCTTTATTTTTTCCATATAGGAGGATGAAAAGAAACTCTGATTTCCTAAATGGAGCTGTGACCTCCAGGTACTGTTTCAACGTGTTTCCCACATCAAGAGGTTTAACACCTTGAATTTCCAATGACTTAAAGGTGGGAAGCACAATCTCTTGATTTTCATGAAAAATGTAGTCACTTTAGGGTTTGAACCCAGCATGGGTATCAACACTGCTCTATCCGGAAAAAAGTAAGAAAAGGCTCTTTCGAACCCAAGTTTTTGATTTCAGACACTCTTTTGGCTGAGGTAACCACAACTAGAAAGGCTGTCTTAAGAGTGAGGTCTTTTACTGAGAGAGGTTTGTAGGGATCTGATCCCAGACTGCAAAGGAAGTCCAGAACAAGAGGGAGGTCCCATTTGGGGAACCTCGGTTTCCTCTGCGGTCTAAGCCTAATAGCTCCTTTTAAAGAACTGACGAACCAGGGTATGGTTCGCCCATGAAACTCCCGTGAATGCCGAGATGGCTGATACTTGCATTCAAAGTGAACTCACTGCTAGGGACAGGTCAAGTCCTGTTTGTAGAAAACTAAGGATGTCCTGCACTGCCAGAGAGACACAAGGATCGGATCTGGAAGCCATGTGATCTGTGAACCTGGACCATATACATTCGTAGACCCTGTTGGTACTTTTCCTTCTGGCATTAAGAAGAGTCAGAATAGCTTCTTCTGGATAACCTAGAGCCTCAAGCCTTCCCCTCTCAAGAACCAAGCCCTGAGGTGCAGGTGAGAAGGACAAGGGTGCAGGGTTGTGCCTTGAGATGAAAGATCCAGTCTGGGAGGCAGGGGAATTGGGTCTTGAAAACTGAGGAGTGTAAGAAGGGGAAACCAAGGCCTGTTGGGCCAGAAAGTAATCACCACTATGACTTCCATCTCTGTTCTGAGCCTCTGAAGGAACTGAAGAATCACTGGTACTGGAGGAAAAGCGTAGGCCTTGCGGAACTTCCACTGTTCCGTGAGGGCATCTATCCCGTATGGGGATCTTGGAACCTCGAATAGTACTTGGTCAGCTTGTAAGTGCATGGGGATGCAAAGAGATTGACTTCTGGAAACACTCCCAATGTCAAGAGCCAATTGAACACCTCTTTGTGGAGAGACCACTCATTGTTGTTCATTTGAACACGAGAAAGGAAGTCCGCTTGTACATTCTGTATCCCTGGAATGTAGACCGCTGAGATGTTGGACAAGTACTTCTGAGCCCAATTCATGATTGGTTCCACCTCTTGCAGCAGAGACCAGCTGCGAGTTCCACCCTGCTTCTTTATGTAGGCCACTGCGGTTGTATTGTCCAACCTGAGCATCACTGAAGAGTTCTCTACTAGATGATGGAATGAAAGAAGTGTCTGAAAGGTAGCTCGAAGTTCCAAGATGTTGGACACCATCCCCAGGGAAGGGGAGCTCCATCTGCCCTGAGCTACTTCCGATAGACAATGAGCGCCCCCCAGCCCCGGTTGCTGGCATCTGAGGTTATCGTGACCCAAGAGATGGGAACGATCGAGTGGCAATCGCGGAGATTTTTCCCCTGGAGCCACCAAAGAGACTCTCATGGAGTAAGATGGATGCACTGGTTTTTGCTGTGGGAATCCCATTGCTGAAGAAAACCTTTCTGAAAAGGCCGTGTGTGCCATTGTGCCCACTTCACCATGGGAATGGTGGCTGTCATGGTGCCAATTACTTTCAGACATTGGAGAGCAGAGAGGTGAGACGAAGCAAGGGTTGAGTGGTTGAGTGAATTCTGTCTCGAATTACCGCAATCTTCTCCTCAGGAAGTGAGATAGTCCCTTCCACAGTGTTGAAGAGGGCACCGAGGAACACAAGAGACTGAGCTGGTTCCAGGAGACTTTTCTCCAGATTCAGGAGCCACCCAAATTCTTGAAGGGTGGAGATGACTAGGCTCCTGTGTTCTAATAATTGAACTTTGTCTTGAGCTAGGAATAGTAGGTCGTCTAAGTAGTGATGAAGACTCACCCCTTTGACTCGAAGCAGAGCAACGACCGCCAACAAGACCTTGGAGAAGACACAAAGTGATGAGACTGAAGGGGAGACAGGTGAACTGTAAGTGTTGTTCGCCTACCGCAAAGCGGAGGTATTGGTGGAAGTTCACAGCCACCGGTATGTGGAAATAAGAGTCTTTCAGGTCGATTGACTCCAACCACTCTCCTTGATGAACCGACTGCTGGATAGTAATTAAAGACTCCATTTTGAATTTTTCTTTCCAGATGAAGGGGTTGAGATGGGTCATGCCTATGACCGGCCTCCAAGTGCCGTTATTTTTCTGCAACAAGAACAGGGGAGAATACATGCCCTTGCCTCGCTCGTCGGAACAGGAATGGCTGTGCCTTGTTCCAATAAACAGTTTACGCAAGCTAAAGGATCTGCTTTTCTTCCTCTGAACCTGGCAGAGTCGTAGGAATGAATCTGAGTTTTGGAAAACTGTTGAAGGCCCAGGTGTGACCTGAGGAGACCGTTTTGATGGTCTAGAAGTCTTAAATTGAGGCCGTCCAGACATGACGAAAGTGAAGAAGACGAGCTCCCACATGGCATGCCCCAGTGGCCCCATTTTCAGAAGGACTGATTCCCAGAAGAACCACCTTTTTGTTTCTTAAATGACGATTGCCTGGCTTTCCAGGATCTTGAAAATTCCCGCCCAGGCCTATAGCTGCGTGCCTCTGGCTCGATCAGTATTCTGTCTTCTAGGGAAGGAATGTTTCTGGTTCTGTAAACGTAGATCCTGAGGGAGGAAACCCGACTTACCACCCGTGGCTCGAGTTAAGGCGCTATCAAGTTTGTTGCCAAAAAGAGAAGTACCTTTTAAAGGGAATTCGGCACCAAGCTTGTTTGGAAGCTGTATCCGCCAACCATGGACGGAGCCATAAGGCACGATGTGCAGACACAGCCGCCAACATAACTCGAGCCACTAGATGGATGACATCAATGGCAGCCTCCCCCAAAAAGGCGGAAGCTAGCCTAATCTCCTGAATAGGAGAACCTCTAGCCAACACTGGAGATGTTTCTTAGAGTCTCATCGACACTGTCTGCCCAGGTCTCCATGACTTTAGATACTGCAGCTACAGCTAGGACCAGTTTACAAATCATTCCTGCTGTCAGGTAGATCCTCTTCAAATCAGAGTCAATTCGTCTCTCCAAGGGATCTTTAAAGGTAACAGTATCTTCCAAAGGAAGAGTTACATATCTGACTAATCTCATCAGGGCTGCGTCCACCAAAGGAGTTGACTCCAGATGCTTGACCTCTTCTTCCTTAAAAGGATACAGCTTCTGGATCTTTGACTGCATGGAACTTTTCTTATCCATCTTGCCCCATTCATCAGGGATGATGTCGCCCAATTCAGAAAGAAAAGGAAAAAAATAGACGCTCTTTATTGAGCTGTTTGAAATTTTTTTGTCTGTTTTGGAGGAGAAGTTACAGGTTCTTCCCAATTCAAAGCTTCCCTTACAGCTTTCACCAGAGAGGGAACCAAGGCGTATTCAAAGCCTATTCCTAGATCTTCTACTTCCAACTCACTCTCAGAAGGAGGTGCGGATGGGCAGCTCGGCTGGGAGGATTCCCATGTTTCATGGGCCTGCCCTTCTCTTGATGGAGAGCATAGTGGCTCTGGTGGAGAGTCACGAGGCTGACGAGCCTCCCTTTCTTGTAGAGACTGCCTAACAACCCGCTTCACCAAGGCTTCCCTTTGATCTGTACCCTCCCTTTCATCTGCTGCTTTAGAGAAACCATGGTCACAGAGGGATTTTTCGACAGGGACAGGAGCCTTGCACCCCCAACATGATTTTTCTGGCCCTTTACTAGACCGAGATGAGTGGGTGTGAGAAGGATCCCTACTATGCTGTCTGGATCTGGAGGGAGAGCCATGATACCTGGACCTGGAGGAAGAATGCCTGTGGTGCGATTTTGATGAACCACTTCCCTTATGGGAGCTACATTGTGGATCGTACCTGGAAGGGCTGTGAAAACAAGGGACAGAGCAGAGAGAGAAAACAAGGTATATTAAACTAGTGCCCTATACCCAACTCTCTCCCCTCCCCAGCAGGCAGAACACAGGAAAAACCTTAGACACACCTGCTATGAGAGGGCTGGCCACCAGGAGGCAGTGAAGAATCCATATTGTCACTGACAGCGTAAACCCGAGACGTTCACGTGCATGCACGAACCAAGCCTCATTCTCATTCTGGCCGCGCATGCACAGAACGCACGCCGAACCAGGAAGAGATAGAGCGGCGGCTGGAACGCAGGAAGAACCAGCCGCCATACACAGGGCAAAAAAGGCACATAGCAAAGAAAGAAAAGACCACAAACAACAGGTACAAACAATGCTGCCATGTATACTTAAGGAACAAACTCACCACTCCACCTACGATCAACTGCGCGCATGGAAACACACACACACACCAGACTTCACAGCAGATATAGGCCGCCTATTTACAGCTAGGCAAACAGGCCAAGTTTGCTAACCCGTCAGTGCCAAGGCTTCTAGCTCTTCCGCGCTACTGCATATACACTCCATACCCTGCTTAACAGGCAAGGCCTATCGGAGGGACGTGTCATCTGGCGCTCGAACAATCCTGATCGTAGGGAGATCATCTTCAGGTAAGAGAACCAAAAACTTTGTCCTATGGAGGAGGTCAAAAAAGGAACACGGTCAGTAGTCCGGAGCAAAGATTTATGGGAGAGTTGTCCTATAGGGTAGTTATGGAGGTGGAGCCTACCCACATGTTGCTGCCATGAAGTCTGTCAGGAAAAGAGAAGTAGAAAGTGGTCACATATGCCTCCTGCCAGATGAGTAATAGAGTCCAACATAGTTAAAGTTTTTGCATTACCCAATTCAAGATCATTCTTGTTTTTACCCTCTCTCTGCCAGGGGTAAAACATGAGAATGCTGTAGTATCTAGGAACGAGTAACTCCAAATATCAATCCAGTGCAGCTCTATAGTTGGTGAGTGGTAGAGCAATGTACAGAAGGAAGGTCAGAGTTGCCCTGTCTGTCCAACTCTTGTGCCATGAAAGATGCAGCATGGAGAATATTTAATGAGAGAGGGGCAAATTATGCAACCCTGCAACGACAAAAGGTACAGAATAGATCATGACATATACAAAAATATATTGGTCCTCTGAGGCAGGGGGTATTACAGGAATTGCTAGATCACTGATACCATGGAGCCTGAACATATTGAGCGCAATCTTTTACAAGATATGTCTCCTGCAAGCAAATTTTATTATTACATTGTTGGCAGAACAAAATAGTAATGCTGGAGGGATTCCCCCTTCAAAACTGAATGTGTTGATGGGAAAATTGAGGGATTGGTGGAAGGAAAGAAAATCGCATAATCCAAAGGCTGCTTAAGGAAGCAGCAGGTGCTTGCACCTGCCATGTCCTTAACAACCACTGATGTCCCCTGTTTCATTAATTAATTCATGGATTCCTGGCCATGAAAGCAAATGGTTGAAGAATTAAGCCAGTTACATAATTTCCTAAATATGGCTACATGGCCATATTTGTACAATAACATACTTGGACTAAGGGATTCCTATAGGATTGTAGGTAGACCTCACAACCTTTTTTTTTTTTTTGCGTGGAGACCCCTTTAAAATCAGACCTGAAGGGTCTTCTTGTATGGATTTCCCGGGGGACCTTATGCATTTTGGGTTGAGGTACCCCTTTAAAATCCATACCAGACTGTATGTACTATAGCAGAAGTGACATTTACAAAGAAAAAAAATGACACACATGCAGATCCCTCTAAAGGTTCATCACAATACATAACAGACCATAGGGGTCTGCTATATATTTTACATAATCTTTGGGGTCTGTGTGTTGTTTTTTTGCTTAAAAAAAAGCAAGGAAGGAAACGTCATTTGCTGGCAATATAAAATTCTTTACTTCCTTTGTGTCATTGATTAAAAAAAATCCCTGCTCCCAGCTGCATGGAATTTTTTAAGAGTGCTATTTGCATTGGTACATGTTCTCCTAGTCAATGCCCAACGCCCCCCCCCCCCCCCCGCCAAAGTATTTTTGGAATGCCCCTTGGCTATTAGCCCAGAAAATTGGCATTTTTTCATTGACCAATTTTGCTCTCATGATTTCCACCAGATTTGAGATCCAAACTTCTTTGACGTTCCCCAAACCCTGCTCAAACTGAACCCAGGGCAGTTCAGCTCATCACAACTGCCTTGAACTAGAGCTGCTCGATTAATCGTTAAAAAATCATGATCTCAATTCAACCCCCCTCATGATCCAAATACAGCATTTCCACGATTCAGTGCAGAGCCGTTCTCTGCTCACAGCTGACAGCTGTCAAAAGAAACAAAAAAAAACAAGCAGCCTGCCAAATTTATCATAACATTCCTCAGTGCTGAGATAACTATAAACCATGTAACATTTGGTTCTTTTAGATCAAAAGAATGAAGAACATCGGTCTGTAAATGAGGTCAGTTTAAAGACTAAACCTTTTTCTGACTTTTTTTTACAAGTTAAATCAGTATTTTTTGCTAGGAAATTACTTAGAACCCCCAAACATATTATATATATATATATATATATATATATATATATATATATATATATATATATATATATATATATATATATATATATATATATAATTTTTTTTTTTAAGCAGAGACCCTAGAGAATAAAATGGCGGTTGATGCAATATTTTATGTCACCCTGTATTTGCGCAGCAGTATTTCAAACTAAATTTTAAAGAACTAAACCGTAAAGTTAGCCCAATTTTTTTTGTATAATGTTAAAGATGATGTTATGTTGCGAGAATCGTGAGAGAATCGTGATCTTTATTCTAAGCAAACAAATAGTGATTTTCATTTTAGCCAGAATTGTGCAGCTCTACCTTATACTGAACAAATATTTCTGTTTTTAACAGGAACAGAATACAACAAAATAACAACAAACACACACAGATCTAGGTGGATAGAGATACAGAATAGGTGGAAGCACAATAATTATGAATTTCTCTTTTCTTCCTACATCCACAGCTCCGATATGTCCACTTTAAGGGTCCTTTTGCACTGGGGCGGTTTGCAGGCGCTATTGCGCTAATAGCGCCTGCAAACCAACTCGAAACAGCCGCTGCTGTGTCTCCAGTGTGAAAGCCCTGAGGGCTTTCACACTGGAGCGGTGCGCTAGCAGGACGGGAAAAGTCCTGCTAGCAGCATCTTCGGAGCGGTGAAGGAGCGGAGTATATACCGCTCCTGCCCATTGAAATCAACGGGACAGCGCGGCTATACCACCGGCAAAGCACCTTTGCAGAGGCACTTTGCGGTGGTTTTTAACCCTTTCTCAGCCACTAGCGGGGGGTAAAACCACCCCCGCCAGCGGCCGAATACTGACAGTAAATAGCCGCTTACAATAGCGGCATTTTACCGCCGACGCCGCCCTCGCCCCAGTGTGAAAGGGCCCTTAAGGTTCTTCTACTTAGACTATAAGGCTTGGAGTGCATGACTGATATTTGTTCCTGCATGACTGATATTTGTTCCAGCATGGCCACTGTTGATGTTCCCTCCTACTGATTTCTCAGTTTATCACAAGCTTGGCATTGGCTTTCCTGAGGTCTGCTATCAGCATCTCTGTGCTACACAACTCCTCTGCTCAATGGTTGCATTACAATGGTTTGGTGACCTCTGGGGTTAGACTGTTAGTGCCATGAGCAGGTAAGAGGATAGGAGTCTGTCTACTGCTAAATAGAAGACAAGCATTTTCCATGGCAAGCCAGAGCACATTTTACTTATGCTGAAATAAGGGACCAAACATTCCAGGCCTAAAGGGATCATTTTAGGACTGATCATGAAGATTTGGAGTAAGAATCTGTCCCTTGATCATCGCTGTATATGCAATCCAATTAAAAATGTTGATTCTGGATATGATTTTGCAAAGTATTACTGGTTTGCTTTAGTTTTAGTAACATATTAAGGTTTTGTTCTACAATAACTCGGTTATTATCTCTCCATTGAGATTAGGTTTTCATTCTTTTTCCACCCACAGCATATTGCTGTCATCTTTTTGCCACTACACTTACAATTTGGTACAAACAAATGGTAGTGAAGCAGTAATATGCCTAGAAAATGTTAGAAAAAGTTAGAGAACCAGCCAATATTTCTGTCTGCTTCACAATTAGCCACCATGACTTTGTAAAATTTATGTGGAAATATTATTGTCACTAGGGATGAGCCGAACACCCCCCGGTTCGGTTCACACCAGAACCTGCGAACGGACCGAAAATTTGCACGAACGTTAGAACCCCGTTGACGTCTATGGGACTCGAACGTTTGAAATCAAAAGTGCTCATTTTAAAGGCTAATTTGCATGGTATTGTCCTAAAAAGGGTTTGGGGATCCGGGTCCTGCCCCAGGGGACATGTATCAATGCAAAAAAAACTTTTAAAAAGTGCCGTTTTTTCAGGAGCAGTAATTTTAATGATGCTTAAAGTAAAAAAAAAAAAGTGAAATATTCCTTTAAATATTGTACCTGGAGGTGTCTATAGTATGCCTGTAAAGTGGCGCGTGTTTCCCGTGCTTAGAACAGTCCCTGCACAAAATGACATTTTTAAAAGGAAAAAAAGTCATTTAAAAACTGCTTGCGGCTTTAATGTAATGTCAGGTCCCAGCTATATGGATGAAAATCAGTGAGACAAATGGCATGGGTACCCTTCAGTCCATTACCAGGCCCTTTGGGTCCTGTATGGATATTAAGGGGAACCCCGCACCCAAATTAAAAAAAGGAAAGGCGTGGGGCCCCCAGGTCCTATATACTCTGAACAGCAGTATACAGGCGGTGCAAACAAGACAGGGACTGTTTGTTGTTAAGTAGAATCTGTTTGTAATTTTGAACTGGTACATCTTTAAAGTGTAGCTCCAGCCAAAATATCTGTTTTTAAGCTTTTTGGAAAACATAGGGAAGGGTTATCACCCCTGTGACATTTGTTTTGCTGTCTGTGATCCTCTTCAGCAGATTTCACCTCACTTTTTGTCCCAATGACAAATGTTGTTTGAAAATTTGGGGGTTTTAGTGAAACAAGGATTGGTGATAAAGCATCAGTGGAAAGGAGAAAAGTTTTTCCCATATTAACTCATACAGGAGAGAACTTCCCTTCCTATGGTGTAGATTTCATCTCACTTCCTGTTGTCTCCTTCCGTTTGCAAGTAGGAGTCTTTTGTAAGTTGGATGTTTGAAAGTAGGGGCCTGCCCTATATACTCAGCAGGAATTTGGGCCTTAGGTGTTGTTGTGGCCTCAACACTGTAAGCCCTCACAGGGCCCTGCTGCAAAATATTAGATCAAGAATTGTAATTACATGCACCTGTTGAACAGGGGCTGAAAAATTGGGCCTTTGGTGGTGGTGCTGGTGGCACAACACTGTAAGTCCTCACAGTTAATCTTGGTGGGCGCAGAAACAGGCCCTGCTGTGAAATATTAGATCAAGAATTGTAATTACATTCCCCTGTTGAACAATGGCTGAAAAATTGGGCCTTAGGCACTGGTGTTGGTGCCACAACACTGCAACCCCTCACAGATACTCTAGTTGGAATGCGGGAACGAGCCCTGCTGCAAAGTATTGCATCAATAATTGTAATTACACGCCTCTGTTAAACAGGGGCTGAAAAATTGGGCCTTAGGCACTGGTGGCGGCGCCCAGAACCAAAAATGTTCTTACAAGCTATCAGCATGATCATTGAGGAGGAAGAGGATAATTACTCAGGATAGTCACTCAGCATCAGCATAGGCAGTCTTTAAAGGAATCCGAGATTTCAAAAAAAAAAATATTCGGTTACATCAGCATCAGGTGCTTGGTAGCTGGTGGTGATCCAAGACTGATTCATTTTTATGAAGGTCAGTCGACCGAGTCGGTGGACAGATGCAACCTGTGATCGGTCACAAAGCCTCCAGCAGCACTGAATGTGCGTTCCGAAAGAACGCTGCATGCAGGACAGGCCAGTAGCTCGATTGCATACTGTGCAAGCTCTGGCCAGTGATCCATCCTGAAGACCCAGTAACCCAGAGGATTTTCGGTGGGAAAGGTGTCCAAGTCAGATCTTGCCCCTAGGTATTCCTGCACCATGTAAAACAGACGCTGCCGATGGTTGCTGGAACCGATCATACCTTGGGGCTGCGGACTAAAAAATTGTCTGAACACATCGGTCAGACAACCACCTTCTCCACCGCTCCTTCTTTGACTGACCGAAGCCTCAGCAACACGTTGTCCAGAAACAGGAGTTTGTAACCTCCCAGTCTCTGGGAATGTGTTGCACAGACCTTTCTGCAAGGCCTCCCGAAGATGTTTCATCCTCTGCTCCCTCTGCGATGGCAAGATAAGGTCCGCAACCTTACCCTTGTAACGTGGATCAAGGAGGGTTGCCAGCCAGTATTGGTCCTTCTCCTTGATACCACGAATACGAGGATCCTTACGCAGGCTTTGCAGGATCAGGGAGGCCATACAGCGTAGGTTTGCTGAGGCATTCGGTCCGGAGTCCTCTGGGTCACTAAGGACGACATGGTCCGCAGCCACCTCCACCCAGCCACGTACAAGTCCATGTGTTTCTTGGGACTGATCCCTTAAAGACTGCTGCTGATGCTGAGTGCCAGGCTCCACCTCCATACTGACACAATCCTCCTCCTCCTCTTCCTGTGGGCACGCAAGAACACTGTCTGGATAAAGGGGGGCCTTGAGAGCTAAGGAAGTCTTCCTCTTCCTGCCTCTGTTCTGCCTCAAGTGGCCTGTCCATTATTCCACGCAGCGTGTGCTCCAACAGGTGGACAAGGGGGACAGTGTCACTGATGCATGCACTGTCACTGCTCACCATCCTTGTGGCCTTAAGTTGGTGTGGCATCAACCACCTCTGAACCTGCCCCTGCAGAGCTGACAGAACCTCTGCCCCAGTGTGGCTCCTGTCCCCCAAGCCCACTAGCTCAAGCACCGCATGGCATCTTTTGGCCTGCGCACTTGCGTAGCCCCTTGAACGCCTACGGAGCACCGCTGGTTCCGAGGACAAAGCACAGGAAGAGGCCATGGAGGAAGAAGAGGAGGGGGTGGAGGAGAGAGCTGTGTCACAATCATTAGTAGTGGCATTTTGGAGGCGTGGTGGCAAAACAATTTCCAACAGTAATGCACCTTGTCCTGCATCCTTCCCAGCTTCCAGCAGAGTCACCCAATGCGCGGTGAAACTTAAGTAACGTCCCTGTCCATGCCTGCTGGACCATGAGTCAGCGGTAATATGCACCTTACCACTGACCGCCCTGTCCAGCGAGGCCAAGACATTGCCTTCCACATGCCGGTAGAGAGCCAGAATCGCCTTCCGTGAGAGAAAGTGCCATTTGGAAACCTGCCACTGAGGAACTGCACATTCCACAAACTCACGGAAGGGGGCAGAATCTACCAACTGAAAAGGCAGCAGTTGAAGTGCTAGCAATTTTGCCAAGCTAGCATTCAACCGCTGGGCATGTGGATGGCTGGAAGGGAACTTCTTTCGGCAGTGCAGCAGCTGGGGCAGGGAAATTTGCCTGGTACAATCTGACGTCGGTGTACCGAAAGCAGATTGCCCACAAGTACTTGGCTGTGACACACCTAATTCTACACCTTTTATTCCTCTCAGTGCAGGTCTCAGAGAGGACTGAAGGTATAGTGGGGTTGGAGATCTCAGCTGATAAGGAGCAAGGAGAGCATGTGGTGCCCAAGCGGGAGATGTTTTGGCCACGCGAGATACGCTTGAGACATATGTTGCAAATAGCAGCGGTGCGATCTGATGCACTCGTCTCAAAAAAGGCCCACACCAAAGAACTTTTGGAATAACGCGCAGAGACAGCAGCGCCCTGCACATGCGGAGCTTTAGGGTGTGATGCAGTCAGTGTGCTGCCCTTAGGCTGGCCCCTGGAGGGCATCCTGCCTCTTTGGTGATGTGCCTCCTCCTCCTCCTCCTCCTCCTCTCTCCTATCAGGCACCCACATTGAGTCAGTGACCTTATCATCCCCTCCCTCCTCATCACTGGAGCAAACCTGGCAGTATGCTGCAGCAGGGGGAGCATGAATGCCAGATTGCTGTCCTTCTTGGGCACCCCCTCTGTCCATGCTCACGTTACTGCCTTCCTCTAGATCAGTATCATCATCAGAGCCTTCTAAACGCTGGGCATCCTCCTGGAGCATGTACCCAACACTGTGGTCAAACAGTTCAAGGGACTCCTCAGGAGGACATGGTGGGGCTAGGAAAGGAGTCACTGATGCCATTGAGCCGAGTGAAGAGGCCGCGTTGGCAGCTGCTTTGCCAAAGTACCCTGAGCATGTGTGAGAGAGGATGAGGACGGCTTGGTCATCCACTCGACCAAGTCTTCCGCATGTTGCAGCTCAACACGGCCAGCTGCCGAAAAAAGGCCAAGCGTGTCCCACGGCCACGTGCTGATGAGGATGCACCGTCTCCACGACCAGCACTGTTGCCTCTAGACACAGAGCCTGCTTGCCCTCTTTTATTGGCTTGTGACTGTCTGCCTCTCCTTGTAGGCCTTCCAGACATACTAATGGCCTGTAGCTGCACTAAGCTGGGAGATATATATATATATATATATATATATATATATATATATATATATATATATATATTACAGGGGGTCCCCTAGTTACAAACATCCGAATTACAAACGACTCCTACTTACAAACGGAGGGAGACAACAGGAAGTGAGAGGAAATCTACCCCTAGGAAGGGAAATTCACTCCTGTAAGAGCTATTATGGGGAAAAGGTACCTCCACTGATGCTTTATCACCAAGGCTTGTTTCCACAACAACCCAAAATTTTCAAAATCCATCCGTCATTGGGACAGAAAGTGAGGTGAAATCTTCTGAACAGGGGCACACACAGCAAAACAAATGTTACAGGGGTGTTAACCCTTCCCTATGCTATCCAAAAAGCTTAAAAATATTTTTTTTGGCTGGAGCTACACTTAAAAAATGTACCTGTTCCGACTTACAAACAGATTCAACTTAAGAACAAACCTACAGTCCCTAACTTGTTTGTAACCCGGGGACCTCCTGTATATCTATATCTATATCCTGCAGCTAGCAAAATCAACTGCCTGCCTGTAGTATGAGAACACCACCAACCTTCTACAGGTAGCTTTAGCCGAACACTGTGCAGAGCTCGCACTACACTAACTTGTAGTTTTAGCTGAACACTGTAAGGAGGATGCACTACACTAACTTGTAGCTTATTTAGCTGCCTGCGGTAGTGATAGGATCAAGAAAACACCACCAACCTTCTACAGGTAGCTTTAGCTGAACACTGTGCCAAGGTCGCACTACACTAACTTGTAGTTTTTAGTTGAACACTGTGAGGAGGACGCACTACACTAACTTGTAGTTTTTAGTTGAACACTGTGCAGAGGTCACACTACACTAACTTGTAGCTTTAACTGAACACTGTGAGGAGGACGCACTACACTAACTGTAAATAGTCTAGCTGCCTGACTGTGGTACTAATAGGATCAAAATAACACCAGCAATTTTCTTCAGATAGCTGTAAATACTGTAACAAGACAAGCCTGTCTGTCAGTAGCAAGATAACAGGAACAGATCTAGCTAAACTGAATACTGTGTGTATGTATGTATGTATGTATGTTTGTATGTATGTATGTATATAAACACCTGGGATGCATATATACACAATACACTGTAAGTGCAGCTAACTCACTGACTGTCCTGCCTAATCTATCTAACTTAAATCAAATGACACTGTCTCTCTGTCTATCTATCTCTCTCAACGCCGGAACACACACTACACAGGGCCACGGTGCACGCGGCCTTATATAGTGTGGGGCGTGTACTAAATCTCCTGAGCCATAATTGGCCAAAGCCTCCTTGGCTTTGGCCAATTACGGCTCACTGTTCAGACGGCGCTGTGATTGGCCAAGCATGCGGGTCATAGTGCATGCTTGGCCAATCATCAGCCAGCAATGCACTGCGATGCCACAGTGAATTATGGGCCGTGACGCGCCACACGAATTTGGCTTGAAACGGCCCATATCGTTCGCAATTCGACGAACGAGCGAACAGACGATGTTCGAGTCGAACACGGGTTCCACTCAAACACGAAGCTCATCCCTAATTGTCACCAATAGTGTATGAGCTTTGGAATTTAGGCTTGATAGGACATATTTTCATTCTGTACTTCTTTGTTATTCTTAGCTAATGGGGCAGATATTTGCTTGTTCTCTTTTTGAAGAAATTGTTTTATTGTTTATGTCAGGTACAAAAGGTAAAAAGAGATCTCCCAGAGGTGTGATCATTCCTGAAATTGCTTTGCTTTTGTATGGGGAACATCATAATCCTTCTACTTTCTTCTCACATTCTGTCCAGTGCCCTGCCACTCAGTTTTATAACTTTTTCTCTAATCAGTCAGTCACAACATTAAATCATATAGATACAGCTGGGAACCATTAGAAGACTTAAACCTAGACTTAAATGCCAAGATGCAAATAGCATCCAATGAGATGTATTCTTATAAAGAGAGCAGTCCAAACAATTACAGATAATTTATTTCCATGAGTTACTGTACTCTAATTTCTAGCACATATACATAAGTGTAAATTCATGGACTACATATTTTGTCTTGCCAATTTATTTATATTTAGTCTTTGATTTAATTTCTGGAGGGAATTATGAAATTATTATATTTTTTGGGTAGAGGTCACAGTCTCGAAAATATTATTACAACTTAGTATAACTTAACTAAAACAAGCTTAGGCTGCATTCAAACTTGAGCTGAGTGTCTTTTGGTAATAATTAAAATTCTTAGCTTTTGTACAGGTGTTTTTGACCATTTTTGCGTGAATTTTTAATTGTTTTTTAGCCAATTGACCTTTAGCTACTAAGGGAAAAAACGTGATACGTGCATTTTTCATGGGAATCCTATTTATTGGAACCAAAAATGCTTGAAACTTGAAGCTTGCAGCTCAAAGCTTGTGAACTTTTTCAAGCTACAAACTTTAAACTTCAAGTGACATTATGTTCAGGTGTGAACAGGCACATTGGAAAACCATGGAATTTTGGGTGTTGTCCGTTTTGGAGCTTCACGCTCCAATGCTCAGGTGTGACTGGCGTTGTGTAAATTACATTTTATTATGCTTTAAAATAGTGGTAATCAGTTTTTCAGGATAATGCAATCATTGCTGATTATATCTAAAAAAGGTTTAAGGTTTTCCATAACTATAGCAATTACCGTATTTATTGGCGTATAACACGCACATTCATTTTAAGAGGGAAGTTTCAGGAAAAAAACTAAAATTTTTAATAAGGAACTTTGAAGCAAAATAAGGGTCAGTGTCCATCTGCAGCCTCACCATTGCCATCAATGCAGCCTGATCAATGCCCATCTGCAGCCTCACAAGTGCCATCAATGTAGCAGCCTTGCCATTGCCATCAATGCAGCAGCCCCACCACTGCCATCAATTCAGCAGCCTCACCACTGCCATCAGTGCAGTCTGATCGATGCCCATCTGCAGCCTAGAGGGGACAGGGAGGGGGGCAGGACAAGCGCTGACAGATTACATACAGTGAAAATCTCCTATGATAGACAGAACAGTGGTCAAATGGCGGCCCAGGAGACGGGACTTTCTATTACAGAGGCCGCCAAGTAAACAGGAGATTCTCACTGTATTTAATCTGATGGCGATCATCCCGCCACCCTCCCTGTCCCCTCAGAGGCAGCTAAAATTGAAGTATTGCCATATAACACGCACACACTATTTGCACCCGATTTTCATGGTGAAAAAGTGAGTGTTATAAGCCAATAAATACAGTAATGACATCAGAGAATCTTAATTATTATAGGTACTTATATAGCACTGACAATTTACGTAGCAGCTTATATGCATATTGTACATTCACATTAGTCCCTGCCCTCAAGGGGCTTATAATCTAAAGTCCCTAACTTACATTCATACATAAGATAATAGGACCAGGATAACACAATTGAGCGCTGTGTACTTAGATTTAACCTCCCTGGCGATGATCCCAAGTGTGGCTCAGGGTTAATTTTCAGTGCCAAATGCAGTAACCCCGAGCCACACTTGGGGCTGCATCGCAGTATCCTGGTGGAGGTTACTTACTTTGCACCCAGGATCCTGCGATGTCGCCCCCCCCCCCCGCGCTGTTTTCTTCGTCAGATCCTCCACCGGATGCTCTGTGTTCTGGGCAATGTTCCCTGCAAGCGTCACAATGTGGAGGCGGCAGAAACTTCAAAAAGTGAAAAAAAACATACTGCCCCGGTCGGACATTGATCGGACATTCCGACAACAAAATCCATGGATTTTTCCCGACGGATGTTGGCTCAAACTTGTCTTGCATACACACGGTCACGCAAAGTTGTCGGAAAATCCGATCATTCTGAACGCGGTGATGTAAAACACGTACATCGGGACTATGAATGGGGCAGTAGCCAATAGCTTTCATTTCTTTATTTAATCTGAGCATGCGTGGCACTTTGTGCGTCGGATTTGTGTACACACAATCGAAAATTCCAACAACGGATTTTGTTGTCGGAAAATTTTATAGCCTGCTCTCAAACTTTGTGTGTCGGAAAATCCTATGAAAAATGTGTGATGGAGCCTACACACGGTCGGAATTCCCGACAACAAGGTCCTATCACACATTTTCCGTCAGAAAATCCGACCGTGTGTACGGGGCATTACACACAAAATACATTGTAATCTTACAGATTACATTATTGTATCAAATCATTTCACTTCCCTTTTGTCCCTAGTGCTTTGTCCAGTGCCCTGCCTGCACTTTTGTATTATATATACTGTCCTTTCTGCCTGGAAATGTAAGACTGTCCATGGCAACCAAAAAGCATCCCTTTACGTCAAAAGCGGTTTTAGACCAGCTAGAAAACAGCGATAGTAAATTAGAACACTTGCAGAATTGAGCGCTAGTGATTAGTGGGGAAATTCGTTATCAAACACTGAAAGTGATGACAGCGAAAATTGAGCGAATTTCAGTGTTTTTGATTTGATTACATTATTGAATATAATGCATTGTTATTATATTAATATTTATAGTTTTTTCTTATTATATTATAATTTATGATTTCGTGTTTCAAACTTTATCATACCTGGGATGTCTACTAGACTCTTGTTTGGACAGATTTAAGTGAGTTATTCCTGAGAATTACAGGCCTACAATATAAAATGCCAAATTTCCATGCGAAACAATGTACCGCTTTGAGATGCAAAAATCGCATAATCATACCGCCAAGGAGGTTAACAACTGAAGTAAGTTGCACTACATAACATGTATGTTCCTTTTTTTTTTTATATATATTTATTGGATTTTTACGGTACACAATAAAAATAATAAGTACAGAACATAGAGCCCAATAGCCCTAAATCATAGTACTTAGTGATAACAGAGGTTAATTCCATGTGTTTTTTTTTTTTATACACTTTGGGGTTGATTTACTAAAGAAAATTGGCTGTTCACTTTGCATTGGAATTTTCCTCAGAGCCTAGTAAATGTGGATAATGGAAATCAAAAGCGCTTCATGTTTGCCAGAATATTGTGCTCTCTCCAGCCTTTGCGTACCTACAGCTGACCTTAGATGCACTACCACTCAAAACCGACCTTTGGCTTGCTCCTTGACTACGCTTCCAACCTGCAACCACTTACTACCAACATTTGACTTGTTTACTCACTACGCTTCTACTTGATTCCTACCTGCTATATCCACTTCACCTCGAGGAATTACCCCCCCCCCTTCCTGACCAGGACATTTTTTGCAATATGGCACTGCTTTATTTTAACTAATAGCGAGGTCATGCAACACTACCCAAATTGTTTGGTTTGCGCAAAAGCGATAGCGTCTACAAACTATGGGATATAATTATGGAATTTTTAATAATTCTTTTACTAGTAATAGCTGCGATCAGCAAATGATAGCAGGACTGCGATATTGGAGCGGACAAATCGGACACCTAACTGACACTTTTGATACTTTTTGTGGACCAGTGACACTAATAAAGTGATCAGTGCTAAATATATATACACTGTCACTGTACTAATGACACTGGCAGGGAAGGGGTTAACATCAGGGGCGATTAAAGGGTTAAATGTCTGCCTAGCTGGGTGCTTTTACTAGTGGAAGGCATGGATCGGTGTTCCTGATTTACAGGAACACAGGATCCATGCCTTCTGTACTGACAGAATGGTAATCTGTCTTGTTTACATGACAGACTGCTGTTCTGACTGCGTACCAAATGATCACTGGGTGCCGTCGGACATTGGGTCCGCGGGGCACGCTGATCAGCCCTCGTTGTTTAAAATCACAGCGTGAGCAAGCCGCTGGTGGCGCGCCCTCACACCCGATACCCAGAAGTGCAGGATCATATATATGTGTGTGTGTGTGTATGTATGTGTATGTATGTGTATGTATGTGTATGTGTGTGTGTGTGTGTATGTGTGTATGTGTGTATATATATATATATATATATATATATATATATATATATATATATATATATATATATATATATATATATATATATATATATGATCCTGCGCAGCCACACCTGTAGTAGTAAATGTTGGCAAGTGGATATCTGCTACGGGACCCAGGCTTGCTCACCTCCTGGTGGGACAATCCTAAGGACCACGACCTAGTACTAACACACAGCAAAATCCATCTCTGCCATCAGGAGCTCTGGTGAATACTGGTTAGTGCTTAGATCGTGCACCTCGGGTGAGCCCACATCATCCGCCAGGGTTATCTGCTTGTTTACTAAATATATAGACTCAAAAGGTTGTGGGTGTAATTGCCATCATCCCAATGTAGATTTTTTTAAAGCTTGTCCTCATTTGGTGGGATTTTTATGGCAATCAAACATATTGCTTGTTACAAAATCATTTATTTGAAAAATGGAATGGTATCATGTATAATTGTAGTGACAAGAAAAATTATATATTGTAAAATCTATACATGAACTAGAGTCAAGATGTCATATATCAAACAATTCAGAGGTAGTATATAGAGTGGTAACCCCCATCTATGGGCTAACATTCAACCTGTTGATACATGGAAGGATGCGTCCGATGAGGTGGGAGTATCCAACGCGTTTTAAAGTATAGGTACATATAACTTCTTCCTCAGGGATATTACCACATAACATATTCAATATCTGGCTTGAGCATTTTCATAGCTTCAGAGAGAGCCCCACCATACATTCACTGCCAACCGTTGATGTTATACAGAGACCGCAGACTATTGTCCAAAAATTAGGTGCTGTTTGTATTGCCTGATATTGTTCATATGAGATGTGCAATAAAATGTGCTGCAATAAATCCTCCCTCTGTCAGTGCATGAACTGACAGAGGGAGGATTTATTGCAGCAGATTTTATTGCGCAACTCACTACCCTCACTACTATGCACTACCTCTGTATCTCAGAGAGCAAGCCACAATATTTGGTTTGCATACCATTTCAATTCTAGATCTCAACAGTCAAATGAGTTGTGGGATCCTCTACTTATGTACTACTGCACATGGCAACATGGAAAATGTTTTTTTTTATTTCTCTATGAAAGCAGGTAAGAAATGTAACATGATAAAATAATTTATATGTCAAAATGTTGAACGATTTTGACATTTATTTAAATCATTGTTTTTTTTGTTTGTTTAAACTGGAAGTTTTGGAAAATTGAGATTGAGGTACTTTAATAAATATTTTAAATAACCTTACTATAACTTATGCACACTGTACAGTTTTGTCAACCCATGCTGATTGCTCATATTAGCAATCTGTTAAATGAATATATTTGCATATGAAGAAGTTATTTAAATTTCATTTCCCAGATTAAAAGGAAATATTTAAAGAATTGCTACATTAGGGGTGTTATATAAAAATCTGTAGAGGATTATGTTAAATTTAAATATCTTTGACTTTGACTTAATTATAGTTGCACTTTGAGCCAGTGAAAAGGAAACCAGTTATTAACACCAGATTTAACATATAGTCAAAAGAAAATTCATGACATTTTACTATAAGCATCTGTTATCTAGTATTGACCTTTGAATTCAGAAGTCAAACAAAAGCTTCCTATAAGCAGCAGAGCTCTCCAAAACAACCCTTAAAAACCTCAATGGGGCACATTGACTTAAGGGGAGATTTCCCTTCTCGAGCCCCAAAAGACCATTCTAACAAAACTTAAAGTTATTGTAAAGTTTAGGTTTTTTTCTATTAAAATAACAAACATGTCATACTTGCCTGCTCTGTGCAGTGGTTTTGCACAGGGATCCAAGTAGAGAACAGCAAGCAGGATAAGGAGCCAAAAGGGATGTCAGCACAGCCAGTCTTTAAACAGGAACGCAGGAGATGGTTTCTTGTGATGTGACCAAGGCGAAGGCAGGAATGAAGTGAGCTGGATGTCTTTAAGTAGGCGGGACTGACAAGCAGATCCACAACAGCTGGTAAACTGTGGAGAGAGAAGAGAGCTGGTAATTAGCTAACAGCTGAGCGGCCAGCTCAGAAGGAAGGGCTGAGCCAGCCCTGACAGTACCCCCTCCTCAACGACCCCTACCCCTCAGGAGGACCACTGGGCTTGAGGGGAAAACGTCTATGGAAATCACGGAGGAGGGCAGGGGCATGTACGTCCGAGGATGAGACCCAGGAGCGTTCCTCCCTCCTTCCCAGACTGTACCTCTTCCAATGCACCTCGTACTGTATGCGCCCACGGAACCTACGGGAGTCAACAATGGATTGTACCCCATACTACTCATGGTTCTCAACCTGCATAGGGTGAGGACGTGGCACCGAGGTGGTAAAGCGGTTGCAGACCAATGGTTTCAATAAGGAGACATGAAACACATTTGAGATGCGCATACTAGAAGGAAGGTCCAACGCGTAAGCCACTGGGTTAATCCTGTGAAGGATATGGAAAGGCCCAATAAACCGAGGTGCGAACTTCAGTGAGGGAACACGAAGTCAGAGGTTGCGAGATGATAGCCAGACCCTGTCCCCAACCTGGTAGGAAGGCGCAGGCAGGCATCTGCGGTCAGCATGGAGTCTGTACCTATCATTAGAATGACACAAAGCCTCCTGGACTTGTGCCCAAGTGGAACGAAGGCCACGGAGATGCTCCTCTAGCACAGGAATATTCTGCGGAACAAACGAGTCAGGCAACATGGAAGGTTGGAAACCATAATTCGCCATAAACCGAGACAATTGGGAAGCAGAATTGCACTGTTGTGAGCAAACTCTGCCCATTGTAATAGGTCTGACCAGTTGTTGTGATGGTCAGAAATATAGCAACGTAGCAATTGCTCCAAGGACTGATTGGCTCGTTCTGCGGCACCATTAGACTGCGGGTGATACGCAGAGGAGAAAGCAAGCTGAATTCCCAGCTGTGCACAAGAGGCTCGCCAGAACCGGGACACAAACTGACTACCCCTGTCCGAGACGATCACCTTGGGTAGCCCATGTAATCGAAAGATCTCCTGAATAAAAATGGAAGCCAGTTCCTTAGAAGTGGGCAACTTTTTAAGTGGAATACAATGACACATCTTTGAGAACCGGTCAACCACCATAAGGATAACCATGTTGCCTTGGGAGTTGGGCAACTCCACAATGAAATCCATAGACAGGTGGGTCCAGGGCCTCTCTCCATTGGGTATGGGTTGTAGGAGGCCCACTGGATGGTGTTGTGGAGTCTTATGCCCTGTACACATGGTCGAACATTGATCAGACATTCCGACAGATGTTGGCTCAAACTTGTCTTGCATACACACAGTCACACAAAGTTGTCGGAAAATCCGATCATTCTGAACACGGTGATGTAAAACATGTACGTCGGGACTATAAACGGGGCAGTAGCCAATAGCTTTCGTCTCTTAATTTATTCTGAGCATGTGTGGCACTTTGTGCGTCGGATTTGTGTACACACGATCTGAATTTCCGACAATGGATTTTGTTGTCGGAAAATTTTATAGCAAGCTCTCAAACTTTGTGTCGGAAATTCCGATGGAAAATGTGTGATGGAGCCCACACACAGTCGGAATTTCCGACAACAAGGTCCTATCACACATTTTCCGTCTGAAAATCTGACCGTGTGTACAGGGCATTACTCTGAGCACACACGGAACAGGCAGCTAAGAAGGCAGTTACATCAGCACGTAGACTAGGCCATCAGATTTGTTGGGAAATGGCCCAAACAAATTGATTCTTACCAGGGTGGCCAGCTGCCTTCGGAGAATGGTAAGTCTGGAGCACGGCAGTACGGAGACACTCTGGGACAAAGCAGCAGTCACAAGGTTTCTCAGGAGGAGCATTGACCTGAGCAGCAAGAATTTTGTCACCCAAAGGAGAAGTGAGACTGGTGCAAACCATAGCCAGAATATGATCAGGAGGAATCCTAGGAACCGGAATCGACTTCATCTTGGAAGTGGAGGAAATTTGTTGTGACAAGGAGTCAGCCCTTACATTCTTAGTACCGGGTAAGAATGAGATTATGTAATTGAAACTTCACAAGAAAAGAGCCCATCGCGCCCTTCTGGGAGAGAGGTGTTTAGCCTCAGACAAGAATGTGAGATTCTTATGGTCAGAAAGAATGAGAACTGGCACAGTGGTACCTTCGAGGAGATGTCTCCATTCTTTCAGGGCTAAAATGAGCGCCAACAGCTCTTTGTCACCAATCTCATAATTGCACTCCGTAGGTGACAATTTCTTGTAAAAAGTAGCCACAAGGATGCATAGCACTCTCAGAGGTAGACGTTGAGACAGAAGGGCGCCAACACCAGTCTCAGAAACATCAACCTCAAGGATAAAAGGTAACGTAGGATCAGGATGTGCCAATACAGGAGCAGAAACAAAGGCAGCCTTGTTAATTTCAAAGCCCTAATGGACTCCGGAGACTCTGTGGGTTACCTTTCTTTCTGGTCATACCGGTCAGGGGCTTGACCAGAGATGAGAAATTACGAATAAACTTCCGATAATAGTTGGCAAAACCCAGGAAACGCCGCAGAGGACGTAACCCCACGGGTCGAGGCCACTGTAGGACTGCCAAAAGTTTCTCTGGGTCCATCGAAAAACCTGCAGTGGAAATGACATAGCCCAGGAATTTAACCTGTTCCCGATGGAACTTACGCTTCTCCAGTTTACAATAGAGATTGTTCTCTCTTAATTTCTGAAGCACACGACAGACATCTGTGTGGTGGCTCTCCAGGGACTTGGAAAAAAATGAGGATATCATCGAGATAAACCGCCAGACATAACTGCAACAAATCTCAGAGGACATCGTTAATAAATTCCTGTTAAACTGCTGGGGCGTTACAAAGGCCAAAAGGCATTACGAGGTACTCATAATGGTCTGTTCTGGTATTAAACGCAGTTTTCCACTCGTCGCCCTCCTTAATCCTCACGAGATTGTAAGCCCCTCTCAGATCAAGCTTAGTGAAAACCGTTGCTCCCTTGAGGAGCTCAAATAACTCTGTAATCAATGGGATTGGGTAGGCATTCTTAATCGTGAAACGATTGAGACCCCTATAATCAATGCAAGGTCTCAGTTCACCGCTCCTCTTCTTCACAAAGAAGAAATCAGCACCAGCAGGAGATGAGGATTTCCGAATGAAACCTCGAGAAAGTGCGTCTGCAAGATACTCCTCCATGGCTTTATCCTCCAAGACCAACAAAAGTTAAACCCGACCATGAGGGGGAGTGGCACCAGGTTGAAGGTCAATTGCACAATCATACGGCTGGTGTGGAGACAAACTACCGGCTTGACCTTTTGTCAAATACATCGCTAAAATCACGGTACTCCTCTGGCAGGGAGGAGAGTGAAGAGGTACACAGGACCTTGGCTACCCTCTGGAAGCATGTTTCATTGCATTGTGGTGACCAGGAGAGAACCCCAGCACGGGCCAATCAAAAAAGGGGTTGTGCCTCTGTAACCAAGGATAACCAATAACCAGTGGAAACTTAGAGGAAATCACTTAGAAATGGATTATCTCGTGGTGAAGAACCCCTATGGCCATGGACAACGGAAACGTCTCTTGAGTCACATGGGCAGGCTGTAGAGGTCTCCTGTCAAGACCCTCAATGGCAAGTGGAGTGTCACGCAGCTGCAGTGGAATCGAGTGCTTTGATACAAAGGCAGCATCAATGAACAGACCTGCAGCCCCAGAGTCGATTAGAGCCTGTATCTCAATAGACGACTCAGCCCAAGAAAGGGTGATCGAAACCAGGGGCTTATCCTTCTGGATAACTGGGGATGACACAACACCACCTAAGGTCTGTCCATGACAGGATCTCAAGCTTCTGGTGTTCCCAGAATGGGTAAGACAAGACTTCAAAAGGTGACCTGCCTGGCCACAATAAAGGCACAATCTCTCCCTCCTCCTAAAGGCTCTTTCATCCACAGAGAGACGTGTGAAGCCCAAGTGCATGGGTTCATCTTCACTGACTGACTTGGTACCAGGAGGCATGGGAGGTGAGGGAGGCATGGGTGGGACTACAAAGCTTGGTGGCAAACGTACAGGAGGCTTCCGCAAGCGCTCCTTAAAAGAAAGTCTTTCTCTGAGTCTGGAGTCAATGAGGATGGCAAACGAGATCAAGCTCTCCAGCTCAGTGGGTATATCTCGGGCTGCTATCTCATGCTTGATGGAATCTGAGAGACCGTGAGAAAAAGCAGCCACAAGGGCCTCATTGTTCCAAGCAACCTCTGCTGCCAGAGTACGAAACTCAATGGCTTAGTCGGCAACAGTTCTCATACTCTGATTGACATGAGGCACTTGGCAGCAGAAGTGGAGCATGCGGGAACGTCAAATACCCTTTTTAAAGGAGGCCACAAACTCAGGGTAACTCAAGACAACAGTTTTTTGCATCCCCCATAGAGGGTTAGCCCAGGCCAAGGCTCTCTTAGAAAGCAAAGATATCACAAACCCTGCTTTGCTTCTGTCTGTAAGAAACACCTGGGGCAGCATCTCAAAGTATATCTCAACTTGGTTGAAAAACCCTCTGCAATGAACTGGATCACCCCCAAATCGATGGGGAAGCAGGGCGGAACCAGACATACCTCTCATAGAGATAATACTCAAGGTGGGTGCCTGCACAGAGACTGGCGCACCAGCAGGTTGTACCGGAGCAGCCCCAGTGGGGGATTCCACGTGAGTTGTGCAACTCAGGAGCGTTTGTAACGCCATGGAAAACTGATCCATGCGGTGATCTTGCTCATCCAATCTGGAAAAAATATTACCAACAAGTGGATTGACTGTATCTTCTGAATTCATGGCCTTTGCCTACTGTCAGAAACCATGAACCAGACCGAGAGAGAAATACAGTAAAATCACACTTGTTTAATAATAATAATAATAATAATAATAATAATAAAAAGGTAAATCGAGTAAGCCTAGTCAAAGCATAGCCAGAGACCAGTAACCGGATCGGTAGTCAGCCAAGCCAGAGTTCAGTAAGCAGATCGGGTAATCAGCCAGGCCAAATATCAGGGATCCAAGTAGGGGAACAGCAAGCAGGATAAGGAGCCAGAAGGGATGTCAGCAAAGCCAGTCTTTAAACAGGAACGCAGGAGATGGTTTCTTGTGATGTGACCAAGGCGAAGGCAGGAATGAAGTGAGCTGGACGTCTTTAAGTAGGCGGGACTGACGAGCAGATCCACAACAGCTGGTTAACTGTGGAGAGAGAAGAGAGCTGGTAATTAGCTGACAGCTGAGCGGCCAGCTCAGAGAAGGAAGGGCTGAGCCAGCCCTGAATGAAACACTCTGAAACAATCCGTTCCCGAGTGTCTCCGAGTGCTCTCCCACCTCTGGTTACATGCAGTACTGCATACACTAGCAGGGCCACTGGAACGGATTATCTGAGTTTCCATCATTTCCTATGGGGAAAAACGCTTTGATATACGAGTGCTTTGGATTACAAGCATTCTTCTGGAACGAATTATGCTCGTAATCCAAGGTACCACTGTAGTTGGAAAATGAAGTCGAGTTTTAACCAGGGGCAATAGGGTTAAAAAGCAGCTACAAGATACTTGGACAAGATTAGATGGCACCAATATAGTCCAGAACAGGAATCGCACAGTTCAGAAACAAGATGCCCAAAGAGATAAATAGGCAGAGGCTGGGAGGTTGAGTCAGTACAAATTATTGCAAAATCAGATTAAGGCTCCGTTCACACTTGTATGGTTTGTTATGCACCTTTGGACACAAAGTCGCATGACAAGTTGCAGTCCATTGATTTCAATGGAACCCATTAAAATCTATGCAACTTAAAGTTGCAGCAACTTTAAAAAGATGCCTGCTTTACTTTGATGTGACTTTTGTTGCAACTTAGTGCCAGAGAGTGTAAAGTCAGATCAAAGTGGAAATTAAGTGTGAACGAAGTCTAAAGCGAACCCTCTTTCTCACCTCCCTCTTTCCCATCCTGCAAGATGTTTTCTGTGTTTACCTGGTGAAGCAAGTTATCCTCACCTAAGTCCCCCATCCAGGTTCCTTGCTGCCCAGTATCCAGATGCAGGGAGCCACTAATCCAGCACTGCAGATGCTCCCCCAACCACCAGTCTCCCACTGCCCCCTCCTCTTCTCGTTCCTCACAGGACCCCACAGCTGGACAGTGGGAAATGTCCATATAACACAGGCAGTAAACCGAAGAGAAGGTTCAGACCAGAGAATCATGTGCTCTCACTTTGTGGTGCTTTCTCATATGTGTGATGCAACAGGCATTGTATTACATTTTTTAATGTGTTTAATAAATGTTATTAGAATGTATTGTTTTAGTTTTTTAAATGTAACTTTATTACTATCACAACTCCCACGTGATAGCATTGGGCAGGTGACAGGTACTCTTTATAGAGACATTAGATGTCTAATAGACCTGAGTGTCTCCCCTGCCCCCAAGAACATGTAACCAAGCAAAGGTCTGCTTGGTTAGATGCTCCTCTCACTGTACTAGCCAACGACTGGAAGCTCTGAAACTGGAAGTGATGACATTATTGTTGCTTCCGGTTTCTTTCAATGCAGAGGAAAGTGAGGGATAGATGTCCCTTGGTTTCCTCCCACTCACATCCAGAAGCAGCAGGATTCGTTCCCAGGGTCCAAAGAGCTGTACCAGTTAAGATACAATGAGCAAGTAGAATACATCTATGTAGTACCTACAGTATATAGTCCCGGTATGTTTTTAGCTCACTTTAAATTTGAATATAAACTTGGTGGTTGTAGAATTGTGTTGTGAGGATATTATTAATTTGCACTGATTGGGAAACTGTTAGGATTGAGGGAAAGATGGATTAAACAAGATATTGGATAGTTCTCTACAATGTATTTTTTAATTCTAAAAGTAACTTGAAACTGAGGCTGAGGTTGATCTTCCAGCCAGAGAATGCCAGAGAAGAACCAGTTGTGACTTTGTTTTGATAGTCTCCAAAATATTTAGGGCTTTCAAAGCATAATCTAACTATAATTGGATGGTAAGAATCCAAGTTTACTTTATTTAAATTCTGACTATAACACTCTAAAAAAAAATATTTAGTAAAATCTTAGTTAGTAAATTAGTATTAGTAAAAAAAAATAGCAGTATGACAAAGATACTGTATTGCTGAATCAGACTTTTTCAGTCCAAGTTGATTCTGTGTATGTATTCATTTTTTGGGGGGTTACACAATATTTACAACGTCAGAAAAAAATGTGCAATAAGGAAATGTCCATTATCATCTTCTCTGAAAAAAAGAGAGATTTCTAACCCATCGTATTGCTTTATCTAGGGGAATGGTCTTGCTGTACTACTTGAGGATATCCCATAGCCATTAAATTACTGCCCAGGGGGGGCGCATGCGCGGCGCGATGCGGGACGGACGCGAGTAGCCTGAGCTCCGTCTGACCCGGACAACACAGGCCGATAATCCGGAGCCAGAGTGCTCGTTCCACAGCGGAAACATCACCCGTACCTGGGTAACATACCCGTGCATGCCCGCAAGAAGATCAGGGCAAATTCGCTGCCCACAACGCAACCTTACTCACTTTCTCCTGGACGCTGCAGGCAGACAGAACAGGAAGATGTCCCAAGATGGCGACGGCACCAGCTTACATGCGGCCTCAGGGAAACAAATGCAATCCAATCCATCCAATCCCTCTCTCAGCAATGGGAACTGTGAGTACACTTCTCCTCTATCTAAAGCTGATCTAGATGCTAGTCTCACCTCCATTTTTGATAAACTAGTTGACAAGATTGAGAGTGAAGTTCATAAATCTACCACTGCATTATCTCAAGAGATTGCCAGCATAGGTAGTCGCACTGACATTCTTGAAACCAAGCATGATGAACTCTCTCTTGCTCACAACGATTTAAGAAAGGATTATGAGACACTAGCTGACAGCTTTGCTTTCATGCAGGCGCAAGTCGAGGACTTAGATAACAGAAACAGACGCCATAACATCAGACTGCGTGGTGTTCCAGAAACAGTTACAGATCTTATACCCACTGTTTCCAAGATTTTTCACAATCTTTTACCTGATAAACCAATATCAGCCTTTACATGTAACAGAATTCACAGAGCCTTACGCCCCAAACCTCCACCTGATAAACCACCTAGAGATATCATCATGTGCATGAAAGATTTTCTGGTGAAAGAAGACATCATGCGTGCATCAAGAAACTCCCCAAATATTGCACTAGATGGCAAAAAGCTGCAAGTCTACCCTGATATCTCACCTGCCACCTTAGACAGAAGACGTAGGATGAAGGAGGTTACCAATATTCTACAAGCAGCAAGAATTAAATACAGATGGGGATTTCCATTCAAACTCACTATCCCGTAAAATGGCTCAACATACACAGTATACAACATCATTGAAGGGAAAGAACTATTGGTGAAACTGGGTTTGCTTGAACCTGAACCCCCAAATAAATTTCCATCTACCCCAAGACCCTCTCCTGTCTGGTCTACTCCATCCTCAAGACGCAATACTATGGAGCAAAGAAGATGGCGCCAACCATTTCAAGATCAAGTAATCTAATATCTTCCAGCACCTCCTCAACCTTTATACTTAAAAATCTGACTAAAGTTCTCCATCACCTTTACCGTACTTCCACGGAATTTAAATCAGCATCATATCAACAGTTCTCCCACAGCATGGTAAGTGACTTCTGCTAGTACAGCACCTTCATCTTGTTTTCCTCATTGGTCTGAACTATCACCATGACTTTTCCTCCTCCTGACCCTCCAGAAGATGAAGACATGGAGATGAGAAGAGAGATGAAAAGAAGATGAAGAGCGGAAAAAATTTAAATTTTTTTTTTTCTCTTCTTACCCCCCCTTCCCCCCCTCTCTTTCCCCTCCCCTCCATTTCCCTCCCCCCTTCCCATTTAACCTCCTCCCTCCTCACTTCCTATACCCTAACAATCATACTGTTGTATTAGTTGTTTGTCTCTACTAACAGTATATACACAAGTTTCAGATATACTACTTTTGAAAACAAGGACACTTCCTCCATTTAAACGGAGACAGATGTGGTTGCTACTTCATATAACATTTTTATCCTAACATTTGTTCATGGGCCGGGTTTAACCTTTTCTTTTTAGGCCCCCCTGGTATATGTTGCGCTCATTTTAATAATAATTTGTTTCAGTTGCCTGTTATGTCCGCCGTCGCTGGATTGTTCCCCCACCTGCCCATGTGGTTGACCGCGCTATCCCTTTTTTGGTGGATTCTGTGTTCTACTGCATTTGCAGGATTTGGACATATTTGTCCTTTGAAGCTATGTTTATATTATTGTGACAAGAATTTCCTTGTCCTTGGTTTATACTATGTTTTTTTTCACATGAAAGTTCAGCCTTTATGGCCAATGCAAAAAACTTACTGTATTTTGGAAGTTCATTTAAAACATTTCAAATAGCCCATTTCAAACATTGTCAATATTTTCAAGGTTTCCACATTCTGATGGTATGGTATGATGTACTATTTATGACACCACTTCATCCCTCATGGTATATCCTCCACACTCCCTTTAAAACCAGAGAGATCTTTTCCTTTGTACTCACATTCGTGCTCTTCATATACACCCCTATATTTTTTATTAAGATTGAGATTTCTACTCAAACATACACCAACAAAATGTGATCAATGGTTTTGAAAATCCTTTCCCATAATACTCAGGGTTTTAACTCTCCACATAAAAGGAAAAAAGCATTTCAACATTACAAAAGATTAGGGGCTGATGTTATACTCTTGCAAGAAACACATTTTGCTGAATCCAATCACCCAAATTATTTTGACAAAACATATACCGGTAATCAATTTTATTACACTACTTTTCAGAATAAAACACGTGGAGTTGCTATTTTTATTCGCAACACTATAGTCCTAGACATACAAAACTTATACAAAGATCCAGACAGTAGATACATTATCATAAAGGGACTATTAAATAACAAAGCTATTACAATAGCCTCAATCTATGCCCCCAATGAGTCACAATCCACTTTTTTTTCCAACTTTTTTGAAACACTAAACAGATATAGCTCCCCCCACATTATTTCGGGTGGTGACTTTAATCATACATCACACCCTTCTTTGGACAGAAGTAAAGTATCCCCTTCTTCCAAAGCTTTCTCCAAATCCCTAAATAGATCCATAAACAAATTTCAACTTATTGACTCATGGAGGGCTCATAATATTGGTATCAGATCATATACACATTACTCACATCCACATGACGTATACACTAGACTTGACTACATATTCTGCACCCCAATACTCCTTGCCAACTCATCCAAGGCAAATATTCATCCTTGCCCTTGGTCAGATCATGATATCACCTCATTTGAAACCTCCCACATAGGTCTTTCACCCTCCCCTTACAATTGGAGATTAAACGGCTCAATATTAACAGATCCATCTACAACACAATCGATCATGACACATATTGATAACTATTTCACAGAAAATGTAAACGATGAAACCCCCTCTACCACGCTTTGGGTCGCCCATAAAGCGGTATTACGTGGTCAATTAATTAGCCTTACTGCAAACAAAAATAAAGAAAGACTTATTAACATCAAAAGTTTAACAAGAGATCTAAATATCTTATATAATAAAATTCAGCACAACCCATCACAAGATCTCACTAAACAGATTCAAGAAAAACGTAAAGCCTTAGACCTTATTTTGTCAGCTAACACAGAAAAATCTCTTAGATTTTCAAGAGCCAAATTCCTATTACATAGTAATTCTCCATCAACTATGTTTGTTAAAAAACTAAACCAGGATCACAAACCCCCACACACTTATAAACTTAGAGATCACTCTGGTAATATGATTACTCACCCTCATGGAGTTCTTGAAATATTTTCTACTTTTTATAAAGATTTGCTCTCCAGCCCACAACTGCCTCTGGATGTTAAATCCAAATCTTGGCTAGATGATATCCCTCTACCTCATCTTAACCCACAACAAATAGAACACCTTAATGCTCCTTGCACAGATTCTGAAATATTAAAAATAATTAAATCACTCAAGACATCTACGGCACCAGGCCCAGATGGTTTCTCCTCCTCATACTATAAAAAATTTGCCCCACTTTTAATCCCACATTTTAAAAATCTCTACAATCATGTACTTAATGGTGGTCACTTCCCTGACGAAATGCTTCTTGCCAACCTCTCACTTATCCCCAAACCATTCAAAGACCACTCTCTTCCCCAAAACTACCGCCCTATTTCGGTTCTCAATAATGATTTAAAGATATTCGGTAGAATTCTATCAAATAGACTTGCTTTAGTGATCCCAAATTTAATACACATTGACCAAACTGGGTTTATCCCGAATCGCCAGATTGTAGATAATATCAGACTAGTAACGAACATAATACAAGATGCAAATCTATACTCCAAACAATTATGCCTCCTCAGTTTAGATATCCACAAGGCTTTTGACAGTGTCAGCTGGCCCTATCTTAACTACTTATTACCTAAGTATGGTATCTCAGATAAATTTCTACAAGGTTTCAATGCATTATACCATGCCCCCCACACTAGAATCAAAATTCCTGGTCATAACTCAGAATTTTTCCCACTTAGTAAAGGAACTAGACAAGGCTGCCCCCTTTCACCTCTATTATTTGCCCTTGCGATTGAACCATTAGCCCAAAAAATCAGAAACAATATTGATATAAAAGGATACACTAAGGATATTAATGAATTCAAAATTAGCTTATATGCTGATGACGCTCTTATATTCCTCACAGAACCCCATACATCAATCCCTTCTCTCCTTAAAGTACTCAACTCCTTTCACTCCCTTTCAGGTCTTAAAATCAATACCACTAAATGCACAGCCATGCCAATCAACTATAACCAAAATGTTCAAAATCTATTGTCTAACAATTTCCCATTCATATGGAATACCAAATCTTTTAGATATCTTGGTATTAATATAACCCCTACACATAACCTACTATATAAATCTAACTACATCCCACTATTCTCTCAAATCACATCCCTCCTAACGGCCTGGTCCTCTTTCCACATATCCCTTCTTGGAAGGATATGTGCCGTTAAAATGACAATCCTCCCTAAACTTCTATATTACTTTCGAGCACTCCCCATTAATGTCCCAAAATCTAAATTATTATATATTCAAAGAATTATAAACAAGTTTGTCTGGTCTGGTAAAAAACCTAGATGCAGTTACGCCCTTATGCACAGACCTCAAACATCAGGAGGCTTTGGCCTCCCTAATATCTGGCTATACTTTTTAGCAGCCAGACTAACCCAACTTTCACAATGGTTCACTCCCTCCCAGATAACCCCTTGGAAAAAATTTGAATCCACATCTATTCTCCCACTTCACTTACAAGGAATACTATGGTCTAACATCACATCTTACAAAAGACTTCTTAAATACAACATTATAGTTGCTCAATCTTTCCAACTATGGAATAAATACAAAGATACCTTCAAACTCTCTTCTAAAATTCCACCCTTAGCCTCCTTTCTGGGAGATCCCAGATTTCCCACAGCATATAACAATAGATCCTCCTTTTCCCTATGGATTAACAAGAATTTAACTACTCTCAAGTCCCTTCAATCAAAATGGGAGTTTCCCCCTTTTTTATTCCTACAATCCACCCATGGTCTTCCAACATCTGAACTTCATAACTACCATCTTATTAAATCCTTTTATAATACATTTTTTGCTCTCACAACATCCAGTATCAACACCACATTTGAACATATTTGTATCTCCTTGTCAGATGATAGAGGCCTTATTTCAAGAATCTATCATTACCTAAATAACTTTGAAGCACCAGACAAATCAACACAGATGCTAAAATGGGAATCAGACATGGCGACTACATTCAGTATTGAGGAGTGGTCCTCCATGTCTGAAAATCTCTGTAAATGTAATAAAGCCATCTCTTTCAGAGAAACCCCTCTTAAATTATTCACTAGATGGTACCTAACCCCTTCCAAACTTCATACATATTACCTTCTGTCTCCCCAAATTGTTTTAGGGGATGCCCAGAACCAGGTACCCTTTTACATACTTTCTGGGAATGCAAACATATCAAACAAATCCTGGCTCAAAGCTACAGATTTTTTGGAATCCTCTTCCCAACAAAAAATTACACTCACCCCCCAAGCTTGTCTTTTATATACAAAAATACCAAATATTCCCACTCCATGCATGAGATTATTCCACTCATTGTGCAGCTCCATCCATTGGATGATTGCATATAATTGGAAGACAAACAATTTACAATGGCAACAAGTCACCACAAGAATGGAATCAATTAAGATCTCGGAATGGATCTACCACACCCTCAATGATTCAACAAATATTCATAAAAAGAAGTGGTCTTACTGGAATGTAACTTAACAGACCTTATTGCAATAATACATATGAAAATGTACTACTGTATGAATATTACCTTTCATTTGTTTTTGATTCACCATCATACCTCCTCCCCACATGTCAATGTTTATTAATGTTTATTCATATATTCTGTAACATGAATATCCTTTATTTTTTTGTAATTTAATCTTCCAAATAAAACTTTTGTAAACAAAAAAATAAATTACTGCCCAGAACAGATAGAAAATGAAACTGGTATTTAATGTGTAAGCACATTTGGGCTATATGCATTTAGCCATTTGATGAACTGCTCCTCACTTCCTTCAGTCTATGTTTTTGGAAGTAAGGTGAGAAACATAAGAGCTTTGAAACAAAAGCCTGATTCACACTGATGCATTTTTAGTGCTTTTTGCATTTTGCAGATTTGCACTACAGTCCATTTAACATGGTTTCCTATGGAACATATTGTGTACTGCAAAATGCAAATGCACTAAGAATGCATAGTTGTGAATCAGGCCTTCCATCAAAGACCTCATTTAGATTCTCTGTGTTTTACCATCATTTTATGCAAAGTGTTTGCTTTCAGAATAAACAAACATTGTTCTCTGCTATTTCAGCTTTTGTTTGTGAACATGTTTGAAAATTTTGCACTGGAAATATTATATTTCTTTCTGAACATTAAAGCATAGCACTTCCGATTTTCCTTTTTTAGCATGCAAAATAAGCTCATCAGGGATGATTTGGCCCAAAAAATGCACACAATGTAATATATCTGAATATAAATTGCAACAACTGAGCATGCAGAGATTGTCTGGTTTCAGATGTCCCAGAAGAATGCCGCCCATTCACAAAGCGCAATGCACTTCAAGCATGCACAGTAGGAAACCAGCTGTGAAGCTTTAAGGCTTCACAGCTGGTTTCCATTAGTCAAGGTAGCAGTACCGGCACTTGATAGCTGATAAAAGAATCGGCTCGGGTGAGGACACCACTGGATGCCTGGACAGGTGAGTGACCTAATATTAAAAGTCAGCAGCTACAGTATTTGTAGCTGCTTATTTTGAATTTTTTGTGGGGGAGCCTGGAACTCCACTTTAATTATCTGCATTTAAAAAACAATTAGATCATTTTGATTTTTTTTTTATATACCAATGTGAAAGTTTTTTTTTTTTGTTTTTTTTTAATAAGCTGTGACAATCAGTTCATGGATAGCACAGAAGACTTATGTCTAGCAAAGTCTGCAGCTTACTCTGTTTTATGCATTAAGAGCATCAACTACAGATCTTCAGGGCTCAAGAAGTCAATGTTAATAGATTCACAATCAAATGCGCTAGGACTTGTGTGAATGCATTGATAAAGACTAGCACCTCCTAATGGCACCAAAATGAACTGGCTGTAAGAATTAATTTTCACTCAGTCCAGCCGACTTTTCTATCAGTCCAGTGCTATCATACACACATCAAACATATGTTATTATGCAGACAGAGAGTTTCTGTTGATGTTTTTATTTATCATTTTTAATTTTTAAACTGTGGGATTTTCACTATCTGCATTGTTCAGTATTGTCTCGTATGACCTAAAAATGCAGAACCTAGATGTTTGTGGGTGTCTAGCCAAAGTAGTAAAACAGGTCTTGATCTCATGCTGTGAGATATTTCCTTTCACAACATCAGTAGGTCAATTAAAGAGAAGATCTTCATAATTACATGCATACCCTACTGTCTAAAGCTGAACTTCCAGTAAAATAAATATTTGGTATATATCATAGCTCTCATATATGTAATGCCAATGTGTTAGCAAACCTGATGAGTGGTGAGATCTACACAGCCCTGCTTGACAACACAATTAGGTTGCTAAACTAACATTTCTCTACAGCAGTTAACCAGTAGACATGTGCATTCGTTTTCGTCCAAATTTCAGGTATTTTCGTTATCATTTTAACAAACGATAACGAAAGTGCAGAAGCCAAAAAACGAAAGATCCAACATAAACAAATGCTTTATTTTCGTTTTCATTGCTACAACAGTTCGATATAGATAGGAGATTCGACATGATGATGACAATAACAATCTGTGTCCATCAAACCTGTGGTCGAATGTGCCTAACCTTAACTCTATTAGTCCAAGACTATTCGACATAGAGAGAAAAGATTCGACGTAGGGGAGAAAAGATAGATAAAAATAATGATGATGATGAATGTTATTGGCTGATTGTAACCAAAGAGGAGGAGCAGTAAAATAGCTAGAACTAAGTACACACGTACTTAGGCTTATGGTGTCTGTTAAAAGTTCTATGAAGATTCGACGGAGCAGGTAAACTATACGGCGTTGTACAGTTTAGCTCCTCCGTCGAATCTTCTTTGAACATTCGACAGACACCATAAGCCTTCAATGACAGATTTGACCTTAATTTGGATTTTCGGACGAATGCAATTTTTAACAAAAAACGAAATAAATAAAAACTAATTTCGGGAGTAAATAAATAAATGTATTTTTCGGACGAAAACGAAATTCCGAAACGAAATATTTCAGTGTGCACATGTCTATTATCCAATACAGCGTGGTCACCTCCCTGCCTCCAACCTATGAATAGAAAATGAAGGAGCAGCAGCAAACTGATAGGGCCATCTCTTTTATCTTTAATTTCGTCAGCATGTTCCTTCTTATCAAATATGCATGCAGCAGAACCTGCCTAAGCTGATGATGACACGTGATCCCTGTGTCGAAGACGTGTAGGGGAGGGGCCAGGACGGAGAGACTGACACGGACTTTACACCAGCGCTGTCCCAGCACAGCATACCGCACCAAACATCCAGTGATTTTGCATAGAAAGCTGTTATAGTATGGTGCACTGACGCACCAGTGCCATGTGAGTACCCCGGTGTGGGGAGCGTTTTCTTTTAATAAAAGTATTTTGACTATATTACACTATATAGTTTCCTTTTCATTTATATGTATGGAGCCACATTGTTTCCAGCTGGAGGAGTGCAGCAGACACTGAGACTGAGCCCATGGGTGGCTCCAAAGCGTATTTGGACTCAGGGTAGAAGCTGAGTCACACGCTCTGAGGTGAGCACATTAGCTTAAGGGGGTCATGAAGGAGCACAGGAGCATGTTTTGCAGCACTCAGGATATCTTCGGCATGATGTTGGATTGTTGTCACAGCTAAACACCACCTGCACACATTGTTTTATTATCACTGCTGGACATTATTTGCACGCACTATTTAGAGTGCCAAAGAGAACTTTTTTTCATTATTTGTTTTTTCATTTAAAATAGCAGGATACTTTATATTGAGCACTAAGCACTTTTTATGTTGATTAAGACACTATGTATGGTGTAACAAGCACTATTAAGCACTAATTTATGGTGTAACAAGCACTTGTTTTTTCACATCTTGTTTATTTATTCAACATTCATATTATTTGTATTTAATATTATCGCACTAGTAAGCACAGAGTTGGTTATTAATTTTGTTTTTGGGGTCACCCAAGCGCAGCGGATATTTCTAACATGTTCTTCCATTCTATCCTTTAACGCTCTTACAGTTCTGCCTACATAAATCAAATTGCATGGGCATTTAATTGCATAGACCACTCCTATCGTATCACATGAGATAAAATCCCCAATGGTATGCAAATGTTTTTCTTGTTTTTTTTTTGTTTTTTTTAATAATCAAAATTTTCCTTTATTTTCTATTATAAATTCCACAGTTCACAATTATAAATCCTTATACATCATTATACAGACCCTGTGATTGTTATTAATTATCCATAGTTGTGTATATTAGCCTTCATGGCCTAATTCTCCACTTCTAAGTGACAGAGATAAAGAAGAGAAAAAAAAATATTAATTAAAATAGATTAATTAAACCAGAATAGGACCCTTCTCCTACCTCCATGTGTTACCAAACCCCCTATAATGTAAGAGGCCACTAACGGCCATAATAAAGTATAACATCTATCTTAAGACAGAAAAAAAAAAAAAGGTGTTGTACCCTAATTATGAATAACCAAACTTCGCAACCCACTACTCCCAACTTTTAAGTGCCAAACTCTCTATGAATCAGCTTACCGCCTCCCTCTCCCCTTTCACCAGGGCAGGTATCTAATTATAGGGGTAAAGGGGGAGGGGAGGAGGGAGGAAAAAAAAAAACATCGGCTTATGTCTGTTCCTTATAGCTAAAACCATATTTGGTTATTCTAAGGTCTTTATAGGGCCATAGCCCCCTTCACCTTCTCGTTTCATGTTTTCCTCTTAATCTATCCCATGTACACACTGTATCCAGCCTGCCCATATTTCCTCAAATTCCCCTTTTTTATCCTTTACTACATGAATCCACCTTTCAGCTTCCATTATCCGGTTGACCTCCCTTTTCCAATCTTCTAATGTCGGGCAAGCGGTCTGTTTCCAGAATCTGGGAATTAATATTTTGGCTGCATTTAATAGATGTGGTGTAATGCTCTTCCTATAGACATTAATTGGGCTTGGGTTGTTCCATGAAATAGGAAGTCAAGAGGTGCACGCTCTATAGGTCTAGGGGCTAACCTCTCGATCCATGGTGCAACTGCTTCCCAAAATTCTTTGATCCTGGGGCATTCCCACCACAAATGAAGAAATGTACCCCTTTGCTCACACCCTCTCCAGCACCGGGCATCTGCTGTTGGGTATATCTTATTTAGTCTTACTGGTGTCCTATACCACCTTGTCAGGAATTTATAGGCCATTTCCTGGGCGTACGAGCTTATGGACGTTGAATAAGTTGATTCGATCATTTTTTTAATTTGTTCATCTGACAGTACTTTATTTAGTTCCCTTTCCCATTCCCTAATAAAGTATGGGATTATTTTCTTTTGGGTACCAAGTATCAGGCTATACATCTGGGACAACAAATGTCTATTTCCCCCCAGGCGTACACACCGGCTCTCAAACCTAGTTGTTGAATTTAATGGTCTTAGAGAGGGTTTCATCATTTTAAAAAAAACTTGTCATTTGGTTGTATCTCCATCCTGATATGGATAATTTCCCTAGTGCTGTAACCAGCTCTGGGTAAGTTGCTAGTGTCCCCCGTGAGGCAAACTTGCCACAAGTGACATCTCCATCCCTCCCCCATGCCCCCAGGAATCCCCCTCCCTCCCCCGGTGGGAACCATGGGAATCCCTCCAGTGGAGCTAAAGGGGACACCCGGGGGGAGTACTCTCCTGTTCTATTCAAGTTGTCCCATGTTGTCAAAGAATTCCAAGTCAAGGGGACGTCCATTTCGAAAGTCCTCTTACTGCACTTGGAATCCAGGGGGATCCTGCCAAATTCCTCCCCGCTATAGCTTTCTCTAGTGGGACCCACATTTTACTAGGGGAGTCATGACACCAATTCAGGATACGAACCAGCGACATTGCCTTATAGTAAAAATAATAATAAAGTGTGGCGCTAACAGATAACAGAACACGTGTTATTAATCAGATAAGAGTGGTCTCTGTAGAGGGGTGTCAAATTCTGAGGTATATGTCTTATTATATTAGTGATGATTTCTTTGCAGAACATCAAAAAGGCAAGTAATAAAATAAAATGTGAAAAAATATCCAACAGTGATAAATATTTCAGTGTACACAAACACATACAGATAATGAATACTGTATTTTGACAGTGAGTACTGTGTTAGGACCTATATATCCATTAAGTGTGAATATTAAACATAGGGTAACGTATCCCAAAACAAAAGGCAATAATAAAGGTGAACAGAGTATCACAATGTGTTGTGTATAGCTCAACAAAAATAGTGTTCATCAAAACAAAACTAAAAAGTAAAAAGTCCATAAAAAGTGAGTATGTGTGAATGTTGAAAGTCCATCAGTGAGTGGATGGAGTGCTCATATTTAACCCCACAACAGTCTGAAAACAGGCAGTCTTCCTGTGGAATGTATCGGAGCTGTCTGAAGGGACCCTTACGTCTGGAAGGATTCTTCACTCATTCAGACGGTCTCAACACAGAGGAAAAAAGACATAGGAATGCCCTTACCAGACAAGGTGGACTCACAGGCCCTTGGCGGTGAGTCAATCGAGCTTGTACCGTCAAACAGTATAGTGCGATGATCCGTGTGGTGATCTTATGCGAAGTCTCATCAGATGTCATCAGATGGTGTGCCAAATCGGAATCGGGAGCCTCCAGGGTTCTGCTTCGGTCATCGGGCGATCGTTTCCTCAGCGGCTCATCACATGGACAAGTAAACAGAGGAAAAAAACTTCCACATAGTGTAAAACCTTTTTTTTTTTAGAAAAACGTTGTAGCGTTTTTTTTTGTCAGAAAAGATTTTATTGAATTTTTTGGTTGAACAAAAAGAGTACAACATGCATTTCAATGACAAGGTTACAGATGAGTAATATGCAATTACAATGTAACAGTATAGGTTTTCCGCCTTCTGAAGAGGTAATGATCCCCTTAAGTCAGGCGGAGCAACCTAAAAATGCATTTGAATATTGAAACTTGCAGTAAACCTGTGGCATTTGCAATGTAGGCGAGATGACCAGTGGCTATTAGATAGCCTATGGAAAGTGGAAAGAGGCCTAATTGTAATTTCAACTGATATACAATATATTCATCATTTTCTGCTGCGATAAACAGCAAGTAATGTATAGACTGGGATATACCTATGGGAAGTGTATGGTACACACCACCAGGTTATACTCCCGGCATCATTCACCCCCATAGGGAACTTCGCTGTGAATGAACCGGGAGGTTCGAGAAGTAAGTAGGTAAAGCTAAAATCGGTGGTGTGGTTGAGTGTTGGGTAAGGTCCCGGTAGGAATTCTGAAGGATGAGAATGTAATGTGATCTGGAGTGTACATAACAGTACAGGTATGTACCTTTACCTTTGAGGTAAAGAAGAAAAAAGATATTTTATTATTAGTATAAAGCTTATCTAGATGGAGAACAGTGTGGGGATAGCACTGCTCATAGGAGCTCGAGTGAGAAAGGGGGGTGAGGAGTGGCGGCGGTGTAATGTATGTGACATAAATGTAAGGAAACCGATGAACTTCAGGAAGATCCTGGAAGAGTTTGAGGTGATGATGTCCATGTTTGGGTTTGTCTATAGTGTAGCCAACTTGCCCAGGTGACATAAAATTTGGTAGGGTGGTCTATGGATTGAGATATGAGATTTTCCATGTCAGCTATTCGGTCTACCCTACGGATCCAATCTTGGACTGTAGGGGGTGTAGTGGTCCTCCAAAGGGCAGGGATGCATAGGTTGGCTGCGTTGATGAGATGTAAAGTGAGGGATTTTTTGTATGAGCGCAGGGAGGCAGGAGTATGGTGGAGCAAATAGAGTGCTGGGGAGGGGGTCATTTGGAACGTAGTGATTTGTGTAATTAGCTGATTTATTTCTTGCCAAAATGGTTGGATCATGCTGCATTCCCACCAAATGTGCAATAGAGTGCCTCTGGTCGCACCACATCTCCAGCAGGTTGGGGGAATGGTGGGGTGGAAGTGGTGAACCTTCTCAGGCGTTCTGTACCATCTAGAGAATAGTTTGTATCTATTTTCCTGTATGGAGACATTAATGGAACCTTTGTGCATAAGGGTGAAAATTTGATCCCATTCAGTGGGTGTGGGATCTATGGATAGCTCATTTTCCCACTGGAGTACCAGCTTGTCCTGTTTAATTTGTTGGCCTGAGAAAAGTAGGGAGTAAAGCGTGGAGATTAAGTGGCTCTGGGGTTCAGTGCTTAGACAGATGAGTTCAAACGGTGTGTGATCTCTATGCCAATGGGACATGTGTTGTGTGGCTTGTAGAAAATGTCTGAGTTGTAGGTATTTATAGAATGGTATCTCATGGTTGGGTAAGTTTGCAGATCCGTTCCTAAAAAATTGGTGTGCCCTAGCCTGCGTGGTATGTGCAGCAAGAGTCTTGTCCTTTAATGTCAGGCCAGGTGGGAAGCTTGGGTTGTTGTCGAGAGGTGTCATAGGGCCAGGAGAGGGTGATGTTTTGAGCAATTTGCAGGCCAGTTTGAAAATGGATAGTGTGGCACCAATGAGGGGGTGTGATGAGAAGTCGCGAGGGATGAGTCTGTGGGTAATCCAGGGAGAGTTGGCAATTGGGAGGCTGGTCAAGGAGTCTTCCAGCGCAATCCAGTCTTTAGAGGGGCGGTGGATGTGCCAATCAACCACTCTGGTCAAATGGCAGGCCCAATGATACTTTTGGATGTCCGGGAGGCCTAGGCCTCCAAGTTGTTTGGGAAGAGTTAGTCTGACCCAGCTAAGTCGCGGGGCTTTGGTTGCCCAGATGAAGTTCCTACAAATACGTTTGTAGGAAAGGAAAAAGGACGTCGGGAGTTTAATCGGAATAGCTTGTAGGAGGTAGAGTATTCTGGGCAGGATGTTCATTTTTAGTATAGCAATCCTGCCTAACCAAGAAAAGGAGCCTAGGGGCCACTTCCGAAGATCCGTTTGGATGGACAGGATCAATGGTAGAAAGTTTTTTGTATAGAGGTCAGATAGGTTTGTGGTAAGTTTAATACCGAGGTAGGAGATGTCTGAGTTTTCCCAACTAAACGGGAAGTTATGTTTGCATATGGCCACTGTAGCGATTGGTAGAGTGATATTAAGGGCCTTTGATTTTTCAAAGTTGATTTGAAGGTTGGATAGGTTTTTGAAGAGTGTAAAGTCAGCTAATAAGTTTGGTATAGTCGTAATGGGGTCTGTCAAGAAAAGTAAAATGTCATCAGCATAAGCTGCTAGTTTGTACTGGTTATGTAGAACGTCCACCCCTTTAATGGCAGGATTGTCTCTCAGTCTGCGGAGCATGGGTTCCATGGTTAATATGAATATTAGTGGCGATAAGGGGCAGCCCTGTCTGGTACCATTGGATACAGAGAAGGCGTCCGACAACTCCCCGTTGACCCTGATCCTGGCCCTCGGGGAGGAGTATAGAGCCAAGACCATCTGTAGCAAACGGGGTGGAAGGCCTACAGTTTTCAGAGTGGCCGCCATGTAGTCCCATGCGACTCTGTCGAACGCCTTCTCTGCATCCAACGAAAGAAAAAAGCCAGGCGTAGACGTTTTGCTGAGCCAGTGATGGATGTTCAGTGCTTTGGTGGTGTTGTCCCGGGCCTCACGGCCGGGGACAAAGCCCACTTGGTCTAGTGAGATCCAGTTAGGGATGAAGGGCAGAATGCGGTTGGCCAATGCTTTTGCATATAGTTTCAGGTCTACATTCAGAAGGGAAATGGAACGATAATTGGTTACCAGGGTGGGGTCTTTACCCGGTTTGGGAAGGAGTGTAATGTGGGCTTCGAGTAGGTCCTTGTTGGCTACAGAGTCGGTGGTAAGATTGTTAAGGGCTTTGGTTAGATGTGGGAGGAGTACATTCTCAAAGGATGTGTAGTAACAGACCGAAAGACCATCCGGCCCGGGGCTTTTTGCCCTTTTTCATCTGTTTCAGGGCCGTTTGCAATTCGGTCACAGAGAGAGGAAGGTCTAGAGATTGTGCATCCTCAGGAGATAAAGGGTTTGGGCCATATTGCGCTAAAAATTCTTTGATGGCTGATGGGCGATCCAAGGGAGTGTCAGTGGTGGAGGTGGATGGAGGAAGGTTGTACAGTTTGGAGAAGTATTGGGTAAATTGTGCTGCTATGTCTTCATTAGTCACCAAAGCTTCCCCAGCAGGACTGTTAATTTTGTGTATAGTATTTGAGGCCTTCCTTGCTTGAAGAGCTCTAGCCAGGAATTTCCCAGCCTTGTTGCCAAATTCATAGTAGAGCTTTTGTGTTAGTGCAAATTTGCGTTTCAGTGTAACGTTCAGTGTTTCTAACAGCTCTTCTCTTGCCTGTGTAAGTTCAATTAGCGTAGTAGATGCTAGGGAAGCCTTGTGAGTTTGTTCAAGCCTACGTATGCGTGTAGTAAGATCGTTGATGCGTGTAAACCTGAGTTTATTACGTTGAGCCGCTATGGACATTAGTTCCCCGTGAATGACGCATTTATGGGCCGCCCATGTTATCGCTGGAGTGACATCATTTGAGGTATTGGTTGAGAAAAAATCAGAAAAGCAAGTAGATAGTCTGAGGACATTGACCTCGTCAGTCAGTAAGGAGCTATCCAGTCGCCAAATACGTGTCCGTGAACGTAGTGCAGAGAATTGTAAAGTCATGGAGATAGGACTGTGGTCTGATAGGAAAGAAGGTTCAATGGTCGCCTTGGTAAGAAATGTCAGGTCTTTTTGGGAGAGGAAGAAGTGATCCAGTCTAGAGTACTTGTTATGTGGGGAGGAAAAGAAAGTGAAATCTTTTTCTTTAGGATGTAGAGTACGCCAGGTGTCATGGAGTAGGAGGTTGCTCAGTTGTTGTTTGATGGATCGTAGAGCTCTATATGTGAGTGAAGAAGTCCCATTGGAGGTGTCAACGGATGGGATGAGAGGAACATTAAAATCACCTCCGACTATGAGGGTTCCCGAGTAGAAGCTGGAAAGTAGTTGTAGTGTGTTACGAAAGAAGGTGACTTTGCCAGAATTGGGTGCATAAATATTGGCAATTATGAAGGGTTTCTGGTGTATGCTCCCTTTTATGAAAAGGAATCTGCTGAGCGGATCCCTTTGGACGTCTGTTACCTGCAGGGGACAATGTTTTGAGATGAGGATGGAAACCCCTTTCGATTTTGCTTTAGAGTTGGAGGCATGAAATATCGTGGGGAAGTGATCGTTGTGCAGTTTGGGGATGGAGTCCGTTCGAAAGTGCATTTCTTGTATCAGTGCAATTTGAGTTTTCGCTTGTTTAAGTGAATGAAGGAGTTGGGATCGTTTTTCAGGTGTGTTTAAACCTCTAATATTAATAGAGAGTAATTTGAGGGCATGTAGCTGAGAATGGTGCAGTCTGTCGTGCGTGGGGGTGGCTGAGGAAGCCGCCATTAGGAGGGAGTAGGGGAGAGGAAAGAGGATAAGAGGAAAGCGGTGTGGTCTGAGTGTGTGCACAAGCGAGGTGCGTATGTAATTGGGGGGTAACCGAAGAGGCGCAGAGTTAAACGTCCACTAGCCTCTAATGAGGGAGGTCGGTGTGGTACAGAGCGCGCCCGAGGCACAGTGTCCTGTAGGGAATACTGAACCCCGAAACGGGCCTGCGTGGGGGTTGACCTAAATCCAGACGATGGAGAAAGGGAGGTAATATAGGATTAAAGTACAGGTGGTAGGGTGTGGTCCGCCGCCACAGGATGAAAAGAAGCAATGGAGGAGGTATATAGCTTTCAACGAGTTTTTATGGGGGGGTGAGTAGAGCCTTAGTTAGTGCGTAGGGATGTGTATGGAGCTCAGGTAGCAGTACAAATATTAGGGCCGTCAGGTTAGCCCAATACTGTATGCTGGGTCATGGGGTTGTTCCCTGTCGCTGCCTGAGAGAGGAGGCACTCCTTATTCCGTGCCACCTTCCTCAGGTCTGCCATGAACATTGCCCCAAATAACGCTGGGTGTTAAGGCAGCGAACAGGAGCCAGGTCCTCAATACACATCGTCACATACAGCGATAATAGTGATAGTGTGAGGAGAATATGCATCCAATTATGGGTGTTTCCCGGGGAGTCCCCAATCTCCAGGACTACCCCGGGAAACCTATGGAGCAATGTGGACCATAAGAAGTAAACAGTAAATGAGTGTTAAACTGTAACATTATGGACAGTAAAGAACATAAAAATGCCTAGTCATGGTGGAAGACTACATAACCTAGAAAAAAAAAAAAAAAGTGTTAGAGTTATGTTACCGGAACAGTCCCGCAATGTGAGGAGAGTGGTACACTCAGTTTGCCGGTAACATCAGGTTCTGCACACAAAACGGTAGTTGGTAACAAAGTTCGAGTGCAGCGACCGGCCTTTGATGGATGAGTCAGAGGCAGTGCTGGTGAGAGATTGATGCGTTTGGAGGGGAAGGAGCGAGGCAGAAGCTGAGGTGAAGGGGTCTTAATGAAGAGCCGTGGTAATTGGAGGGACTGCACGGTGAGAACTCCTAGGAGCATCATGGTGAGGATAGGTAGGCAGTTCGTATAGGCGGAACTTCACATCAAAATCCAGGCGGGGTTTACACCCGCTGAGCATTATGGGGGATGTAGTTCCGTGTCATGTGGATCCGTTGTGTCCAGCCGCTGATTTGTGGAGCCAACTGCTGGAGTAGGGTGGGACAATTCACGGAGCAGATGCGCAAGCGTTGTCTGGGGGACAAGGCGCAGTCAGACATGCGTTGCCTAGGTAGTACATGAGAGGCCGGGCGGGAAGGACAGATGTGCCGCTGTTAGTGCTGAGTTCTTTTTAATGAAAGTCTCTAACAAAAAAATAAAAATAAAAATAATACAAGGTTCCATACATAGAACTGGTGTAAAAAAGGAAGTGTTAAACGACCGACAGAGGGTCCAACTGGGCAATTAGAGACAGGTGGTAGAGTTGCCACACCTCACCATTAGCGACCTCTGCGAGCTCTTCGTGACCGCGGTGAGACAGCGGGGTTAGCCTCTTGTGTCCCAGGGCGGTAGGTTGCGTGGTTCCTCAGGATGGAGGGCGAACGGTGCCTGCGGTGTCCAGCGCCTTGTGTTTCCATGGGTTCGTCCCTACGCCCGTCTCGGTGGAACGGCTTGGGACGAAAAGCTGCATACCAGAGAGGTACTGAGATCAATGGCAGGCCGAGTGTGGAGCAAAATTGTGGTAGATCTTCAGGGACCTTGAGAGCGGCCGTGCGGCCATTAGAGGAGGCTATAAGGCAGAAGGGAAACTTCCACTTGTATGCAATGTTTTTATCTCTGAGGGCGTCCAGCAAAGGCTTAAGATCGCGTCTGTGCTGTAGTGTAATACCCGAGAGATCTTGATAGATTTGTACAGGGTGGCCCTCGTGTAGAATCTGCTGTATACCCCTAGCTCGTTTAATTATGTCCTCTTTCAGTTTGTAATCAACAATGCAGCAAATGACATCCCGTGGGGCCTCGTTCTCCCTGCCTTTTGGTCGCAGAGCTCTATGAAGTCTCTCCATATAGATGTGGGTGTGAGGGGGACGCTGCAGGATATTGTTGAAAATGGCCACTACAGATTGTGGGACTTGCTCTCCTTCAATGGACTCTGGAAGACCTCTGATTCGCAAGTTGTGCCTTCTACCACGGTTGTCGAGGTCTTCCAGATGTCGTTGCATATCACGCATTTGTAGGGTATGCGAATCTATGCGGGTGGTGACAGTGATAAGAGACTCCTCTTATCGTTCTGTAGTACGTTCAACGGCATGTACCCTGTCTTTGAGCTCCCTCATATCCAGCCTAAGTTCTGAGATGGCCGCATACAGGGTCTCCTTAATGTCATACGCAACTGAGCGGAGATCCTGCAGATTAATTGGGGGTGAAGGTAGGAGCTCTATTCCCGCTTCCCCGCCGTGGGGATGGGGAGGTTGTTGAAGTAAGGCGCTGTGGTCAGATGGCGGTGCCATTTGCTGAGGAGAGTGAGAGGGCCGAGGCGGGAAGACGCCATGTTGTTTCTGCCGGCCCTGAACATCTCCGGTATGTTCTGGCCTTGTGAACCCGCTAAATCTCTGGGGGAGCGAGAGCGGGAGGCAGAGGAGTTTCGGGAAGCCGTTCCCATAGTTAAGGGGTGAAGTGGAGAGAAAATACCTCAGTATTCTTGAAGTTTACTCCTGTGGCGGACAGAGCTCCGGAATCAGACGTCTTTCTCCATGCCAGGTCAGGCCACGCCCCCCCGTTGTAGCGTTTTATTGGGGAATATTTTCAAAAAGTTACAAAAAAGGGCAGTAAAAACTCAGCTCAAAAATAGTAAAGCAATATAAAAATATAAAAGATGGTATAAAATAGCGCAGTAAGTGATGGTGAGGGTATAATCATAGAAACCCGACGCGTTTCGTCTTCAAAAGACTTCTACTGGGGCTCCGATACATTCCACAGGAAGACTGCCTGTTTTCAGACTGTTGTGGGGTTAAATATGAGCACTCCATCCACTCAATGATGGACTTTCAACATTCACACATACTCACTTTTTATGGACTTTTTACTTCTTAGTTTTGTTTTGATGAACACTATTTTTGTTGCGCTATATACACAACACATTGTGATACTCTGTTCACCTTTCTTATTGCTTTTTGTTTTGGGATACGTTACCCTATGTTTAATATTCACACTTAATGGATATATAGGTCCTAACACAGTACTCACTGTCAAAATACAGTATTCATTATCTGTATGTGTTTGTGTACACTGAAATATTTATCACTGTTGGATATTTTTTCACATTTTATTTTATTACTTGCCTTTTTGATGTTCTGCAAAGAAATCATCACTAATATAATAAGACATATACCTCAGAATTTAACACCCCTCTACAGAGACCACTGTTATCTGATTAATAACACGTGTTCTGTTATCTGTTAGCGCCACACTTTAATATTATTTTCACATTTACAACGGTCAGATTGTTGTGTTGGCTGCTTCACCTCATATCTTTTAGGAGTTGGCGGAATTTTTACACCTTTCATATCTATATTGCCTTATAGTATACTAATATATCGGGCAGGTATGCGAATGGTTTGTGTGGGGATTAAAACAGTTTTAAATTCTCTAACATTTCTCGGGACCCTTGCGCAACTGTAGCATCGACCGCAGTTGTGGAAACCCCTGACGTCCCAAAACATCAATGGCCTAGGCAGAGGCGGTTCAATGACATTGTGCACCAACCTATCCCTCAAGTTAGGGGCCCATTTATATATAATCTGCCGTCTATCTGGAATATTTTTTATATATATATTTTTTATATTTATGTTTTTGATATTATGCTTAAAGTGGAGGGCCACCCTAAAAAAAAAAAAATTGCACCAAAATTCTTGAATTTTTTTTTTTTTTTAACGTGAAAAAAAAATGTACTTACCTGAAACCCTTGTTGCTAGGCAGTGTGTGTTCCCAGGAAACCATGGGGCCATTCCCAGGGCGCTGTGCCGTTCGCGTGTGCGCAGTAGGAAACTGGCAGTGAATCCGCAAGGCTCCACTGCCTGTTTCCCTTACATAGGATGGTGGTGCCGGGACCCGAGAGCCGAGGGATGTGTCGGCCTCGGGCGGCCGACATCACGGGCACCCAGAACAAGTAAGTCTACTTATTTAAAGTCAGTAGCTACAGTGTTTGTAGCTGCTGACTTTTTAAAAAAATTATCCTGGCCGGAATCCCGCTTTAATATATACGATTATGTGTTATTTTAATTAGGAAATTATGGATTCATTGTTTTGATTGTTTGTTTATTTCTGGGATGAGGTAATATGCCTACTCCACAGTATCATCCTGAGATCATTAATACACCATTGCCGCATACATGGCAGTTTATGTGGGCTAAATTGTATACAATAGGGCTATGGTATGATGGAGTAGATAGGAGATCCTTGTAGCGAGTCGGAGGTCAGCAGAAGTATCTGGGCCATGAAGTTTCATGCAGCTATTAGATCATATTGAGCCTGGGAACACTTGAGTGTCCTCAGGCTACAAGAAAATGGCCGCTGCCTGATTATTTAACAGACACATCAACCGTCCAATCCCAATCCCCCTGAGGAAGATACGTCACATCCCTGTATCGACATGCATTGGGGAGGGGGCAGGACGGTACTGGAGGCAGCTGGTCTGCTCAAGAAAGAGAAGCATACTATCTCACATGATCCCAGTGTATATTTACTTTCTATAGAGTGGTGCACTGAAGCACCAAGTCCATGCGAGTACTGGACTGGGGCTTGTGTTTAATATAATTTTTATATACCAAAACGTTATCACACTATGCAGCCTTTTCTGTTATACCACATATATATGGAGACTACATTATTGGGCAGCCCAGGATGCTACAGCATTCACAGAACCCAGAGGTGGCACAGGCGTGTTTTGACTGAACTTAGATGTGAGGTCACACGCTCTGAGGTGAACGTTGATTACCTGGGGGGGAGCACCAGTATGTGAACACACGAACACGTTTGGATTACCACAATAAGAATCAACTATTTATGGACTTTATGAGTTTGTTGCACTGTTTGATGTGACATATTAATGGGACATCACACATATACACTACAGCACTTTATTTTTTCTATATGTCACTGTATTAACTGCAAATTGTGATTCTATCATATTTATTGATCCATGTGAATAGCACTTTTATTGCACTATTGTCACTTTATTTACATCAGTGTATGGTGGACGTGATTTAATTGTGCTAGTTAGATTCACGTGATTACCACTCTATTGCACTATTGTCACTTCATTCAGTCATTATCATATATGTTGGTTTTTATTTAAAGACAGCGCAGCGTATTTTAAACATATACACTGGTTTTGCATGAATTTATGGGATGTCATCAATGACAGCAGCTGTCAATATAATATCTATTTAATAAGTGGAGGCTCGCAAGATTTCTTTATTTCAGATTAGTATATAAAGAAAGTCCTAACTTGCTATAACAGTTCCAATTTTATTTATTCCAAATTTTCCACTGGCCAGTGATTGATAAAAAAAAAAAAAAACATTGACTTGAAAAGTTGGGGCCCTTGAAGAAAGAACTATTCCCAGCAGACAACAGATTAACTTGTATGATGTTAGTCTTTTGCCAGTTCCAGAGCATCATCCCCTAGGTCTCTGGACAGTAAAAGTCCAAATACTGAATGCAATGTATTTTAAAAGGAAGATATAACATTACTATATTACTGAGACAATTATAGGAGTTGCCATTGCTAGTCCGGCGAGAAATGCTAGGTGTTTGGCTTTCTCTAACTGCAATGCATTCTTTGACTTATTAGGACAATTATGTAGATTAGAAAGTCAGAACTCCCAAACAGCAAATATTTTAGGTTCTTGTCACAGAACATAATAAAGCCATTGTGTCACATACCTGACTGTGGGGATCTAGATGATGAGGGTGACAAGTTCAGGGTGGTAAGTTCAACATGAACTATGGCAAATGTGTCTTAATCAGGCAAATATAGATGTCAAATGTGCTTTGTAAAGGCAAAAATCTTTCTATGGTAGAAAACATTGGATGATCAGCAAAGAAATTAATATTCTCAATGCCTCAGAATTTGATAGAAACATGGAGGAGGGGAGTGGTTGATATTGATCATGAACTGTGCTATCTATTAGTGCACACCCACAGTATCATCCTGTGTTGGTGTACTTAGCTATACATATATGACATTGATCATGGTATTGCAGAATTCCTCTGTTGTACTGGTACACTGGCTACAGTATTTAGAAAAAAAGAAGCAGGGACTCAATTTTGCACGAAAAGTAGTCAGTTACCTTGCTATCCTTTATCTATATACAGTACCTCCATCTGGTGTCAAATGCCATGCTATTTTATTAATATTATTTTATTATAAACACATGAACACTCTTTTTTTTTTTTTTCCCCCTTTTTTTTTTTTCCCAGTATAGATGGGAGAAATATACTATTACATTTTTAGATTACACGATGGGTAATTGGGAACAACACTTGTAAGGATAGTCTGGCCAATAAGGGCCTCTTACACTAACTAATAATTAATTGATAAATACACGCACACCTTTTTTCATTTTTTTTTTTTTTCCTCACAGTTTAAGTTGGAAGGAAATAGGCCAAGGAATGGCGAATAGTACATGATGGGTGATAGGTAATTACACTTTTTTTGAATAGCTCGGCCAACAAGGGCCCTTTTTTTTTTTTTTCACTAATTAACGATATTTGATAAACACACGAACACTCCAACCCGCCCCCCCCCCTTTTTTTAAATTTTTTTGTGGGGAGTAATGGACAGACTACTAGGTGGTTCTGAAATGAAGGGGGAATAGGGGAAGGGACAAGTGGGTGTGGTTTGGTGAATGGGGTAGTGGAGGGATTTAATGTACTATATATTTTTTTTTTTTTGCTTGGAGTAGATGAAATGGGTGTCTTGTAATGATGAATGAATTGTTGTTGTATTTATAAAATGGAAATCAAATTTTGATTATAAAAAAAAAAAAAATGGCATGCTATTTTATTTTCCATGTATTTTCACAATAAATCCAGCACAAAGTAAATGCAGAAATTAGATCTCAGTTAAGAGCTCTAACACTCTATAAGTGCAGGTTCAGAATGATTACTGCAAACAAAGTGAAAATGATAAGTTGATGGTAACTAGGAGGAGGGATAATGTTTGATGTTGATCATTACACTGTAGTTTTCCTTTTTGCTATTGGTAAAGAGTTCCCACTGTCTAAGAAACCAATGGAAAAATAATATCCTACCAAGAGTAAGAGAATTCAATGGTTAGATTTATTAAATCGCTTGCTGACCTTTTTCTATTTACGTCCAACTATTTAACACTTAACAGTGAACAGATCCTCACCAATTTTATTCTTAGGAATTAATAACATCTGAAATAAATATGTGTCGCTGTCATGTTTTCAATCGCTTCTTGGCAATTGTAGAAAGGTAAATAGGTTTATTGTGTTTATTTTTCCTCCAAAAGGTCAGACACCTTTATTTGATTTACATTTGACAACAGGGGTACTGGGTTTTTTGCAGCTCTCCAAATATCTTTTTTTTTCGTTGCTTATATTATATAGAGAAAAGAATGAAACGTAACTAGAATTTCACTTCTTGTACATTAAAGTAATTTATTTTTATTTTGTAAATATTTCACATTACTCAATGTTATTAGTATGTTTTAAAACAAATTGTTCATATATAGGGCCTGCCTATACTATTACACTGAATACATGCTATAATTGGTTTCCCAACATGCTGAAAGGCTTAAAAGAGAAGTATGTTTTTTTTTGTTTTTTTTTTTAAAGATTCATACTTACCTAGGTGGATCCAGCATGGGTCCGATGCTGCATCTGTCCCCCGGCACCTTTACACTAAGAACCTAGCAATCGAAAACCGCTGATCACTCAGTTTTCAGAGCTCCGTGAGCAGAGAGCTGCAGACTGTCAGTCACAGCTCTCTGCATTGCTCCCTCCCTGCTCATTGGAGCATTGGGCTATGGAGGGGGCGGCCGGCTCTCAGTGGCTCACTGGGAGGCTTAGCCGGGTGTCAGTCTAGGAACCTAGGGATCCAGATTCCATTGTCGTGATGATGCGGAGCCTGGACCGACTTCTGTGACGTCAGCACAGAGAGGACTTCAGTCCGCTCTGTGCTGAAAAAGGGTTTACAGGAGTGCAAAACGAACTGCACTCCTGTGATCCATAGGAGAAGTACAGCCAAACAAGCTTTGGCTATACTTCTCCTTTAACACCTTTGTGCAACGTGCTCTACAGCACAATCCATGTTACGCATACAAACCCTGCAAACACACCCATCCCTTCATGCATTGCAGAACACCACAATAAACAGATGAGAACTATCTGTGCATTGTAGTGCCGTGTGTTGAAAAAAGTTTGTATCTGGTTTTAGGTGCATTGTGGTGCTTTAACAGCCAATTCAAAACAAATATAACTGCCTTAATGCAATGCACATTAATGTACACATGTACACATGTGGTAATGTGATAATGAAATACCCTGGAACAGTAACCGGAACACACCGGAACAGGCCTGGCTAATGAATGATATTCAGAGGCTAAAAACAATATCTGCGGCATATGTAGTACCCAAACATACCTATTAGGGCTGCCGGAAGACTGGATAAGTTATCACAATAATCCTATTCTGCAGCCCATTTCTTGCAAAAAAGTATTTACTACACATAATTTCAGGTCGTCTAGCGAGTGAAGGAGCGGTGAGAATGCAGCGCAGAGCCTCCCAGCTTGTAACATGTAACAAAAGCCGATTTTAATTTGAATTGATGTACGTGCAATATATATTTTAAATTAATCCGTTATCCTAAGTGATTTTACACTATTGGAGGCGTCCATCTCTATTTTTCCCTATATGTGGAGTTTATAGCCAGTCATCTGAACAAAGTGTAATTTGAAAGAGATTCTTCAATATATTCGGAGCTTATTTTGCCAAACACGAGAGTGAATTGCAACAGCATTTGGTGAGCGCTTTTCTTAAGGGGGCTGATCCTTGCCACTTAAGGACCGGAAGGATTTGCTCCCTTAATGACCAGAGCACTGTTTACAATTTGGCACTGCGCTGCTTTAACTGGTAATTGCACGGTCATGCAATGCTGTACCCAAACGAGTCCTATTTTCCCCACAAATAGAGTTTTCTTTTGGTGGTATTTGATCACCTCTAGAATTTTTAGTTTTTGCAATATAAACAAAAAAATACAGAAAAATTATGTTTTCTACTTTTTGTTATAAAAAAATCCAACCTTAATTTTAGTCATACTTTTAGGCCAAAATTTATTCAGCCAGATGTGTTGTCAAAATGTCAATAAGCGTATATTTATTGGTTTGTGCAAAAGTTATAGCGTCTACAAACTATGGTACATTTTCTGAAATTTACGCAGCTTTTAGTTTATGACTGCCTATATTATTTCTTGAGGTGCTAAAATGGCAGGGCAGTTCAAAACTACCCAATTTTGGAAAGTAAACACCCCAAGGAAATTGCTGAGAGGCATGTTGAGTCCATCGAATATTTTATTTTTTGTCACAAGTGATTGAAAAATGACACAAAGTTAACACTGAAATTATATATTGCTCACACATGCCATGGGTATATGTGGAATTACACCCCAAAATACATTCTGCTGCTTCTCCTAAGTACTGGGATACCACATGTGTGACTTTTTGGGAGCCTACTGGACCCAGAAAACCAATCATTGCCTTCAGGATTTCTAAGGGCTTAAATTTATGATTTTACTCCTCACTACCTATCACAGTTTCGGAGGCCCTGAAATGTCAAGATAGCACAACCCCCCCCCCCCCAAGTGACCCCATATTTTGAAAAGTAGACACCCCAAGCTATTTGCTGAGAGGCATTTGAGTCCATGGAATATTCTATATCTTTCCACAAGTTTCGGGAAACGTATTTATTTATTTTTTTTACATAAAGTTGTCACTAAATGATATATTGCTCAAACATGCCATGGGTATATGTCAAATTGCACCCCAAAATACATTTTGCTGCTCCTCCTGAGTATGGGGATACCACATGTGTGAGACTTTTTGGGAGCCTAAACGCGTACAGGACCCTGAAAACCAATCACTACCTTAAGGCTTTCTAAGGGCGTAAATTTTTGATTTCACTCCTCACAACCTATTACATCACAGTTTCGGAGGCCATGAAATGCCAAGATAGCACAACCCCCCCCCCCCAATGACCCAGTTTTGGAAAGTAGAGACCCCAAGCTATTTGTTAAGAGGCATGTTGAGTATTTTGCAGATCTCGCTTTTTGTCACAAAGTTTTGAAAATTGAAAAAAGAAAAACATTTTTTTCCTTTTCTTTCTCCATTTTCAAAAACAAATTAGAGCTGCAAAATACTCACTATGCCTCTTGGCAACTACCTTGGGGTGTCTACTTTACAAAATGGGGTGATTTGGGGGGGTTTGAGCTATCTTGACATTTCAGGGCCTCCAAAACTGTTGTAGGTAGTGAAGAGTAAAATCACCATTTTACGCCCTTAGAAATCCTGAAGGAGGTGATTGGTTTTCGGGGTCCTGTACGTGGGTAGGCTCCCAAAAAGTCTCACACATGTGGTATCCCCATACTCAGGAGAAGCAGCAGAATGTATTTTGGGGTGTAATTCCACATATACCCATGGCATGTTTTAGCAATATATCATTTAGTGACAACTTTGTGTAAAAAAAAAAAAAAAAAAATGAATAAAATTGTCATTTTCCAGAAACCTGTGGCAAAATATAAAATATTTCATGGACTCAACATGCCTATCAGCAAATAGCTTGGGGTGTCTAATTTCCAAAAAGGGGTCATTTGGTGGGGTTTTGAACTGTCCTGGCATTTTATGCACAACATTAGAAGCTTGTGCCACGCATTACCCACTCTTCTAACTACTTGAAGACAAAGTCCTTTCTCACACTTTTTGTTTACATAAAAAAATATTTATATATTTTTTTGCTAGAAAACTACTTTGAACCCCCAAACATTATATATTTTTTAAAGCTACAGATCAATTGCAATTTTATTTTCTCACAGTATTTGCTCAGCGATTTTTTCAAATGCAATTTTTTTGAAAAAAAAACACATTTTTCAATGTTAATGCACTAAAACACACTATATTGCCCAAATGTTTGATAAAATAAAAAAGATCATCTTATGCTGAGTACATAGATACCAAACAGGACATACTTTAAAAATGTGCACAAGAGTGCAGTGGCGACAAACTACATACATTTTTAAAGCTTTTACAGGCTACCACTTTAGATTTACAAGGGTCTACTGCTAGAATTACTGCCCTCAATCTGACATTCGCAGTAATACCTTTGTGCGCGAGCACAGGGGGACAGGGTTGCTTTATTCATTTAATTATTTATTTTGCTTTTTTATTTTATTTTCACACTGTTCCTTTCATTTTTATTTATTTTTTTATCATTTTTATTGTTATAACAGGAAATGTAATTATCCCCTATTATAGAAATAGGTAGTCACAGGTACTCTTTTTTTCAAAATTTGGGGTCTATTAGACTCGAGATCTCTCCTCTGCCCTCAAAGCATCTGACCACACCAAAATCGGTATGATAAGACGCTTTCAAAATTTCCCAATGACGCTGTTTATATCCGGCGAAACCGAAGTCATGAAATGCTCGTAGCTTCCGGGTTTCTTAGGCCATAGAAATTGGAGCTATTCTGGTCTCCGATCAGCTCTATGGTCAGCTGGTGGAACCACCGGCTGCATTATCGGGTTCCCCGATGGGACAGGAGAGCCCAAGAAAACCATGGAAGATGGCAGAAAGAGGGGGGATGTTCCCTTCAACTTCTTGTAAAAGCAGTCTACCTGAAAAGCAAGCAATGGTAACGATAAAACATTAACTCAATAAAACAACTTTTTATTGTAATCTGTGCCAAAAAAAGAGTAAAAAATATACGCTGAAGCATAGGGGCAATCTGCCCCTAATGTTCACCCCTGCCCCCATGCTTCAGCATATATGCTCTTTTTTTAACTGGTGGTGAAATCACATCCTACAGCACTGATTAATGATAGTGTACAGGGATGCAACATACCTGTACTTGGTAACAGCGGATGTTGCATCCCTGTTTACTATCATTAATCATAAGAAAGCTATACAAGCAACAAAATTGGCCTTAAGAGAACTCAGTGGACTGAAATGTGTACAGAGACGCTTTCTGTTAAACTGTCTTCAATATAGTTTGGAACATAACTATTTTTGGTACAAAAAGACCTTCTTTAAGCAGGCACTGGGGATAGCAATGGGCGCTAAATGTGCGTCCAGTGTAGCTAATTTGTATATGGCAGAATAGGGAGGAGGATGCCCTGTATAAAAAGAAACCACCATTACTATTTTATAAAAGATTCATCGACGATTTGATTGTCATATGGGCTGGAGATGAAGAAAGTCTAATGGATTTCTGTTTCAATTTGAATACAAATACTAAAAATATAAAACTTGTGGTGTGACCGGAAGCGGATGGAGATGCCCGCTGTATTATCCAGTGCCTTTCCTCGTTTTTTTTTTTCCCCGCTGTGCTGCCTACCCCCCCTGATCCTCCTGTGAGTACCTGTCGGAGCTAGTGCGGTGAGGCCGTGGACATCTTCTGAAACGCCGAGAGCGGTCGGAGCTTGACAGACACAGCATAATCCCGCGAGATTAGGAGTGAGAGGAGGGACGGCCGCCGTAGGAACGGACGCCGGGTTTCAGCAGTGGAGGCTACTGTGAGTGCGCTCTGCATGTTCTGGAAGCTGTCCAGAGGAACAGGAGGTAGCGGTGCCTCCCTGTAGCGGAACTAGGGGCATGTTTTGGATATTTGAGCACCGACAAAGGGGATGAGCATGAACGTATCCAGACCAGCGCATCGGAGGTACTGTACTGTTTTGCACCTTTCTTTCCTCTTTCCTTGTTACAAGCGAAGGCCGATGGGAGGCTTACCAGGGGACCTGAACTTTGGGAGGACTGTAAACCTATGAATGAGCTTGTGAGGAGGCTCCTGTTCAGCGTGTGTGTAAACACTACTCTTATATATCTGATATAAATAACAGTGATAACCTTTGGCTCAAAGAAGGGGGTGGTAACCTATTGGTCCTAGGAAAGTGGTGTTGATGTGGGCATTCTCCCCGTGCCTTTTCTTAAACAGCTCTGCCTTTCTCTTTGTCTCTTTGCTGTAATAACAATAACAACAGTAATAACAGACGATAACAATTGGTGATGGTGGGGTTGTTCATTTGTTTATCTTCTGACTGTTAGCGATCTTGCTCACCTCACATAAGATAAATAACTCTCACAGTAGGAAAGACACCATGTCAGCAAGGAGGAAAGGAGATGAACATGCTAGCCAGGAGAATGTGGGAATTCAATCTTTACGTTCTGCTAAAGAGAAGGATAAGGAAAAAGGGGCACAGTCCACTGTGGTAGGTGTAACCGCGGCGGCAGCTGCAGCGATCGCCAAGCTAGAGAGAATGGTCCATGCGGCGGAACATACTCCAAATAAAGGGGGCAGCAAGCTCAAACTAAGTCAACAACGGACAGAAAGAGCCAGGGGCAACCGAGCATGCCCACAGGTGCCACTGGTATAAAGAACTCTACTAGTAAAGGGTCAGGAGTGCAATAGACATGAATGGATTCTGGACAGACGCACTCAAATAATAGCCTTGTTTATTGAAGAATACACATCAAAATTCAAAGGATCACAGCAGACAAAAATGAGCTGACATTTCGCACTGGCATCAGTGCTTACTCATAGCTAACAATCATATGACAAGAAACCAAATAAATACTGTTGCTTGATGTGAAAAACACATGTGATTAAGTGAATGAGTGGTGATTCTAATACTTAATTAACACAAATGTGAAACAAGTCTGTAATTTAAGTCTGTAATTAACCTCTGCAGACACCCATTAAAAAAGAAAAAAGAAAAAGAAGCAAGTGGAAAACAATTTCGTGTAAATGATTGTGATGGAAAAGTATTGAAAAAGGATATATGAATAATACACACTGGAGTTATTGTATATGGTCTGAGTGAATGTGTAGAAAGCTGTGTGAAATAATGAAAATAGTGTATGTAGTGTAAAAACAAAAAATTATGTATAAAAATTAGGTATAAAAAAGTATGTATAAAAAAGTGAGTGGTGGATGAATGTGAAAAATGTGTGTGAAAAAATGCATATATAAATATGAATGAATTAATTTTAACGTTCTAAATGTGTAAGAGAATTTATTTATATGTGTGAGGAAAAATAAAAATGTATACAGTACATATATATGTGTCAAGAGAAAAATAATGATAATAAAATGAGAAGTGACTGAATAAATAAATAAATAAAGCAATCATGTGCAATGTGCGTAGAAAAATTATAATGTGAATATAGAATTATAGGTGAATGATGCGAAAAAATGAGTGCAATGAGAAGAAGCGATTATTAGTGGTAGTCAATATTTTATAGAGCAAAAATTATTATTATGTCAGTAAAAAGAAACAGTGTGTGTGAAAAAATATGTGAGAAAATATGTATATAAATATGAAAAAAAAATGTGGAAATAATTAGGTGCGGTAATTATAAATCACTAAATGATGCCCTCGTACATATGACGATGTCGGTTGTGAGTAAATGACACATCAAATAAGTTGAAGGATGAGCACACAGAGTGTTCATCCATGTTTAAAAGATATATAAATACACATACATGGTTTCAGCATAATTCATGACATTTGTTAAAAGTATCGAAATAAAACATTCCACATCTACATTGTATCATTATAATTCATAATAATTTGTGAAAAGTATCAGAATATAATTGAGCATTTAACAAACACATAGATGTGTAAAAAGATACATAGCATTGCACATTAAAGATGAGTACACATATACTTGAATAAATCCTCTGATAGTTTTGTAAAGGTTCCTGGATCCCCTACGATCCCCAAAACGCGTAATAGGAAAAAAGAAGGGTAAAGAATGAAAGGAATAAAAAACTTCCCCACAAAAATCCTCTCCTTTATGTGCATATACAATATATAGTTTAACATAATGGTCCGTTGGTACCGACTGTGCACTGTTGCCAGAGAAGAAAAGGGAAGGAAAGGGGGAGGGTAAAGGGGAATAAGGAAGGCATCTAGAACGAGAAAAGTGTACATATTATATGTTAAAATCAATATAATATGTAGATATAAAAAATATATATATCCAAAACAATACTTACAGCAGAACACCCAAATCTGGTATGTTGTAGTACTCATGTATATACATATATAAAAAATGTGTAGAAAGATGTATGTATACTAGAGTTGGAGGCACTTTATCTTTCAAGAGTGGACAAGAATTCTTTTTATAAATAACCTAGCCACTGAGCGTATTCAAGTGATCGCTTGACATTTAAAACAATCTGGCAAATTTTCTCTTGTTCTCCAGGAATTCATCCTACAGTCCCTAGAATATCTTTTAAGCCACAAATACTTTATGTTTGATGGGGACTATTACCTCAAAAGATGTGGTGCTTCCATGGGGGCTAAATTTTTGCCCTCACTGGCCAACCTATACATGGGTTGGTGGGAGAAGACTAACATCTTTGGACACGATAGCCCCCTCCGTGTGGATACTGCGTTTTTTTGTCGCTACATAGATTACTTATTATTTATTACTTCTGACAGAGATGCAAATCTAAAACAATGGCTTTTGTACCTGAATAACAACAGCTTGAATCTAAAATTCACTGGAACCATTCAAACAGACACCATAGAATTCTTAGATGTCAGACTGACAGGTACTAACGGTAAAATTACTACCAGTCTGTTTTGCAAACCTACGGCGGGCAATGCCCTATTGAGAGCTGACTCTGCCCATCCGAGACACACCATTCGTGGTGTACCCTATGGGCAATTTCTGAGATTAAAACGATTATGCAGCACACCCGATATTTTCACAAGAGAGGCCACAGACATGAGTCAAAGATTTAGAGACAGAGAGTACCCTAACAAAACAATCAATAAAGCCCTTCTTAGGGCCAGCACAATCCCTAGAGAAGATTTACTTAGAGATAATATCAACAAACGTAAAAAGAAGAAAACTGATAATGGTAACAATTTGTTGTTTTCACAGGATACTCCTGTTTTCTCTACACCTTTTAGTTCAGAATTTACCAAAATTAAGGATAAAGTAACTAAATATCTCCCCATACTATTTAATGATTCGGTTTACCATAAAATCCTTTCTAGGGGCATCAGGTCAGTCTCTCGCAGAGCACCTATGTTAGGCAGTACCTTTCCCCCAGTGTTTTTTCATATACACGGCCAGAACCGTACTGGCTGTCCTTTAAGGGGAATTTCAAATGTGGCATTGGGGGATGCAATTACTGTCACTACATTAAGAAGGGTGAACAAATACGATCTTGCACCAATGACAAAACTTTTGACATAATATCATTTATCAATTGTAATACCCGATTTTTGGTTTATTTGATCACATGTGACATTTGTCACATTCAATACGTGGGTCGCACTACACGCCATCTAAAAGGCCGGCTATATGATCATCTATTTGATATAGAGAAAGAAAGACCCACTAATGTTGCCAAACACTGGAATTCAATTAATTTCAAAGATACATCTAGCCTCTCCATACAAGGTATTGAAAAAATCGTTACACCAAAAAGAGGAGGTGATAGATTCAGGATGCTCTGCAAACGCAGAGTATTCTGGATCTTTTCCCTTCACACCAGAATCCCATTCGGGCTTAACTTTGAATGGGACGTGTCCCACTATTACGATTAAATATTCTCCTTGTCTGTACATTAGCTCTACATATTTATCTATTTAATTTTATTGCCTGCTCAACATATCACACCCTGTTCGATTTAATATATTGTTTCTATCAGAGACACGATCGAAATTGCCACATTAGATTGGCTAGATCCACATCCCACATTGTTTAACCAACAACAGACCAGTCTGCCTACCACTACTATGACCAGGGTCTTTTACTTGCACCTCCTTTGCCGGGCTCCCCCCCTTCCTACCCCCTCCCCCCCCCTTCCACCCGACAAATCAGGGTTGCACCATATACCTGGAATAGGAGTTAATTTCCATATCTTTATCGGCCGATATACATATCACACTGTGGCACCATCGTGCCACAGTATCTCAATATAAAATAACAGTGTAGTTGCGCTACTGTAAAAAAGGGTCAATTGACACATGTAGCAGCCAGCATCAACAAAGTAGTGACAATGTGAACAGTAAAGGGAAAAAAGCAATGCAGCGCTAAACATAAAATTCAGGGATGAGTGATCCATCCAATTGTGACTATCAACTGTGCAACGTGATAGTGTATAGCTAGATGTAGAAAAATGCAAAAAACCAAATATAATATTATGGGGAGTCCATGATCATATCAGCGACCAATAAAGTGGACATTATGGTCATATGAATGTTCAATGAAGGTGAATAGTATGAATGTTGGATAAATGAGAGGTTTCTCAAAGGTGATACGTGGTTCACAGAGGTGGTGTTCCAGTACTCAGTATCCACAGCAGAAAATAAATGGAGCAAATACGCTTACCGGAACTGGTGGACACGTTTGCCGTACGGCTAGGTGTCATACAGGCTTGAGGATCGATCGATCCAAATGGATGTAGAGGCGTATGCGGCAGGCTCCACTGATTCCTTATTAGCACTGGTAAACGGCCTGGGGACAGCAGCTTTTTAAAGTCCAGTTACAGGCACTTCTCCAACAGGTGTATATTGGAGGAATACACCTTTCACATAGCCATCATAGGGACATAGGAAAGGAAAAAAAGGCTCCACATAGTGCTTAAATCCGAGAAAGCAGGTTTATTAAAACCAAACAGGGTAAAAAATCCAAATAACAGCAGCCAGGATAAAAGTGATCACAATAGAGAATAGCGTGGTACCAGGAACAAAAATCAATTGCAAGCCTGTATGACACCTAGCCGAACGGCAAACGTGTCCACCAGTTCCGGTAAGCGTATTTGCTCCATTTATTTTCTGCTGTGGATACTGAGTACTGGAACACCACCTCTGTGAACCACGTATCACCTTTGCAGGGGCGTAACTACCACCATAGCGACCCATGCGAGCGCTATGGGGCCCGCAGCCGAGTGGGGCCCAGTGAGGATAAGAGCACCACCGGCACAGTCTCCCAGCCAGGGGAAGAGAGAGGAAAGAAAGAGGTGAGCTGTCCGTATCAGCAGAGAGCTGAATTGCCCGATGTAAGAGCTTTCATTAGAACTTCCAGTGTTCCCGGTGCCTTTGATAGACAGAACGCCAATCCAATGCGGGACATGTGACGTCATCAAAGGCGTCGGGCCAAGAGGTGGGGCTATGTGACAATGAGCCCCGGGAAGACAGGAAATTCAAATGAAAGCTATTACAGCGGGCAATCCTGCTCTCTGCTGATCTGGGTGGCTTGCCTCTTCCTCTGCATAGGTGGGGCTGTATGGGGCACAGGCAGACCAGGCTGTATTGGGCACAGGTCACGCTGTATGGGGCACAGGTCACGCTGTATTGGGCACAGGTCACGCTGTATTGGGCACAGGTCACGCTGCATTGGGCACAGGTCACGCTGTATGTGGCACAAGTCACGCTGCATGGACACTAGGGCAGCTGTGGGGGGGGGGCTGTTTACAGGGGGGCCCCATACAACATTTTGCTATGGGGCCCTGCTATTTCTAGTTACGTCCCTGCACCTTTGAGAAATCTCTCATTCATCCAACATTCATACTATTCACCTTCATTGAACATTCATATGACCATAATGTCCACGTTATTGGTCGCTGATATGATCATGGACTCGCCATAATATATTTGGTTTTTTGCATTTTTCTACATCTAGCTATACACTATCACGTTGCACAGTTGATAGTCACAATTGGATGGATCACTCATCCCTGAATTTTATGTTTAGCGCTGCATTGCTTTTTTCCCCGTGCCACAGTATCTAACAACATTTTTTATTACACAGCCGATCATCTAATTTAATATGACTATAATGCTGCTCTTCTAGTTTTCATTCACTACATGCTATTTGTTTTTTTCCCCTTTTTTCTTCTTTTTATTTATTTTTTCGTTTACTTAGACTCCCATCTTATGGCTGGAATATGCACCAATATATACTTCTTGAGAAATGCATTCCTCTTGCAGGCTGTGTGCGTTTCCTTACCATTACCAGAGATATAGAGCATGCTATATATGTGGTTTGATATATATCTTTAGTATACCAGTAGTTTGCCCTGCCCTAATGTCATTGAAACAAACGGCATATTTGTCCCTGGTTTTTTACACCGGACCTTTGCTCAGCGACTAGGTTATTTATAAAAATAATTCTTGTCCACTCTTGAAAGATAAAGTGCCTCCAACTCTAGTATACATACATCTTTTTACACATTTTTTATATATGTATACCAGATTTGGGTGTTCTGCTGTAAGTATTGTTTTGGATATATATATTTTTTATATCTACATATTATATTGATTTTAACATATGATATGTACACTTTTCTCGTTCTAGATGCCTTCCTTCTCCCCCTTTCCCCTCCCCCCTCCCCCTTTCCCTTTCTTTTCTTCTCTGGCAACAGTGCACAGTCGGTACCAACGGACCAATATGTTAAACTATATATTGTATATGCACATAAAGGAGAGGATTTTTGTGGGGAAGTTTTTTATTCCCTTCATTCTTTACTGTTCTTTTTTCCTATTACACGTTTTGGGGGTCGTAGGTGATCCAGGAACCTTTACAAAACTATCAGAGGATTTATTCAAGTATATGTGTACTCATCTTTAATGTGCAATGCTATTTATCTTTTTACGCATCTATGTGTTTGTTAAATGCTCAATTATATTCTGATACTTTTCACAAATTATTATGAATTATAATGATACAATGTAGATGTGGAATGTTTTATTTCGATACTTTTAACAGATGTCATGAATTATGCTGAAACCATGTATGTATATTTACATATCTTTTACACATGGATAAACACTCTGTGTGCTCATCCTTCAACTTATTTGATGTGTCATTTACTCACAACTAGGGATGAGCCGAACACCCCCCGGTTCGGTTCGCACCAGAACCCGCGAACGGACCGCAAGTTCGCACGAACGTTAGAACCCCATTGACGTCTATGGGACTCGAACGTTCGAAATCAAAAGTGCTCATTTTAAAGGCTAATTTGCATGGTATTGTCCTAAAAAGGGTTTGGGGACCCGGGTCCTACCCCAGGGGACATGTATCAATGCAAAAAAAACTTTTAAAAACGGCCGTTTTTTCGGGAGCAGTGATTTTAATGATGCTTAAAGTAAAAAAAAAAAAGTGAAATATTCCTTTAAATATCGTACCTGGGGGGTGTCTATAGTATGCCTGTAAAGTGACGCGTGTTTCCCATGTTTAGAACAGTCCCTGCACCAAATGTCATTTTTAAAGGAAAAAATCTCATTTAAAACTGCTTGCGGGTTTAATGTCATGTCGGGTCATGGCAATATGGATGAAAATCAGTGAGACAAACGGCATGGGTACCCCCCAGTCCATTACCAGGCCCTTTGGGTCTTGTATGGATATTAAGGGGAACCCCGCACCCAAATTAAAATAAGGAAAGGTCCCTATATACTCTGAACAGCAGTATACAGGCGGTGCAAACAAGACAGGGACTGTAGGTTTGTTGTTAAGTAGAATCTGTTTGTAATTTTGAACATTTTTAATGTGTTTAGCTCCAGCCAAAAAATCTTTTCTAAGCTTTTTGGAAAACATAGGGAAGGGTTATCACCCCTGTGACATTTGTTTTGCGTCTTTCCTCCTCTTCAGAAGATTTCACCTCACTTTTTTGTCCCAATGAAAAATGTTTTTTGAAAATTTGGGTTTTTTTGTGGAACAAGGATTGGAAAGCATCAGTGGAAAGGAAAAATTGTTTTCCCATATTAACTCTTACAGGAGAGAATTTCCCTTCCTTAGGGGTAGATTTCATCTCACTTCCTGTTGTCTCCTTCCGTTTGCAAGTAGGAGTCGTTTGTAAGTTAGATGTTTGAAAGTAGGGTCCTGCCCTATATACTCAGCAGAAATTTGGGCCTTAGGTGTTGCTGTGGCCAAAACACTGTAAGCCCTCACAGGGCCCTGCTGTGAAATATTAGATCAAGAATTGTAATTACATGCCCCTGTTGAACAGGAGCTGAAAAATTAGGCCTTAGGCACTGGTGCTGGTGCCACAACACTGCAACCCCTCACAGACACTCTAGTTGAAACGCAGGAACAAGCCCAGCTGCAAAGTATTGCATCAAAAATTGTAATTACACGCCCCTGTTAGACAGGGGCTGAAAAATTGGGTCTTAGGCACTGGTGCTGGTGCCACAACACTGCAACCCCTCACAGACACTCTAGTTGAAACGCAGGAACAAGCCCTGCTGCAAAGTATTGCATCAAAAATTGTAATTACACGCCCCTGTTAGACAGGGGCTGAAAAATTGGGTCTTAGGCACTGGTGCTGGTGCCACAACACTGCAACCCCTCACAGACACTCTAGTTGGAATGCAGGAACAAGCCCTGCTGCAAAGTATTGCATCAAAAATTGTAATTACACGCCCCTGTTAGACAGGGGCAGAAAAATTGGGTCTTAGGCACTGGTGCTGGTGCCACAACACTGCAACCCCTCACAGACACTCTAGTTGGAATGCAGGAACGAGCCCTGCTGCAAAGTATTACATCAAAAATTGTAATTACACGCCCCTGTTAAACAGGGGCTGAAAAATTGTGCCTTAGGCACTGGTGGTGGCGCCCAGAACCAAAAATGTTCTTACAAGCTATCAGCGTGATGATTGAGGAGGAAGAGGATAATTACTCAGGGATAGTCACTCAGCATCAGCATAGGCAGTCTTTGAAGGGATCTGAGATTTCAAAAAAAATTATTCGGTTACATCTGCATCAGGTGCTTGGTAGCTGGTGGTGATCCAAGACTGATTCATTTTTATGAAGGTCAGCCGATCGACCGAGTCGGTGGACAGACGCACCCTGTGATCGGTTACCACGCCTCCAGCAGCACTGAATGTGCGTTCCGAAAGAACGCTGGATGCAGGACAGGCCAGTAGCTCAATTGCATACTGTGCAAGCTCTGGCCAGTGATCCATCCTCAAGACCCAGTAACCCAGAGGATTTTCGGTGGGAAAGGTGTCCAAGTCTGATCTTGCCCCTAGGTATTCCTGCACCATGTAAAACAGACGCTGGCGATGGTTGCTGGAACCGATCATACCTTGGGGCTGCGGACCAAAAAATTGTCTGAACGCATCGGTCAGACGGCCACCTTCTCCACCGCTCCTTCTTTGACTGACCGAAGCCTCAGCAACACGTTGTCCAGAAACAGGAGTTTGTAACCTCCCAGTCTCTGGGAACGCGTTGCACAGACCTTTCTGCAAGGCCTCCCGAAGATGTTTCATCCTCTGCTCCCTCTGCGATGGCAAGATAAGGTCCGCAACCTTACCCTTGTAACGTGGATCAAGGAGGGTTGCCAGCCAGTATTGGTCCTTCTCCTTGATACCACGAATACGAGGATCCTTACGCAGGCTTTGCAGGATCAGGGAGGCCATGCAGCGTAGGTTTGCTGAGGCATTCGGTCCGGAGTCCTCTGGGTCACTAAGGACAACAACGTCCGCAGCCACCTCCTCCCAGCCACGTACAAGTCCATGTGTTCCTTGGGACTGATCCCTTAAAGACTGCTGATGCTGAGTGCCAGGCTCCACCTCCATACTGACACAATCTTCCTCCTCCTCCTCCTCCTCCTCCTCGTCCTCTTCCTGTGTGATCGGCGGGCACGCAGGAACACTGTCTGGATAAAGGGGGCCTTGAGAGCTAAGGAAGTCCTCCTCTTCCTGCCTCTGTTCTGCCTCAAGTGCCCTGTCCATTATCCCACGCAGCGTGTGCTCCAACAGGTGGACAAGGGGGACAGTGTCACTGATGCATGCACTGTCAGTGCTCACCATCCTCGTGGCCTCCTCGAATGGTGACAGGACAGTGCATGCATCCCTGATCATGGCCCACTGGCGTGGGGAAAAAAAACCAAGGTCCCCTGACCCTGTCCTGGTGCCATAGTCGCACAGGTACTCATTGATGGCCCTCTGCTGCGTGTGCAGCCGCTGCAGCATGGCCAACGTCGAGTTCCACCTGGTGGGCATGTCACAGATTAGGCGGTTCTTGGGCAGGTTAAACTCCTTTTGGAGGTCCGTCAGCCGAGCACTGGCATTATATGACCGGCGGAAATGCACACAGACTTTCCTGGCCTGCCTCAGGACATCCTGTAAGCCCGGGTACCTGCCCAAGAACCGCTGCACCACCAAGTTAAGGACGTGAGCCAAACAGGGCACATGGGTCAGTTGTCCCTGTCGGAGGGCAGAGAGGAGGTTGGTGCCATTGTCGCAAACCACCATTCCTGCCTTAAGTTGGCGTGGCGTCAACCACCTCTGAACCTGCCCCTGCAGAGCTGACAGAACCTCTGCCCCAGTGTGGCTCCTGTCCCCCAAGCACACCAGCTCAAGCACCGCATGGCATCTTTTGGCCTGCGTACTTGCGTAGCCCCTTGAACGCCTACGGAGCACCGCTGGTTCCGAGGAAGAGGCCATGGAGGAAGAAGAAGAGGAGGGGGTGGAGGAGAGAGGTGTGTCACAATCAGCATTTTGGAGGCGTGGTGGCGGAACAACCTCCAACACTACTGCACCTTGTCCTGCATCCTTCCCAGCTGCCAGCAGAGTCACCCAATGCGCCGTGAAACTTAAGTAACGTCCCTGTCCATGCCTGCTGGACCATGAGTCAGCGGTAATATGCACCTTACCGCTGACCGCCCTGTCCAGCGAGGCATGGACATTGCCTTCCACATGCCGGTAGAGAGCCGGAATCGCCTTCCGTGAGAAAAAGTGGCGTTTGGGTACCTGCCACTGAGGAACCGCACATTCCACAAACTCACGGAAGGGGGCAGAGTCTACCAACTGAAAAGGCAGCAGTTGAAGTGCTAGCAATTTTGCCAAGCTAGCATTCAACCGCTGGGCATGTGGATGGCTGGGAGCAAACTTCTTTCGGCGGTGCAGCAGCTGGGGCAGGGAAATTTGCCTGGTACAATCTGACGTCGGTGTACCAAAAGCAGATTGCCCATAAGTACTTGGCTGTGACACACCTAATTCTACACCTTCATTCCTCTCACTGCAGGTCGCAGAGAGGACTGAAGGTCTAGTGGGGTTGGAAATCTCAGCTGATGAGGAGCAAGGAGAGATCGTCTTTGTTCTTTGGTGTGGGTCTTTTAGATACGCTTGCCAACGAACTGCATGGCAGGTCAACATATGTCTGGTCAAGCATGTGGTACCCAAGCGGGAGATGTTTTGGCCACGCGAGATACGCTTGAGACATATATTGCAAATAGCAGCGGTGCGATCTGATGCACTCGTCTCAAAAAAGGCCCACACCAAAGAACTTTTTGAATAACGCGCAGAGACTGCAGCGCCCTGCACATGTGGAGCTTTGGGGTGTGATGCAGTCAATGTGCTGCCCTTAGGCTGGCCCCTGGAGGGCATCCTGCCTAGTTGGTGATGTGCCACCTCCTCCTCCTCCTCCTCCTCCTCCTCCTCCTCCTCCTCTCTCCTATCAGGCACCCACGTTGAGTCAGTGACCTCATCATCCCCTCCCTCCTCATCACTGGAGCAAACCTGGCAGTATGCTGCAGCAGGGGGAGCATGACTGCCAGATTGCTGTCCTTCTTGGGCACCCCCTCTGTCCGTGCTCATGTTACTGCCTTCATTGAGCTCAGTATCATCATCAGAGCCTTCCAAACGCTGGGCATCCTCCTGGAGCATGTACCCAACACTGTGGTCAAACAGTTCGAGGGAATCCTCAGGAGGACATGGTGGGGCTAGGGAAGGAGTCACTGATGACATTGAGCTGAGGGAAGAGGCCGCTGCTTTGCCAGACAAAGCACCCTGGGCATGGGTGAGAGAGGATGAGGAGGATGAGGACGGCTTGGTCATCCACTCGACCAAGTCTTCCGCATGTTGCGGCTCAACACGGCCAGCTGCCGAAAAAAAGGCCAAGCGTGTCCCATGGCCACGTGCTGATGAGGATGCACCGTCTCCACGACCAGCACTAGACACAGAGCCTGCTTGCCCTCTCTTATTGGCTTGTGACTGTCTGCCTCTCCTTCTTGGCCTTCCAGACATACTAATGGCCTGTAGCTGCACTAAGCTGGGATAGAACACCTGTAATTTTCTTCAGGTAGCTTTATATACTGTAACCAGACAAGCCTGCCTGTCAGTAGGAAGATAACAGGAACGGATCTAGCTGAACACTGTGAGCAGGACGTACTGCACTAAATGTATATAGCAGGAACGGATCTAGCTGAACACTGTGAGCAGCACGCACTGCACTGAATGTAAATAGCAGGAACGGATCTAGCTGAACACTGTGAGCAGGACGCACTGTACTGAATGTAAATAGCAGGAACGGATCTAGCTGAACACTGTGAGCAGGACACACTGCACTGAATGTAAATAACAGGAACGGATCTAGCTGAACACTGTGAGCAGGACACACTGTACTAAATGTAAATAGTCTAGCTGCCTGACCGTGGTACTAATAGGATCAAAAAGAACACCTGTAATTTTCTTCAGGTAGCTTTATATACTGTAACCAGACAAGCCTGCCTGTCAGTAGGAAGATAACAGGAACGGATCTAGCTGAACACTGTGAGCAGGACGTACTGCACTAAATGTATATAGCAGGAACGGATCTAGCTGAACACTGTGAGCAGCACGCACTGTACTGAATGTAAATAGCAGGAACGGATCTAGCTGAACACTGTGAGCAGGACACACTGCACTGAATGTAAATAACAGGAACGGATCTAGCTGAACACTGTGAGCAGGACACACTGTACTAAATGTAAATAGTCTAGCTGCCTGACCGTGGTACTAATAGGATCAAAAAGAACACCTGTAATTTTCTTCAGGTAGCTTTATATACTGTAACCAGACAAGCCTGCCTGTCAGTAGGAAGATAACAGGAACGGATCTAGCTGAACACTGTGAGCAGGACGCACTGCACTGAATGTAAATAGCAGGAACGGATCTAGCTGAACACTGTGAGCAGCACGCACTGCACTGAATGTAAATAGCAGGAACGGATCTAGCTGAACACTGTGAGCAGGACGCACTGCACTGAATGTAAATAGCAGGAACGGATCTAGCTGAACACTGTGAGCAGGACGCACTGCACTGAATGTAAATAGCAGGAACGGATCTAGCTGAACACTGTGAGCAGCACGCACTGCACTGAATGTAAATAGCAGGAACGGATCTAGCTGAACACTGTGAGCAGCACGCACTGCACTGAATGTAAATAGCAGGAACGGATCTAGCTGAACACTGTGAGCAGGAAGCACTGTACTGAATGTAAATAGCAGGAACGGATCTAGCTGAACACTGTGAGCAGGACACACTGCACTGAATGTAAATAGTCTAGATAGAAGATAACAGGAACGGATCTAGCTAAACTGAATACAGTGTATATATATATATGCAACACCTGGGATGCATATATATACACAATACACTGTAAGTGCAGCTAACTGACTGACTGTTCTGCCTAATCTATCTAACTCAAATCAAACACTGTCTCTCTGTCTATCTCTTTCAACGCCGGAACACACACTACACAGGGCCGCCGTGCAGGCGGCCTTATATAGTGTGGGGCGTGTACTAAATCCCCTGAGCCATAATTGGCCAAAGCCTCCTTGGCTTTGGCCAATTACGGCTCTCTGTTCAGGCGGCGCTGTGATTGGCCAAGCATGCGGGTCATAGTGCATGCTTGGCCAATCATCAGCCAGCAATGCACTGCGATGCCGCAGTGAATTATGGGCCGTGACGCGCCACACGAATTTGGCGCGAACGGCCCATATCGTTCGCAATTCGACGGACGGTCGAACAGCCGATGTTCGAGTCGAACATGGGTTCGACTCGAACACGAAGCTCATCCCTACTCACAACCGACATCGTCATATGTATGAGTGCTAAAGTCAGAGTTAATAATGTTCTCTCCGATGGGTTCCGACTTGAAAGAGGCACAAGACAGGGGTGCCCTTTATCACCCCTGATTTTTGCTCTGGCAATGGAACCGGTGGTCGCCGCAGTAAGGCAAAATAAGTTTATGGAAGGGTTCCGGAGAAGGGCTAGAGAAGAGAGGATCGCGTTATATGCGGACGATGTCCTCATATTTCTGGGGGATACGGAGCATTCACTTAGACAAGTGATAGATATCTTTTCGAGATTTGGAAGTCTATCTGATCGCTCCATAAATTGGGAGAAATCAGTGCTATTACCAATAGATCCCATCAGGAAAAGCACCTATTTGGATAATATCCAAATAGAAATGGTAGAGATAACAAAATATTTAGGCATTTATATAACAAAAGACCCAAATAACTATATAAATAATAACTTAGTTCCCTTGCTATCTAAATTTAAAAATAAGATCGATATATGGAGGGGGCTCCCGTTATCAGTTTCTGGAAGATGCAATTTGATCAAAATGCTGTGGTTGCCCCTGCTATTGTACTTATTGCATAATTCACCAATATGGATTCATAGGAAATGGTTTAAAAAAATTGATACAATGCTAAGAGATCTTATATGGAAAGGGGGGCAGTCTAGGATAAGCCTACAAACCTTACAATTATCAACTCGAGAAGGGGGTATGGCAGTCCCGCACCCTCAATGTTATTTTCTAGCTGCCCAGCTACAGCACTTAGGGTCAGGTACTGGCCCCGATGGTGACAAAAATGGGGGAATAGTGACTGCAGGAGCACCACATAAAACATTAGTGGAGGTTCTGGAGGCAAATTCTTTTGCCTATAAAACCCCCACGATTAAACTAATAACAAAAGTTTGGAAATCTATTAAAGCTCTGAAGGGAATGGGAGGAATGGCTAAGTTTGCCCCCCTCTGGGATAATAAGAACCTACAAGAGTTAATACAAATGGGGAAAATAAAGGTATGGGAAATAAAGGGAATAGTTAGACTGGCCCAATTGTATAATGGTAGTACCTTAAAAACTTTCTCCTCATTAAAGGAGGAATTCGATATTCCGAACCATTCGTATTATAACTATTTACAAATTAAACATGCCTTAAAGGCTCAATTTGGGGAACAAAGCCCGAGGTGGAGCTACTCTCCCATTCTCCAAAGAATAAGCAGCTCTGATGGATCTAGGGGATTCATAGCAGAAATGTACCCACATATATGTAGAGGTAGTATGGAGGGACCAGAAAAGCTTAAGTGTAAAAGTAAATGGGAAAGGGACCTGGGTATAATAGCGGATGAACAATGGAAAAAGATACTGGTGGGAGGACATCAAGTCTCGGTCTCACCCGCCCAGAAGTTTTCATATTTAATGCTCCTACATAGGACATATTACACCCCTAAAAGACTGTTTGAATTTGGGCGGAGGGTGGATGCCAACTGCCCTAGGTGCCAGAACACCGGAGACCTGATGCATATGTTATGGAAATGCCCAAAACGATTCCGCTATTGGTTGAAAATACTAGATACTATAAAGAAGATCTTTAATTTAGGTCTTAAAATGGATCCGAAACTGTGTATTTTGGGAGTAGGGGAGAGTCTAGGCAGAGGAAATATTAAAACTAAAGCAGTGTTGAGGTGCCTTTTCCAGGTAAGAAAGGTAATAGCGCAAAGATGGCAGGCAGAGAAACCCCCCTTGAAAGATGATTGTATTAGAACAGTAACCGAAACAGTATGGAAAGAAGAGGTAGTATATGCAAGGAGAAGAAATTTAAAGGAGTTTTAAAAAATCTGGAATCCTTGGCTAGAGGAATTGGGGTTATCCTATGTAAGGTGTGTGTAGGGATGAGAAGATGTAGAGACATGTACGGTAGCAAGGTATTCACAAAGATGTGTTAGTAATAATTACAATATAGGGGAGGAGGGTAATAGGTAGGTCTATAGCGGTGCGGAGGGAGGGTTAAAAAGGGGAAGTATTGGAGAGAAATTTCCTGGATTATTTTATATATACATTGTAATGTATATGGTGTATTTAAGAATTTTTTTGTATTTGGTAATTTTTTGTATATCATATAGAAATTAATAAAGATTATTAAAAAAAAATATATATATAAGTCAAACAATAAAAGTGTAATATCCCTTTAAATTTTGTACCTGGGGGGTGTCTATAGTATGCCTGTAAAGGGGCGCATGTTTCCTGTGTTTAGAACAGTCTGACAGCAAAATGACATTTTGAAGGAAAAAACTCATTTAAAACTACCGCGGCTATTGCATTGCCGACAATACACATAGAAGTTCATTGATAAAAACGGCATGGGAATTCCCCAAAGGGGAACCCCGAACCAAAATTTTAAAAAAAAAATGACGTAGGAGTCCCCCTAAATTCCATACCAGGCCCTTCAGGTCTGGTATGGATATTAAGGGGAACCCCGGACAAAAAAAAAAATGACGTGGGGTTCCCCCTAAATTCCATACCAGACCCTTCAGGTCTGGTATGGATTTTAAGGGGAACCCCGTGCCAAAAAAAAAACGGCGTGGGGTCCCCCCAAAAATCCATACCAGACCCTTATCCGAGCACGCAACCTGGCAGGCCGCAGGAAAAGAGGGGGGGACGAGAGTGCGGCCCCCCCCTCCTGAACCGTACCAGGCCACATGCCCTCAACATTTGGAGGGTGCTTTGGGGTAGCCCCCAAAACACCTTGTCCCCATGTTGATAAGGACAAGGGCCTCATCCCCACAACCCTGGCCGGTGGTTGTGGGGGTCTGCGGGCGGGGGGCTTATCGGAATCTGGAAGCCCCCTTTAACAAGGGGACCCCCAGATCCCGCCCCCCCCGTGTGTGAAATGGTAAGGGGGTACAAAAGTACCCCTACCATTTCACTAAAAAACTGTCAAAAATGTTAAAAATGACAAGAGACAGTTTTTGACAATTCCTTTATTTAAATACTTCTTCTTTCTTCTATCTTCCTTCATCTTCTGGTTCTTCCTCCGGCGTTCTCGTCCAGCATCTCCTCCGCGGCGTCTTCTATCTTCTTCTCCTCGGGCCGCTCCGCACCCATGGCATGGGGGGAGGCTCCCGCTCTTCTCTTCATCTTCTTCATCTTCTTCTCTTCTTCTTTTCTTCTTCTCTTCTTCTCTTCTTCATTTTCTTCTCCGGGCCGCTCCGCACCCATGCTGGCATGGAGGGAGGCTCCCGCTGTGTGACGGCGCTCCTCGTCTGACAGTTCTTAAATAACGGAGGGCGGGGTCACCCGGTGACCCCGTCCCCCTCTGACGCACGGTGACTTGACGGGACTTCCCTGTGACGTCACGGGGAATGCCACAGGGAAGTCCCGTCATGTCCCGTGCTTCAGAGGGGGGCGGGGTCACCGGGTGGCCCCGCCCCCCGTTATTTAAGAACTGTCAGACGAGGAGCGCCGTCACACAGCGGGAGCCTCCCTCCATGCCAGCATGGGTGCGGAGCGGCCCGGAGAAGAAAATGAAGAAGAGAAGAAGAGAAGAAGAGAAGAAGAGAAGAAGAGAAGAAGAGAAGAAGAGAAGAAGAGAAGAAGAGGAAGAAGAGGAAGAAGATGAAGAGAAGAGCGGGAGCCTCCCCCCATGCCATGGGTGCGGAGCGGCCCGAGGAGAAGAAGATAGAAGACGCCGCGGAGGAAATGCTGGACGAGAACGCCGGAGGAAGAACCAGAAGAGCCAGTAGAACCAGAAGAACCAGAAGATGAAGGAAGATAGAAGAAAGAAGAAGTATTTAAATAAAGGAATTGTCAAAAACTGTCTCTTGTCATTTTTAACATTTTTGACAGTTTTTTAGTGAAATGGTAGGGGTAAGTACCCCCTTACCATTTCACACAGGGGGGGGGCCGGGATCTGGGGGTCCCCTTGTTAAAGGGGGCTTCCAGATTCCGATAAGCCCCCCGCCCGCAGACCCCCACAACCACCGGCCAGGGTTGTGGGGATGAGGCCCTTGTCCTCATCAACATGGGGACAAGGTGTTTTGGGGGCTACCCCAAAGCACCCTCCCAATGTTGAGGGCATGTGGCCTGGTATGGTTCAGGAGGGGGGGGCCGCACTCTCGTCCCCCCCTCTTTTCCTGCGGCCTGCCAGGTTGCGTGCTCGGATAAGGGTCTGGTATGGATTTTTGGGGGGACCCCACGCCGTTTTTGTTTTTGTTTTTTTTGGCGTGGGGTTCCCCTTAAAATCCATACCAGACCTGAAGGGTCTGGTATGGAATTTAGGGGGAACCCCGCGTCATTTTTTTTTTAAATTTTGGCCGGGGTTCCCCTTAATATCCATACCAGACCTGAAGGGCCTGGTATGGAATTTAGGGGGACTCCCACATCATTTTTTTTTTTAATTTTGGTTCGGGGTTCCCCTTTGGGGAATTCCCATGCCGTTTTTATCAATGAACTTCTATGTGTATTGTCGGCAATGCAATAGCCGCGGGTAGTTTTAAATGGCTTTTTTCCTTCAAAATGTCATTTTGCTGTCAGACTGTTCTAAACACAGGAAACATGCGCCCCTTTACAGTCATACTATAGACACCCCCCAGGTATGAAATTTAAAGGGATATTACACTTTTATTGTTTGACTTTAAGCATTATTAAAATCACTGCTCCTGAAAAAATGGCCGTTTTTAAAAAAATTTTTTGCATTGATCCATGTCCCCTGGGGCAGGACCCAGGTCCCCAAACACTTTTTATGACAATAACTTGCATATTAGCCTTTAAAATTAGCACTTTTGATTATTCATGTTCGTGTCCCATAGACTTTAACGGTGTTCGCGTGTTCGAACGAACTTTTTTCCTGTTCGCATGTTCTGGTGCGAACCGAACAGGGGGGTGTTCGGCTCATCCCTAATATATATATATAAAACTCTCCTGGGAAATAAGTAGTGAAGAAATCCATATTCTGGATTTAGAAATAAGGATTGAGGGAGGAAAATTAGTCACGCAGACGTATTTCAAACCGGTGGAACGAAAAAGTTATCTATCAGTGGACAGTCGCCACTATGCACCCTGGCTCACAAATATACCAAAAGGTCAACTAATCAGATTGAGAAAAAATTGTACGAGAAATAAAGAGTTTGAAGAACAGGCCAAATTGATTGGAAACAGATTCATACAAAAGGGATATAAACCAGAATTCATCCAACAGAAGACAAAAGAAGTAGCAGAAATGGAGAGAGAAAAACTAATTCAGGATTTGATAAAAAATGTACAACAGAAAAAATATTATCCCTTTGGTTATGGACTATAATATGCATATAACATAAACAGGTTGAGCGAATTTAAAAGAAACATTGGAACATAATAAAAGCAGACCATCATCTAGGAACAGTTTTAACAGAAATGCCAGGATTTTCATATAGGAGAGCACCCACTCTCAGAGACCGGATTGCCAAGAATGTACTTGATCCTCCATCTAAACCTAAATTTTCTTTTTTTTAAGGAAAGAGCTATTACCCATGTAAAAGCTGTTTATACCTGCAGACATACAAAAGAAAATAAAAAGAAGAAAACCGGATTTAAATCTGTAGTAACAGGAAAAGATTTCATATTATGCAAGACTGAGAGTGTGGTTTACCTTTTAGAGTGTCCTTGCCACATCCAGTATGTGGGGAGGACAAAAAGACTGCTATGGAAGAGACTGAGAGAACACACACAAAATATAATAAATGGTTTTTGGAAACATATCCTATCTAGTCACTATACTCAGGTTCACAACAAAGATCCCTCCTCATTGATAGTTTGTGCTATAGAAAAGTATAAACCACATTGGAGGGGTGATACCAAAATTATTAAACTCAGTCAGGTAGAATCAAAATGGATCCATGAATTAATGACTTTAACACCTCTGGGATACAACTTAGAATTTGATCTTAATTGTTTTTTTATCTAACTTTTAACTGCTATGGATTTAATGCTATTCTATTTACCTAGGTGTCTTCTACATTTTAGTTTTAGTTTTATGGACACCATTTTTAACCATTAGATGGTGCTATTTGATCCGATATTGAGTATGTAGTTCATATGGAAAAGGTGCACTTTTTATTTCCGCCCACTACATGTCACCCTGAACATTTCCATTGCTATATGCCATTTGTATTATTCAACAGGTTACGCTGTATTATAATTTAATTAGTATCTAAGTGCATATAGAACAAATGCACATTTTACTATATATTTGAGTTTTTTAATTGGATGCTATCCTCCCACTTTTTGGTACCAGGAGGGGTTCTTTGCCTGCAGGAGATGTAAAGCCTGCAGGGAAGTGAGTAGACCACTTAGAGGGGTAAAGACCTTAGTTTCCCCTTCCAAGTGGCAAGTTTAAGTGGCAGCCAGATTATATATTTGTCTCTTATTATGATTAATCACAGTGCCAGCATGTTTTAATCTGTTTGGAAACTCATTGCGCTGGGTTGGAAGGAGATAAGTGAGCCTAGTTTTATTTCTTTCCTATTTTTTTCAGGATGCTAGTATATGTGATGCCTCTTTTGGAAATTTTGAGAGGATTTTTAAACAAATATGAATGTGATCAGTGACGCAACGCATCGGGAGGAGCCAGGTTATTGTCTAACAAACTCGACTAGACCTGTAGGGGTCTTTGCCTAAGGTGAGCAGCTGGGTTAAACCACAAGGGCACTACGGAGGGTGGAAACCTTGTTGTTGATATTGGATTCTACTTTTCCTCACACAAGCATTTTATTTATGAACTTTTCTCATTCTCATATTGCACTATTACTTCGAAGATTGTAGCATTTTATGGTCTCTTTGTGTTTAAGCACTTTATACATTGCATTGTCACTTTGAACACTGTTGCACCTTATGGTGCATGTTTAACTACGTATTTGAAGCACTGTCATTCCTGTATTTTGCACATAATTAGCTTAAGATTTATTTTATTTTATTAAGATGATTCACTGAGTGAGCGCTACATTCATTCATATTCAAATTGTCACTGTGTGGGAGCACATATTCATGTTGGCAGCTACTTAGTTTTGTTTAGGTGTATAATCACTTGGTTTGCGCATTAGTATATTCAATTAATACGTATTGTGATAGCAAACCCTGTTGCTATCAGAATAAATAAACCCATGCTGCTGCTGAATGGGGTACCTGCAAAGCAAATAATGGTTAACAATAAAACCGAGTAACATTACAGTATAACAGTAGGACATACCATACCTGTAAAGCAAACACAATAAAACACAGTAACAATAAAACATTACAGTTAACATTACAGTTAAGCATAAAATACAGTAACAATAGAGAGAGAACAATACAGAGAGAAGAAAAATAAAAAGACAACTATTTTTGACTTTTTTATTTTTTAATATTTAAAACTTTTTTTTTTTTTTGCACTTTTACTTTAACTATAAACGTTCCAGGTTAGGGTCTCTCAAAATGTGATGGCCATTTTATCTTGCGAGACCCTGTGTAAGTGTGCCCTAGGACTGTGCTGTATCCTACGTTAATACTCCACTAGTGCGTGGTAGCGATTGGAAACCTTCACCGATGCAGAGACCAGGTTGGTCAGGACAGGAAGGACAATAAAAGCTGGCGTCATGCCTATATCTGCATTTTCTGCAGACACAACATCTTCTTTGGGTTGCTGTTTGGGTAGGGGTACCACGGAGGACTTCTGGAAAGTGCCTCACATGCAACCGGCTCACTGCATTTGAATTGGGAAGTTGGGCCACAGCACCATCTGGAAACAGAAGGGCTGTGATCTCTTCCTGGAATCTTAGGAAGGATCCAGTTCATCCTGACGCTTTGTATAGAACATAAGTGTTCAGCAGAGCCAATTGAAATAAGTATACAGACACTTTTTTGTACCAGCATCTGGCTCTACAGGCAATTAAGTACGGCACCATCATCTGGACGTTGAAGTCCACCCCTCACATGTTAGGGCTGTTTTCGTGGACACAGAGGGGCTTCTCAACAACACCAGTTGCTGTTGGAATTTGGACTGCCGTGTCTGCGTGAATGTAGGACAAAACAAAAACATTCCGTGTGTCCCTCCACTTCACTGCAAGCAAATTATTATTTCTTAAGTAGGCTCTCTCCCCCGTCTAAGTCGGGACACTACAAGCCATTGGGGGAAGCCCCAGAGATTAGATCGCACGGTGCCACATACACCAATTCCACAATCAAAAAGGTGACTATAAAATGTCATAATAATAATTGTCCACGTACAAGTGATACCCCTTTACGAATAAGGGTGACACCAAGTCCCAAACAATCTTAACGCTTCTCCCTATGTAGTCTGGGCAGCTGGGGGGCTCCATGTGACTATCGCTTCTCTTGTAAACCATAAAACTATATGTATAGCCTGTTGCCCTGTCACATAGCTTACACATCTTGACCACATATTTGGCACGCTTGCTGGGGAGATACTGTTTGAAAGACAGGCGGCCAGAAAATGTAATCAAATGTAATCAAATGTCATCAACGCCGACAACTTGATCAGGAATAAACAAGGCTGTGAATTGTTGGTTGAAGTGGTTTACGAGGGGCCGATCATTTTGTGAAGCCGATCATATTCAGGGTCACCCCGAGGAAGACAGAGTTCATTGTCATTAAAATGCTCATATCTGCTCATATCTAGTGCTGGCCATGGAAGCAGAGAACACAAGCATACGATGAATTGGGTCAGTGGACCAATATGACCACAACTCACATTTTTTAGTTATGCCCATGAGGAGGGATAGGCCCAAAAAAGTCTTAAATTCTGGAACCGTAATATGTTTCTAGGCAAATTCTCTGGCAAGGGTCAAATGGGGATTTGCAGTGATAAATTGACCTAAATTGATTTACAGATCTATTGGTCCACAATAGATCTGTAGAGATCTTCTGTGAAAAGTGAATAAAAGTCAAGGGAAGTAAAATCCACTGTTTCCACCTGAATTCTGGGTTGGCCAGTGAATGGAGGAGGTATGGGTGCTGCAGAAGTAGTGGACTCCCAATCAGAATTGACAAATGCAGGGGGAGGGACACTATGGGTTCTGCGGGCCTGTGTTCAAACTCTTGGTGGCTGCAGGGCACTATTTCTGCAAGCCAGTTTGAACTGCACTTATGGGACTTGCCACATCACCAAGTGATACTGCAGTGCTGGTTTATCTATGACCAGGATGTACTAGGCCACTGGTGCTTGCCAGTTCACCAGAACGTTTAGCGGCACTAGTACTGGCTCTCTGCTCCACATGAGAATCCTGCGGTTGTTGCACCTCAGCAACAGAAAAACTGGGTTGGATACGCCTGACCTTAGCAGGGACCACTACTCCTTCATCAGAGCTATCTGTCAGGGTTCCGCTGCTTTCTACAGGTTAGTATACTGAGCCTCAATCTGACAGTGAGGCTTCCCCTTTGCTCTCATCTGTCATGCTCAGCAACGTGTAGGCCTCTTCACTAGTGTACCTTTGTTTGGACATTTTAGCCACTAAATTTATAGGTACAACTAGTACGACCCACAGGCAAAAAAGCACCTGGTTGTGAGAGACTGCTTCAATTGCTACCAAAAAAATTAACTGTTAACGTTCACAGGCATCATGCGTCCCTCTGCTAATGTTGTAGTAATGTGTGCTGTGTTTTGTAAGTGACAGTGATCTATTGATACTGCACTTGGGTGGGCTGGGCTGGGCTGAGGAGCTAAACACAGGTGCTAGCAGGTGTCTGGGCTGATACTGCTAACGCTACATTTTTGGGAACACTATACTAATGGGGACGCTATTATAGTTCTGATCAGATCAAAGATATCGATCCATTCAAACACTATACTAGTAAGGGAGGTGTATGGTGTGTGCATGTTTGTTATCGCTACTGTCACTAATCTGACGCTGCCTGGGATTGACGCTGACCCTAACTGACACTAAAACCTAACTGATGTCATCCGTGACACTAATACGGTGATCAGAAAAAAGAGCTGTACACTATACTAGTGACACTGGTGACAGGGGTTGAAAGGTTTAACTGGGGGGGTGATCAAGAGGTAAACCTTTATTAGGTAATATATGGTGGGTACCCTGATGCTAAAAAAAACTAACGGTGACACTAACTATCTGTACACTATACTAGTGACACTGGTGACAGCGGGTGAAAGGGTTAACTGGGGGTGATTAGAGGGTTAAACCTCTATTAGGGGGTTAATAGAGGTACCCTAATCCTACCTGGGCCTACTACTAACTGCCCTATTGCTGATTAATGTCACAAGTGACACCAGTACAGTGATCAGTGAACAATCTGAAAACTGCACTTGGTGGCATTGTGACAGGGAGTGAAAGGGTTAACTGGGAGGCGATCAGGGGTTGATCGTGGGGTGAAACGTGTACTGGTGTTAGTGTAGTGTTGGTGTACTCACAGTAAGATGTCCTCTCCTCTCGCACTGGAACCGAAAAGCTCTCCATGAGAGGGGATGACATCACTTCCTCTGCCTGTGTTTACACTACACAGGCAGAGGACAGTCATTGCCGATCACCAGGTTCAGGCCAGAAATCATTGGCCTGGGCCTGGAGACTGATCGGTTCTGGAACGAATCCAATCGTCGCGGGGACAGCGGATGCACGCGTGGGGACAGGAGCGCGACAGACGTATAATGACAGTGATTCATGCAGGGGAGTCAACCTGCCTCAGTACAACTGCGGCGGCTGGTCCAGAACTAGTTGAAGAGTGCACATAAAAAAGACAGTCAAGTAATGTACTGACTCCATACACAATATTTAAAAAAATTTTGTGGGCTGTATTTAGAAAATGATAGATGCTATACAGCTTTTAATTTAAAAAAATTAACATTAGACATGGGCCGAATGACCCCCGGTTCGGTTTGGGGCAGCACTTTCAAACATTGCAAAAGTTCAGAAACAAATAACGAATCCTATTGAAGTATATAGGGCCCGAATTGGAAAAATCAAAAGTGCCCATTTTGAAGGCTTTTATGCAAGTACTTAGGTATACAAAGGGTATGGGGGTACGGGTACTGCCCTGGGGGACATGTATCAATAAAAACAAAGTTTGTAAAAAAACATTTTTAGATGAGCAGTAATTTACCAATGCTTAAAGTGTTTGTTAACCCCCCAAAAAATACAGATTAAACAGCACAGTGCTTGTAATATATAATCTGTCCCCCTCTAAACTCTAAAAAAAACCTTCCTGAACCCTCTCTGCTCTGACCATGATAATCAGGACTGATGAGCCCTGACCACCATGGTCCCTGCATCATCCGCAGCTCTGCTCTCAGCTCTCATCTCTCCCCCTTATCCTCCCTGCCTGTCAGTTGTGTCTGTGTCTCTGTCCCTGCCCCCCCCCCCCCGCACCGCAGCTATAAGTTAAATAAAAAAATTACATCGCTCACTACCAGCCCCTCTAGTATAGCCTGGCACATTGTATTATTTTTTTTATAAAAAGAGACTTGTAGAGTGATCTTCAGGCCAGTCACATGACTCTCGGCCGGTTTCCAGGGCTACTGCAGAGGGGACGGCCGCACACAATTGAAGGCATCTTTTTTTGAAAGATTAAAATCCAAAAACAGTCATATCTTATGCATAGAAAACAGGGGAGAACATCTAACGCATTTCGAGGGGTGGAGAAAACTAGGCCATTTGACCTCCCCAGCTGACGTCAGAGGGAGATCTCAGTCCCTCCTGCAGTATCCAAATATCGGAGCTGTACAGCGGCCATAAGTCATGTGGCCGGCCTGAAGACAGCTCTATTCAGAAGCCTAATTTTCATAAAAGACTAACACAGTGTGCTATGCCAGGCTCTAATAGAGGGTCTGACATAGACTTATATGAATGGGTTTACAAACACTTTAAAGTGAAACCATAAAAATGGGAAATAATAATAAAAATTAAAAATTATTTTAAATATAGTACCTGGGGGGTCCCCTTAGTCTGCCTGTAAAGTGGCACATCTGTGCTGTGTAATGAATCTGCTGCAGCCATAATGACATTTATGAATCCAAAAAAATTACATTTCCCCTGCAAGCTTTCTTTATTTTGTAAATGACTTGGGGGGCCAGTCTGTATGATGAGGCCACAATTTAGTGCACTCGGGAAACAAAATTAGAGATTTTTTGGATAAATTCTGGTGTCTCTTTTGCAGACTTTGGATAGAAGTAACAGGTGGGGAAAAATTGGGTTTTGGGTATTGGTGGTGCTTTCACACCGTAACCCTATAGAGGTAAACTAGATGAAAGCAAGAATTGGCCTTGCTGTCAAAAATTTAAATGATATGGCCCGGCCAAATAGTGGCAGAAAAATTGGACTTAGGGTGTCGGTGGTGCCTTCACACTGTAACCCTATAGAGGTACTCTTGATGAAAGCAAGAATTGGTCTTGATGTAAAAAATTGAAATGATATGCACCTGTCAAACAGGTGTGGAAAAATTAGTCTTTGGGTGTCAGTGGTGCCTGCACACCGTAACCCTATAGAGGTACTCTTGATGAAAGTAAGAATTGGCTTTGCTGTCAAAAATTTTAATGATATGCACCTACACCCAAAAAATTCTTTAAAAAATCAATACCCACAAAGCTAGGCAATCTAGACAGTCTTTCAGAGATTCCAGATCCAGAAAGCACTTAATCAGCAACTTCGGCATCAGGGCTTGATAGCTGCTGCTAATCCAGGACTGATTCAATTCAATATATGTCAGCCTGTCCACGGAGTCTGTGGACAGATGCGCTCTCTTATCTGTCACAAAATCTCATTTAGCACTGAATGCCCATTCAGAAAGCACTCTGGATGCGGGGCAGCCCAGCAGCTTAATTGGATACTGGTCAAATTCTGGCCAGTGGTCTATTCTTATGATCCAGTAACTCAGTGGATCATCAGCTGGAAAGCTCTCCATGTCTGTTTTCACCCCTAGATAATCTCCCACCATATGATGCAGATGCTGTCGATGGTATGTGGAAGCTGACAGCCCTGGGCCCCGAGGACTAAAAAAAATTTGAAATGCATCACTGAGGTGGGCCCCCTTCTCCATCGCTACTCTCTTGACCAACTAAAGCCTCAAAACTACGTTTTCCACAAGACTGTAACCTACCAGAGTCTGAAAAGGCATTACATTCTCTTTAAGGTGTCTTCAAGAGATTTCATCAGTCAAGGAAGGTTGCCAGCCAATAGTGATCCTTCTCCTTGATGCCACGTATTCTCGGGGGACTTTCGCAGGCTTTGAAGAATGAGGGAGCCCATGCACTACAGGTTTGCGAGGCATGAGAAGCAGAAGCATGAGATTACAGTACCTGGAACTGCTTCCTCCCAGCCATGTACTACTCCCAAGGGTTCAGGGGATGGAAAACCATTTGTTAAGGGCTAACGTATGTCTTGCTCTGCTTTAATGACTCCAAAACCACCAGAAACCCACTCCTCTTCCTCCTCCTCCTCCCTGTTCTCTTGTGTGTTGTGTGGCATCGCAAGAATGGTGTCTGCATAAAGTGGGCCTTGAGAGGAAAGGAAGTCCTGCTCTTCGTCACACTGCTCTGCCTCGTGTGCCCCGTCCATAATGCCATGCAGAGTCTGCTCCAGCAAGAACACAACAGGGATTGTATCACTGATGTATGCATTGTCACGGCTCACCATCCTTGTGGCCTCCTTAAATTGTGACAGTACAGTGCATGCATCCTTTATCAGCAGCCATTGGCGTGGGGAAAAAAAGCTGAGTTGCCCTGAGCTTGTCGTTGTGCCATACTCACACAGGTACTCATTGAGGATATGCAGCTGCTGCAGCATTGCCTAAGTCAAGTTCCAACAGATGGACATGTCACAAATCAGGCGGTTTACGAGCAGTGGAATTAATTTCAGCCAACCGAGCACTAGCTGTTTATGACTGCCTGAAATTGCTACAGACTCTTCTGGCCTGCTTTAGCAAATCTTCAAACACTGGGTGCCTATTTAAGAAATGCTGCACCACCAAATTGAGAACACATGCCAGGCATGGCACATGTGTCAACTGTCCCTGTCTAAGGGCAGACAGGAAATTTGTGCCATTATAGAACAAGATATTACATCGCACACATGCAAAAAAGACATTTACCTCCAGCAAGGCTAGTTTAAAACACCTAAACATTTTCAAAAAACATGGGGATTTGGTCACACCATATTGCTATATGGTGCTAAGCCCACTTACTGTGACAAAGTACCCCATGATTAGTGGGTCCTACACTATCCATAGATAGATAGATCCTGCCAGTGGCGTTGTTAGGTGGGTGCGGGGGGTGCGGGCCGCACCGGGTGACACCCGCCAGAGGGGTGACACCCGTAGGTAGCGGCACACACCGCTACACTGCCCGCTGCGGCTTGTGCTGTGTCCTGCAGCACAGCGGGCTGAAGCCGCCTCCCCCTCCTCTCTGTTTACTTCACACAGGAGGAGGAGGAGCCCGAGGGACACACACGGCTGTGTGTATCTTCCGGTCCGCGCTGTTCTGAGGTCTGTAAACTTTATGCTTACAGTATGTGGGTGGATATGTGCAGGGGGATTCTATACTAATGGGGGGTGCTGCACTGGGGGGATTCTATACTAATAGGGGCTCTGCACTGGGGGGATTCTATACTAATGGGGGGTGCTGCACTGGGGGGATTCTATACTAATAGGGGCTCTGCACTGGGGGGATTCTATACTAATGGGGGGTGCTGCACTGGGGGGAATCTATACTAATGGGGGGTGCTGCACTGGGGGGATTCTATACTAATGGGGGGCTCTGCACTGGGGGGATTCTATACTAATGGGGGGTGCTGCACTGGGGGGATTCTATACTAATGGGGGGCTCTGCACTGGGGGGAATCTATACTAATGGGGGGTGCTGCACTGGGGGGATTCTATACTAATGGGGGGCTCTGCACTGGGGGGATTCTATACTAATGGGGGGTGCTGCACTGGGGGGATTCTATACTAATGGGGGGTGCTGCACTGGGGGGATTCTATACTAATGGGGGGTGCTGCACTGGGGGGATTCTATACTAATGGGGGGTGCTGCACTGGGGGGATTCTATACTAATGGGGGTGCTGCACTTAGGGGAATCTATACTAATGGGGGGTGCTGCACTGGGGGGATTCTATACTAATGGGGGGCTCTGCACTGGGGGGATTCTATACTAATGGGGGGTGCTGCACTGGGGGGATGCTATACTAATGGGGGGTGCTGCACTGGGGGGATTCTATACTAATGGGGGTGCTGCACTGAGGGGGATTCTATACTAATGGGGGCTCTGCACTGAGGGGGATTCTATACTAATGGGGGCTCTGCACTGGGGGGATTCTATACTAATGGGGGGCGCTGCACTGGGGGGATTCTATACTAATGGGGGGCGCTGCACTGGGGGGATTCTATACTAATGGGGGGTGCTGCACTGGGGGGATTCTATACTAATGGGGGGTGCTGCACTGGGGGAATTCTATACTAATGGGGGGTGCTGCACTGGGGGGATTCTATACTAATGGGGGGTGCTGCACTTAGGGGAATCTATACTAATGGGGGGTGCTGCACTGGGGGGATTCTATACTAATGGGGGGCTCTGCACTGGGGGGATTCTATACTAATGGGGGGTGCTGCACTGGGGGGATGCTATACTAATGGGGGGTGCTGCACTGGGGGGGATTCTATACTAATGGGGGTGCTGCACTGAGGGGGATTCTATACTAATGGGGGCTCTGCACTGAGGGGGATTCTATACTAATGGGGGCTCTGCACTGGGGGGATTCTATACTAATGGGGGCTCTGCACTGAGGGGGATTCTATACTAATGGGGGGCGCTGCACTGGGGGGATTCTATACTAATGGGGGGCGCTGCACTGGGGGGATTCTATACTAATGGGGGGTGCTGCACTGGGGGGATTCTATACTAATGGGGGGTGCTGCACTGGGGGGATTCTATACTAATGGGGGGTGCTGCACTGGGGGGATTCTATACTAATGGGGGGTGCTGCACTGGGGGGATGCTATACTAATGGGGGGTGCTGCACTGGGGGGATTCTATACTAATGGGGGTGCTGCACTGAGGGGGATTCTATACTAATGGGGGCTCTGCACTGAGGGGTATTCTATACTAATGGGGGCTCTGCACTGGGGGGATTCTATACTAATGGGGGCTCTGCACTGAGGGGGATTCTATACTAATGGGGGCTCTGCACTGGGGGGATTCTATACTAATGGGGGCTCTGCACTGAGGGGGGATTCTATACTAATGGGGGGTGCTGCACTGAGGGGGATTCTATACTAATGGGGGTGCTGCACTGAGGGGGATTCTATACTAATGGGGGCTCTGCACTGGGGGGATTCTATACTAATGGGGGCTCTGCACTGAGGGGGATTCTATACTAATGGGGGCTCTGCACTGGGGGGATTCTATACTAATGGGGGGTGCTGCACTGGGGGGATTCTATACTAATGGGGGCTCTGCACTGGGGGGATTCTATACTAATGGGGGCTCTGCACTGAGGGGGATTCTATACTAATGGGGGGCGCTGCACTGGGGGGATTCTATACTAATGGGGGCTCTGCACTGGGGGGATTTTATACTAATGGGGGCTCTGCACTGAGGGGGATTCTATACTAATAGGGGGCTCTGCACTGAGGGGGATTCTATACTAATAGGGGGCTCTGCACTGAGGGGGATTCTATACTAATGGAGGCTCTGTACTGAGGGGGATTCTATACTAATAGGGGGCTCTGCACTGAGGGGGATTCTATACTAATAGGGGGCTCTGCACCGACGGGGGATTCTATACTGATGGGGGTCAGCACTGGGGGGGGGGGTGTATGTACTGATGGGGTGGTCTGCACTGAGGTGGGAGGTTGATACTGATGGAGGGGGGTCTGCAGACTCTGTACTGATGGGAGGGCTGTACTGATGGAGGGGGTCAGTACTTAGTGGGGGGTCTATACTGAGGAAAGGGGGTCTGCACTGAGCGGGGGTCTGTACTGAGGGAGGGGAGTCTGTACTTAGTGGGGGGGTCTATATTGATGGAAGGGGGTCTGTACTGAGGGAGGGGGGCTATATTGATGGAGTGGGGTCTGTAGTTAGTGGAGGGGGGTCTGTACTGAGGTAGTTGGTGGAGGGGGGTGACACCAATTTTTTTGGCACGGGGTGACACCAACCCTAGTGACGCCACTGGATCCTGCTTCTCTGAACCATGAGAGCAATACACTCTTCTATATGGGAGAACTTTGAGGTCTCCCCTATGACACAAGTGGATACTAATGAGAGGTACTAATGAGGGAGTGGGGTGCTCCTCACCCAAAAGGATTCGGTCAGAATCCATACAATAGACAAACAAAATATTTGGGGGGCACACCCTAAAAGATACATTAACCACTTCAATACAGGGCACTTATACACCTTCCTGCTCAGACCAATTTTCAGCTTTCAGTGCTGTCACAGTTTGAATGACAATTGCGCGGTCATCCATCACTGTACCCAAACGAAATTTTTATCATTTTGTTCCCACAAATAGAGCTTTCTTTTGATGGTATTTGATCACCTCTGCGGTTTTTATTTTTTGCTAAACAAAAATTTTGAAAATAAATAAAAGTTTTGCTTTTGTTTGTTATAAAATTTTGTAAATACCGGTAAGTACGTTTTCTCTTTCACCAATGGGCACTGATAAGGCGGCACTGACAGACACTGATAAGGCAGCACCGATGAGGTGGAACCAATGAGTGGGCACTGACAATGGGCACTGGTAGGCGGCACTGATGGGTGGCACTGATATGCAGCACTGATGGGCATTCATAGGCAGCACTGATGAGCACTCATGGGTGGCACTGGTGGGCACTGATAGGCAACACTGATGGGCACTGAAAGGCTGCAAAGATGGGTTCTTATGGGTGGCACTGATAGGCGGCACGGCTGGGCACTGATAGGCGGCACTGATGGGCATTGATACGTGGCACTGATGGGCACTGATACGCAGCACTGATATGAGGCACTGATAGGCATCCCTGGTGGCACTGGCAGTGGTAGGCATTGTGAGTGGGCACTGATTGGCAGCTGCCTGGGCATTGATTGGCAGCTGCCTGGGCACAGATTAGTATTTCCCTGGGGGTCTAGGGGAACATACCTGGTGGTCCAGTGTGGATGGCCATCCTGATGGTCCTGGGCGGCATGATGGTGGTCTTGGGTGGGATCAGAGGGGGGGCTGTGCTGATAAACAATCAGCACAGACCCCCCCCTGTTAGGAGAGCAGCCGATCGGCTCTCCTGTACTCGCATCTGTCAGGAAAAGCCGATCACTATCCTATTTACATCATGATCAGCTGTGATTGGACACGGCTAATCACGTGGTAAAGAGTCTCCGTCAGACCAAATGTGACCAAATCCCCATGTTTTTAAAGATGTTTAGGTGTTTTAAACTAGCCTAGCTGGAGGTAAATGTCTTTTTTGCATGTGTGCGCTCTGTAATATCTTGTTCTGCTGTATGGTCTTATGGCTGCACCATCTTTAATGCATCTTTTAGGGTGTGCCCCCCAAACATTTTGTTTGTCTATTGTATGGATTCTGACCAAATCCTTTTGGGTGAGGAGCACCCCACTCCCTCATTAGTACCTCTCATTAGTGTCCACTTGTGTCATGGGGGGAGACCTCAAAGTTCTCACATATAGAAGAGTGTATTGCTCTCATGGTTCAGAGAAGCAGGATCTCCCAATCTATGGATAGTGTAGGACCCACTAATCATGGGGTACTTTGTCGCAGTAAGTGGGCTTAGCACCATATAGCAATACGGTGTGACCAAATCCCCATGTTTTTTGAAAATGTTTAGGTGTTTTAAACTAGCCTTGCTGGAGGTAAATATCTTTTTTGCATGTGTGCGCTGTAATATCTTGTTCTGCTGTATGGTCTTATGGCTGCACCATCTTTAATGCATCTTTTAGGGTGTGCCCCCCAAATATTTTGTTTGTGCCATTATAGCACCCCACAATTCCTGGCTCCAGCTGGCGTGGCGTGAACCACCTCTGGGCCTGCCCCTGCAGAGCTGCAAGAATTTCTGTGTTCTGTGTGGCTCCTGTCCCCCACACAGACCAGCTAATGCAGTGCATAGCACCTTTTAGCCTGACTCATTGAATAGCCCCCTGAACACTTAGGGAGTACTGGTAGTTCATAGAACAATTCAGCAGAGGGCATAGAGGAGGAGGGGTGAAGCTGGCAAATCTCACATCATCACCACTAGCTGTATGGAGACAGGATGGCACAACAAACTGCAGCACTCAACCTTGTTATGCATCCTTCTGAGTTGCAAGCAGAGGTACCCAGTGTGCTGTGAACAAAATACATAGTCCCTAACCATGCTTGCTGGACCACGTGTCAACAGTAAGGTGGACCTTGTGGCTGACTGCCTTGCCCAAGGATGCCACAACATTGCCTTCCACATGATGGTACAGAGCTAAAATTGCCTTACGCGAAAAGAAATAGCGACTGGGAACCTGCCATTGTGGTACAGCACATTCTGCAAATTTACGGAAGGGGGCAGAATCCGCCAAACGGAAAGGTAGGAGTTGCTTGAACAGACAAGCTTGAATTTAGACGCTGGACATGTAGGTGGCAGTGATTGTATTTTTTTTCACTGCAGCAGATGGGGCAGAGAAATTTGCCTACTATAGTCAACAGCTGGTGGTGTGCTACTAGCAGATGTGCTGCAAGAACCTGTGACATCCTTCGCTATACCATCATCCCTGTCAATGGAGGCTGCTGAGAGGTCATGAGGTATAGCAAGGGTAGACCGAAAAGGTGAGGAGGAGCAGAATTGTGTCCATTTGTGTGGCTTTCAGGTGCTCTTGCCAACGGGCTGAGTGGTGGGAGGCCAAATGCCTTGTCAAGCATTTGGTACCCAAATGGCTGGTGTTTTTGCCACATTTGTTGTTTACCAGTGTTCTCCCCTCTCTGTAGGCTCAATTTCCTACCTTCCTCAACCTCAGAACCAAGATCTGAATCAAGTAATGCCCGTGCATGGTCAAGGAGCAAGTGGCTGATGCTGTGCTCAGCTGACTCCTCCATGCCTGATGCTGGGGCTATGGCAAGAGTAGCAGTGGACAAGGAGGCAAAATAAGCCACTCTGGCAGCTGCATGCTTGGTGTCCCTGAAGGTGGAAACAGGGGACATGAAGCCCAGAGAGGCAGGGATTGCTGGCTGTGCCACAGATAAGAGATGCAGCTGTGGAGATCTCTCCGTAGGTGGATACCAGATGACAGAGAGATCTCCACACCTGCATCTCTCATCTGTGACACAGCCAGAAATCCCTGCTTCTCTGGGCTTCATGTTCCCTGTTTCCACCTTCAGGGACACCAAGCACACAGCCGCAAGGAGAGCCCTCTCAGCATTTCCGCTTCAGGACCAGCCCTCTCTCTATTTGGTATACCGATGTTAAAATTCGCATTCCTTTGAGGCGCAGTGACATATGATCAACTCAGGATCCCGGATGCACTATAGAACCCTTTAGTGGTTCAAAGGCGTTTTTTGACCAAGCCTAACAGCAAGGTCACATGCCCTAAGGTGAACAGATATCACCTAGGGGGGAGCACTTGTGTGTGGACACAGCAACCTTTTTTGACATTTCACTGAATCGCATGGATTGTTGGAGCACTTATGGACTAATTTTATTACTGCACTAATTATTGCACATTAACCGGTTCCCGACCGGTGCACGCCAATGTACGTCGGCAGAATGGCACGGCTGGGCAAATGGGCGTACCTGTACGTCCATCTGAATTCCCCGCCGTGCCATTGCGTGCGTGCCGCCTGGGAGCTCCGTGAGAAGGGTCGCGGGTCCCGCAGACTCGATCGCCATGGGGATACCAGCGATCGCCTCAGGGAGAGGATGAACGGGGAGATGCTGATGTAAACAGCATCTCCTTATTCTGCCTAGTGACAAGTGTCACTGATCACAGCTCCCTGTCATCGGGAGCTGTGATCAGAGTAATGACACACACAGCCTATCCCCCTGACAGTTAGAATCACTCCCCTAGGACACACCAAACTAGTGGTTAACCCCTTCACTGCCAGTGTCATTTACACAGTAATCTGTGCATTTTTAATCGCACTGATCGCTGTATAAATGACAATGGTCCCAAAAATGTCCGACATGTCCGCCATAACGTCGCAGTCACAATAAAAACTGCTGATCACCGCCATTACTAGTAAAAAAAATTATTAATAAAAATGCCATAAAACCATCCCCTATTTTGTAAACGCTATAACTTTTGTGCAAACCAATCAATAAATGCTTATTGCGATTTTTTTTTTTTTTACCAAAAATATGTAGAAAAATATGATTGGCCTAAACTGAGGAAAAAAATGGTTTTTTTATATATTTTTGGGGGATATTTATTATAGCAAAATGTAAAAAATAATGCGTTTTTTTTCAAAATTGTCGCTCTTATTTTGTTTATAGCGCAAAAAATAAAAATCACAGAGGTGATCAAATACCACCAAAAGAAAGCTCTATTTGTGGGAAAAAAGGACATAATTTTTGTTTGGGAGCCACGTCGCACGACCGCGCATTTGTCAGTTAAAGCGACGCAGTGCCGAATCGCAAAAAACGCTCTGGTCAGAAAGGGGGTAAAATCTTCCGGGGCTGAAGTGGTTAATATATAGCACTCTATATATATTTTTTAATGCATTTCATTGTTATGTATTTCTCGTTTGTACTATTCTGGGATTATAATTTTCTCTGCCATCTTTGATTTTATGCAATATATAGTTATTAGTTATTTATATTTATATGTAATCACAGAGTTGTTCACACATATGCACATTATCACTTTAATATTGTATATATTGCAGATTTAGCACTTTATTCATTATCACATTGCATGTATAAGCACATTATCACTTTAATATTGCATATATTGCCACTTAGCACTTTATTTAATATTGTATAGCACATTTAGCGCTTTGTGCTGGATCTTATATTTGGATAGCGCAGCGTATTTATAAATATTCACTGATCTTGTGCATGGTTTATGTGAAAATGTGTAACGCTAGCAGCTAATTCAATATAGAGTTATTGGTTTTGAGACCTGTATGGTCCATTTATTAGTGGTGGTTCACAGGACGCAGTATTAGCTTATTTTGAGGATTGTTTAGTAAACCAGTCCACCACCTCCTCTGCATGCTGTGGCTGGATAGCACGGGCAACATCACTAAACAGAGGAAATGATGCCCTGCCTGAGGACGAACCACATCCACCTTTGCCTGTGGACACAGATGCTGCTGGCCCCCTCACAGTGCCATGGGAACGTCTGCCTCTCCTTGTTGTCCTCCCAGACATGATGGGGAGGGCTTATTACTGAAATATAATAAAAAAGGGAAAATGTGTAATTGGATGCACTTTAATGAATGGAAAGTGTTGTTTGGTGCAATTTAACTTGAGTGCTCAATCAACAGATACACTCCACTGACACACTACAATATACTGCAGTAAAACTGCACTGATGCACTGCAATATACTGCGGAAAATGTGCACTAATGCAGTGAAATATACTGCACTGAAATGTACTGCATTAAACGTGCACTAACGCACTGAAATATACTTTGTTTAATGTGCACTAATGTGCTGCAATATACTGCGTTAAACATGCACTAACGCACTGCAATATACTGCAGTAAATGTGAAATAACCCCCCTGAAATATACTGCGTTAAAGGTGCACTAACATGCTGCAAAATACTGTGGTAAATGCGCACCAACGCACTGAAATATACTGTGTTAAACGTGCACTAACCCACTGCAATGTACTGCGGTAAACATGCAGCAACACATTGAAATATACTGCCTTAAACATCCACCGACGCACTGCAATATACTGTGGTAAACGTGCAGCAACACACTTAAACATACTGCAGTAAGCGTGCACTAATGCACTGCAATATACTGCGTTAAACATGCAGTAACGCACTGAAATATACTGCAGGAAACCTGCCCTGACAAAAAAAAATTACACTAAAGTAAAAATGAACGGTCGTACTACACTTACACTACACTATCACTAGATTCACACTAAAGTGACACTATAGTAAAAATGAACGGGTGCACTATACTATCACTAGATTCACACTAAAGTGATATTTTACACTCACAATAGAATCACAATAGCCCACTATAGCACACTAACTTGCTAGTAGCACTGATCAGATCCCTGTTTTATCTCTCCCCATGCCAATATCACACTGCAAATGGCCACTAGAGGAAGAATATTTTTCTAGTGTGGGGTGGGACTAAAAGCAATGGCTCTGACAGTGCTATGTGCCCTGATTGGGCAAAGCTTTCATTGCTTCAGACAATCAGGGCTTCCAATGCACTGTGCGGCACAGAGCATTGTGGCCGTTCGGCGGGCCGAATAAATGGTGGAATGCCCCGATAATTTGGGTGTTCGTAAAACAGGAGAACAGCCAATGTTTGGCCCTGAACTCAAGCTTGGGCCGAACTGTTTCACCCAATGAGGGCTTTCACACTGGAGCGGTTTGGTGGCAGGATGCTAAAAAAAATCCTGAAAGCAGCATCTTTGAGGTGCTTTAGGAGCGGTGTATTGACATGCAGCGCCTCTTTGCGGGGGTTTAATCCTTTTTCAACCGCTAACGCGGGTTAAAAGCGCATCACTAGCGTGTGAAAAGCGCAGCTAAAACAAGGGTAAAGTGCCACTAAAAATAGATAGATAGATAGATAGATAGATAGATAGATAGATAGATAGATAGATAGATAGATAGATAGATAGATAGATAGATAGATAGATAGATAGATAGATAGATAGATAGATAGATAGATAGATAGATAGATAGATATAGAGATATATATTAGAAATTTTGCAAATAAATAATCTTTCTTCATGAATTTAGACCAGAATGTATTCTGCTAGATTTTTTGGTAAACATAACCCAAATCCATGTATATTATTTAGTTTATGTGAACGTTAGAGTCTACAAATCATGGTATATATACTTGAATATTGATCAATCTTGATGTACTACCTGTCTATCTCATTTATTGAAGCCCTCAAATGCCAGGATAGTACAAATATAAAAAATAATTGTGTAGCGCTAATTAGTGAACAAATAAAACATATATTGATCCAAAAACCTTATAAAGTGAAAAAACAACCTGCAATCTGCAATTGGCAAATGTGGGTATGGATTAATGTGATGTGAAAATAAACATAAACAACAGTCCAGGTTTCAAGGTGAATGAAAAAACATCATAAGGAAGTCCATATTGAAATTCAAATAAACATTAATGTAGTACTGGTAAATTTATGATCTATCATCTGATAGGTAAATTTAGTGAATTGCTTGTTATAGGAAGTTAGATTTGCCTCTGTTCCAGCTTGGCTGATGTTGCGTGTAGTTCCACATTGTGCTGGTGGGTGTCGTTGTCACCATCGGCGGGTGTTGGAAAAGCAACGTGTTAAAGCGGATGAGTGCTCCTCTGTCCTGGAGACAACTCGGTGGAGGTGGTCCTCCGAGTTGCATTCTGGGAGAGGGTATTTATGGGACAGACACCATGTTTAGGCGTTTGTTTTCAGCCACCTGCTGGCTCTCCTGGCCGACAGGTATGTGTAAGAGTACCATCTCGTGGTCCTCCGTTCTGAAGGCCCGCGTCGCTGCGGCGCGTGGGTGGGCCCAGAAGCCTGTCTGGCGCCTGCCACAGTAGCCGAGGAATGGTCCTGAGCTGTCTATCCAAAGTGAAGAAGCTGGACAACCGAGGAGATCCCAGGGGAGGACCCGTCATGGAAGGATCATGCAGAGTGCTGGTCTGGAGAGGGGCCTGATGACTCGGATGGAGGACGTATCCTAAAGTAATCTTACTGCATAGTACTGCCGGGTTGGCTTAGAGGTCCAAGTACTGTGTCTGATATTCATCATCGCGAACCAATACATCCTGTGGCAGAGGATTGTACGGGTTTATTTCAAGCAAGTCTGTGGCAGAGACTTTTGTTCGTGCTACGTACTGGCTGCTAGGCAAGTGAGAGAGGCCTATCCAGTCGAGCAAAGATCATGTCCCACAAAAAGGGGATTGCATTCAATTACAGTATTCAACTTTAAAGGATGTTTTAAAGAAACCTAAAGAAAGGTATTTGAGCTTCCCTGCAGTTTTCCTCCTGCATCTTTCCTGCTACTTCCTTCGTTACTTGGTTCAATAAAGCATTGAAAACGTACTCAAATGTTGGTGCTTATATCGTCCAGAGGTAAACTCAACGGAACCCTAGACCCGGTGCCGGTGAACCAGAGGTATCGAGAGTGAAGGTAACAGCCCGCTTAAACCAGCAGCTCCATGCTACATTAACAAATAAGTGAAAGTCTCTCTTGTGCTGTCCCACTTGGCCTTAAAGGTGCCATGAAAGTGATAAGGTTGGCACGCTTTCCAGACTCGGTGGACACACGTACCGTATAGCACGTGGGTCAAACAGGCAATCTTGAGGGAAGAGCCTCAATGGATTCCTCCGCAACTGGAACGGTCCCTTGGAAATTGAACTCCACCAGATGTTTCCGTAAAATGTTTCAAGCATCAAAGCAAAGAACTCCAAAGGTGTGCCATGAATCGCATCTAATTTTGCAGTGATCCATGGTGATATACATGAAAAACAGATAACTGCACATAGTGTGACTCTATGATAGGTTTATTGTAAAAAAAAGGGGGGGTTTACACTTACAGCAAATCCGATAAAAACAATCTTGTTACTTAGAACATGTGCAAATACAACAATTCCATGAGAGTCAGTACAAATATCCCCAAATCGTTTTTTGGAAAGTAGACAGTCCAAGGTATTTTTTGGAAAAGGAAGAGATTAAATATAATATGTTTTTTTTTTTTTTTTCATTTATTTTTTGCATACTGTCACCAGAACAGTACAGCTTCATATGACTGGCGGTGATCAGGGACACTGACTGGCAGAGGCGTCGCTAGGGGGTAGCCCTGAGTCTCTAGGCATCCGGCCTTCCACCACTGAATGCGGGCACCCGGCCCGCGGACATTTTCGCTGCTGTCCAATGAAGAGGAGAGGCCAGTATCACAGGGTTGGATAGGGGCGGGAACAGCAGGTGATTGGTTGCCGGGCAATCCTAGCAACCAATCACCAGCCTGTTAACGTGAAAAGTTAACTTCAGTAGTTCCTGCCCCCATCCAGCCCTATGATGCCGATCTCAGATGCTCTGCTTGCTGTACACCTGTGTAACGTAGGAGAGTAACTACACAGTGTGTGTTTGTGTGTGGAGTGCAGGGGACAGAGGACACTGCAGTGGGGTTCAGGGGACAGAGGACACTGCAGTGGGGTCCAGGGGACAGAGGACACTGCAGTGGGGTGCAAGGGACAGAGGACACTGCAGTGAGGTGCAAGGGACAGAGGACACTGCAGTTGGGTGCAAGGTACAGAGGACACTGCAGTTGGTTGCAAAGGACAGAGGACACTGCACTTGGTTGCAAAGGACAGAGGACACTGCAGTTGGTTGCAAAGGACAGAGGACACTGCAGTTGGGTGCAAGGGACAGAGGACACTGCAGTTGGGTGCAAGGGACAGAGGACACTGCAGTTGGGTGCAAGGGACAGAGGACACTGCAGTTGGGTGCAAGGGACAGAGGACACAGCAGTTGGGTGCAGGGGACAGAGGACACTACGCTGGGGTGCAGGGGACAGAGGACACTGCACTTGGTTGCAAAGGACAGAGGACACTGCAGTTGGTTGCAAAGGACAGAGGACACTGCAGTTGGGTGCAAGGAACAGAGGACACTGCAGTGGGGTGCAAGGGACAGAGGACACTGCAGTGAGGTGCAAGGGACAGAGGACACTGCAGTTGGGTGCAAGGTACAGAGGACACTGCAGTTGGTTGCAAAGGACAGAGGACACTGCACTTGGTTGCAAAGGACAGAGGACACTGCAGTTGGTTGCAAAGGACAGAGGACACTGCAGTTGGGTGCAAGGGACAGAGGACACTGCAGTTGGGTGCAAGGGACAGAGGACACTGCAGTTGGGTGCAAGGGACAGAGGACACTGCAGTTGGGTGCAAGGGACAGAGGACACAGCAGTTGGGTGCAGGGGACAGAGGACACTACGCTGGGGTGCAGGGGACAGAGGACACTACGGTGGGGTGCAGGGGACAGAGGACACTACGGTGGGGTGCAGGGGACAGAGGACACTACAGTGGGGTGGCCCGTGGATGACGTCACCTTTGACAAAATGACATAGGGAAGAGCGGCGTGCTGACACCACTAACACAACGTGCAGTCCCGGAAGCTACGGGCGTTCTTTCGAGAGAGCTGGCCGGCTCGGATGTTTACTAGATGCCATTCTTTTTCGTATTTTCTGTAAGTGCAATACTTTTTAACATTATCAAAGAAGTTTACAGTTTTACACTATGGTAGTTTTCTCCTTTTCATTGGGTTAACTGCTGACTGAGAGACATTCAGGAAAGACCAGAGAGGAGGAGAGCTGCCATGTAATCGTTTCACTGAGAGACTGTGGCTGGGTTATAAGCCTAAAAGCAGAATTGATCTCCTTAAAAAAGAGATCTGGGCAGCTGGTAAGAGGCAGTTATTTTCCAGGTGGAAGGACTTTCCTATCCTACATCACTTTTTCCTATGGTGTTTTTCAGTTTGAAGTCACTTATATATATGAAGGAGAGACATTCCTATAATGTGACCATTGAGTGATCAGCAATAATACCAGCTCAGACATTTTTAGAGAATAACAACCTCTTCATGTACTTTCCTATGGTTTTATGATGTGATGATTTGCACAATATTTTATAGATCGATTACTGCGAAGTAAATTGATTTTTTTCTAGGCATTTGAATACTCCTATTTTGGACATTGCAGTACCTGTAGTGAATTAATACCATGTATTTGGTTTCATATAGTGCAGTTTCTTCTTTTTGACACTACAGTAGGGTGCGCCGCAAGTGACAGAGGACACTACGGTGGGGTGCAGGGGACAGAGGACACTACGGTGGGGTGCAGGGGACAGAGAACACTACAGTGGGGGGTGCAGTGCTGGGCACAGGTGAGGCTGCATTCCTGGGCACAGGTGAGGCTGAATTGCTGGGCACTGGTCAAGGCTGCATAGATGGGCACTGGTCAAGGCTGCATAGATGGGCACAGCTGAGCCCTGCATTCTTTATGTAGCCAACTTCTGAGCCCTGGGGCTCTCTGGGGACCCTGATGTAAGGAAGGGGCTCTCTGGGGACCATCATGTAAGCAGGGGGGCTCTCTGGGGACCCTGATGTAAGGGGGGGGCTCTCTGGGGACCCTGATGTAAGGGGAGCTCTATGGGGACCCTGATGTAGGGGGAGCTCTATGGGGACCCTGATGTAAGGGGGGGCTCTCTGGGGACCCTGATGTAAGAGGGGGCTCTATGGGGACCCTGATGTAAGGGGAGCTCTATGGGGACCCTGATGTAAGGGGGGCTCTATGGGGAATCTGATGTAAGGGGGAACCTGCACTCAGATATGTAACATGAAAATAAACATATTTTAGATAGATAGATAGATAGATAGATAGATAGATAGATAGATAGATAGATAGATAGATAGATAGATAGATAGATAGATATAGATATACACACACACACACACTAACACACACACGTGTATGCCCACCCAAGCGTATAACTTTCTTTACTTCGCTGCTATGGGCTCTAGCCCCGGATCTTTTGAAGATCTAGCAACGCCCCTGCTGGCTGGTGACAGTATGTAAAAAAAATAAATAAATAATTTCAGTAATTTAAATTTTCTTTTTTTTTTAAATGTTTTTCTTTTTTTATCATTTTTTTTACATACTGTAGCCAGAGCAGTGCAGTGTTACCATAATGGCATTTTACTACTCTGGGGAAGTGATCAGGATTTTTTTTTACACTATGATTACTTATAACAGTGATGTTTACTATTGATTGCTCACAGCAATCACATTGTACTCGGGCCAGCCCGGTAGATTGATCTGTCATCCGCTGTGTTTGGTGGACGCAGCAGGTGATGGACAGTCCCTAGGACATGAGCAAGGTGAGTGACAGGGAGGACATCATATGACCTCCACCAAGAACTGTAGTGCTCCCGATGGACATCATTTGTCTATAGACCAGATAGTAAGCAATTAAGCATTTGTACTAGGCTACATTTTGAATAGGAGAGACACCAGTCAACTTTTAATAAAAAAACAATATTTTAAGGTAATTATAATCACAATCAAAAAAACAACCTTAAAAGCACTTTTACTGAGCCACATTTTGAAAAGAAGAGATATCAGGCAGCTTGTAATCTGTAATTCTGTATTATTTTACAGAAAAAAAGCAAAATATTGTACTGATATAGAGAAGAAGCCATGCAAATATTTTACTGAACCTATTCACAGTATTTAAGCACAATTGTTAGGATGCATATCAAAAGAATGTCAAAAGTAACTGGCAGATTTTAAACAACATTAGAGTGAATTTATTTTACTTATAAAGATTTTGGGGGGGTCGCATCATTTTTTTTTTTTGGTAAGGCCCCCCTTTAAATGCATACCAGACCCAACAGACCACTGTCTTTTTTTACAGTTTTTGGCTCTTTTGTTTACATTCTGCTTGTGGCTGGTTGTTAAGGATGCCGGTAGGTGCTGGCTCCTTAACTGACTAATATTCTTTATATACGGCATGATTAGTCCAACTTATTTAACACATTTTTTTGTTTACTTTTTTGTGAATTTACTTTGAGACAAGTTTATGCGGTATTTACTGAATGGTTCTTATTTTTGCTATAAATACCACATAAACCTGTAGTTAATTGACATTTTTCATATCGCATGAAATATTTGTGTTAATTGTGTCACATGACCCAAATATCTCATGCAATATCCTTTTGTGAATAGACCTTACAGTGAGTGTCTTTGTGACTTGCTGTAACAAAAAATGGTGTAGTTTGAGACCATATCCGTGCCCATCCCATTAATTAATTAAAAGAAGAGAGTATTTTAGGCGACATTCATTTTAGGGGCATCAGGAAAATTACACTTATGAATAGTATAACATAACTTTATTCAGTTAAAACAAACACAGGTGTAAATAATGTTTAAATGTGATGCCTGTTGTCCAACTGTCCAGCGCATTTTGCTCTTCTTCAGGGACAATCCAAAGTTCCCTGATATTGAAAATAGGCAAAAATAAACACAAACCAAAGTGTACATAACACCAAAAAACAAAACCATATAGGATTAAATACTTATACCACCCAAGGATGCAACAAAGAACAATGGAACGTATGTGCAGATGTGGCCAGTGATTACATGTTAAATACAACTCACCACATTCAAGCATTATTTACACCTTCCCTGCTCTCCTTTTTGTTGTGGTGGGGGGTGCTTTGTTGGATGTGATCTATATGAAAGAAAGCGTTTTGTGCTTTTTGCCACTAATATACAATATGTGTTTGTTTTAACTGAATAAAGCTTTGTTATACTATTCACAAGTGTAATTTTTCTGGTGCCCCTAAAAATACGTGCCACTCAATATACTCTCTTCCTGTGACTCACTGTAAATTTATACGTTTTCAGTAATCAGCAGCAGCAACTATTTGTTCCTGCAGACACTCTGTGGCCTATCTCTACCTGATCCAGGTCTGTCCAGCACAGGGAGTATGCATGTGGTTCAATGTAACAATAGCGGTTTTTAGAAATTAATAGCAATAAGCTCTCCCTGCAAACACTTTCTTTCTTGAACCGAGTTCAAGCGTAAAACTCATGTTCAGCCATGTAATCCTCCCTAGACTGGATTCATACCCTTATGCCAAGCAGGAGACTATATACAGAAAGCTATATATCTACCCTTTCTCACAAAGCATAGATCACAAGAGGCTTTCTTTCTCTCAGTTGAAAATCAAAAAGCAAGACATTTAACTCATAGGTCACTGCACTGTACTTCACTTCACTGGCTTTGGTTAAATACTGCTGCAAGCCCTTCCCCCCTGTTCTGGCCACTCAAGCTGCATAATCAGTTAAAGATCTGGTATGGATTTGGGGGGGACCTCACACTTTTTTTCCTGTTTTTTTTAATGTGAGATCCCCCTTTAAATCAATGCCAGAATCAAAGAAACTGGAATTCAGGGGGAGTTTTTTATGGGGTCCCCTTTTTAAAATCTATACCAGCCCTTATAAATGGTATATCAGATATAAATAGAAATACTTTAGTTCTATGAGCCTGTCACCTTAAAAACCAAGGTTAGATCTTTTTTCCTTTTTGTTTTCTTACAACAAACTAGGTACATCATAATTCTCTAAAACTTCCACAATGGTAAAATAGGAAAACGATCTTGGCAATTTTGTTCCTGATAATAAATAATAAATAACCATATCATTTTCTGATAAGGTCACTCAATGCACCCGTCATTGGGATCTGCTATAAGAGGTGTTACACAGATGATATCTCACATTATAATTTAAAAAATCCCCTCCTATCACCTCCCCCAGAGTGCTGGAAGTTCTGTGACTCCACATGATCCCTAATTCACACACTATGGCACTGCATATCCTTGAGATCATACTGGATCCAAGTACTTTAGTCAGTTAGCCCCTCTATTGAACTTTCTATCCTCCACATTAATGTGGATGACATCTCTTCTTCAGTAAGAACAGTACATTTACATATCTTGTATGCAACTAACATTACATTAACACATAACATTACACACAAGTAGAATTCCTCTACCCCTCCAGGATTTGCAGGTGTCATTAAAGACCTGAACCAACGATGTGCACATGAACAAATGTTTGCAATAATATATATAAAAAAATGTGGCCATGTTTTTAGGTTTTCCTTTATTTTGCACAACTGCTTTAAACCAATATCAATGACATATATATATATATAATAAGTAAGTAAGTAAGTAAGTAAAGGAAAACCTGAAAACATGGCCCATTGAGGGTACTTAAGGACTAAGGTTGAGAACTGACTTACACGTTTTTACTGCAAAAATAAAATAATAACTCCTTTAACAAAAGTAACCTCTAACCTTACTATGTCTCGGAGATTAATAACTCCACCATTCTAAAACTAACCCTACCCTCATTATTGTTAGAATTCTTATTCACACCAGTTTAGATGTTCTGTAAGATCCATTTCTATATTTTGCAATTCACTTTATAGCATTCTAACAATCTTTATTGTGTGCTGATATATGCATATTTAAAATGGTGTCTATACTATTGAACTTGTAATTTAAAATCAATAAAGCCGAAATGGAAAATGAAATTCATAACCTAAAGGGTACACTATCCCCGCTGTTTGTTTACATTCATCTCTTAGTCAGGAATCCCCAGCTGACAGCTGAAGGCGACTTACAGGGATAAGTTACTGGTTGTTAGGATGGTGGCAGGTGCAGGCTACCTACCTAGCAGGTTTAACAGTGGTAATAAAATGATGTGCTTCACCTACATATTGCTTTTGGGATTGCTGCTTAGAGGGGACTATAAACCATATTTGGTGTTCATGCCAGCCTTTGGATCAGAATCTACAACCCTATCAACTAAGTCCAATGCAAGGTATCCCCTGTAAACATAGTAAGCTGATCTCTCAAGTTTTCAGTGATCACAAAATAGTTAGTTCTTGGAAATCCATGATAAAAAATAAATAGCAGTTTTTGAAGACACGCATAGCATGTTCCTTAAATATGGACTCCTTGGCTTATTTACTTGCAGCCCAGTTTTATCCCCACTACTCTCGTATCTACATATATAATGTTATCATGATGAATGTCCTAAAAGAGATAGGATATCTCCCCCCTCCTCATTTTTTCCTTTTTTGCTTACCGCTTTCCTCTTTCCCCTCCTTCATTCCTCCTTCCCACACCCCATCTACCATTATGCTTTTTATTTATGATCTGTGCTCTTCAATTTTTCTGCACATATTAGAAGACTCTGAATGCCACTGAACACTTGTTGGGTCCTAGAATGTCACATATATTTATACAAACTTCTCTTTGACATTGAACATAGAACTAATGATTTTATTACTTTAAACGTTGTACCTGTGCTTGTTATTTTTATCGAATATATCTTTATGCTGTACAACAATACCTTGCCTAATATTATCTTGCTTGAACTCTACTGCTTTGCATTGCTTACATATAAATTTAAATATAAAATAAATTATAAATATTGAAAAATAATGATTTTATTACTTTAAACGTTGTATCTGTGCTTGTTAATTTTATCGAATATATCTTTATGCTGTACAACAATACCTTGCCTAATATTATCTTGCTTGAACTCTACTGCTTTGCATTGCTTACATATAAATTTAAATATAAAATAAATTATAAATATTGAAAAATAAGCTTCTAAAAAGTGAAAGTCATATAAAATTAGCTGTAAACAAACAGTGCAATAATATTTCAAAATATCTTCTCACTTAAAATTCACTGTACTATCCCAAGATTGTTAAAGTGATTTAAACCCAGACGTTTCCTGTTTAGGTTTGGATAGAGTAGAAAAGGACTAGAACGCTGTAAGGTTTTTATTGTTGACTGTGATTTAGCAAGGGAGCTTCACTCTTTTTATTTGCCCTAATGATCATTGTCACCAGGACTAGAGGTTGGGGACAATGCAACTTTTTTGTCTGAGTATGAATCTATGTTTGTCCCAAACATGTTTGAATCCACCTACTGTTAATTGACACATTACCTCTGCTGAAAATCTCTTCCAAGCATCAACTACTCTTTTGGTAAAATAATACTTTCTAAGACTAGTTTTGAAGTTTTCTGCTACTAGTTGAAGGTCATGTCCCTGTGTTTTTTACCTTGGCTTAATATTGAAAATATACTGCAATGTTGTATTATTTGTCTGCATCTCTTTACAAAAAAATAATAAAAAGAGATTTAAAGTGGTTGTAAAGGCAGAAGGTTTTTTGTATCTTAATGCATTCTGTGCATTAAGATAAAAATCCTTCTGTGTGCAGCAGTCCCCCTCAGCCTTCCTAATACTTACCTGAGGTCCATCTAGATCCAGTGATGTTAGACAAGAGACTCGGTTGTCTGGGACTCCCCTCCTCATTGGATGAGACAGCAGCGCAGTGCCATTGGCTCTCGCTGTTGTCAATCAAAGTCAGTGAGCCAATGAGCAGAGAAAGTGGGCGGGTCACGGCTCCGTGTCTGAATGGACACAGGGAGCTGCAGCTCGACTGCCCTGATAGCAAGCTGCTTGCTGTGGGGTCACTCAACGGCACTCAATGGGCCTTAGATATACTTTACTGTCATTTTCTTATTAAATTGAGTACTGGTGTGTCCTGATTGTTATGAATAAATAATCAACTAGTCTGAAATGCCATAACATATATTTATGATCTACATAGTACAACTGTATTTAAATAAATATTTTTACGGTTATCCACTCATCTCTTTGACTGATTACCAACAAGGCAGTTAAACAGTAATTTATATTTTCAATCAATTATGAATTTATGACTCCTTCTTGATTCACGTTTTGTGTTAGCTCCCTGCACCCTGACAGTTTAATTTAAATTACATTACCCATTCTCCTATGTTATCCTTTTACCTTGGTAAATGTAACTTTAGGAAATTATCAGGGTGAAAAATGATAATTTATTATTTTCTTGTAAAAGTAATCTCCTAACTTTTAGATTGTATTGTGCATGCCTTTGCAGCTCCTACATATGGTAAAACTCTTTACCTGGTTATAACCAATAAGCACACTTTAATAAGAATAGTGCACATGTTAAAAACACTTGTGTTTTATGTGGGTAATATCGGGGTGCCTCTCACGTATCTGATCGGAGACTGAAATGAGGAGGTAGGCCTCTCTTGTATCTCCCGCCCAGGTCCCACTGAAGATGGAACTGAGGGTACCGAGGTGCAGGAGGAACACAAGTGCCAGCAGGTGTTGATAAGAGTGCTTGCAGCAGGTGATGTGGTCCCAGGCAGGCTGGCAGAACATCAGGTCAGGAACAGTAACTGTGCACGGAGATCCAGATGAAGTTAAAGGGGCACTCCGCATAGGCTGCATGCACTGAGTGCACGTCCGTGCGTGGGAGCCCATGTGCATGTTCACAATTCTGCTAATACTTCTGTGTGCATGTGCATTTCTGCGAGCCAAACGTCTGATAGGCATTCTCTAATAGTGCCATTTTAAATTTTAACTTTTGCTTAAGATTTTTTTTTTGTTTTTGTTTTTGCTAGTGGCGTTTAGCATACACTAAAAGCTACGTATATACTAAATAGAACTTGCGCTGAATGGAATAGTGAGTGAATAAACAATAAATAAACCACAGCAGCTATTACAAAGGTACTAAAACCTCATAAAATGAATACATGAATTAACAGCACTAGCAGAATATTGAACAACAACTTGATAATCTGCTCAAAGAAAATTGACCGTGACAATATTATTAAAATATATACATATATAATAAATAAAATGCTAAGTGCTCTAAATTAAGGTGCTTTGTGGTTCAGGATAAAGTGTTCAAGTGCCAGACTCCCCTCTTGTGACCCCACTCACCATAGTTAATGGACCCTCAGCTTTGCAGTCTGGGGTCAATAAAGCTGTGATCTAAAAGATCTGGTGTATATGAACTGGACTCTCAGAGAAACTTCCATATGGGTCTTTACATGGATGGACCGAGGTAGATCAGTCATAATGGGAAAAACAGAAAAAAGACAATAGTGAAGTACCGCTGGTACTAAATGTACTGCGCAATTAAACAACAGAAATCAAAAACTCTGTAAAAAAGGCATCAGTGTATGTTCCAGGTTTGCTGCTAGATGGCATGCAATCCACAGACGGCGGACGTTGCGTCACTGGTTCGTGAAACCGGAAATGCATCAAGCGTTTTGCCCCTCCTCCAGGGCATCATCAAGGACCTTGATACAAGAGAGGACCTTGATACAAGAGAGGACCTTGGTGAAGCCCTGGAGGAGGGATAAAACACATTGACGCATTTGCGTTTTCACAAACCAGTGACACAACTTCTGCCGTCCATGGAATGCACACCGTCCAGTTGCGAACCCTGAACATACACTGATGCCTGTTTTAAAGAGTTGTCTCGTGAGTGGCATTGTTTGATTGCACAGTACATTTAGTACCAGCTGTACTCAGGGCCGGACTGGGAATAAAAACCAGCCCTGGAAAAAAGGTCATCCCAGCCCCATAGCATTATAATAATAGCCCAAAAGCACAACTTCATTATTTTTTTGTTAATGAAAGGGAAAACCATGCCAATTTGAAGAGTGTATTATATATAGAGAAGACAGATATGAAAGCACATAAATACACAATATACACAAATTCCAGTTAAAAGTGATCAATCATCAAGGGGGACTCCAGAAACTTTGGGGACGTGGGGGGGGGGGGACTCTGGTGACCAGAGACCACCTTCTGCAGAAAGAATACACTTATGCTGCGTACACACGACTGGTTTTCCAGTCGGAATAAACTCAGAAGATTTTTCTGATGGAGTTCCGACGGAATTCCTCTGAAACTGTCTTGCGTACATATGATCACACCAAAGTCTGACCGTCCAGAACGCGGTGAGATACAACACATACGACGGGACTAGAAAAAGGAAGTGTAATAGCCAGTAGCCAATAGCTTCCGTCTCGTACTTGCTTCAGAGCATGCGTCGTTTTTGGTCTGTCGGAACAGCATACAGACGAGCGGTTTTCCCTATAGGAATTGGTTCCATCTGAAATATTTAGAACATGTTCTATTTCTAGGTCCATCAGAATTTTCGAAAAAAAAAGTCCGATGAGGCATACACATGATCGGAATATACGATGAAAAGCTTCCGTCTGACTTTTTCTGTCGGACATTCCGCTCGTGTGTACGCGGCATTAGGCTCCTTTCACACTGAGGCGCTTTACAGGCGATATAGCGCTAAAAATAGCGCTTGCATAGCGAATGTAAAGAGCCTCTCCTCTCACTTCAGTGTGAAAGCCCGAGTGCTTTCACACTGGAGCTGTGTGCTGGCAGGACGGTAAAAGTCCTGCAAGCCCCATCTTTGCAGCGCTGTATACACCGCTCCTAAAGCGCCCCTGCCCATTAAAACCAATGGGCAGCACCGCCGGCAAAGCGCTGCTTTGTGTGCGATTTTAACCTTTTTTCGGCCACTAGCAGGGATTAAAAGTGCCCCACTAGTGGCCGAAAAGCACTGCAAAGAAGACGGTAAAGTGCCATTAAAAATAGCAGCGCTTTGTGGCAGACGCCACCAATGCCTCTGTGTGAAAGCAGCCTAAGGCAAGTGGGGGGGGGACTACTGATATAAGGAGGAAACCTTTATATCAGTGTCCCTTTACATTATTGTATTCACCCCTTACATCATACATCAGTGACCCCCCCCCCCTTAGACTGGCCTGGCGGCATTGTCACTGACCTCCTCTTGGGTTCATCATGCAGGTGTAACGGTGAGAGAGGGCTGCAATGGGGAGAAAGAGAGAGAGAGAGAAGGGTGCACCATGCAATGGTGAGAGAGAGAGAGATTATACAGATTGCAGGCAGCACCTTAATTCTTTTGCTCCACAGCCGTTCACTTCTCCTATGCCCTCACTCGTGACTCTGCATGCAGACAGAGACTAGTGGGCGGTGCTGGCGCCGCACGGGCCAGATGGAAGGAGAAATAAAGCAGCACCATGGCGTCCTGACTTTCTCCTGCTCCTCCCCTTAGGCACATTACTCCGCAGGCGCAGCCTGCAGTTCAGTGTGCGGTGCTGGGTCAGAAGAGAAGGCATTGCATTGGCAAGTGCGGCGGCGCCGGTGCCTGCGCGGCCCACCGCTGCTCTTTATATTACTGACAGCCAGGCAAGCAGCTCCGAGCCAAAAGCGGCCCAAGGGCACTGAGTGCAGACGGCCTACCGGGAGATTTCCCGGTATCCCGGTAGGCCAGTCCAGCCCTTCAGGGGTGACAGGTTTACCATTAACTTATTGACATTCTCTTGGTGACTCAGTGTTTTTAGAGTCTCCTGGAACACAGTGGGATTTTGAATCAAGCCTTGGAGAAGTTTGGATGTATCATCAACTGAAAGAAGTGCCAACTAGTCCTGTTCAATCTCAGAGAATAATCTTTTTGGGATCTGTCCTGAATATACACTGCGTTATTTTAACTGACAATTGCAAAGTAAAAAAAAAAAAAAGGGAAATATTCCTTTAAATATCATACCTGGGGGGTGTCTTTAGTATGCCTGTAAAGTGGCGCGTGTTTCCCGTGCTTAGAACAGTCTCTGCACAAAATGGCATTTTTAAAAGGGAAAAAAGTCATTTAAAACTGCTTGCGGCTTTAATGTAATGTCGGGTCATGGCAATGAGACAAACGGCATGGGTACCCCCCAGTCCACTACCAGGCCCTTTGGGTCTTGTATGGATATTAAGGGGAACCCCGCACCCAAATTAAAAAAGGAAATGGCAGGCTCTGTACTCTGAACAGCAGTATACAGGCGGTGCAAACAAGACAGGGACTGTAGGTTTGTTGTTAAGTGGAATCTGTTTGTAATTTTGAACTGGTACATTTTTAACGTGTTTAGCTCCAGCCAAAAAATCTATTTTAAAGCTTTTTGGAAAACATAGGGAAGGGTTATCACCTGTTTTGCTGTCTGTGCTCCTCACTTTTTAAAGATTTCACCTCACTTTTTGTCCCAATGACAAATGTTTTTTGAAAATGTGGGGTTTTTTGTGAAACAAGGATTGGTGATAAAGCATCAGTGGAAAGGAGAAATGTTTTTCCCATATTAACTCTTACAGGAGAGAATTTCCCTTCCTAGGGGTAGATTTCATCTCACTTCATGTTGTCTCCTTCCGTTTGCAAGTAGGAGTCATTTGTAACTTGGATGTTTGAAAGTAGGGGCCTGCCCTATATACTCAGCAGAAATTTGGGCCTTAGGTGTTGTTGTGGCCACAACACTGTAAGCCCTCACAGGGCCCTGCTGTGAAATATTAGATCAAGAATTGTAATTACATGCAGACAGCAGTGCCCTGCACATGTGGAGCTTTGGGGTGTGATGCAGTCAGTGTGCTGCCCTTAGGCTCCTGGAAGGCATCCTGCCTCGTTGGTGATGTGCCTTCTCCTCCTCCTCCTCTCTCCTATCAGGCACCCACGTTGAGTCAGTGACCTCATCATTCCCTCCCTTCTCATCACTGGAGCAAACCTGGCAGTATGCTGCAGCAGGGGGAGCATAACTGCAGATTGCTGTCCTTCTTGGGTACCCCCTCTGTCTGTGCTCACGTTACTGCCTTCATCTAGCTCAGTATCACCATCAGAGCCTTCTAAACGCTGGGCATCCTCCTGGAGCATGTACCCAACACTGTGGTCAAACAGTTCGAGGGACTTTTCAGGAGGATATGGAGGGGCTGGGGAAGGAGTCACTGATGCCATTGAGCCGAGGAAAGAGGCCGCGTTGGCAGCTGCTTTGCCAGTCAAAGTACCCTGTGCATGGGTGAGAGAGGATGAGGAGGATGAGGATGGCTTGGTCATCCACTCGACCAAGTCTTCCACATGTTGCAGCTCAACACGGCCAGCTGCCGAAAAAAAGGCCAAGCGTGTCCCACGGCCACGTGCTGATGAGGATGCACTGTCTCCACGACCAGCACTGTTGCCTCTAGACTCAGAGCCTGCTTGCCCTCTTTATTTGGCTTGTGACTGTCTGCCTCTCCTTGTTGGCCTTCCAGACATACTAATGGCCTGTAGCTGCACTAAGCTGGGATATATATATATATATATATATATAGCTTTAGCTGAACACTGTGCAGAGCTCGCAAAAAACTAACTTGTAGCTTATTTAGCTGCCTGCGGTAGTGATAGGATCAGGAAAACACCACCAACCTTCTACAGGTAGCTTTAGGTGAACACTGTGCAGAGCTCACAAAAAACTAATTTGTAGCTTATTTAGCTGCCTGCGGTAGTGATAGGATCAGGAAAACATCACCAACCTTCTACAGGTAGCTTTAGGTGAACACTGTGCAGACCTTGCAAAAAACTAACTTGTAGCTTATTTAGCTGCCGGCGGTAGTGATAGGATCAGGAAAACACCACCAACCTTCTACAGGTAGCTTTAGCTAAACTCTGTGCAGAACTGTGCGGAGGAAGGGATAAACAGTTCAATCTCTGTATTTGCAGACGATACTAAGCTGAGCAGGGCAATAACTTCTCTGCAGGATGTGGAAACCTTGCAAAAAGACCTGAACAAATTAATGGGGTGGGCGACTACATGGCAAATGTGGTTCAATGTAGAAAAATGCAAAATAATGCATTTGGGTGACAAAAATATGAATGCAATCTTTACACTGGGGGGAGAACCTCTGGGGGAATCTAGGATGGAAAAGGACCTGGGGGTCCTAGTAGATGATAGGCTCAGCAATGGCATGCAATGCCAAGCTGCTGCTAACAAAGCAAACAGAATATTGGCATGCATTAAAAAGGGGATCAACTCCAGAGATAAAACAATAATTCTCCCACTCTACAAGGCTCTAGTCCGACCGCACCTGGAGTATGCTGTCCAGTTCTGGGCACCAGTCCTCAGGAAGGATGTACTGGAAATGGAGCGAGTACAAAGAAGGACAACAAAGCTAATAAAGGGTCTGGAGGATCTTAGTTATGAGGAAAGGTTGCGAGCACTGAACTTATTCTTTCTGGAGAAGAGACGCTTGAGAGGGGATATGATTTCAATATACAAATACCGTACTGGTGACCCCACAATAGGGATAAAACTTTTTTGCAGAAGAGAGTTTAACAAGACTCGTGGCCACTCATTAAAATTAGAAGAAAAGAGGTTTAACCTTAAACTACGTAGAGGGTTCTTTACTGTAAGAGCGGCAAGGATGTGGAATTCCCTTCCACAGGCGGTGGTCTCAGCGGGGAGCATTGATAGCTTCAAGAAACTATTAGATAAGCACCTGAATGACCGCAACATACAGGGATATATAATGTAATACTGACACATAATCACACACATAGGTTGGACTTGATGGACTTGTGTCTTTTTTCAACCTCACCTACTATGTAACTATGTAACTATGTATGTAGGTAGCTTTAGCTGAACACTGTGCAGAGCTCGCACTACACTAACTTGTAGTTTTAGCTGAACACTGTGAGGAGGACGAACTACACTAACTTCTAGCTTTAGCTGAACACTGTTCAGAGGACGCACTGCACTAACTTGTAGCTTTAACTGAACACTGTGCAGAGGTCGCACTACACTAACTTGTAGTTTTAGCTGAACACTGTGAGGAGGACGCACTACACTAACTTGTAGCTTTAGCTGAACACTGTGCAGAGGTCGCACTACACTAACTTGTAGTTTTAACTGAACACTGTGAGGAGGACGCACTACACTAACTTGTAGCTTTAGCTGAACACTGTGAGGAGGACGCACTACCCTAACTTGTAGCTTTAGATGAACACTGTGCACTACACTAACTTGTTGTTTTAGCTGAACACTGTGAGGAGGACGCACTACACTAACTTGTAGCTTATTTAGCTGCCTGCGGTAGTGATAGGATCAGGAAAACACCACTAACCTTCTACAGGTAGCTTTAGGTGAAAACTGTGCAGAGCTCGCAAAAAAATAACTTGTAGCTTATTTAGCTGCCTGCGGTAGTGATAGGATCAGGAAAACACCACCAACCTTCTACAGGTAGCTTTAGCTGAACACTGTGCAGAGCTCACACTACACTAACTTGTAGTTTTAGCTGAACACTGTGAGGAGGACACACTACACTAACTTGTAGCTTTAGCTGAACACTGTGCAGAGGTCGCACTACACTAACTTGTAGCTTTAGCTTAACATTGTGAGGAGGACGCACTACACTAACTTGTAGTTTTAGCTGAACACTGTGAGGAGGACACACTACACTAACTTGTAGCTTTAGCTGAACACTGTGAGGAGGACGCACTACCCTAACTTGCAGCTAGGGATGAGCTTCGAGTTCGAGTCAAACTCATGTTCAACTCGAACATCGGCTGTTCACAAGTTCGCCGAATAGCGAACAATTTGGGGTGTTCGCAGCAAATTCGAATGCTGCGGAACACCCTTTAAAAGTCTATGGGAGAAATCAAAAGTGCTAATTTTAAAGGCTAATATGCAAGTTATTGTCATAAAAAGTGTTTGGGGACCTGGGTCCTGCCTCAGGGGACATGGATCAATGCAAAAAAAAGTTTTAAAAACGGACGTTTTTTCAGGAGCAGTGATTTTAATAATGCTTAAAGTCAAACAATAAAAGTGTAATATCCTTTTAAATTTCATAGCTGGGGGGGTGTCTATAGTATGCCTGTAAAGGGGCGCATGTTTCCCGTGTGTAGAACAGTCTGACAGCAAAATGACATTTCAAAGGAAAAAAAGTCATTTAAAACTACTCGCGGCTATTGCATTGCCGGTCCGACAATACACATAAAAGTTCATTGATAAAAACGGCATGGGAATTCCCCACAGGGGAACCCCGAACCAAAATTTTTTAAAAAATGACGTGGGGGTCCCCCTAAATTCCATACCAGGCCCTTCAGGTCTGGTATGGATATTAAGGGAAACCCCGGCCAAAATTTTTTAAAAAAATGACGTGGGGGTCCCCCTAAATTCCATACCAGACCCTTCAGGTCTGGTATGGATTTTAAGGGGAACCCCGTGCCAAAATGTTAAAAAAAACGATGTGGGGTCCCCCCAAAAATCCATACCAGACCCTTATCCGAACACGCAACCTGGCAGGCCGCAGGAAAAGAGGAGGGGACGAGAGAGCGCCCCCCCTGAACCATACCAGGCCACATGCCCTTAACATTGGGAGGGCCCTTGTCCCCATGTTGATGAGGACAAGGGCCTCATCCCCACAACCCTGGCCGGTGGTTGTGGGGGTCTGCGGGCGGGGGGCTTATCGGAATCTGGAAGCCCCCTTTGACAAGGGGACCCCCAGATCCCAGTCCCCCCTGTGTGAAATGGTAAGGGGGTACAAAAGTACCCCTACCATTTCACTAAAAAACTGTCAAAAATGTTAAAAATGACAAGAGACAGTTTTTGAAAATTCCTTTAATTAAATGCTTCTTCTTTCTTCTTTCTTCTTTCTTTTTTCTTCTTTCTTTTTTCTTCTATCTTCCTTCATCTTCTTCTTCTGGCTCTTCTGGTTCTTCTAGTTCTTCCTCCGGTGTTCTCGTCCAGCATCTCCTCCACGGCGTCTTCTATCTTCTTCTCCTCGGGCCGCTCCGCACCTATGGAATGGGGGGAGGCTCCTGCTCTTCTCTTCATCTTCTTCTCTTCTTCATCTTCTTCTCCAGGCCGCTCTGCACCCATGCTGGCATGGAGGGAGGCTCCCGCTGTGTGACGCTTCTCCTCTTCTGGCGGTTCTTAAATAATGAGGGGGGGCACCTGGTGACCCCGCCTTCTCTGACGCACGGGACATGACGGGACTTCCCTGTGGCATTCTCCGTGACATCACAGGGAAGTCCCGTCAAGTCACCGTGCCTCAGAGAGGGGCAGGGTCACCGGGTGGCCCCGCCCCCCGTTATTTAAGAACCGTCAGAAGAGAAGACGCGTCACACAGCGGGAGCCTCCCTCCATGCCAGCATGGCTGCAGAGTGGCCCGGAGAAGAAGATGAAGAAAAGAAGGTGAAGAGAAGAGCGGGAGCCTCCCCCCATGCCATGGGTGCGGAGCGGCCTGAGGAGAAGAAGATAGAAGAGGCCGCGAAGGAGATGCTGGACGAGAACACCGGAGGAAGAGTCAGAAGAAGAAGAAGATGAAGAAAGATAGAAGAAAGAAGAAAGAAGAAGCATTTAAATAAAGGAATTGTCAAAAACTTTCTCTTGTCATTTTTAACATTTTTGACAGTTTTTAGTGAAATGGTAGGCCCTTACCATTTCACACGGGGGGGCGGGATCTGGGGGTCCCCTTGTTAAAGGGGGCTTCCAGATTCCGATAAGCCCCCCACCTGCAGACCCCCACAACCACCGGCTAGGGTTGTGGGGATGAGGCCCTTGTCCTCATCAACATGGGGACAAGGTGTTTTGGGGGCTACCCCAAAGCACCCTCCCAATGTTGAGAGCATGTGGCCTGGTACGGTTCAGGAGGGGGGGGGCGCTCTCTCGTCCCCCCTCTTTTTCTGCGGCCTGCCAGGTTGCGTGCTCGGATAAGGGTCTGGTATGGATTTTTGGATGTTCATGTCTTTAACGGTGTTCGCGTGTTCGAACAAACTTTTTTCCTGTTCGCGTGTTCTGGTACGAACCGAACGAGGGGTGTTCGGCTCATCCCTACTTTAGCTTTAGCTGAACACTGTGCAGAGGTCACACTAAACTAACTTGTAGCTTTAGCTGAACACTGTGCAGAGGACGCACTACACTAACTGTAAATAGTCTCTAGCTGCCTGACTGTGGTACTAATAGCATCAAAAGAACACCAGCAAATTCTTCAGGTAGCTGTAAATACTGTAACAAGACAAGCCTGCCTGTCAGTAGGAAGATAACAGGAATGGATCTAGCTAAACTGAATACAGTGTGTATGTGTGTATATATATATATATATATATATATATATATATATATACACACACAACACCTAGGATGCATATATATATACAATACACTGTAAGTGCAGCTAACTCACTGACTGTCCTGCCTAATCTATCTAATGTACATCAAATGACACTGTCTCTCTGTCTATCTCTTTCAACGCCGGAACACACACTACACAGGGCCACCGTGCAGGCGGCCTTATATAGTGACGGGCGTGTACTAAATCCCCTGAGCCATAATTGGCCAAAGCCTCCTTGGCTTTGGCCAATTACTGCTCTCTGTTCAGACGGCGCTGTGATTGGCCAAGCATGCGGGTCATAGTGCATGCTTGGCCAATCATCAGCCAGCAATGCACTGCGATGCCGCAGTGAATTATGGGCCGTGACGCGCCACACGAATTCGGTGTGAACGGCCCATATCGTTCGCAATTCATCGAACGGTCGAACAGACGATGTTTGAGTCGAACATGGGTTCGACTCGAACACGAAGCTCATCCCTAGCCAAGACCATACAGCAGTTTAACAGAACAGGTTCCACTCAGGACAGGCCTCGCCATGGTCGGCCAATGAAGTTGAGTGCACGTGCTCAGCGTCATATCCAGAGGTTGTCTAGACGTGTGAGGTTGAAGGGGTGGGGTTGTCAGTCTATCAGTGCGAAGACCATACACTACACACTGCATCAAATTGTCCTGCATGGCTGTCTTCTCAGAAGGAAGCCTCTTCTCAAGATGATACACAAATAAGCCCGCAAACAGTTTGCTGAAGACAAGCAGACTTTGGACATGGATTTCTGGTACCATGTACTGTGGTCTGATGAGACCAAGATAAACTTATTTGGTTCAGATTGTGTCAAGCGTGTGTGGCAGCAACCAGGTGAAGAGTACCAAGACATATGTGTGTCTTGCCTACAGTCAAGCATGGTGGTGGGAGTGTCATTGTCTGGGGCTGCATGAGTGCTGCTGGTACTGGGGAGCTACAGTTCATTGAGGGAACCATGAATGCAAACATGTACTGTGACATACTAAAGCAGAGCATGATCCCCTCCCTTCGAAGACTGGGCTGCAGGGCAGTATTTCAACATGATAACGACCCCAAACACACCTCCAAGACAACCACTGCCTTGATAAAGAAGTGGAGGGTAAAGGTGATGGACTGGCCAAGCATGTCACCAGACCTAAACCCTATTGAGCATCTGTGGGGCATCCTCAAACAGAAGGTGGAGGAACGCAAGGTCTCTAACATTCACCAGCTCTGTGATGTCCTCATGGAGGAGTGGAAGAGGACTCCAGTGGCAACCTGTGAAGCTCTGGTTAACTTCATGCCCAAGAGGGTTAAGGCAGTGCTGGAAAATAATGGTGGCCACACAAAATATTGACATTTTGGGCCAAATTTGGACATTTTCACTTAGGGGTGTACTCACTTTTGTTGCCAACGGTTTAGCCATTAATGGCTGTGTGTTGAGTTATTTTGCGGGGACAGCAAATTGACACTGTTATACAAGCTGTACACTCACTACTTTACATTGTAACAAAGTGTAATTTCTTCAGTGTTGTCACATGAAAGGATAATTACATTTTTTTACAAAAATGTGAGGGGTGTACTCACTTTTGTGAGATACTGTGTGTATGTATGTGTATGTGTGTGTATATGTATATATATATATATATACATATATATATATATATATATATATATATATACTAGTAATGGTAGCGATATTGCACATTTATTTTAAATTTTTTTACTAGTAATGGCGACAATCAGCGACGTATAGCGGGACTGTGATATTGCAGCGCACAAATCTAAGTGACACTTTTTAGACAGGTGTGAAGAAATGCTGTAAAGTAAGAATGCTTTCAAAAATGTATTTTTTAATTGTTTATTAAAAATAATTTAAAAATATGTCTCTTTATGTAATGCCAGACAGACTTGATGATGTTGAGTAAGGGCTCTGTGAGGACTAGGGATGGGGGAATGGTTCGGCCCGAGCATAAGTTTGAACATTGGCCGTTCACTGGTTTGACGAACACCCAAATTATTGAGGCGTTCTACCGTTTGTTCGGCCCGCCAAATGACCACAATGCACAGCGCAGCCGCACAGTGCATTGGAATCCCTGGTTGGCTAAAGCAATAAAAGCTTTGCCAAATCAGGGCACAGAGCACTGTCAGAGCCATGATTGGACACTGTCATGATGACTCTATCCAATCATGGCTCATTGCTCTTTGTCCAGACCCACACTATCAAAGTATTCTTTCAATAGCAGCCATTTGTTGTGTGATATCGGTGTGGAGAGAGATAGAACAGGGCTCTGTTCAGTGCTACTAGACAGTGTGCTATAGTGTGCTATTCTGATTCTATTGTCAGTGTAAAATATCAGTTTAGTGTGAATCTAGTGATAGTTCAGGCAGTGTGAGTGTAGTGACCACCATTCATCTCTACATTAGTGTGCATCCTACACTAGTGTGATACTACACTCAAACTGACTGAACTAAGTGACCATTCATTTTTACTTTAGTGTCATTTTAATGTGAATCTTCTCATAGTTCAGTCAGTGTGAGTGTAGTGACCATTCATTTTTACATTATTGTCAGTTTGTTTTGTCAGGGCAGGTTTACTGCAGTATAGTTCAGAATAGTTTAATGCAGCATATTTCTGTGCAATACTGCCGTTTAACCACTTGAGCCCCGGACCATTATGCTGCCTAAGGACCAGAGGTCTTTTTCCAATTTGGCACTGCGTCGCTTTAACTGCTAATTGCGCGGTCATGCAATGCTGTACCCAAACGAAATTTGCGTCCTTTTCTTCCCACAAATAGAGCTTTCTTTTGATGGTATTTGATCACCTCTGCGGTTTTTATTTTTTGCGCTATAAACGGAAAAAGACCGAAAATTTTGAAAAAAAATGATATTTTCTACTTTTTGTTATAAAAAAAATCCAATAAACTAAATTTTAGTCATACATTTAGGCCAAAATGTATTCGGCCACATGTCTTTGGTAAAAAAAATGTCAATAAGCGTATATTTATTGGTTTGCGCAAAAGTTATAGCGTCTACAAACTAGGGTACATTTTCTGTAATTTACACAGCTTTTAGTTTATGACTGCCTATGTCATTTCTTGAGGTGCTAAAATGGCAGGGCAGTACAAAACCCCCCCAAATGACCCCATTTTGGAAAGTAGACACCCCAAGGAAATTGCTGAGAGGCATGTTGAACCCATTGAATATTTATTTTTTTCGTCCCAAGTGATTGAATAATGACAAAAAAAAAAAAAAAAAAAAATATTTACAAAAAGTTGTCACTAAATGATATATTGCTCACACAGGCCATGGGCCTATGTGGAATTGCACCCCAAAATACATTCAGCTGCTTCTCCTGAGTATGGGGATACCACATGTGTGGGACTTTTTGGGAGCCTAGCCGCGTACGGGGCCCCAAAAACCAATCACCGCCTTCAGGATTTCTAAGGGTGTAAATTTTTGATTTCACTCTTTACTGCCTATCACAGTTTCGGAGGCCATGGAATGCCCAGGTGGCACAAAACCCCCCAAAATGACCCCATTTTGGAAAGTAGACACCCCAAGCTATTTGCTGAGAGGCATATTGGGTCCATGGAATATTTTATATTTTGACACAAGTTGCGGGAAAGTGACACTTTTTTTTTTTTTTTTTTTTTTTTTTCATAAAGTTGTCACTAAATGATATATTGCTCACACAGGCCATGGGCCTATGTGGAATTGCACCCCAAAATACATTTAGCTGCTTCTCCTGAGTATGGGGATACCACATGTGTGGGACTTTTTGGGAGCCTAGCCGCGTACGGGACCCCGAAAACCAATCACTGCCTTCAGGATTTCTAAGGGTGAAAATTTTTGATTTCACTCTTTACTGCCTATCACAGTTTCGGAGGCCATGGAATGCCCAGGTGGCACAAACCCCCCCCAAATGACCCCATTTTGGAAAGTAGACACCCCAAGCTATTTGCTGAGAGGCATGGTGAGTATTTTGCAGCTCTCATTTGTTTTTGAAAATGAAGAAAGACAAGAAAAAACATTTTTTTTTTCTTTTTTCAATTTTCAAAACTTTGTGACAAAAAGTGAGGTCTGCAAAATACTCACTATACCTCTCAGCAAATAGCTTGGGGTGTCTACTTTCCAAAATGGGGTCATTTGGGGGGGTTTTGTGCCACCTGGGCATTCCATGGCCTCCGAAACTGTGATAGGCAGTGAAGAGTGAAATCAAAAATTCACGCCCTTAGAAAGCCTGAAGGCGGTGATTGGTTTTCGGGGTCCCGTACGCGGCTAGGCTCCCAAAAAGTCTCACACATGTGGTATCCCCGTACTCAGGAGAAGCAGCAGAATGTATTTCGGGGTGTAATTTCACATATTTCCATGGCATGTTTGAGCAATATATCATTTAGTGACAACTTTGTGCAAAAAAAAAAAAAAAAAAAAAAAATTTGTCTCTTTCCCGCAACTTGTGTCGCAATATAAAATATTCCATGGACTCGACATGCCTCTCAGCAAATAGCTTGGGGTGTCTACTTTCCAAAATGGGGTCATTTGGGGGGGTTTTGAACTGTCCTGGCATTTTATGCACAACATTTAGAAGCTTATGTCACACATCACCCACTCTTCTAACCACTTGAAGACAAAGCCCTTTCTGACACTTATTGTTTACATGAAAAAGTTATTTTTTTTTGCAAAAAAATTACTTTGAACCCCCAAACATTATATATTTTTTTAAAGCAAATGCCCTACAGATTAAAATGGTGGGTGTTTCATTTTTTTTTTCACACAGTAATTGCGCAGCGATTTTTCAAACGCATTTTTTGGGGAAAAAACACACTTTTTTAAATTTTAATGCACTAAAACACACTATATTGCCCAAATGTTTGATGAAATAAAAAAGATGATCTTAGGCCGAGTACATGGATACCAAACATGACATGCTTTAAAATTGCGCACAAACGTGCAGTGGCAACAAAATAAATACATGTTTAAAAGCCTTTAAAAGCCTTTACAGGTTACCACTTTAGATTTACAGAGGAGGTCTACTGGAAAAATTACTGCACTCGATCTGGCCTTCGCGGTGATACCTCACATGCATGGTGCAATTGCTGTTTACGTTTGACGACAGACCGCCGCTTGCGCTCGCCTTAGCGCGAGAGCAGGGGGCGACAGGGGTGCTTTTTTTTTTTTTTTTTTTTTCTTTATTATTTTTTTGCTTTTTTAATCTTACTTTTAAACTGTTCCTTTCATATTTTTTTTTTTTTAATCATTTTTATTGTTATCTCGGGGAATGTAAATATCCCCTATGATAGCAATAGGTAGTGACAGGTACTCTTTTTTGAAAAAATTGGGGTCTATTAGACCCTAGATCTCTCCTCTGCCCTCAAAGCATCTGACCACACCAAGATCGGTGTGATAAAATGCTTCCCCAATTTCCCAATGGCGCTATTTACATCCGGCGAAATCTAAGTCATGAAATGCTCGTAGCTTCCGGTTTCTTAGGCCATAGAGATGTTTGGAGCCACTCTGGTCTCTGATCAGCTCTATGGTCAGCTGGCTGAATCACCGGCTGCATTCTCAGGTTCCCTGTTGAGACAGGAGAGCCAGAGAAAAACACGAAAGACGGTGGGGGGGGGGGGCATTCCCTCCCACGGCTTGTAAAAGCAGTCTAGAGGCTAATTAGCCGCTAGGATTGCTTTTACATGAAAGCCGACCGCTGGCTGAAAAGAATGATACCAAGATGATACCTAAACCTGCAGGCATCATTCTGGTATAACCACTCAAAGTCGTGAATGGCGTACCTGAAGACAAAAAAATGGTTAACAATGGTTAACAATAAACAGTAAACAGTAAAGTATAAATAATTACATACCTGAAAAACAAACATGATAAAACATAATAACAATAACAATAACAATAAAACATTGCAGAATAGAATACAGTAAAAAAAGAGCAGAACAATAGAGAGAGAGAATAGAGAGAGAGAGAACAATAAAACGACAACTATTTTTTTTTATTTCATATATTTATTTTTTTTTACACTTTTTTTGTAACTAACTTTTATAACGGTAACCGGTTCCAGGTTCGGGTCTCTCAAAATGCGATGGCATCTTGGGAGACCCTGTGAAAGTGCGCCTAGTCTGTGCAATGCTGTACCCTACGCTATTACTCAACTAGTGTATAGTAGCGTTCAAAACATTCACCAATGCAAAGACCAGGATTGTCAGGACAGGAGGGACAATAATAGCGGGTGTCACGCCTATATCCGCGCTTGCTGCAGACACGACATCTTTTTGGGGGGGTTCGCTGGGTAGGGGTACTCGGGAGGACATATAAATGCCTCTCATGCAGCCGACTGCATTTGGTTGGGGATGTGAATGGGGGAAGTACGGGTGCTGCAGAAGCGGTGGGTTCCCAATTAGGATTGGCGAATGCAGCAGGAAGGGCACTATGGGCACGACGGGCCTGTGTTTGTCTTCTTGGTGGCAGCGGGACACTACTTGTGCTTGCCACCTCACCAGCTTGAACTGCACTTATGGGACTCGCCACGTCACCACGTGTTACTGCAGTGCTGGTTTGACTACGACCGGGGTGTACTACGCCGCTGGTGCTTGCCAGTTCACCAAAACGCTACCAAAAAAACTGTTAGCGATCGCAGGGATCAGGCCTGACTCTGCGAACGCTGCAGTTATGCGTTTAGTGTTTTGTAAGTGACAGTGATCGATCGATACTGCACTTGGGTGGGCTGGGCCGGGCCGGGCGGAGGGGCAAAACGCAGGTGCTAGCAGGTATCTGGGCTGATCCCGCTAACACTGCGTTTTTGGGAACCCTAAACTGCTGGTGACACTAGTATAGATCTGATCAGATCAGATATTGATCCGTTCAGATACTATACCACTAAGGGAGGTGTACGGTGCGTGCGTGGGTGTTAGCGGTACTGGCGCTAACCTGACGCTGCCTGGGGCTGGTGCTTGCCAGTTCACCAAAACGCTACCAAAAAAACTGTTAGCGATCACAGGGATCAGGCCTGACTCTGCGAACGCTGCAGTTATGCGTTTAGTGTTCTGTAAGTGACAGTGATCGATCGATACTGCACTTAGATGGGCTGGGCTGGGCCGGGCGGAGGGGCAAAACGCAGGTGCTAGCAGGTATCTGGGCTGATCCAGCTAACACTGCGTTTTTGGGAACCCTAAACTGCTGGTGACGCTAGTATAGATCTGATCGGATCAGATATTGATCCGTTCAGATACTATACCACTAAGGGAGGTGTACGGTGCGTGCGTGGGTGTTAGCGCTACTGGCGCTAACCTGACGCTGCCTGGGGCTGGTGCTTGCCAGTTCACCAAAATGCTACCAAAAAAACTGTTAACGATCGCAGGGATCAGGCCTGACGCTGCGAACGCTGCAGTTATGCGTTTAGTGTTTTGTGTCAGTGATCGATCGATACTGCACTTGGGTGGGCTGGGCCGGGCGGAGGGGCAAAACGCAGGTGGAAGCAGGTATCTGGGCTGATCCAGCTAACACTGCGTTTTTGGGAACCCTAAACTGCTGGTGACGCTAGTATAGATCTGATCGGATATTGATCCGTTCAGATACTATACCACTAAGGGAGGTGTACGGTGCGTGCGTGGGTGTTAGCGCTACTGGCGCTAACCTGACGCTGCCTGGGGCTGGTGCTTGCCAGTTCACCAAAATGCTACCAAAAAAACTGTTAGCGATCGCAGGGATCAGGCCTGACGCTGCGAACACTGCAGTTATGCGTTTAGTGTTTTGTGTCAGTGATCGATCGATACTGCACTTGGGTGGGCTGGGCGGAGGCGCAAAACGCAGGTGCTAGCAGGTATCTGGGCTGATCCCGCTAACACTGCGTTTTTGGGAACCCTAAACTGCTGGGGACGCTAGTATAGATTTGATCGGATCAGATATTGATCCAATCAGATACTATACCACTAAGGGAGGTGTATGCTGCGTGCGTGGGTGTTAGCGGTACTGGCGCTAATCTGACGCTGCCTGGGGCGACGCATATCACCGCCGGGCGATCGGGGGGCTAAACCTTTATTCGGTAATAAACGGCGGGTGCCCTGACACTATAAAAAATAAACAAACTAACCAGCGTCAACCGTATCGGTTATACGGTGATCAGTGGTGAAAGGGTTAACTAGGGGGCAATCAAGGGGTTAAAACATTTATTAGATAGTATATGGGGGTCCCTGACGCTATAAAACGCTGACAGCGAACCTAAATATTTACCTCACTAACTAGCGTCACCAGCGACACTAATACAGCGATCAGAAAAATGATCGCTTAGCGACACTGGTGACAGGGGGTCATCAAGGGGTTAAAACTTTATTAGGGGGGGTTAGGGGGGTACCCTAGACCTACAGGGGGGTAACAGTAACTGTGCTAACACAGTAACTGTCACAAACTGACACAGCAGTAATCAGAAAAAAAAAAAAAAAAAAAACGGCTGGTGTCAGTTTGTGACAGGGGGGGGGGGTGATCGGGGGGGGATCGGGGGGGGATCGGGGGGGGATCGGGGTGTTTAGTGTGCCTGGCATGTTCTACTGTGTGTGTAGTGTTGGTGCACTCACTCACATGTCATCTCTCCTCGGGCCGGAACGGAAACTACCGACCCGAGGGGAGATGACATCACTTCCTTTGCTGCTGTTTAGCATACAGCAGCAAAGGAGTGTTCCTATTGGCCGGCGGCGATCGCGAGGGGGGGGCCACGATCGGATGGCCTCCCCCTCGTCTCCGATCGCCGGGGGACAAAACGGGACCGCCTCGGGCGGCGGGGGGGTCCGATCGGACCCCCCACCCGCGGGAGGCAAATCACGTACATGTACGTGATTTTGCCTGCCCGTGCCGCCTTGCCGACGTACATCGGCGTGAGGCGGTCCTTAAGTGGTTAACACTGTATATTTCAGTTCGTTACTGCAAGTTTAACGCTGTACATTTCAGTGAGTTACCTTCCGTTGAACGCAGTATAGTTCAGTGCATTACTGCAAGTTTAATGCCATATATTTTAATGCGTTACATGCCTTTTAACGCAGTATATTTCTGTGTGTTAGTGCACATTTAACGCAGTATATTTCAGTGCATTACTGCAAGTTTAATGACATATATTTCAGTGCATTACGTGCCATTTAACGCAGTATATTTCTGTATGTTACTGCAAGTTTAATACTGTATATTTCAGTGGGTTACCTTCCATTTAACACAATATAGTTCAGTGCGTTACTGCAAGTTTAACGCCATATATTTCAGTGCCTTACTGCACGTTTAACGCCATACATTTCTGTACGTTAGTGCACGTTTAATGCTGTATATTTCTGTGTGTTACTGCACATTTGATGCAGAATATTGCAGTGCGTCAGTGAAATTTTAATGCAGTATATTATTGTGTATCTGTCAGGAAAGGTTTCACCTGCTGGTGGCGCTGTCAGATCTATGGGCCGCAGTACTGGTGTCCACCAGCAGGTGTCTCCCGGCAGTCTGGAGCCAACATCATCTCCTGCAAACAGGTGTCACCTGAGACTGATTGCAGGAGGTGTACTTATACCCGGCTGATGCTTGCAGTCATCGCCTTGGTATTGTTCCTTGACCTCTATCCTGTACCTGTGATCCTGTTATCCTGAACCCTGTTTCCATTCCTCCTGTTATCCTGAACCCTGCATCTGTTCCAGGACTCCTGCCCTGCAGCCTGATCCCTTCCACCTTCTCCCTGTCCTGTCTTGCTCCTTGCCCTCATCTGCTTGATCTCCCGTGTATGACCCTGGCTTGTTTACATTTAGGATTATATCTGTCACTTGTATATACATTTGGTTTGGATAGTTATTTATGTGTGTCACTGTGGTTGGTTGCTGGTTATTTTATTGTTTGTCACATCAGAGGTGCATTTGGTCTTCCCTATTGCAGTCTACACATTTCCTTCAGTATGGCTCAGGTAGAATCATTAGTGTGGCTTTTGGAGGATGACTCTGCATATTTCTTTGAGCACTATTCAGCATGTTCCCAACAGGTGCTAGTGGAGTTGGTCAACGCAGTGCAGACTCTTGTCAGACAGGCAGCTTGTAAATTGAATTGTGTTCAGCCATTACTACAAGCATGGTCAGATATATTGCACTGAGCCTCAGTCAGCTTGCAACAATCCATTCCTGCTGCCAGACACCTGCCTGCTCAAATGTCTCTCTCTCCATCACCCACGACAACCACGGTCTCAGCCCAATATACCCTGCTACCAACCAAGTATCAGTACCCTGTTTCCACTTGCTGCACCTATCCTGCCTTTAACCCATCTTTTAACCCACCCTTCTCTTCTGCCTGCAACAATACCACAAAAATCCCCCTTAGCCACTGCTCCCTTATTTTTACAGTACTCCAGCTCTTCTCTTCAATCCGCTGCACCCCCTACTTACAGCCCTGCAGGCCCTTACAGAACTTCAGTGGCTAAACCAAAGAAGAAACTGAAGTTTTTCCCAACCCATACAATCCTGCCATTAACCCAGCCTGCTTCTACATCAGCCGATCTGCTCCAGCCTGCCTCCATGCCAGCCGATCTGCTCCAGCCTGCCTCCACGCCAGCCAATCTGCTCCAGCCCACTTCCACGAGAGCCGATCTGCTCCAGCCTGCCTCCATGCCAGCCGATCTGCTCCAGCCTGCCTCCACGCCAGCCAATCTTCACCAGCCCGCTTCCATGAGAGCCGATCTGCTCCAGCCTACCTCCACACCAGCAGATCTGCTCCAGCCAGCCCCCACACTAGCCGATCTGCTCCAGCCTGCCTCCATGATTGCCAATGGAGTTAGGCTAGCCTCTGATGGTCCTGAACCTGATGACCCACCTAACCCTTCCAACCTTCTGCCTGCCACTGCGCGGCCTGATGTTCCAGTGCCTGTTGTCCAGTCCACTGATCCAAAGCCCGATATCCAGCTTGATGATCCAGTTCCTGATGCCCGGCTTGATGTTCCAGTGACCTCTGTCCGGTCTGATGTTCCAGTGCCCTCTGTCCGGACTGATGTTCCAGTGTGCTGTCCAGTCTGATGACCCGATGCCTGATGTCCAGGTCGATGATCCAGCTCCTGATGCACAGCCTGATGTCCCAGTGCCCACTGTCCGGGCTGATGTTCCAATGCCGTTGTCTGGCCTGATATTCCAGTGTCCGACGCCGGCCTGATATTCCAGTGCCCGCTGTTCGGCCTGATGTTCCAGTGCCTGCTCTCCAGTCTGATGATCCAATGCCCAAAGTCCGACTTGATGATCCAGTTCCTGACGCCCAGCATGATGTTCCAGTGGCCGCTGTTCTGCCTGATGTTCCAGTGCCTGCTCTCCAATCTGATGATCCGATGCTTGATAATCCATAATGTCAGCTCCAAACTACCGGGAGACACCCACTGGTGGACACCAGTACTGCAGCCCATAGATGCCCAACCCAATGTTCCAGTGAACAACAGAAGGGGAAAGGGAATTGGGACTTTAAATGAAACTGCGCCGGGTAGAGGACGCATGTTTCCATCCCTGTGTCACAATATCTAAAAACCCAAAAGCAGAGGCCAGTGGGTGAAGGAAAAAGAGGTGGGACTTTGAATGAAGCCAATGGTTTGCAAGCCGACACATAACGGTGGGTCAATAAAATTCTTTTATTGCATATTCATACAAACAATGATATCAGACAGTATCAATTTAACACTTGGTAAAATGTTAACAATGATAACCAAGGATCAGCATACGGACCGTTAGTATAGTTATCAAAGATATAAAGGGTAACATACGTAATAACATGGGTATGAGCAATATTACTGAAGATAGACAAGGGATCACCAGGTGTCAGAATGGGTAGATAGTTAAAACAAAGTAATGCCTGCCTGATAGCTGGCCTGAAATTCCTGTTAAAGGGTAAAACTCTGTGTAGCATGGATTGGAATAATAAAGGGCGACCGGTAGCTCGACACGTTTCGTGGTTCAGGACCACTCATCAGGAGCAGACATGTCATGTTTCTGAAAATTAAAGGTAATAGTATCATGGGTCAGGGTTACGGTGGGTACAAGGGGCCAGGTAATCCCCCAAAATTAAAAGTACTCACAGCAGGCATGGGTAGATGGTGAATGGCCAGGTGCGGCAACCATCCGGAACTGATGCCGGGCCGGGAGCTGAGGCGGGCCCCCCCCGAGCCGCGGCGACCAAAACAGGCACCCCCCCTGAGGCGATGCAGAGCCACGAGGCACCCTAGAATTGAAAGTGATAGATAAGTGATGTTGCAAGGGTATGTGTGCAAGGGGGGGGGTTTGTGGGGAGAGTGATGGTAGGGGGGGAGGGTTTTTTTCAAAAAAAAATTCTAATGCCGAACACTAGAGAGCAGTGCAACCATCAAACAGTATTGGAACCAGCGTGAACCGCAACACCATGTTGCTGTAGTTCAAACTCCTCCTATGGCGGCTATGTTCCAAGAGATCCACTGCGCTCTATTTCAGCGACAATTGACCGAATGTATTGCTGTTTGAAACTGCACATACGATCAGTCCATGCACATGTTTGTAAATAATCAAATATTATGTTCAGTTATCCATAGTGCAATTGGTGCTCAGACATCACCGCTGCTCCACGGCTGCTCAGACGTCACCGCTGCTCCGTGCCTAGCCTGACGTACGTTTCGTCCAGTGGGACTTCTTCTGTGAGGCAATAAGGGTCAGCGGTGCTCACATCACTTCCTTATATTCAGAAAAAATTCTAATGCCGAACACTAGAGAGCAGTGCAACTACCAAACAGTATTGGAACCAGCGTGAACCGCAACACCATGTTGCTGTAGTCCAAACTCCTCCTATGATGGCTATGTTCCAAGAGATCCACTGCGCTCTATTTCAGCGACAATTGACCGAACGTATTGCTGTTTGAAACTGCACATACGATCAGGCCATGCACATATTTGTAAATAATCAAATATTATGTTCAGTTATCCATAGTGCAGTTGGTCTTATAGTGACCATATCATACCCATCAACTAATGCTTATAATCCCACTATCAACATAGTGGTAACTATCTTGTTCAAAATTAATTTATGCACAATTAAACACAAATAAATTATTAATCTATTTAATATAATAAAATGATGGATGATAGATGATAAAATATAATAAATGCAAAAATATAAATAAAATAAAATGTAGTCCCAACTAATTAAATTATTTAACTATTGTTGATAAAACTATTAATATCCCACTCAACATTTAAGTCCTTTTGTCTGATGAGATCTGAGTTCATATATCCAGCGAGTTTCTCATCTGGATATATGTCAAACCATATTACTGTCCCTCCAATGTGGTATGCCAAGCTCAATACCCACCACCTTCAATTGCGATGGATCCTTATTGTGTTTTAACGCAAAATGCCTAGAGAGGTTATGTTTTGGGAATCCCTTATTGATGTTAGCTAAATGCTCACCCACTCTCATGTGTAATGCTCTCTTTGTCCTCCCTACATGATGTTTATCACAACTTCATTGGAGTGGATAAACTACATTCTTCGCATTATATGATATGAAGTTATCTATTTTATTTGATCTATCTGTAACTGTAGATGAAAAAGTTGTGGTCCTAATAGAGTTGGAACCCACACATTTGCATACAGCGCACTTCCGACAAGGAAAAAAACCTTTCAAATTCGTGAAAAAAGTGGGCCTGATTGGTGGCTCCACAACACTGGGGGCTATCAGATGTCTCATTCCTGGTGCCTTCCTAAAAATTACCTTTGGCTATTCAGGGAGAGCAGGACCCAGAATCGTAACACTCTTAAATACTGTCCAATGTTTTTTAAGCTGTTGGTTGACCATTCTATGCTGACTAGAATAGGTAGTATGGAAAGACCATTCATATCTGCCCTCTCTAACAAATTCACCCTTAGGGGCCAGAATGATCTCCCTCTCCAATGTCACTACTCGCTGGATGGTAGCATACAAATTGTCCTCTGAGTAACCTTTCTCCAAAAATTTCTCCCTGATTATCTCATATTGTTTCATAAAATCATTCTTATCAGAACAATTTCTTCTACTCCTTCAAAATTGGATTTTTGGGATACCAGAAAGCCAATTGGTATGATGGCTTACTTGATCCCTATATCTCAAAGAATCCCAGTGATCTACTACCTCCAAAAAATTCCTAAGTCACTTGAAAAACCCCCAGGTCGCCCCATAGTTGGTGGGATTGAGTCCGTGACTTCTTTTTAACAAAAACAGTGGTGCTTTATTGTTGTAAAAGATAAATTAGAGTTACAGAATACCATTCAACAGAGTAGAATACATTACATACGTAGATTACATATTTGAGGATAGGGAAATTAATATGCAAAACCCACAAACAATACATAAGGTTAATAGTACCATTCTCAACAAGTACCGTCCACCCTCCACCCTCCAAAACCCTTCCCTATTGTGCTAAATAAACGTAGTGAACTGAATGTTTCTCTACGAGGCCATCCACGGAGCCCAAACTTTTTCAAATTTCCACGGACAGCCACGGTTTATATATGTCATTTTATACATGGGGATTACTGCCTCAATCTGTGCCTCCCAGGCTGAAAAGGATGGAGGGGAAGAATCTATCCATTTCATAAGTATTTCTTTTTTGGCATAGAAAAGAAGGAAGGAAATCAGTAATTTAAGATGATATGGCCTCTGCTCATCATCATGTATCCCCAACAACGCCATGGCCGGCAAAAGCGGAATAGAGGTCTGCAATCTGGAGTTGATTTCACCTACAATCTTAGTCCAAAATAGTGCAACAACTGGGCACTCCCAGAACATATGTATATATGTGCCTATATGGACTTTGCATTTAGGACAGATGGGGTCTCTCTCGGGAAATATGCGATGGAGTCTCTGCGGGGTATAGTAGACCCTGTGTATAAATTTAATTTGGATCAATTTGTCCTTGGATGCTATCACTAATTTCGGGCCATACTCTAGACAGTCCTCCCATCCCTCCCTATCCAGTGACGGGATATCAGCCCGCCATCTTTCCCATAAATCATTAATCTTAGGGGAATCTCTTCCCAGCAACGCATTATATATTGAGGATAGGGGTTTAGACAAGTCTCCAGGGGATAGGAGATCTTCGATGGGGTCCGTCTGTAACAGGGGAGTTTGTGGGAATTGAGCCCTGGCCGCATGTCTCAGCTGTAGGTACCGGAACCCCATCCAGCGGGGCAGTCCAAATTTAGCCGAAAGCTCATGCAGGGAGAGCAGTTGACCCCCAGACATTACGTGTTCCAACAAGGTTACACCATATCTAGCCCACACCTGTGGGTCCGGTATCATACGGAAGTGTTTAAGTCGTGGGTTCCCCCACAGGGGATGAGCTGGAGACAATTGGCCAGGTCTCAAGTATCTGCGCCTAGCCGCTTCCCATACTCTCCAAGTTGCTCTAGTAGGCCCAGGGATCCCACAATATGCCTTGGGTCCTCTATAGGGAAAATTCCGAAGGTCCGTCAGGGAACCCAGAATATTCGCCTCGAGACAGGTTGCCACATTGGATCTAGAACCCTGGAACCACCAGTGTACCGTCACCAACATGGCTGCCCAAAAATATAACTGGAAATCTGGGAGGGCAAGTCCGCCCAAATCTGCAGGTAAACATAACGTAGTACGTGCCAACCTAGGGTTTCTCCCCGACCAAATAAAGGAACCCACTATACGGTCAATCTCCCTAAAAAACGAGGCGGGGACCCAGACCGGGCAGTTCCTAAACAGATAGTTAAATTTGGGCAGTATCATCATTTTAAGGAGACTAATGCGACCCAGAAGATTCAGAGGAAGACTCTCCCAGGCAGCACATTTCGAACGTAGGGTGTTCAGGACAGGGGTCAGGTTTTTTACAATAAAATCAGAGAGATTCCTAGTGATCACAACTCCAAGGTATTTAAATTCCCCAACCCTTTGTAGTGGGGAGGAGAGGGGTCCAGAGTTAACCTCATCATCTATAAAAAATAGGACTGATTTGGTCCAATTTATCTTAACTCCCGAGAGACCACCAAAACTGTCAAAAATACGCAGGGCAGCTTGAAGAGAGGGTCCAGCATCAATAAGGTACAATAATGCGTCGTCGGCATAGAGGGAGAGGCGCTCTTCCATTATACCCACCCGCAGGCCCAGAACGTCCGGAGCACTCCTAATGGCAATTGCCAGAGGCTCCAGCGCCAGGGCGAACAGGCTGGGGGAGAGCGGGCATCCCTGCCTCGTACCACGAAACAGATCAAAGGAGTCTGAGACCCAATTGTTGGTGCGAACCCGTGCCCGGGGGGATCGGTACAGCAATCGTACTCCGTGAATAAATTTAGGACCGAATCCGAATCTACGCAAGGTTTCCCATAAAAACTTCCACTCAACAGAGTCGAAAGCCTTCTCGGCATCTAAAGAGGCAATAACCCTGGACCCCGTGTTGTCATGCGATGTTGCTAAGTTAAGGAATAGGCGCCTAATATTAATATCTGTGCCCTTGCCTGGCATAAATCCCGTCTGGTCTATACCCACTAGGTCTTCTATTACATGGGATAGTCGGGTGGCCAAGACCTTAGCAAAGATCTTGGCATCAACATTTAGCAATGAGATGGGCCTGTACGATGCACAATCAAGAGGGTCTTTTCCTGGTTTAGGAACCAGTACAATAACCGCCTCATTCATTGAGTCAGGTAGGGCTGGCATATTTGCAAATTTAGAAAGCAGTGAAGTCAACTTAGGGGCCAGTAGTTCAGAAAAATTGGAGTAAAATTCAGATGGTAACCCATCTGCACCCGGGGCCTTCCCTCCCTTGAGATGTCCCATGGCAACCTGTATCTCCTCAAGTGTGATGTCAGCCTCCAGCCCCTCCCTTGCTTCCTCAGACAACACAGGGATAGACAGGGAGTCAAAAAAAGAGGACATGGATGAGTCCGATGCAACATCTCTAGAGGAGTAAACCTCCTGAAAGTATTCTCGGAAACGGTTATTAATATTAGCAGGGGCAGTAAGGATCTGGTCAGTATTGTCTCTAATGGAGCCTATGGGGGTTGAAGGTATGTTTCCCTTAGCCAGCCACGCAAGAAGCTTCCCATTTTTACCACCATGCTCGAACACGCGTTGAGCGGAGTATAACAAAGCCTTGTCGGTCTGGGCCATCCTAGTGGTGGATAGGTCACGCAGGGCCTTTTTCCACGCCCTATACCGGCCCTCTCCAGGAGCAGAAACGTATTCAGCCTCCAACCTGCCTGCCAGTGCCTCCAGCTCATCTATGGAGCGAGTAGAGTCACGCTTGAGCCGAGTGATACTATGCCCATACTCCCCTCGTATCCAAGCTTTAAATGAGTCCCATACAACAGGAGGGGCAGCTGATTCAGCATTGTCTGTCCAGAAATTGCAGATAGAGGCCGTTAGGGGTTCCAACAGTCTCTCATCATTAGCCCAAAATCTGGACAAACGCCACAGGCGAGTCCCTGGTGGAACAGACAGCGTCAGTGTCAAGCACAATGGTGCGTGATCTGAAATTCCCCTGGGAAGCACAGACAGGTCATGTACATATTGTAATGCAGGGCCTGAGGCATAGACAAGATCAATTCTAGATAGCGTTTTGTGTGAGGCTGAATGGCAAGTGAAAACTTTCAGTGTCGGGTACAAGTGCCTCCAGACGTCAGTGAGGGCAAAAGTTTCCGCCCACTGCCTGAGGTCCGGGGTGTCCCGAGCCGAGGATTGCAGCCAATCAAGTTCCACCAGTGGAACGAGTCCGTGACTTCTAGAGCCGAGAAGTACATTGACTTTTTCCTACAGCCACTGGCGATTAACACACCAACATATCTTAAAGATACTAAAGACGCAAAAACAGCTCCTAAGAGGCCCAGTCCTGATGGCAATTTTAGATTTAGAGATGAGTCGCCTGGATATAGAAGCCCATTACCTTTGCATAACAGCTATACCCCACTGACTATCGATGTATATACTCCAAGGTGGAGGCCGAAGTCTCCCCTAGGGTTAGGAGGAATTATGAGAATGAGTATCGTAGCACCCCTAGAGAATATGGTCCAACTTCGTATTATTATTCTAATTATCCTCATCATACTTATCAACCTCCACCCCCAGCTTGTTCTATTTTAGCTAAAGGTCCCAAACAAAAGGGAAAAGAAAAAGGAAAAGAGTGAGTAGAGGAGGGAGACAGAAACAGGGCCAAAAAGGAGGAGAAGATACTAGAGACTAGTGGAATTTTTAATTTAAGCAAAGTGGAGCTATCTACTAAAGAAATGTCCCTGTTAACCAAAGTTTACAGTTTAAAGGTTTAGTGATATTAACAAGTACGTGAGAAAGTTGAGCATTAAAATATATTTTCTTAATAATCCAGGACCCCCCCTGTCAGTGGGGAATTATAAAGGTATAATACATACCGGATTATCCAATGCTTCTACTTTCAACCCTCCGGTTGAATTGGTATTTAGAGATCTTATGATAAAGGATCTTGAGGGCTTTCAAATTATGAATAGACCAGACACTTCCATATAGGATAGTGTACTTACCCTTTGTGAAAATAGAAATCTCATAATACTCCCCGCTGACAAGGGAGGGGGGATTGTTTTGATGAACAAATTGGATTATCAATGCGAGATTAATAATTTGTTGGGGGGCAAATATATTGACAATAGTGTTGTTTTCATTCTCAATATTTGCAACTAATATGATAAATCTTCCTTGATTATCAGTCTTGATTTCTAATGGTTGAAAGGACACCGAGTCTTTTATTATCGTTATTACTCCTTTCTTTTTCCGAGAGTTTTTGGATACATATATATGAGGAAAATTATTATGAGAAAATTTTGGAGCTTTATCCTCTGAAAAATGCAATTCTTATAATTATGGAAATGTGATGCTCGCAATGCTATTAGACATGTGTGACCAAGTGTAGATGAGTGCAGATGTGAATATACAAAACAAAAAATAGCAAAAAAAAAGCGTCACACGACTTCATCACCTTTGACAACTATAACTGAGGGCAGGGCCACCCGGTGATGTCCCCGGGTGACCCCGCCCCCTCTGACACCATGGGGACTTTTTGCATGGCTTCCCTATGGTGTCAGAGGGGGGCTGGGCGCTTCTCAGCCTTTTGGCTAAGATAAAGTGTAGTTCTGCTTGCTTGTATCTTGGTTGAAAGGTGCCCGACAGTTGGCCTTGGGGGAGCGTCCCTTTTCGGAGGGCCCCCCCTTGTTGCTATTGGCTTTAGGCTTAGTCCCTGGGCAACGAGGAGCGAGCGACCTTTTGAAGGCGACTTTATGTGGTGGAACTGTGGGGGTTTCCCCTTGTGGGGCCCCCCACAGGAAAGCGATCAGGTCTGAAGGTGATCAGCACGTTCTATATTCCAAAATGGCGGTCCAAGGAATTCGGGACTCACTTCGATTTCTGGTGAAGCCAGGGTTTTCCAATGTTGTGACGTTGAGGACCCTGGTGGTGGATCTTTTGACGGCCGTTCTTGGCCTAGGGGTAAGAGACATCTTATGTTTACAAGACTTCCCTAACCAACGATTATATGATGTTACTTTCTATTCAACTGAGGTCTGTTGGAATGTCTTCGAGAAGTTCAAGTTGGTGGAGGAAAGCGAAGTCGGGAGGAAGTTTGCGGTACAGCCTTTGTTTATGCAGGAGGAAAAGGTCATTACAGTTCACCTGTACAATCCTTTTGCGGATGTTAATTTAGTAAGAGCGTTTCTGAGCAACTACTGTGACAATCTGAGAGGTGGAGAGAAGGTTTTCAATAACTTTAAAATTTGGTCTGGGAAGTAACGTTTTTTTGGAAATTTCAATTCAGACTCTAGTTGTGTGGGAGGAGTCAGAAGACCTCCCACGGTATTTACTATCGGAGGGGAAAGAGGTTTCTTTTTTACCCTGGACAACCAAGATATTGCAGAAAGTGTATGCGGTATGGACACGTTAGCGGTGAGTGTGATCAAGAGTTGAAGTGCCGATTTTGTGGGAAAGGAGGTCATGTCGCACGAGAATGCAAGGAAAGCAGGGTATGTGATATTTGCAAAAAAGCTGGGCACATGGCAAAAGAATGTGGTCAATATCAGGCTGCAAGAAGAGAATGGTTGTCTAGTGTGCTGACTGAGGGGAAGGAAAAGAGAGAAAGCAGGCAGCGGAGGCCACGAGATGGTGCAAAGGAGAGTACTGGGAGTGCTGCTGATTTACGGGTGGACCCATCTGGTGATCTTCCAGAGCACCCAGCCAGTGAAGCTGGGCCCGAGGGGCAGAAAGGTAATGTGGCGGGAGCAGGTGGCACGACCGCAGCGACTGTGAATAAAGTGGCAGGTGGTGGTGCTAGCTCTGGTGTCGCGGATGTCTTGCCCGGGTGAAGATGGTGGTTGTGAAGTTCTACGGCCCCCTGATGGAAGACAGGAAGATGGAAGACGGAGTGATGACGCCCCTTAGGGAAAGGAAGAGACAGTTCAGGAAACGGATGTATCAACTACAGGTGAGCCAAGCTTGGCATCACACCTTTTTGGTAGTTTGTCAGATAGTGAATCTGAGGAAGGTGATATGGACACTGTCAGTGACATTGAATGTGGCCAGAGGATGGAGGATTCCTTTACTCCGCCAGAGTTACCGGACACTTCCGCTATCAAAAGATCTAGAGGGGGTGTGCCTTGGTCTGGTGGGGTGGAGGGTGGAATAATGTCCGAGAATGGGGATTCCAAGGAGGAGTCCGCCAGCTCTCCGGTTCCCCAGAGAAGGCAGAAGAGTCTGTCTGGGATGGATGAAGTAGAAGACAGGATGGATTTTTAAGGCTTTGCTATGGCTATGTTTTTCTGCTTTTTTTGATGGCTTTATCAATAGGATCTATTAATGTTAGGAGCATTGCTGCAAAAGTGAGGAGGGTGGCGGTCTTTGAGGACATGAGTAAATTTAATGGAGATGTTTTATGCTTACAAGAGTGTGGCATAATGAGTGATCCTGCGGTTGATTGGTCATGGGGTCCTTCTGTGTGGGCATATGCATGCGAATCTAGAAGTGAGGGGATTGAAGTTGTGGTGAAAAATCCAAATGTTAACATCATAGCGCATGAAGTGTTTGTCCCTGGAAGGTTGCAGATTGTAACGCTTGAATTCTTGGAGCAGCATCTGAGAGTGATTAACTGCTATGCTCTAGCTGAAAAAAAAAAGAGTACGTTTTTTGAAGACCTTGAGAGTATGCTTACCTGGGAGGGTTCCAACAGTCCTGGTGGGCGACTTAAATTGTGTGAGGAGGAATGAAGACCGACAGGGAACCAGTGGTGATGGTGGGATGGATATTTCATCTAGACTTTTGAATGACATAATAGATGACTTTAAGATGCATGATGTAGCCAGGGAGGTGGAGGGGAGGAACACAACCTTTACTTACCTGTCTGATAGGGGGACAGTGAGGTCTCGGATTGACTTTATTTTTTTATCGCAATTTTTGAAAGGGGAGGCTTATAAGGTGTTTCCTGTGTTATTTTCCGATCATTCTTTAATTTCCTGTTCTTTTAAGTTGGAGGTGGAAGTGGAGGTGGGAAGAGGTAGGTAGAAAATGAATATGTCACTGTTGAATAATGAAAAAATTTCTGAACGTTTTGTTTCTTTCTTCCGGTCTCTGGAAAGGAAAAGAGATGATTTTGAGGATTTGTTGGTATGGTGGGACTGGCTGAAAAATCAAGTGGCTTCCTTTTATAAAAAGGTAGGGGCAGAGAAAGCTAGAGAAAGGAGGGAGGCAGGGAGGAGGTTGTTGGCAAGGATACATTTCTTGTATCAGTGCAAGAGGTTGGGGATGGAGGTGGAGGAGGAACTAAAAGAAGCACAAGAAGAGAGAAGGAAAATGATCAAGGATAAAGGGAAAGGGATCGTTTTTTAGAGCGAAGGTCCAGACGATGGAGGAAGATGAGAAATGTTCCTGCTTCTTTTTCAAGAAGGCTTTTAGCCCAAAGAAGGTGATGAAGGTGATGATGGATGGACAAGAAGAAGTGAGAAGGAAGAAGATGAGAGACGTGATAAGGAATTTCCATGAGGACCTATATGGAGGTGAAGAGGGCGCTACAATCAAAGAGGTGGAGGAGTATTGTGATATATTATCAGAAGGCTTGAAGGAAGAGGAAGGTGCTTGGCTGGCAGAGGAGGTGGAAGAGTGGAAGTTGAGAAGATTTTAAAGAGTATGGCTAAAAACAAAACTCCAGGAAGAGACGGAATCCCTGTGAAATTCTATTTGAAATTTTGGGCAATCCTTAAGCCCCATTTGTTAGGGGTGATGAGGTGATGCATGGCAGAGAATAGGCTGTCTGCCACTATGAAGGAGGGGGTTATTGTCTTACTTTATAAAAAAGGGGATGAGAAGGATGTAAAAAACGGGCACCCAATTACATTACTTAACGTAGATTACAAAGCCTTTGCTAAAATCTTAGCAGACAGGATGAAGGAAGTGGTTGGTAGTGTTATTGGAAGTTGGCAGGTGGGTGCTATCCCAGGGAGGAGGATTGCTGGTAATTTGATGCTCCTTAGGGATCTGGCCTTTTATGCACAAAATAATAATTTGCCGCTTGCGGTTGCAGGAATTGACCTTGAGAAGGCTTTTGACAGGGTATCCCATCAATTTACATGCTTAGAAAATTGGGCTTTCCTGCAAGGTTTGTGGATATGGTAAAATGCTTGTACAGTGAAGTAAGCAGTAAAGTATTGGTCAATGGCTTTTTAGCTGAATCCTTTGAAGTGAGGTCGGGGGTAAGACAGGAATGTCCTCTTTTTTTATTTATTTGTGTTATGGAACCTCTTTTGCAGCATGTACAACAGGATAAAGTTTTTGAAGGTTTTTTTGTCCCAGGTGGTAAAGGGGAATAGCTGAAATCGTTATGCTACATGGACGATGCAGTCTTTTTGTGCAAATACCAGAGGAAGCAAGAGTAGAGCTACAACTACAATTGTTTGGAAGTATGGCTGGGATGCGGGTCAACTGGGATAAAAGTGCTTTTTGTATGCTCAGTGGGCTTCATGACTTTTCAACAACCAGGATTATAAAAAGTGGATACTATGGATATTTTGGGGATTCATTTTGAAAAGAACTTACAAAACCAAGTAAATGCAGAAAGCTGTTCTGGAAAAATATCTAAAAAGTTGGAACTATGGAAATTGCGAAGGCTGGCATTGGTAGGGAAAACTTTAATTGTCAAAGCAGTTTGTCTCCCCCTGTTGCTTTATTTTGGGGTGATTTTCCCCTTCAACAAAAGATGGGTACAAAAATTTACAAGACTTTTGTTTCTCTTTTTTTGGGGATCCAAAATGGAGAGAGTAGCGAGAACTACGGTGATGGAGGAGAGGTTTGGAGGACAGAACTTTCCAAATGTGGAGATCTTTCTAGGCATGCATTCCTGGTTGTTGCATTACAAAGTTTTTACAGGTGGAGGAAGGGCAATGTGCTTTATGAGATATCTGATGGGATGGTTTGTGGTGGGGTGGGGGGTTCGGGACTTGACAAGGCATGTGGCCTCGGTGCCTCCTCCCTACTATACCAAAATAAAGATGTGGTATGATGTGTGTTGTCTGAAGGATTTAGGTGAGGGGGGAAGTGAACAAAGACCTTTTGGTTAAATGGTTAAGGAAGGAGGAGGTGGTGACAAATATTGCTGACCTAAAGACAAAACAAACAGAAGTGTGCTGGAGGAAATTAAAGACATAAGGGGTGACCAATAAGCAAAAATAGATTGTTTGGATGTCTTTTCACGAGTGTCTAATAACAATGGTTTTCCTTAAAATAAGAGATTTGGTAAGGAGTGAGAGGTGTGTAAGGGAAGGGTGTGGTGGTATGGAAACCGTTAAGCACGTGTTTTTTGAATGTAATTTTGTGAAAGGTGTTTGGGGGAGGTTGGTGGGTTTTGCAAAAAATGTTTTGGAAGTGAAAGAAGTTACACCTTATGTGTTATGAGTTATGCTTATATGGTTTGGATGGTGGTGGATCTGATGTGAGGAGGAGGGGGTGAATTTTATCTGCGATTGTGAAAGAAGTGGTTTGGGAGGCAAGATGTGGTTACAGGAAAAGAAGTTTTATGATGTCTGAAGATGAATGCAAAGACTGGGTTGAGCAAGTTGTACTGTGTTTTGCTATATGATAGTAAGGTGCTGGGAGTGTAGGAGGCAGATTGTTTTTGGAATTTTGTTAGATGGAGGTTAAGATAAGGTGGTGGGAGGTGGTGGGAAATGTGTTTCAGTGATTAATGTCAATGTTTTTTTACTGTGTTTTATGGAAAATACTTACCTGAATGATGAAAGGAACGCTGCTTGATCTCTTGAGAGTTGCTTGAAGGAGTCTTGAGTATGTGATTCATGCTGAAGGGTAAAAAAAAAAGTCAGAGGGGGGCTGGGCCACCCGGTTACGCCCTCAGTTATATAAGAACTGTCAAAAGCGCTGAAGCGTTACACGGCGGGAGCCTCCCATGGAGGCAGATCGGTGGCGGATTTTTTTTTCTTTTTTTGGTCCGTCGCGGCGTGAAGAAGAAGATGAATGGACATCGTGGGACATTTTTATTTTTATTATTTTTTAATAAAGGACTTGTCCCCAAGCTGTGTCTTGTCGTTTTTAACATTTTAACACTTTTTTGATAGGGTAGGGATACATTTGTACCCCACTACCATTTCACACAGGGGGGAGGCCAGGATCTGGGGGTCCCCTTGTTAAAGGGGGCTTCCAGATTCCGATAAGCCCCCCACCCGCAGACCCCCACAAACACCGGGCAAATTTTTAAAAATTTGGCACAGGGTTCCCTTTAATTTCCATATCAGACTCGAAGGGCCTGGTATGGATTTTAGGGGGACCCCCATGCATTTTTTTTTTTAATTTAGGTTCAGGGTTCCCCTTAATATTCGTACCAGACCCAAAGGGCCTGGAAATGGACTGGGGGGGGGATCCCATGCTCTTTTTTTCAATGAGTTTTATCTATATTGCTGAGACCCGACAATTCATTACAGCCGCGATCAGTTTTAAGTGACAATTTTTCCTTTAGAAATGTAATTTTGCTGTGTGTTCTAAACACGGGAAAAATGCGCCACTTTACAAGCATACTATAGACACCCCCAGGTACGATATTTAAAGGAATATTTCATTTTTTGGGGGTGGCATGGCTAGCCCATAAGCTAGAGCAACAGGAGTGGGCACACTCCCTGATGCCGTACCACAGGAGAAAACAGTGTCCTGTCCTGGGGAAAGTGACCAATTATTTTACACAGCCGCGCCGCTCTCACAGCCAAGATGGCGCCGGCGGCCGGAGAGAGGACACTCGCAGCCAAAACAAGCAGCATGGAGCAGTTTTTATACCGAATAGAAGCCGCAACAACACAAACCCCAAACAAGGATACGACATATACTCCTCACCTCCATCAGCTTCATCCAGCCCAGCAAAGAGCAGACAAAGGTTGTCTATGGAGACTGCAGATAATGAGGAGGTAAGCGGCTTTAACTCTTCAATGGATGATACCAGGGAGCTACAAGACTCCATAACAGACTTTCCCACATCAAACCAGCCTGTCATGGACACTGTCCTTAAGGATATGCTGGTTTCCCTGCGTTCTACCTTGCATGCTGACATGCTGGATATTACACAACAACTTAAATCAGAAGTAAATGCAGTATCAAACAGAGTCACTTACATCGAATCAAAAATGGGAGAATTTGCAAATACATTCAACGATATGGTTGACGCCCAGAATGATAGAGATGATGAGATAATGCAAATTAAAACCAAATTAGCAGATTTGGAAGATAGATCAAGACGGAACATCATCAAAATTCGGGGTATCCCCGAATCGGTCAAACCCCCTGACTTGAAAAATTATTTTGTGGATCTCCTGAAAGCGGCACTCCCGGAAGCGCTGTTAGAAGATCTGGTCATCGACCGCATTCTCAGACTGCCTAGACCTAAAAATATCCCATCTCATCATCCCAGGGACACGATAGTCCGAATACACTTCTACCATATTAAGGATCAATTCATGACTGCATCCAGACGCCGTGATGATCTGCCTTCGGAGATGCAGAATCTTTCCTTCTTTGCAGATCTTTCTGCATTCACCATGCAGCAACACAGGCAACTGGCCACTATCACTAAGCCGTCAACAACCATCACATCCCATATAGATGGTTATATCCTGCCAAGCTACTGGTCACTAAAGATGGTGTATCTTCCGTGATTACGACGATGAAAGAAGGCCTCAAGCTCCTGAAAGATTGGCAAATTCTGAAACCCCAAAACATGGTGGAATACAGGCAAAATTCACCTCCATCAGCAAGGGCAAAATCTGATGCAGAAACATGAACCCTAGATCATCTTGAAGCATCTTATAACTCCCCTGATGGCCCCGGAGAATGCCACACAGTTTTGGTTTAATCCTTTTCTTCCCCCCAAGTTACAGCGGTTGCTTTTCCGCACAGATTCCAACGGAATTGCCTGTTTTTATATCTTAGATTACCTCTAATTCTTGTCTTCTTTTAACGCCTTTCTTCCCACAGGATATTCACAAGCAGCCTCTGACAGAAGACCACACAGGTCTACAAAGCCATAGCTCACGGACTCAAACCCCACTTTCCAGCTACACCCAGAACGAAACAACCGACTTCGGATATTGGAAGCCACACAGTCCTAAAATACCACCACAACTTGGTACGTAAAATATTTTTACACTTTTCTAAGATGGCACTAATCATCACCTCTTTCAATGTGAAAAGACTGAACAGCCCTCACAAAAGGCAAATGGCCTGGAAGGAAGCAATTCGACTTAAGAGTGATGTCATTTCTTTCCAAGAGACACACTTTATGTCCCACAAACCACCACCTTTCCACCACCAATAATTCCCTCATGTGTATGTTGCGAACGGTCCCAAAAAGAAAGGAGGCATCGCCATAGCAGTCAGAGACACTATTCCATTCACCGAATTAGGAATGCACCTTGATGCGTCTGGCAGGTACATTATCTTAATATGTGAAATTTCCAAAACCAAATACACGTTAGTCAATGTTTATCTACCAAATAAGAACCAAGCTCGTTTCCTGAAGAATATCTGGAAAAAAGTAGAGTCCTTAAAACAAGGTCATGTTATTCTGCTTGGTGACTTCAACGTAATACCGGACAAAGACATGGACCTTTCCAACCCCATGCGTTCCCAACAAAGAAGACCAACTTTAAACCAGTTTCTTGCTTCATACAACCTTTTGATGTGTGGAGATGCCAACACTCATCGGAAAGGGACTATACTATACCTTTTGGTGGATAAATTTATGTTGCAAAAGATAGTAAAATCTGATATACATGTTATAACGTGGTCTAACCATGTGCCTATTTCCATTAGTGTGGGGAATCAAAGCACCTATCCCAACCGGAAAACGCAAAAATCATTAGAACTGCTTTGAAGGATTTCTTTCAATTCAATGCTCACTCGGTGGGGGATCCCTTCATACTATGGAATACGCACAAGGCCTATGTGAGAGGGTTACTGATACAAATGAGCAGCCAGTTTAGGAGGCAGCAGAAGAAGCGGCTCAATGGCTTGTTAACCACAATCCAAATCTTAGAAGCTAGCAACAAACAAAATACCACACAAAAAATTAGGGATTCTTTATTCTATGCTAGACAGGAATTGCGTACTCACCTGGTTTGCCAGCAGGAAAACCGCTTCCACACATTAAAAGCCAATACCTACCGCTGTGGAAATAAGGCGGGGAAACTGTTGGCAAGCCAGTTGAAAGATAAAAATATTAAACAAAAAATCCAACGTATGAAAACCCCCAAAACAGGAGAATTAGTCTCCAATCCAAAAGAAATTGCAGACGCATTCTGCGACTACTATGAATCCCTATACAACCTTAAGGACGACCCAGACACACACCAACCCTCTGAAGACATGATAACTGACTTTCTTACTTCAATTCAACTTCCAAAACTCTCCCAGACAGAGCTATCCTCGCTCAATCTACCATTTATGGTCCCTGAAATTGAAAAATTGATTAGGAGTATGCCGCACAACAAATCACCTGGTCCAGACGGCTATTTTTCCGAATACCACCAGCTGTTCCCTAATGAACTATCACCATATCTAAAACAAGTCTTTGATACCGCAATGTCTAAAGCCTCCTTCCCACCTGAAATGCTAACAGCAACAATAATTACCTTGCCTAAACCAGGCAAGGAACCTTCAACTCCACTAAACTTCAAACCCATTTCCTTGCTGAATGTGGATGTTAAATTATATGCCAAATTAATTGCAAACAGACTGTCCACACTTTTACCGAAACGTATTAATCAAGATCAGGTGGGTTTTGTACTAGGCCGCCAAGCAAATGACGCAACCAGAAGAATGATCAATATCATTCATTCTGCTGAAAAATTCAAAAGGCCTTCTCTGCTTCTTACTTTGGACGCAGAGAAGGACTTTGATAGAGTCCATTGGGGGTACTTATCTAAGGTCTTGGAGAAATTTAATTTAACTGGTCCAATTCAAAAAGCCATTTTAGCACTATATTCTTCCCCCTCAGCATATGTATACACGGAAAGTATGTTCTCCAAAACCATTGGAATAACCAACGTAACTAGACAGGGGTGTCCACTGTCCTCTTTAATCTACGCTTTGGTTATGGAGCCCCTAGCGGAAAAGATTAGAGCCCAAACCATGATTAAAGGAATTTATTCCATAAACCAACAATAGGGATGAGCTTCGTGTTCGAGTCAAACCCATGTTCGACTCGAACATCGTCTGTTCGCCCGTTCGCCCAATTGCGAACGATATGGGCCAATCGCGCAAAATTCGTGTGGCGTGTCACGGCCCATAATTCACTGTGGCATCACAGTGCATTGCTGGCTGATGATTTGCCAAGCATGCACTATGACCTGCATGTTGGCCAATCACAGCGCCGTCTGTAGAGAGAGCTGTAATTGGCCAAAGCCAGGGTGGCTTTGGCCAATTATGGCTCAGGGGTTTAGTACAGGCCCCACACTATATAAGGCCGCCTACACGGTGGCCCTGTGTAGTGTGTTCCGGTGTTGAGAGACAGAGACAGAGAAACAGTGTCATTTGATTTAAGTTGGATAGATTAGGCAGGACAGTCAGTCAGTTAGCTGCACTTACAGTGTATTGTGTATATATATGCATCCCAGGTGTTGTATGTATGTATATATATATATATATATATATATATATATATATATATATATATATATATACACTGTATTCAGTTTAGCTAGATCAGTTCCTGTTATTATCTTCCTACTGACAGGCAGGATTGTGTTGTTACAGTATTTACGGCTACCTGAAGAAAATTGCTGGTGTTCTTCTGATCTTATTAGTACCACAGTCAGGCAGATAGACTATTTACAGTTAGTGTAGAGCGTCCTCCTCACAGTGCTCAGTTAAAGCTACAAGTTAGTTTAGTGTGACCTCTGCACAGTGTTCAGCTAAAGCTACAAGTTAGTGTAGTGCGTCCTCCTCACAGTGTTCAGCTAAAGCTACAAGTTAGTGTAGTGCACAGTGTTTAGCTAAAGCTACAAGTTAGTGTAGTGCATCCTCCTCACAGTGTTCAGCTAAAGCTACAAGTTAGTGTAGTGCATCCTCCTCACAGTGTTCAGCTAAAGCTACAAGTTAGTGTAGTGCGTCCTCCTCACAGTGTTCAGCTAAAGCTACAAGTTAGTGTAGTGCGTCCTCCTCACAGTGTTTATCTAAAGCTACAAGTTAGTGTAGTGCGACCTCTGCACAGTGATCAGCTAAAGCTACAAGTTAGTGTAGTGCATCCTCCTCACAGTGTTCAGCTAAAGCTACAAGTTATTGTAGTGCTTCCTCCTCACAGTGTTCAGCTTAAGATACAAGTTAGTGTAGTGCGACCTCTGCATAGTGTTCAGCTAAAGCTACAAGTTAGTGTAGTGCATCCTCTGAACAGTGTTCAGCTAAAGCTACAAGTTAGTGTAGTGTGACCTCTGCACAGAGTTCAGCTAATGCTACAAGTTAGTGTAGTGCGTCCTCTGAACAGTGTTCAGCTAAAGCTACAAGTTAGTGTAGTGCGACCTCTGCACAGTGTTCAGCTAAAGCTACAAGTTATTGTAGTGCTTCCTCCTCACAGTGTTCAGCTTAAGATACAAGTTAGTGTAGTGCGACCTCTGCATAGTGTTCAGCTAAAGCTACAAGTTAGTGTATTGCGTCCTCCTCACAGTGTTCAGCTAAAGCTACAAGTTAGTGTAGTGTGACCTCTGCACAGAGTTCAGCTAATGCTACAAGTTAGTGTAGTGCGTCCTCTGAACAGTGTTCAGCTAAAGCTACAAGTTAGTGTAGTGCGACCTCTGCACAGTGTTCAGCTAAAGCTACAAGTTAGTGTAGTGCGTCCTCTAAACAGTGTTCAGCTAAAGCTACAAGTTAGTGTAGTGCGACCTCTGCACAGTGTTCAGCTAAAGCTACAAGTTAGTGTAGTGCATCCTCTGAACAGTGTTCAGCTAAAGCTACAAGCTAGTGTAGTGCGTCCTCCTCACAGTGTTCAGCTAAAGCTACAAGTTAGTGTAGTGCGTCCTCCTCACAGTGTTTAGCTAAAGCTACAAGTTAGTGTAGTGCGACCTCTGCATAGTGTTCAGCTAAAGCTACAAGTTAGTGTAGTGCGTCCTCAGTGTTCAGCTAAAGCTACAAGTTAGTGTAGTGCGACCTCTGCACAGAGTTCAGCTAAAGCTACAAGTTAGTGTAGTGCGTCCTCCTAACAGTTTTCAGCTAAAGCTACAAGTTAGTGTAGTGCGACCTCTGCACAGTGTTCAGCTAAAGCTACCTGTAGAAGGTTGGTGGTGTTTTCCTGATCCTTCAGCTAAAGCTACAAGTTAGTGTAGTGCACATTGTTCAGCTAAAGCTACAAGTTAGTGTAGTGCGTCCTCTGAACAGTGTTCAGCTAAAGCTACCAGTTAGTGTAGTGCGTCCTCTAAACAGTGTTCAGTTAAAGCTACAAGTTAGTTTAGTGTGACCTCTGCACAGTGTTCAGCAAAAGCTACAAGTTAGTGTAGTGCGACCTCTGCACAGTATTCAGCTAAATCTACAAGTTAGTGTAGTGCGTCCTCTGAACAGTGTTCAGCTAAAGCTACCAGTTAGTGTAGTGCGTCCTCTGAACAGTGTTCAGTTAAAGCTACAAGTTAGTTTAGTGTGACATCTGCACAGTGTTCAGCTAAAGCTACAAGTTAGTGTAGTGCGACCTCTGCACAGTATTCAGCTAAATCTACAAGTTAGTGTAGTGCGTCCTCTGAACAGTGTTCAGCTAAAGCTACCAGTTAGTGTAGTGCGTCCTCTGAACAGTGTTCAGTTAAAGCTACAAGTTAGTTTAGTGTGACATCTGCACAGTGTTCAGCTAAATCTACAAGTTAGTGTAGTGCGTCCTCTGAACAGTGTTCAGCTAAAGCTACAAGTTAGTGTAGTGCGTCCTCCTCACAGTGTTCAGCTAAAGCTACAAGTTAGTGTAGTGCACAGTGTTCAGCTAAAGCTACAAGTTAGTGTAGTGCGTCCTCCTCACAGTGTTCAGCTAAAGCTACAAGTTAGTGTAGTGCACAGTGTTTAGCTAAAGCTACAAGTTAGTGTAGTGCATCCTCCTCACAGTGTTCAGCTAAAGCTACAAGTTAGTGTAGTGCATCCTCCTCACAGTGTTCAGCTAAAGCTACAAGTTAGTGTAGTGCGTCCTCCTCACAGTGTTCAGCTAAAGCTACAAGTTAGTGTAGTGCGTCCTCCTCACAGTGTTTATCTAAAGCTACAAGTTAGTGTAGTGCGACCTCTGCACAGTGATCAGCTAAAGCTACAAGTTAGTGTAGTGCATCCTCCTCACAGTGTTCAGCTAAAGCTACAAGTTATTGTAGTGCTTCCTCCTCACAGTGTTCAGCTTAAGATACAAGTTAGTGTAGTGCGACCTCTGCATAGTGTTCAGCTAAAGCTACAAGTTAGTGTAGTGTGACCTCTGCACAGAGTTCAGCTAATGCTACAAGTTAGTGTAGTGCGTCCTCTGAACAGTGTTCAGCTAAAGCTACAAGTTAGTGTAGTGCGACCTCTGCACAGTGTTCAGCTAAAGCTACAAGTTATTGTAGTGCTTCCTCCTCACAGTGTTCAGCTTAAGATACAAGTTAGTGTAGTGCGACCTCTGCATAGTGTTCAGCTAAAGCTACAAGTTAGTGTATTGCGTCCTCCTCACAGTGTTCAGCTAAAGCTACAAGTTAGTGTAGTGTGACCTCTGCACAGAGTTCAGCTAATGCTACAAGTTAGTGTAGTGCATCCTCTGAACAGTGTTCAGCTAAAGCTACAAGTTAGTGTAGTGCGACCTCTGCACAGTGTTCAGCTAAAGCTACAAGTTAGTGTAGTGCGTCCTCTAAACAGTGTTCAGCTAAAGCTACAAGTTAGTGTAGTGCGACCTCTGCACAGTGTTCAGCTAAAGCTACAAGTTAGTGTAGTGCATCCTCTGAACAGTGTTCAGCTAAAGCTACAAGCTAGTGTAGTGCGTCCTCCTCACAGTGTTCAGCTAAAGCTACAAGTTAGTGTAGTGCGTCCTCCTCACAGTGTTTAGCTAAAGCTACAAGTTAGTGTAGTGCGACCTCTGCATAGTGTTCAGCTAAAGCTACAAGTTAGTGTAGTGCGTCCTCAGTGTTCAGCTAAAGCTACAAGTTAGTGTAGTGCGACCTCTGCACAGAGTTCAGCTAAAGCTACAAGTTAGTGTAGTGCGTCCTCCTAACAGTTTTCAGCTAAAGCTACAAGTTAGTGTAGTGCGACCTCTGCACAGTGTTCAGCTAAAGCTACCTGTAGAAGGTTGGTGGTGTTTTCCTGATCCTTCAGCTAAAGCTACAAGTTAGTGTAGTGCACATTGTTCAGCTAAAGCTACAAGTTAGTGTAGTGCGTCCTCTGAACAGTGTTCAGCTAAAGCTACCAGTTAGTGTAGTGCGTCCTCTAAACAGTGTTCAGTTAAAGCTACAAGTTAGTTTAGTGTGACCTCTGCACAGTGTTCAGCAAAAGCTACAAGTTAGTGTAGTGCGACCTCTGCACAGTATTCAGCTAAATCTACAAGTTAGTGTAGTGCGTCCTCTGAACAGTGTTCAGCTAAAGCTACCAGTTAGTGTAGTGCGTCCTCTGAACAGTGTTCAGTTAAAGCTACAAGTTAGTTTAGTGTGACATCTGCACAGTGTTCAGCTAAAGCTACAAGTTAGTGTAGTGCGACCTCTGCACAGTGTTCAGCTAAAGCTACCTGTAGAATGTTTGCGGTGTTTTCCTGATCCTATCACTACTGCAGGCAGCTACATTATTTACATGTTAGTGTAGTGCGCCCTCCTCACAGTGTGCAGCTAAAGCTACAAGTTAGTGTAGTGCGTCCTCCTCACAGTGTTCAGCTAAAGCTACAAGTTAGTGTAGTGCGACCTCTGCACAGTGTTCAGCTAAAGCTACAAGTTAGTGCAGTGCGACCTCTGCACAGTGTTCAGCTAAAGCTACAAGTTAGTGTAGTGAGTCCTCTGAACAGTGTTCAGCTAAAGCTACAAGTTAGTGTAGTGCGACCTCTGCACAGTGTTCAGCTAAAGCTACCTGTAGAAGGTTGGTGGTGTTTCCCTGATCCTTCAGCTAAAGCTACAAGTTAGTGTAGTGCAGTGTATAGCTAAAGCTACAAGTTAGTGTAGTGCATCCTCTGAACAGTGTTCAGCTAAAGCTACAAGTTAGTGTAGTGCGTCCTCTTCACAGTGTTCAGCTAAAGCTACAAGTTAGTGTAGTGCATCCTCCTCACAGTGTTTAGCTAAAGCTACAAGTTAGTGTAGTGCGACCTCTGCACAGTGTTCAGCTAAAGCTACAAGTTAGTGTAGTGCATCCTCCTCACAGTGTTCAGCTAAAGCTACAAGGTATTGTAGTGCTTCCTCCTCAGTGTTCAGCTAAAGCTACAAGTTAGTGTAGTGCAACCTCTGCATAGTGTTCAGCTAAAGCTACAAGTTAGTGTAGTGCATCCTCTGAACAGTGTTCAGCTAAAGCTACAAGTTAGTGTAGTGCGTCCTCCTCACAGTGTTCAGCTAAAGCTACAAATTAGTGTAGTGCGACCTCTGCACAGAGTTCAGCTAATGCTACAAGTTAGTGTAGTGCGTAAACTGAACAGTGTTCAGCTAAAGCTACCTGTAGAAGGTTGGTGGTGTTTTCCTGATCCTTCAGCTAAAGCTACAAGTTAGTGTAGTGCACATTGTTCAGCTAAAGCTACAAGTTAGTGTAGTGCGTCCTCTGAACAGTGTTCAGCTAAAGCTACCAGTTAGTGTAGTGCGTCCTCTGAACAGTGGTCAGTTAAAGCTACAAGTTAGTTTAGTTTGACATCTGCACAGTGTTCAGCTAAAGCTACAAGTTAGTGTAGTGCGACCTCTGCACAGTGTTCAGCTAAAGCTACCTGTAGAAGGTTTGCGGTGTTTTCCTGATCCTATCACTACTTCAGGCAGCTACATTATTTCCATGTTAGTGTAGTGCGCCCTCCTCACAGTGTGCAGCTAAAGCTACAAGTTAGTGTAGTGCGTCCTCCTCACAGTGTTCAGCTAAAGCTACAAGTTAGTGTAGTGCGACCTCTGCACAGTGTTCAGCTAAAGCTACAAGTTAGTGTAGTGCGACCTCTGCACAGTGTTCAGCTAAAGCTACAAGTTAGTGTAGTGAGTCCTCTGAACAGTGTTCAGCTAAAGCTACAAGTTAGTGTAGTGCGACCTCTGCACAGTGTTCAGCTAAAGCTACCTGTAGAAGGTTGGTGGTGTTTCCCTGATCCTTCAGCTAAAGCTACAAGTTAGTGTAGTGCAGTGTATAGCTAAAGCTACAAGTTAGTGTAGTGCATCCTCTGAACAGTGTTCAGCTAAAGCTACAAGTTAGTGTAGTGCGACCACTGCACAGTGTTCAGCTAAAGCTACAAGTTAGTGTAGTGCAACCTCTGCACAGTGTTCAGCTAAAGCTACCTGTAGAAGGTTGGTGGTGTTTTCCTGATCCTATCACTACCGCAGGCAGCTACATTATTTACACGTTAGTGTAGTGCGTCCTCTGAACAGTGTTCAGCTAAAGCTACAAGTTAGTGTAGTGCGACCTCTGCACAGTGTTCAGCTAAAGCTACAAGTTAGTGTAGTGCGTCCTCTGAACAGTGTTCAGCTAAAGCTACAAGTTATTGTAGTGCGACCTCTGCACAGTGTTCAGCTAAAGCTACCTGTAGAAGGTTGGTGGTGTTTTCCTGATCCTTCAGCTTAAGCTACAAGTTAGTGTAGTGCTCCTCAGTGTTCAGCTAAAGCTACAAGTTAGTGTAGTGCGACCTCTGCACAGTGTTCACAGGACCTGCACTGAGAGGAATGAAGGTGTAAAATTAGGTGTGTCACAGCTAAGTACTTGTGGGCAATCTGCTTTCGGTACACAAATTTCCCTGCCCCAGCTGCTGCACCGCCGAAAGAAGTTCGCTCCCAGCCATCCACATGCCCAGCGGTTGAATGCTAGCTTGGCAAAATTGCTAGCACTTCAACTGCTACCTTTTCAGTTGATAGACTCTGCCCTACTTCCGTGAGTTTGTGGAATGTGCGGTTCCTCAGTGGCAGGTACCCAAACGCCACTTTTTCTCACGGAAGGCGATTCCGGCTCTCTACCGGCATGTGGAAAGCAATGTCCATGCCTCGCTGGACAGGGCGGTCAGTGGTAAGGTGCATATTACCGCTGACTCATGGTCCAGCAGGCATGGACAGGGACGTTACCTAAGTTTCACGGCGCATTGGGTGACTCTGCTGGCAGCAGGGAAGGACAAGGTGCAGTAGTGTTGGAGGTTGTTCCACCACCACGCCTCCAAAATGCCACTACTAATGATTCTGACACAACTCTCTCCTCCACCCCCTCCTCTTCTTCTTCCTCCATGGTCTCTTCCTGTGCTTTGTCCTCGGAACCAGTGGTGCTCCGTAGGCATTCAAGGGGCTACGCGAGTATGCAGGCCAAAAGATGCCATGCGGTGCTTGAGCTGGTGTGCTTGGGGGACAGGAGCCACACTGGGGCAGAGGTTCTGTCAGCTCTGCAGGGGCAGGTTCAGAGGTGGTTGACGCCATGCCAACTTAAGGCAGGAATGGTGGTTTGCGACAATGGCACCAACCTCCTCTCCACCCTCCGACAGTATACTGTGTCAGTATAGAGGTGGAGCCTGGCCTTGTACGTGGCTGGGAGGAGGTGGGTGTGGATCATGTCGTCCTTAGTGACCTGGAGGACTCCGGACCGAATGCCTCAGCAAACCTACGCTGCATGGCCTCCCTGATCCTGCAAAGCCTGCGGAAGGATCTTCGTATTTGTGGTATCAAGGAGAAGGAACACAACTGGCTGGCAACCCTCCTTGCCTTGATCCACGTTACAAGGGTAAGGTTGTGGACCTTATCTTGCCATCGCAGAGGGAGCAGAGGATGAAGCATCTTCGGGAGGCCTTGCAGAAAGGTCTGTGCAATGCGTTCCCAGAAACTGGGAGGTTACAAACTCCTGTTTCTGGACAACGTGTTGCTGGGGCTTCGGTCAGTCAAAGAAGGAGCGGTGGAGAAGGTGGCCGTCTGACCGATGCCAAATGTTTCAGCCCCTTTTCAACAGGGACATGTAATTAGAATTCTTGATCTAATATTTCACAGCAGGGCCCGTTTCTCAGCCCACCAAGAGTATCTGTGAGGACTTACAGTGTTGTGTCACCAGCACCACCACCAAAGGCCCAATTTTTCTGCCCCTGTTCAACAGGGGCATGTAATTACAATTCTTGATCTAATATTTCACAGCAGGGCCCTGTGAGGGCTTACAGTGTTGTGGCCACAACAACAACTAAGGCCCAAATTTCTGCTGAGTGTATAGGGCAGGCCTCTACTTTCAAACATCCAACTTACAAAAGATTCCTACTTGCAAACGGTGAGTTGAGATGAAATCTACCCCTAGGAAGGGAAAGAGTTAATTTGGGAAAAACTTTTCTCCTTTCCACTGATGCTTTATCACCAATCCTTGTTTCACAAAAAAAACAAAATTTTCAAAAAACATTTGTCATTGGGACAAAAAGTTAGGTGAAATCTTCTGAAGAGGAGCACAGACAGCAAAACAAATGTCACAGGGGTGATAACCCTTCCCTATGTTATCCAAAAAGCTTAAAATAGATTTTTTGACTGGAGCTAAACACGTTAAAAATGTACCAGTTCAAAAATAAAAACAGATTCTACTTAACAAACCTACAGTCCCTGTCTTGTTTGCACCGCCTGTATACTGCTGTTCAGAGTATATAGAGCCTGGGGGCCACACCCCTTTCCTTTTTTAATTTGGGCGCAGGGTTCCCCTTAATATCCATACCAGACCCAAAGGGCCTGGTAATGGCCTGGGGGGGGGGGGGGTACCCATGCCATTTGTCTCACTGATTTTCATCCATATTGCTAGGACCCGACATTACATTAAAGTCGCAAGCAGTTTTAAACAACTTTTTTTCCTTTAAAAATGACATTTTGTGCAGGGACTGTTCTAAGCATGGGAAACACACACCACTTTACAGGCATACTATATACACCCCTCAGGTACGATATTTAAAGGAATATTTAACTTTTTTTTTTTTTTTTTTACTTTAAGCATCATTAAAATCACTGCTCCTGAAAAAATGGCCGTTTTTAAAACTTTTTTTTGCATTGATACATGTCCCCTGGGGCAGGACCCGGGTCCCCAAACCCTTTTTAGGACAATACCATGCAAATTAGCCTTAAAATGAGAACTTTTGATTTCGAACGGTCGAGTCCCATAGACTTCAATATGGTTCTAAAGTTCGTGCAAATTTTCGGTCCGTTCGCAGGTTCTGGTGCGAACCGAACCGGGGGGTGTTCGGCTCATCCCTAACTAACAACATAAAATCTCTCTTTTCGCTGATGATGTCATATTGACATTATCTGACCCATATACTTCTCTTATGCCCCGTACACATGGTCGGACATTGATCGGACATTCCGACAACAAAATCCTAGGATTTTTTCCGAAGGATGTTGGCTCAAACTTGTTTTGCCTACACACGGTCGCACAAAGTTGTCGGAATTTCCGATCGACAACCACGCGGTCACGTACACCACATACGACGAGACTAGAAAAGGCCGGTTCAGAACCAAGCGCGGCACCCTTTGGGCTCCTTTTGCTAATCTCGTGTTAGTAAAAGTTTGGTGAGAGACGATTCGCGCTTTTTCAGACTCGTGGCTTTCAGATCGTTTTCTGCCATTCAGTTTGTGCTTGTGGGTTTGTATCTGCTCTTCAGTGCGTGCAAGCAAGTTCCGCGTGACTTTAAGGGGTCATTGTATTCTTGTTCGTTCGTTACTGGTTTTCAGGTCGCTCTTCACAGGCCTTGTTGTTCTTCAGTGCGTTCTGTTACTTCGTTCTGAGCAGCTGACCGTTTTCTAGCCATGTTTCGTATGCGTACTCCTCGTAGAGTTCGTGCTGCGCGGGGGCTTGGTGTTGGGGTCCTGACCTTGACACAAGTCCAGTCCATGAACAGGGTGGGGAGGAGTTCATGGACCAAGAATTGGTTGCTTCAGCGTGACCAGTTCTGTCATATGCCTTTGCTCCGTGAGATCCGTGAGAATAATCCTGATGATTTCAGGAACTTTCTCAGGATGACGGACCCCGTGTTTCACCGTTTTTTGGCTTCGCTGACCCCCTATATCAGCAGGCAGGATACCTGCATGAGGCAAGCCATCACTCCGGAGCAGAGGTTGGTCGCTACCTTGCGGTATTTGGCCACAGGGAGAAGCCTGCAGGACCTCAAGTTCTCGACAGGCATCTCCCCCCAGGCTCTGGGGATCATTATCCCAGAGACCTGTTCTGCCATCATCCAGGTCCTGCAGAAGGAGTATATGAAGGTAAGATTTGTTTCCTTTTATATCACATTTCATTGTATTGAATGTTTGATAATATATTGTATTTCTTTCCTCATTCCCTAATTAACATGATTGTAATATGCTGTGAATGTCCCCTTTGTCCTCATGCATGCTGGATTTTTATGTAATTATTATTTTATGCCCTTCATACATATTTGCCCTTCACTAACCTCCCCAGCATGGTGTCTCCTGCCCTATATTCACCTCATGTAGTCACTTAACAATGTATTTTATCAGCTCCATAGTAGTGCTTTACCCCAAACACCCCCTAAAATGTTTGGAAATGTTATTTTTGATTTAAATTCAGGCAGAGTGCCAGAGGCTTTTTTTGTGGTGTCCCCAAATTTTTGGTAACTCTCCCTACCCCCAACTGCTAAGTCAGCTGATCCCAATTCTCTATCCTCAATCATCTATCTGCTGACTTTGCCAAACCCATACACACTATACCCATCTCTTTTGTGCTCAGATTTATGGATGAATTCCCCAAAGCATGTAATGCAAGGGCCTGCCTGTATACTTTCCAATGGAACTGTTTTAAGTTTTTGTATCCTATTATTATCTTGATAGGTAATAGCAGAATGTCCAAATGTCCTCAAATGTGTACAATGTGTATTTATATCTTTGTATTCAGACACTTCTTACCTGTCCAGTGGTCTGCCAATAGTGTAACTAAGGAGGGGCTGTTCCAAGTAATACCCTGTATTTAGGCATTCATCTCTCAATGAAGTGAAGAGGGTTACCTGTCCAAGAGTTCCCCCCCTATAATGTTAGAAATGGCCCATGAGGGGGGGAGGGGGAATATGATAGGTGTACCTTATACTTTGTTGTTGTTAAATTCCCCTTAATAAATGCTATCTGGAGGTTGCCCCATAATGTTTGTGTATAATCTGCTTGCCATGTTTCTGTGAAAAAATAGTAATGTTTATTGTTTTTTCCTCAACAGTTTCCTTCAACGCCACAGGAATGGCAGACTGTGGCCTCCCACTTTGCCCAGCGGTGGGACTTTCCTAACTGCAGAGGGGCAATTGATGGGAAACACGTCCACATCGTCCCACCACCCAACTCGGGGTCGTACTATTATAATTACAAGGGGTTTAATAGTATAGTGATGTTGGCGGTGGTGTCGGCTTATTACGAGTTCTTGTATGTGGACGTGGGGAAGAATGGCCGGATGTCCGATGGTGGAGTGATCGCCCAGATGGAGTTCTACAGGCGTCTCCAGAATGGCAGCTTGGACTTGCCACCTCCAGAGGACAATGTTGAAGGTCTCCCATTTGTGTTCGTTGCTGATGAAGCATTTGCGCTGGGGGACCACCTGATGCGCCCATTCCCGATGAGGACCCTCACCCCGGAACAGAGGGTTTTTAATTACCGGCTGGCCAGAGCCCAAAGAGTGGTGGAGAACACATTTGGAATCCTGGCCAGCCGGTTCCGATTATTTCTGACACCCATCCATATGGCGGAGTATAAACTGAACCATATAATACTGGCCTGCTGTGTTCTCCATAATTTTTTAAGAAAACATTCAGCCAACTATGCTGGCTCAGTTGGGCCTGAGGCCGGAATCCCAAATCCATCAACAATGACGGCGCTTGAAAGTGGCCGTCCTGGCTTGCCCTCCCTGAATGCCCGTGATGTCCGGTTACGCTACCTGGAGTTCTTTGCGGGTAGGGGGGCTATCAATATGCAAGACAATCTGTGACACCTTTTTCAAATAAAAAACAAACAAAAGAAATTCTTGGTGGACGTTTACTGCTTGTGTTTGTTTTAGCTGACAATGACAGAAATGTGTTGAGTGCAGAAAATGTCGTGATTGGGTAACCTTATAAAAAATAGTATTGGCTGGTACTTCCTAAATGCCAAAACACATTTCACTACAAGTGCACTTGCAACTGCACTGAGTGTATTTGCCCTTAGGAAATAACCCCCATTTTTGCATAAAACAGCAATTACATCACCCCAAAAGTGTTGTAGTGTTGAGACAATAATCCACACATTCTTGAGTAAGCCACTTTTTTATACCTGCACAATCACATGTGCATTTACCAAAGGTTTTTAAAACAAACCAACATGTTTGTTGTATAACAATTTTTGCAGTAGCATTATCAAAAATCGAAATGTCCATTTCAGATAAAACAGGCATGTGTAAAACCAACAAGAAAGCCAAAAAACTTGAACTTACAAAGTTCACATTAGGTAAAACCTGGAGGCTATATCAGACATGAGTATTTAGGAACTGGGTTTGATATAGCGTTCAGATGGGGGGAAATCACCCCTGGAAAAGCCAAATTTGGAAGATGCACACCAATTTACGAATGTCAACATGTGCTATCTGCCATCAGGGAGGATCAAGGGACGTGTTTTGGGGGAGCAAGCCCTTCCTCACCACTACTTTATAATTGAGGAAGGGGTTGCACCCCCAAAACGCGTCCATTGATCTCCCGTGATGGCAGATAGCACATGTTGGCACACTGTGTGCATCCTCCAAATTTGGCTTTTCTAAACATTGTAAAAATTTTAGTAAGATAAAACAGGTGATTTTGTGGGGTTTAAATTCGCCCCAAAACATCAATGATGTTATTATTTTTTTTAATAACATCACTGATTTGTTGCTGGATGTTTTGCAATTGGAGATTACACCCCATGATCTCCCCGATCAGTATCTGGGCACTTTCAGATGTAAAGCGTTCTGGATCACGATCACCTAAAAAGAGATAAAGAACAAAAAAAAAGGTCTCAAAAATCTGCCACCATCCATCTCTTTTTCCTGAGCCTGTGGTCGCAGACACTCACCTGTTGTGGTGCCAATCTCCACCTCATCTTCTTCTTCCTCCTGCTCAGCTTCTTGTGTTGGTATTTCCCCTTCTTCCAGAGGTGGGGGGTCTCTGGTCTCCTCGGATGAGGGGTGTCCTCCGAGTCTTTTCTCCCCTATGTAAAACAAAAATGGTATAATTAGCACACAGATATTTGATGGCAGAACTAGAAATAGGAAACATTGCTTGGAAGTGGGGTACAATTGTCTATTTTAGCCGAGTTCCAAGATGTATATTTTTTATTGCCCTTTGTCAAGCTGCAATACTTTACCTGTTTGGTACAAGCTTCACAGATGTAGCCCCCCCTATAGTATACACTGGAGCACCTGTGTGCCCCCCTAATAAAAATGGTGTTCTGGGGTCCCACACTAGTGCTCCAGTGTCCAGATGTGAAAACAGCTGCTGAGTGTCCTCTCCTTACACACAATCTAGTTGGCATTTCATTCAAGTAACAAACCCATCTACACAAACAAATATTTGCCATCCAAGTAGGCCCCCAAAAATGTGTGAAAATGCAATGGTGTTCTAGAGGCCGAAAGAAAAATGTTTGATACGAATGAATAATGGGCCCATGAACATTAAAGTTGACCTTTTTAAACGTTACAATTACTAAAAGCATATGGAGCAGAATGAACGGAATAAAGACAGAAAGAATAGGAACACAGCACAACTACTTACTTTTTTGCAGCACTCTCCGGATCTTTCGGTACTGCTCTGGCTCTCTCAAATTCAGGTCCGACCACCGCTTCCTGAGCTGATCTTTTGATCTTCGTACCCCGAAATTCCTCTCAAGACTCCTGACCACTTTCGCCATGATCTTGGCCTTTCTGATGTTGGGGTGGGGGTAAGGCCTATATTTTCCGTCATAGTCGGACTTCTTCATGATGTCGACCATCTCTAACATCTCCCCAAACGACATATTTGTGGCCTTAAAATGTCTCCTTCTGGATCGGGACGTGCCTGGATCCGGGCTTTCCTCCTCCTCGTTGATATAATTATCACGCACCTGCTGTAACTCCGCCATCATGCTCTTCCCCCACTGCGCCGAACGAAAAGGGGCGGGGAATAGACTAGAAAGAACGTCAGGGGCGGGCGGAGTTACACGCATGCGCAGTGTGTATAAAGCGTAACACGCGTGCGTATTACGTACGATCTGTGTGCAGAGGAAGGAGCATTGGACGCGCCGATCGTAAGAACGAAGGTAAGAGACAAACTTGTGCCTATACTGCTTCTAGATTGAGGCCTATATTGTAACAAGATTAGGAGAGTTTGTCTGACATTAGGCTTTGTCTTGTGTTGTGTCTTGCAGTGAACATGGATATCTTAATGAGAGATACTGACTTCATGTCACTATTCATTGATATGCTAAGTGAGCTGCCCTGTCTGTGGGAGATTAACCACCCCCATTTCAAGAACCAAGCAAAGAGGAAGGCAGCACTGGAGCAATTGTGTGAAATTGTGAAGCAAGTGATCCCCACGGCAGACATCACTTATGTAAAGATATTAATTGGTTGCCTGAGGAGCACATATCTGAGGGAGCGCAAGAAAATCCTGGATTCACAGAGACCTGGAGCAGCAGATGACATCTATGTCCCCAGGATGTTGTACTACGACAGGCTGCACTTTCTGGCAGGCCAGACTGAACCCAGGCCATCCCTCTCCAGTCTTCCTTCCACGCTTCCTTCCCCCCTGGCTGAGGCTTCTGACGCCCAACCTGGGCCTTCCAGGCCATATGTGGAGGAGCCCAGATTGAGCCAGGTATAGCATTCCTCTAAATATTTCTGCTTGTCCAATCAATGATGTTAACTAGATGTTAGTTGGGAGTACTAATTTAGGATTGTGATTGATGATGCAAAACATTACAACCATGTCCCTTTTTCATACACAGGGAAGTCTCAGCCAGGAGGTGGCCGAGCTGGCTGGCTGATATCAAGGTCCCTCCACCACACCTGAAAACAGAAAGTGGCAGTAGGACGAGTAGGCAGCTATTAGATTCTTTTGGAGGGCTACAGAGGTCCTGGGAGCACCCCACACCATGCAGGAGAACATTGCTGCATTCATAGCATATAAAATGCAGAGGATGGAGGAGGGCCAAAAAGCCATGTGTGAGGCCCTCATATCAGAGGCTCTGGAGAAAGGTATGAGGGGCCAAAGTACACCTCACACACAGCTTTGGGATGGTCCTCCTCCTCCTCCTGCAGGTCCTCCTCCTCCCTCTCCTCCAGGTCCTCCCAGTCCTCCTCCAGGTCCTCCCAGTCCTCCTCCTCCTCCTCCTCCAGGTCCTACTCCTCCTCCTGCCACATCTCCAACTGCACAGCCACAGCCCGGAAGGAAGCGTGGAAGGAAGACTAGACAGTGATTGTCCTGGATCCAGTCTGGTCGGCCAAAAGATGCAGCCTCTTGTGGTACCACAGCCTGGGGACACAGATGTCATCTGCTGCTATCCGAGTCTCTGTGAATCCCGGACCAGACTGCCCTCCCTTAGATATGGACTCCTCAGGCCACCAATTTTGATGTTGAAGAATTGATGTCTGCCGTGGGGGTCCCAGGCTTCACTAATTTCTCCTGTTGATCCAGTGTTGCCTTCCTCTTTGTTTGGTTCTGATCCCTTAATAAAGGATTTTTGTTTTGAATTATACTCTCCTATGTGTTTTACTTCAAAAAGGACAGTTGGTTTGTGAGGATTCAGGTACATTTCTAATATACAATGTGAAATGAACAAGGGACACCAACAACAAACAATCTCCTTGAGATTAAATAATAAAAGATATCAATGGTGTTGGGGTAACTTGACACACAAAACACACACAAAAATATTCTGGAGTACAAATAAAAATAACATTGAACAAAGATCAGCCTTGGAAAAAATACAAACATTAAAGAAAAAAAAAGGCTGAAAATCCAAAAAAAAATATATATAAAACTGTCAGATGTGACAACTAATAACAATATATTGAGGGAATCCCACTAAAAAAACACAAATAAAACTTTGTGAGAGTGTGTGTGAATATGAGCAGCAAAACGACTTAATTCTTGTCACATTATAAAGAAGAAGAGAGTGCGCTGTATTAAACCATTTTTAACATTGCAGCGTGACGAAAGTGCTGTATCCATTGCGAACGCTAAGTTTACCAGAACGAGCTGTCCCGTGTCGGAATTTCTTCTGAGCATGCGTGGCACTTTGTGCGTCGGAACAGGCCACACACGGTCGGAATTGACGCGATCGGATTTTGTTGTCGGAAAATTTTATCTCCTGCTGTCCAACTTTGTGTGTCGGAAAATCCGATGGAAAATGTCCGATGGCGCCCACACACGGTCGGAATTTCCGACAACACGCTCCGATCGGACATTGTCCATCGGAAAATCCGACCGTGTGTGTGGGGCATTAGAGCTGCTCATGACACTCTTGTACAATTTGGCAAGATAGCATACTACAAGGTTAATGCATCGAAATCCAATATTCTAGGTATAGCAATAGATAACCCCACTAAGTCAGACATCAAAAGAGATCTCCCATATCCATGGGCTTCCAACTCCATCCTTTATTTAGGAGTCCAACTAACATCCCCTATTTCAAAACTATTCGATGTTAATTTTTTACCACTAACTCCAAAATTTCAACAGGAGTTAGCTAAAATTCAGAAACACTACTTATCATGGAGCGGCCGCTTAGCAGCATATAAAATGCTATTTTTACCAAAATTATTATACTATTTTAGAGCACTTCCGATCCCCATCTCGTCTTCTTTCTTCACAGCTATGCAAAAACAACTTTCAAACTTCATATGGGCAGGCAAAAGAACAAGATTCCCCCTTTCCATGCAAAAGAAGCATAGATCAATAGGTGGGCTGGGTATCCCAATCTTGAAGGACTATTATTCAGCGGCGCTTTTGGACCAACTTAGAGGTTGGTTCGATCAGCCTGTCACTAAACCATGGGGCCAATTAGAACAGTCTTGGCTGTTTCCCTACTCACTAAAATCTCTTTTGTTAGCACAAAACGTGTCAAAGTCCAACAATCCAGTAGACCATCCAACCATACAAGCTTCATTGAACGCTTGGGCACATTTAAAAGAGGTTCTACACCCCAAGGTACAAACTACCAAGGTATCCATTCCTTTGGAATCTCTACATTGGTTAATCCCAAACATTTACCTGGGACACTGGACAAAAGGAAAGACTCTCCATTTAAAAGACCTTACAAAGGGAGATACACTAATGGTGTTTCCAGATATCCAGGAAAACTTTGATATACCGGCTTCTGAGTTCTTACGTATTCTCAAATAGCATCCATATTTAGACAATTAATTGCAAACAATCTTCCAATCCCCACATCACTCTGGAATCATCTAACCTCTACTAATCCCAAAGCAAAAGGTATATCCCTGATATATGATTTACTTAATTCCAAGTCAGTATACTTCAAGTCTAACCCACAAATTAAGTGGGAACAAGAATTGGGTAAGACTTTTACAGACAAGCATTGGATCAATGCGATATTATATTATCAATGTATTATAAATTCTCAAATACACAATCAAATCTTTGCTGGAGGGGATGTGGTCAGGTTGGAACACTGGCACATATGGTATGGGCATGCCCCCATCTTCATGGGTTCTGGGCTGAAGTTTTCAAATTGATTGCGAGAGTTACTGGGGTCATTACCAGGCCTTCCATTGAGAAAGCAATTTTGAGTATTAATATGTCAGAATATCCTACAATGGTAAGATCTATAGCAACACATGATAGTGAAAAACGGGAAATCCAACGTAATCCCTAGTGTGAGAGAACTAATTACCAAAGTTAACACAGTAGCAGAATATGAAAAGATAATAGCCTTTAAAAATGGACGTGTGGCTAAATATTTCTCCAATAGGATAATATGAATCTCTTTGGCCTCCTCAAGGAAGAAGTCCTGAGCAGATGCTAAAAAATATCCTTAATCTTGAATCCAATTCCTTTCCTTTTTCTTTTCATTTCTTTCCTTCTAACTAATCTAATGTTGTTTCGTTTGTTTGTTACTATTGTTTTTGACTCACAAATGTGGTCATACATTAAACCTAAGTCATACGCTAATTCCACTAACAGATGATACGATACTCCCTAGGAGTATTAAAATAAGGGTATGATATAACGGTCCATAAAAGTGTATAGTGGAACCATAAAATATATCAAAGTCGTGTTTTACCTATTTTACTCTGTAAGTGCCTTAGCGGATACCCATGAAAATTATTGGTTTGATACGCATATAAAGTTGTGCTTAATAGAAATATGTTCTAGATTTTATCACTACGTTATTAAACCGTGGATGGCAGTGTCGCCACCTTCCCCTGGACACAGTATGCGCCCAATTGGGTTGTCCAATGTGGGGATTAACACTTATAAGTAAGTTCAGTAATGATATCTTCTCTAAGTTAAAGTTTGTATTAGACGCACATTAGGCACTATGTCTATGCGACCTTGTTATAAGTTTTAATGTACAAAATGAACCATGCAAAACTTGATTGTAAACTTCTTTATAAAAACTCAATAAAAAACTATTGAAATTAAAGGAATATTTCATGTTTATTGTTTCACTTTAAGCATTAAACAAATCACTGCTCCCCAAAAAACGTCAGTTTAAAAAAAAAAAAAAATTGCATTGATACATGTCCCCTGGGGCAGGACCCAGATCCCCAAACACTTTTTATTTCAATAACTTGCATATAAGCCTTTAAAATGAGCACTTTTGATTATGCATGTTCGTGTCCCATAGACTTTAATGGTGTTCGTGTGTTCTGCCAAATTTTTTGCCTGTTCCGTATGTTCTGGTGCGAACCGAACCGGGGGTGTTCGGCTCATCCCTAAAATAGAGGATAGTGTCCTGTCTATTTTACAAGCAGTAAAGAGCCTTTTAACAGAGTGTGGAGCTAGGGTAATTGGATCCAGGAACTGTGCATGAACCGCGTGCCTCAAGTTGCAAGAACCTAAAGTACATCCATGGAGGAAGCAGGAATCTATTTTTCATTTTGCTGAAGGAGAGCAGGTGCCTTTCAGGCATTATATCTCGGAGGATCTTTACCCCATATCGAGCCCAAATGTGCGGATCAGGCACAGTCCTCAGGTGGGACAGCTCTGGGTTACACCATAGGGGAATATAGGGAAAGAAAGTCTGGGGCTCTGCCAGAGACCCCAAAACTTGCCTCCACACCCGTGCCGTGGTTCTCATGGGGGTGGTAATTTGTGTGCTGGATTAATGGACTCCAAATTATTAAGTTCAGAGTAAGATCCTAATTTTGCCTCCTCTAGGTTTACAGAGGGGTTAGACTGATCCTGTTAAACCACCATCTTACTAAGATTAGCACAGCTGCCTAATATTATTTCTTGAAGTTAGGTAGTGCCAAGCCGCTCTCCGATAGCAACAGCTGGAGCGTGGACCTAGCTATTCAGGGGACTGTGCCCTACCATACAAAAGATAAAAGCTTGGTCAATTTTATTGAAAAAGAAATTAGGAATACTATTAGGGGTATATCTACACACATAGAGAAATTTAGGGAGGAGGGACATCTTAATTAGGTTTACTCTGCCCACTGGTGTGAGTGGTAGGGTCTTCCATGTATTACATTTTTGAAGGAACCGCTGCAGAATTGGACGCACATTAGCCTCAAAATAGTCCAGCAGGTTTCTTTGGACATATATACCCAAGTATTTGAATTTATCTACCTATTGGAGAGGGGCTGGTAGATTCGGGGGGTGCTATCGGGTTTAAGGGGAACAGCACTGACTTGTCCCAATTTATTTTTATACCAGAGAACCTACCAAATGACTCAATGACCTCTAGGGCCGCCACCAAGGATTGATGAAGGTCATTAAGATATAGGAGGGTATCGTCCGTGTACATCGATACCTTTTCTACTATAGGGGGCACTGATATACCAGTGACTCTATGGAAAGACCGAAGCATCATTGCCAGTGGCTCAATAGCAAGAGCAAACAGGATGGGGGAGAGGGGGCAGCCCTGTCTAATGCCCCGGGGGAGTGGGAAAGATGCAGACAGAATGCCACTCGTAACAGCTGTAGCCATAATATAAAGACCGGTCCAAACCCAAATTTATGCATTACCGTCCACAAATAATCCCACCTTACCGAGTCAAAGGCTTTTTCGGCATCCAGGGAGGCAACCACCTGTGCCCCCCACCCCGTCCAGCCACCCGGTCAATCACCGCAAACAACCATCTCAAATTAATATCATTGCCTTTACCTGGCATAAATCCTGTCTGATTCCGTGTATCAAGGAAAGTATTATTCTATTAAGTTGGTTTGCCAAAACCTTTGTAAGAATCTTGGCATCCACATTTAGTAGGGAAATGGGTCTGTACGATGAACATAGATCTTTCACTGGCTTGGGTATAACCACTATGACAGCGCGCAACATAGAGGGTGGTAGCTGAGAATCTTTAAGATACCAGCAAAATCTCCCTAAATGAAGACGCCAGGGATGCTCTATGTGCTTTAAAGAATTCAGCCGGGAGGCCATCCTCCCCAGGATTCCTGCCCGCCTGAATTGATGTCACTGCAACCTGAATTTCCTTCAGAGTGAATGGAGCATCCAGGCTCGACCAAGCCTCGGCAGATAGCATGGAGAATTTAATAGTCTCCAAGAAGGAGTGGAGTTCAACCTGAGAGTACCCGACCCTGGAGAAACACAAGTCAGCATAATAGGAGGCAAAACAAGAATTGATATCACCAGGATCTGATAGCAGTCTCCCTGTGTTATCCCTGACATTGGCCACGTGTGCAGAAACTGTCTGTTCCCTGGAGAGCCATGCAAGCATGTGCCCCATCCTCTCACCATGCTCAAACACCCTCTGTGATCAGTACAGCAATTGTTTTTTGGCAGCCGAGACTCTAAGGAGCTGGACCTCCCACAGAGCTGCAGACAGAGCCACCCTCCGACTTTCCTCCCTAGTTGTCACATACTGTGCCTCCAACGTCTTGGCAGCAGCCTCAGACTGGACAAGGGAGGTCTGGTAGGACTTACGAGTCGAGTCAATAGCACACTGATACTGTCCCTTTATATAAGTTTTAAAACGTTCCCATCGAGTGAGTGATTTCTCCAGGGAGGGGTCAGAAGACCAGTACAACAAAATGGACGATTTTACAATTGGCTCCACCCGCTCGTTCAAGATCCAGAACCTGGAAAGTCTCCAGTTGTCCGGGGACATTGTGACTTGTAGTGGCAATAAGACAGGGGCATGGTCTGAGATACCTCTGGGAAGGGCAGATACCTTCCGTACCCTAGCTAAGACAGAGTTACTGACATATATGAGATAAATACGTGACATAGCCACGTATGTGGCTGAATTACAAGTGTATCCCCGAGTCGGGGGTGTTTCCACCTCCAAACGTCTGTAAGACCAAACGCAGAGGCCCAGCAGGAGAGTGGAGAGTCTATAGCCGGATCCTGAGACATTTTATCTACATTAGGACAGGGGACCATGTTGATATCCCCAGACAAAACAACTGCAGCGGCCGGAAACTCAGCCATCAGCTGCGCTATTTTGGTGAGGAGACCAATCGTGGCCGGAGGGGGAATATACAGGCCCACCAACGCCATTGGGAGGCCATTAACTGCAGTGTATAACACCACATATTGTCCCTCGGGATCCAGATGTAGGTCCAAAAAGGACAAAAAAGGTAAGGATTTGCGTATGAGTATACTAACCCCTTGAGCATGTGTGGTATACGTGGAGTGGTAGTAATGTCCCACCCACGGCTTCTTGAGGCTGAGGATCCTGAGCCCTAGCAAATGTGTTTCCTGTAATATGCAAATATCTGGATTGTAGGCTTTAAGAAACTTTAAAACTAGGGCCCTTTTAATTTGGGAATTCAGTCCTCTAAAATTCCATGAGATCAGTGTCAACGGGGCCATAGTAAAGAGGGAGAACATAATTGAGGGAGTCCATCTACCGCACCTGAGCCTTTAATGAGGGTCGGGGAGGAGAGGAGCTGCCAGGGGAAGTCAGATGGAAGCCGCATCCCCTGCCAATACCAATGATCACACATTCCTTCAAAAACCAAAAGTAAAATATAACATAAACAAAACAGGCATCAAAAATTACCCCCAACCCCCCCTCAACCCTGCGCATCCACCCCAACTGGAATGCACTTGGATCCCCAAAACAAACATGGTTACCAACCACTTAGGATCATGAGCAACAGACAAGTAGGCGAGTTAACCTCAGGCACAAAGCGCTGAGGTGTAATGCAGAGATGTCGCCAACGGGGCAAAGTGTGTGGGAATGAAATCATCCAGTCAAAGCCAAGGGCACAAGCTTATTTTCTAATAGTCCAGTAAGAAACAAGTTATAATAGTCAAGGTTAAACACCTGCAGATGGAAGAGGGCTCATCCAAGATATGGGCTGCTTAGGGAGATAAACAATACACTAGCTATGTTTGGTCCCAGGGTTATATTGTATGCATTAATAATTTCCACTAGTGAGCCCGTCTCTTTCCAGGATAGCAGAAGTCATATCGGGAGTTTAACCAGGCCAGGCTGAAAAAGAGCGTAACACTCAGTGTGGAGAACCGCAAACCGGGCGGGATAGAAATGAGTGGTATCATCTGGTCTAGGCCTGGTGCACAATTTGAAGTCCCGAGCGTTCAGCATACAAGCAGGATATCAGGATAGACACTCCTTTGCAAGAGGCAGGAGTTACTTCTATTCTGTAGGCTGCATGTGGGGGGAAAGTAGTAGTGATAGCAGACCCTATAGAGCTGTCCTGCATGGTGATAGCAGCGAGAGGGTCTGCTGGCTTCTGTACCCTCAGGCCATGTGGGAAGTCCTGCAAAGCTGGGCAGTGAGTTGTACAAAACCCCCCATGCTAGCACTGCCATAGCTTCTGTTAAGTTAATGAGGGGGCTTAGAGGCAGTTCAGACATGGCATCCAGCCCATCCCCGGTCACAACTTAGAAAAAAGAGAGGGGGAAATAGACCATCCCAAAGGTACTCACATAGCCTTGATTTGGCGTGGGGTCAGGGAAACTGAAGCTCACAGGCGGGGTAGGGTATTGACCCATTGTGTGGCTTCTTTAGGCGAGGTGAAAAAGCGGGCAGCTTCACCATCCACCACCCTCAGGTGTGCAGAAAAGAGCATGCTATATTTTATATTCCTGGAGCGGAGGGATTGCTTGACTGCGCCGAAGAACTTGCGGAGCTTCTGCTTGTCCACAGAGAAGTCCGGGAAGAACATAAGCCATGCAGCTTCATGATGAATGGTGTCTACCTTCCGGACCCCTCTGAGGACCAGGTCACGGTCTCTGAAGTTCATCAGCCTGAAGATGAATGTGCGGGGAGGTTTTCCCGGAGGGCCGTGGGTAGGCGGCATTCTGTGGGCCCGCATTCTGTGTGACTAGCCTTCCACTCTCTTTGGCAGGCCGATGATTTGGAGATTGTTGCGCCGGTTCTGGTTCTCGGCGTCCTCAGCCCTGGATTTCGAGATGCTTTAGTCTCACCTGAACGGTGTGTAGGGTGGACAAGTGGTCTCGCACCGAGCCCTCCGTATTGCCGACCCGGCGCTCAGCCTCGTCCATCTGACTGTGGATTTTATCGTAGTCTTTCCGCATGAGACCCATCTCTAGTTGCAGGGAATCAATCTTGGATGTGAGCACAGTCTGGCAGCAGGTGATCGCCTGCATCAGGGCAGAGAAGTTGGCGTGCTCCCTGAGAGCCTCATCAGTGTCTATTGTCTTCATCACCATGTTGGAAGCTCTCACCACGCGTGCAGCTGCGCCGGTGATCTTAACGGGTGTTTCTTTTAGTTGTTGGAGTCCTGATTGGTTTCTGCGCCTTGTCATCATCTGCCAGGGCTTTTTAGGAGGACCCAGAGGTAGGATTATATGTGCCCAGAATGGATATAGAGGATATTATCCCCTCCGTGGCTGCGGAGCTCTGCACCTAGAGGTCTGTCCTGTTCGCCATCTGTTCAACAAAAAAGTCAAGGTAACAATAAACTAGTTAATTAACTAGGTGATATAAAAAAGATGGAGATAAAGATATACTCCCATGTACAGTTAATATGTACTTGTTTTTGGAGTTAACATAGAAACAGTTCAACTGAAAAACAAACAATATTCTGAATATTCTGGTATTCTGAATAAAAAAGAGAGATCTTACTTGATCCCAATATCTCCAAAAATCCCAGTGATTTACTAACTCCCCAAAATTCATAAGTTGCTTGAAAACCCCCCAGGTCGCCCCAAAGTTAGTGGGATTGAGTCCATGACTTCTAGAGCCGGGAAGTACATTGGCTTTTTCATGCAGCCGCTGGTGACTAACACACCAGCATATCTTAACCGCTTCCCGACCAGCGCACGCCGATATACGTCGGCAGAATGGTGCTGGTGGGCAAAAGGGCAGACAGGTACATCCCCTTTAAGAAGCGGTGCTGCAGGTGTGCGCATGCCTGATGGGTTCTCCGCGACCGTGACCGCGGGTCAAAGCATTTCCCCATTCTGCTTACTGACAGAACAAAGATCACTGCATCATCACAGATGGAAGTTAATTCCTTGGATCTAGTTGTTATGAGTAGGGATGAGCCGAACACCCCCTGGTTCGGTTCGCACCAGATCCTGCGAACGGACCTAAAATTCGCACGAACGTTAGAACCCCATTGACGTCTATGGGACTCGAACATTCAAAATCAAAAGTGCTCATGTTAAAGGCTAATTTGCATGGTATTGTCCTAAAAGGGTTTGGGGACCTGGGTCCTGCCCCAGGGGACATGCATCAATGCAAAAAAAACTTTTAAAAATGGCCGTTTTTTCGAGAGCAGTGATTTTAATGATGCTTAAAGTAAAAAAAAAAAAAGTGAAATATTCCTTTAAATATCGTACCTGGGGGGTGTCTATAGTATGCCTGTAAAGTGGCGCATGTTTCCCGTGCTTAGAACAGTCCCTGCACAAAATGTCATTTTTAAAGGAAAAAAAGTAATGTAAACCTGCTTGCGGCTTTAATGTAATGTCGGGTCCTGGCAATATGGATGAAAATCAGTGAGACAAATGGCATGGGTACCCCCCAGTCCATTACCAGGCCCTTTGGGTCTTGTATGGATATTAAGGGGAACCCCGCACCCAAATTAAAATAAGGAAAGGTGTGGGGCCACCAGGCCCTATATACTCTGAACAGCAGTATACAGGCGGTGCAAACAAGACAGGGACTGTAGGTTTGATGTTAAGTAGAATCTGTTTGTAATTTTGAACAGGTACATTTTTAACGTGTTTAGCTCCAGCCAAAAAATCTTTTTTAAGCTTTTTGGAAAACATAGGGAAGGGTTATCACCCCTGAGACATTTGTTTTGCTGTCTGTCCTCCTCTTCAGAAGATTTCACCTCACTTTTTGTCCCAATGACAAAAGTTTTTTGAAAATTTGGGGTTTTTTGTGGAACAAGGATTGGAAAGCATCAGTGGAAAGGAGAAATGTTTTTCCCATATTAACTCTTACAGGAGAGAATTTCCCTTCCTAGGGGTAGATTTCATCTCACTTTCTGTTGTCTCCTTCCGTTTGCAAGTAGGAGTCATTTGCAAGTTAGATGTTTGAAAGTAGGGGCCTGCCCTATATACTAAGCAGAAATTTGGGCCTTAGGTGTTGTTGTGGCCACAACACTGTAAGCCCTCACAGGGCCCTGCTGTGAAATATTAGATCAAGAATTGTAATTACATGCCTCTGTTGAACAGGGGCAGAAAAATTGGGCCTTTGGTGGTGGTGGTGGTGCTACAACACTGTAAGTCCTCACTCGCTCTTGGTGGGTGCAGAAATGGGCCCTGCTGTGAAATATTAGATCAAGAATTGTAATTGCATGCCCCTGTTGAACAAGGGCAGAAAAATTGGGCCTGTGGTGGTGGTGGTGCTGGTGCCACAACACTGTAAGTCCTCACTCAATCTTGGTGGGTGCAGAAATGGGCCCTGCTGTGAAATATTAGATCAAGAATTGTAATTACATGCCCCTGTTGAACAGGGGCTGAAAAATTGGGCCTTAGGCACTGGTGCTGGTGCCACAACACTGCAACCCCTCACAGATACTCTAGTTGGAACGCAGAAACGAGCCCTGCTGCAAAGTATTGCATCAAAAATTGTAATTACACACCCCTGTTAAACAGGGGCTGAAAATTGGGCCTTAGGCACTGGTGCCACAACACTGCAACCCCTCACAGATACTCTAGTTGGAACGCAGAAACAAGCCCTGCTGCAAAGTATTGCATCAAAAATTGTAATTACACGCTCCTGTTAAACAGGGGCTAAAAAATTGGGCCTTAGGCACTGGTGGTGGCGCCCAGAACCAAAAATGTCCTTACAAGCTATCAGCGTGATCATTGAGGAGGAAGAGGATAATTACTCAGGGATAGTCACTCAGCATCAGCATAGGCAGTCTTTGAAGGGATCTGAGATTTTCAAAAAAAATTATTCAGTTACATCAGCATTAGGTGCTTGGTAGCTGGTGGTGATCCAAGACTGATTCATTTTTATGAAGGTCAGTCGATCGACCAAGTCGGTGGACAGACGCACCCTGTGATCGGTCACATAGCCTTCAGCAGCACTGAATGTGCGTTCCAAAAGAACGCTGGATGCAGGACAGGCCAGTAGCTCGATTGCATACTGTGCAAGCTCTGGCCAGTGATCCATCCTCAAGACCCAGTAACCCAGAGGATTTTCGGTGGGAAAGGTGTCCAAGTCAGATCTTGCCCCTAGGTAATCCTGCACCATGTGAATCAGACGCTGGTGGTGGTTGCTGGAACCGATCACACCTTGGGGCTGCGAACTAAAAAATTGTCTGAACGCATCGGTCAGACGGCCACCTTCTCCACCGCTCCTTCTTTGACTGACCGAAGTCTCAGCAACACGTTGTCCAGAAACAGGAGTTTGTAACCTCCCAGTCTCTGGGAACGCGTTGAACAGACCTTTCTGCAAGGCCTCCTGAAGATGTTTCATCCTCTGCTCCCTCTGAGATGGCAAGATAAGGTCAGCAACCTTACCCTTGTAACGTGGATCAAGGAGGGTTGCCAGCCAGTATTGGTCCTTCTCCTTGATACCACGAATACGAGGATCCTTACGCAAGCTTTGCAGGATCAGGGAGGCCATGCAGCGTAGGTTTGCTGAGGCATTCGGTCCGGAGTCCACAGCCACCTTCTCCTAGCCACGTAGAAGTCCATGTGTTTCTTGGGACTGATCCCTTAAAGACTGCTGCTGATGCTGAGTGCCAGGCTCCACCTCCATACTGACACAATCTTTCTAATCCTCCTCCTCCTCCTCCTCCTCTTCCTGTGTGATCGGCGGGCACGCAGGAACACTGTCTCGATAAAGGGGGCCTTGAGAGCTAAGGAAGTCCTCCTCTTCCTGCCTCTGTTCTGCCTCAAGTGCCCTGTCCATTATTCCACGCAGCGTGTGCTCCAACAGGTGGACAAAGGGGGCAGTGTCACTGATGCATGCACTGTCACTGCTCACCATCCTCGTGGCCTCCTCAAATGGTGACAGGACAGTGCATGCATCCCTGATCATGACCCACTGGTGTGGGGAAAAAAAACAAGCTCCCCTGACTCTGTCCTGGTGCCATAGTCGCACAGGTACTCATTGATGGCCCTCTGCTGCGTGTGCAGCCGCTGCAGCATGGCCAACGTTGAGTTCCACCTGGTGGGCATGTCACAGATTAGGCGGTTCTTGGGCAGGTTAAACTCCTTTTGGAGGTCCGCCAGCCAAGCACTGGCATTATATGACCGGCGGAAATGCACACAGACTTTCCTGGCCTGTCTCAGGACATCCTGTAAGCCCGGGTACCTGCCCAAGAACCGCTGCACCACCAAGTTAAGAAAGTGAGCCAAACAGGGCACATGGGTCATTTGTCCCTGTCGGAGGGCAGAGAGGAGGTTGGTGCCATTGTCGCAAACCACCATTCCTGCCTTAAGTTGGCGTGGCGTCAACCACCTCTGAACCTGCCCCTGCAGAGCTGACAGAACCTCTGCCCCAGTGTGGCTCCTGTCCCCCAAGCACACCAGCTCAAGCACCGCATGGCATCTTTTGGCCTGCGTACTTGCATAGCCCCTTGAGCGGCTACGGAGCACCGCTGGTTTCGAGGACAAAGCACAGGAAGAGGCCATGGAGGAAGAAGAAGAGGAGGGGGTGGAGGAGAGAGGTGTGTCACAATCATGAGTAGTGGCATTTTGGAGGCGTGGTGGCGGAACAACCTCCAACACTACTGCACCTTGTCCTGCATCCTTCCCAGCTGCCAGCAGAGTCACCCAATGCACCGTGAAACTTAGGTAACGTCCCTGTCCATGCCTTCTGGACCATGAGTCAGCGGTAACATGCACCTTACCACTGACTGCCCTGTCCAGCGAGGTATGGACATTGCCTTCCACATGCCGGTAGAGAGCCGGAATCGCCTACCGTGAGAAAAAGTGGCGTTTGGGTACCTGCCACTGAGGAACCGCACATTCCACAAACTCACGGAAGGGGGCAGAGTCTACCAACTGAAAAGGCAGCAGTTGAAGTGCTAGCAATTTTGCCAAGCTAGCATTCAACCGCTGGGCATGTGGATGGCTGGGAGCAAACTTCTTTCGGTGGTGCAGCAGCTGGGGCAGGGAAATTTGCCTGGTACAATCTGACGTCGGTGTACCGAAAGCAGATTGCCCACAAGTACTTGGCTGTGACACACCTAATTCTACACCTTCATTCCTCTCAGTGCAGGTCTCAGAGAGGACTGAAGGTAAAGTGGGGTTGGAGATCTCAGCTGATGAGGAGCAAGGTTCTTTGGTGTGGGTCTTTTAGATACGCTTGCCAACAAACTGCATGGCAGGTCAACATATGTCTGGTCAAGCATGTGGTACCCAAGTGGGAGATGTTTTGGCCACGCGAGATACGCTTGAGACATATGTTGCAAATAGCAGCGGTGCGATCTGATGCACTCGTCTCAAAAAAGGCCCACAACAAAGAACTTTTTGAATAACGTGCAGAGACTGCAGCGCCCTGCACATGTGGAGCTTTGGGGTGTGATGCAGTCAGTGTGCTGCCCTTAGGCTGGCCCCTGGAGGGCATCCTGCCTCGTTGGTGATGTGCCGCCTTCTCCTCCTCTCTCCTATCAGGCACCCACGTTAAGTCAGTGACCTCATCATCCCCTCCCTCCTCATTACTGGAGCAAACCTGGCAGTATGCTGCAGCAGGGGGAGCATGACTGCCAGATTGCTGTCCTTCTTGGGCACCCCCTCTGTCCGTGCTCATGTTACTGCCTTCATTGAGCTCAGTATCATCATCAGAGCCTTCCAAATGCTGGGCATCCTCCTGGAGCATGTACCCAACACTGTGGTCAAACAGTTCGAGGGACTCCTCAGGAGGACATGGTGGGGCTAGGGAAGGAGTCACTGATGACATTGAGCCGAGGGAAGAGGCCGCTGCTTTGCCAGACAAAGTACCCTGAGCATGGGTGAGAGAGGATGAGGAGGATAAGGACGGCTTGGTCATCCACTCGACCAAGTCTTCCGCATGTTGCGGCTCAACACGGCCAGCTGCCGAAAAAAGTCCAAGCGTGTCCCACGGCCACGTGCTGATCAGGATGCACCGTCTCCATGACCAGCACTAGACACAGAGCCTGCTTGCCCTCTTTTATTGGCTTGTGACTGTCTGCCTCTCCTTCTTGGCCTTCCAGACATACTAATGGCCTGTAGCTGCACTAACCTGGGATATATATATATATATATATATATATATATATATGTACTGATACTGCAGCTAGCAAAATCAACTGCCTGCCTGTAGTATGAGAACACCACCAACCTTCTACAGGTAGCTTTAGCTGAACACTGTGCAGAGCTCGCAAAAAACTAACTTGTAGCTTTTTTAGCTGCCTGCGGTAGTGATAGGATCAGGAAAACACCACCAACCTTCTACAGGTAGCTTTAGGTGAACACTGTGCTGAGCTCGCCAAAAAATAACTTGCAGCTTATTTAGCTGCCTGCGGTAGTGATAGGATCAGGAAAACACCACCAACCTTCTACAGGTAGCTTTAGCTGAACACTGTGCAGAGCTCGCAAAAAAATAACTTGTAGGTTTAGCTGAACACTGTGAGGAGGACGCACCACACTAATTTGTAGTTTAAGCTGAACACTGTGAGCAGGACGCACTGCACTAACTTGTAGCTTTAGATGAACACTGTGCAGAGGTCTCACTACACTAACTTGTAGTTTTAGCTGAACACTGTGAGCAGGACGCACTACACTAACTTGTAGCTTTAGCTGAACACCGTGCAGAGCTCGCAAAAAAATTACTTGTAGGTTTAGCTGAACACTGTGAGGAGGACGCACCACACTAACTTGTAGTTTTAGCTGAACACTGTGAGCAGGACGCACTACACTAACTTGTAGCTTTAGATGAACACTGTGCAGAGGTCTCACTACACTAACTTGTTGTTTTAGCTTAACACTGTGAGCAGGACGCACTACACTAACTTGTAGCTTTAGATGAACACTGTGCAGAGCTCGCAAAAAAATAACTTGTAGGTTTAGCTGAACACTGTGAGGAGGACGCACCACACTAACTTGTATTTTTAGCTAAACACTATGAGCAGGATGCACTACACTAACTTGTAGCTTTAGATGAACACTGTGCAGAGGTCTCACCACACTAACTTGTAGTTTTAGCTGAACACTGTGAGCAGGACGCACTACACTAACTTGTAGCTTTAGATGAACACTGTGCAGAGCTTGCAAAAAAATAACTTGTAGGTTTAGCTGAACACTGTGAGGAGGACGCACCACACTAACTTGTAGTTTTAGCTGAACACTGTGAGCAGGACACACTACACTAACTTGTAGCTTTAGATGAACACTGTACAGAGGTCTCACTACACTAACGTGTAGTTTTAGCTGAACACTGTAAGCAGGACGCACTACATTAACTGTAAATAGTCTAGCTGCCTGACTGTGGTACTAATAGGATCAAAAGAACACCAGCAATTTTCTTCAGGTAGCTGTAAATACTGTAACAAGACAAGCCTGTCTGTCAGTAGGAAGATAACAGGAACGGATCTAGCTAAACTGAATACAGTGTATATATATATATATATATGCAACACCTGGGATGCATATATATACACAATACACTGTAAGCGCAGCTAACTCACTGATTGTCCTGCCTAATCTAGCTAACTCAAATGAAATGACACTGTCTCTCTGTCTATCTATGTATCTCAACGCCGGAACACACACTACACAGGGCCGCTGTGCAGACGGCCTTATATAGTGTGGGGCATGTTCTAAACCCCCTGAGCCATAATTGGCCAAAGCCACCCTGGCTTTGGCCAATTACAGCTCTCTCTACCGACGGCGCTGTGATTGGCTAAGCATGCGGGTCATAGTGCATGCTTGGCCAATCATCAGCCAGCAATGCACTGCGATGCCGCAGTGAATTATGGGCCGTGACGCGCCACACGAATTTGGCGCGAACGGCCCATAACGTTCAGAATTCGGCGAACGACCGAACAGCCAATGTTCGAGTCGAACACGAAGCTCATCCCTAGTTATGAGGAAACGTAACGGTTTCAGTACTAAGAATTATATTTAAAAAAAACAGACAGAAATGGCTACATACCAATGTCCAGTTGCCATCATCCCAATTGGCTTTCTGGTATCTCAAAAAGTCAATTTTTAAGGCGTAGAAGAAATTGTTCTGATAAGAAAGATTTTCTGAAACAATCTGAGATAAACAGGCACAGATTTTTGGAGAAAGTTTACTCAGAGGACAATTTGGATGCTACCATCCAGCAAGTAGTGACATTGGATAGGGAGATCTTTTTGGCCCCTAAGGATGAATCTGTTAGGGAGGGTGGATATGAATGGTCTTTCCATACTACCTATTCTAGTCAGCATAGAATGGTCAACCAATAGCTTAAAAAACATTGAAGAGTAATAAAGAGTGATGAGATTCTGGGTCCTGCTCTCCCTGAACAGCCAAAGGTTATTTTTAGGAAGGCACCAGGATTAAGACATCTGATAGCCCCCAATGTTGTGGAGCCACCAATTAGGCCCACTTTTTTCGCAAATTTGAAAGGTTTTTTTCTCTTGTCGGAAGTGCCCTGTATGCAAATATGTGGGTTCCAACTCTATTAGGACCACAACTTTTTCATCTACAGTTACGGATAAATCATATCAGAGAAAACTTCATATCATGTAGTTTATCTACTCCAATGAAGTTGTGGTAGAGGTTGGTATACCGCATTGGAAGGGCAGTAATATGGTTTGACATATATCCAAAGCGAGAAACTCACTGCATATATGAACTCAGATCTCATCAGCCAAAGGGGTTAAATGTTGAGTGGGATATTAATAGTTTCATCAACAATAGTTAAATAATTTAATTAGTTGGGACTACATTTTATTTATTTTATTGCATTTATTCAATTGTATTATCTATCATCCATCATTTTATTATAATAAATACCGGTATATTAATTATTGATTTGTGTTTAATTGTGCACAAATTAAATTTGAACAAGATCGTTACTGCTATGTTGATAGTGGGATTATAAGCATTAGTTGATGGGTATGATATGGTCATGATAGAACCAACTGCACTATGAATAACTGAACATAATATTTGATTATTTACAAATATGTGCGTGGACTGATCTTATGTGCAGTTTCAAACAGCAATATATTCGGTCAATTGTCGCTGAAATAGAGCGCAGTGGATCTCTTGGAGTATTGCTGCCATAGGAGAAGTCTTGGACTACAACAACATGGCGTTGTGGTTCATGCTGGTTCCAATACTGTTTGGTAGTTGCACTGCTCTCTAGTGTTCGGCATTAGAATTTTTTCTGGATATAAGGAAGTGATGTGAGCACCGCTACCCTTACTGCCTCACAGAAGAAGTCCCATTGGATGAAACATATGTCAGGCTAGGCACAGAGCAGCAGTGATTTCTGAGCACCCGTGGAGGGTGCTCGACAAACGAGTGTTTCAATTTGAGCCTATTTTATCATTTTTTGCTGTAAGTAGAACCTTTAATAAACTCTTGTGTGCTTTTAAAGAATGTTGCGCAATGAGTTTATCTTCCTCTTCCATATGCACACTGTGTGACTGGACTCTGGAGTTCCCTTGATTGTTGATAGCTGTGGGGGATACACCTGTGGAATCCAACCAAGTAGGCTGGACAGCTGATGTGGTTATACCCGTAGTGAGGGGTGAAAGCTCACTGATGTGCATATGGACCTTGGGAGGTCTTAATATCTGGTAAGCAGATATATTTGCCCTATCTATCCCGTGGGGAGCACCGGGTTGAATATTAGATCAACACACTTTCCAGTTCACTCTATGAATAAGGTTATGTTTGACAGCGCTACACATTGATTTTGTTTTTTTGGTATGAAGTGTACAATTTTGTGAGTGCTGTCTGTCACGGATCATCTGTGTAATTTTATTTATTTTATATACACATAGCGCAATATTGCTTTGCACACATTTTGAAGTTAGAAACTGATTGGCTGCCATAGACAGCTGCACTAGATTTTGCACTCTCCAGCTTTAGTAAATCAACCACACAGTATTGCCTTCCTACCATCTTCTCTAACCCCTTAGCCTGCACTAGCGCGATGCAACCATGTACATTGCAGACATGTAACATCTACTTTATGGAATCCATCTGCCCTTAACCCAGGCATGCAGGCAGGAGAATGTGCTTAATAAAAAAGAAAGACTCTGTGCTTATGGTAACACTAATTTGCTATCCCTAAGTGAGCTTCTGAACACCATTCTATAATCCTACACTGGGTATTAGTAATGGCAATGTATTTTTTCACAAAGGTGCAGTGCTCAAAATTAACATATAAATAAATAAATAACTGTGTTCACACTGTGTGATAATACCATGCATGCATTATAAACCATGAGCATAAATAAACAAATAAAATTGTTCTACTTACCGCACATTTTGGGTACAAAGCATGTTAAAGGGTAAGTTCACTTTTACAGAAAACTCTGTAAGGTGAACTTACTCAGGAGCCCCTCCTCACCTCCCTGGTCCCGCTGACCTGCACCGCCACTATCTCCATTTCTAAGCTCCCGTATATCCTTGCCAGAAGCCCGGGGCTTAGAAATCCTCTCTGCTGAATGTCCAAAACGTCCCTCATCAGGAGTGACGTTTGGAGCATTCTAATTGGTCAGCACTGTCACATAGGTGCCGCCGACCAATCAGCAGCCGCATAGCCATCCTGTCAGCTATGGAGAAGACTTGAGGAAGGAGAGAGGATTTCTAAGCCCCGGACTCCTGACGCGGATACACCGGGGCTTAGAACCGAAGATAGCAGCAGTCCAGGTCAGCGGGACCGGTGAGAAGGGGGAACTGTGTAAGTTCACCTTACAGAATTTTTCTAAAAATAAAACAGATATTAAAATAAGCACAATTGATGAGTATGGCCTCATGTAGTCAAGGATAACAGGTCTTAAACCGTACCATCATCCAAATTAATATACAGAAAGAAGGGAGAGTGGGAACAAGGGGACAGTGGCTGATGTTGGCCCCATAACATTAAAATATTAATATTAAAATAAAACAGATATTCCCGAAGCCTCATATTTTTTAACAGTAAACTCTTAATGATAACAATGTATATATGTGCTGTATAATATTTTTTTTTCCAAAAAATCATTTAAAAATACAAACCTGGAACAGGAGATGAAACTGTTAAATAATGCTTACACAGGGTGATCCACTGAAATGACTGGGTTAAATAGTAAAATAATGGCATGTCCTGGTTAATTAACAGTTAACTAATTCCCTGTGCACACAATAAACATTCTTCTGTGTTAGCTGCAGCTCTCTCACCAATGGATTGATGTCTGTCAGGGAACAGAGGAAAGACAGCTAATGTGTTACTTTTGTTAATGTTTACAAATTTTACACTGAATGATCACTGTAATTGGCTGTCACAGTGATCATTCTGACTGGCTCATCTTTCTACAGACACCTGGTCTCATGGGGCTGTGCACGGGAAGGAGCAGGGAGCCGGGGAGTTAGGAAACTGCAGGCAGTCTCCTGGACATACAGGATATGTATACAGAAAAAGGGATTTTATGGATGTGTGTAACATGCCAAAGGTAGGCAACTAGTTATAGGATAACACCATGAAAGCCAACCTTTAGCACTCCCCACACTGAAACTCTGGATGCATAGGGATGTAATTTCATCAATGGTGAGGCTGTTCTCAAGATCCAGCATTTCTATTGCTGTTTCAAATTTATTATCCTCTTGTCAAGAGCATGTAAAGCAAGGGTTTTAGGATGATGAATAATTAGGGCGTCCACCCAAAAACTGTGTCCCATGCAGGGTTAAAGTCCCCAACCGCTCCAGGGGTGTCAAAGGCCAGGTCAACAGCAGCTTAAACGTCTCAATTAAAAAACAGTCTTTTACTCTGTTTACTGCTTACTTACCACATACTGCTCAGTATGAACTGCTTCAAACTCCCTCTCTAGGAGGGTGTACTTAGCTGAGAAAACCTCTCCTCCTCTCCTGAACCTTCCTGGGATGTATAATATCATATATAATATTATATAATATAATTACCCATTTTTTTAGGGTGGGTAATCGGCTTTCCAGGGATTACAACCGATGCAGCTAAAAGCCGCTCGCTTGTTATCCCGGAGGAGCGGGAGGGTACGTCCCCCCCCCTCCCACCACCTCCCGCTGCTCTGTTTAGGACTCCCGTCCCACCAGGAGAACCGATCCACAAACTGCCACTTCCTGCGGCTAGGGACAGACTGGCACAAAGCAGGAAATGACTTTGTTCCAGTCTCCTGATTGTAAACATGGAAGAGACGTCACAACATCACTTCCTGTTTACTCAGTATTCAGAATCGCCGAAAACGGTGATCTGAATACTTTGAAGTGCAAAGGACCGACTGGAGGTCTTTTAGACCCCCGATCCCTCCATAAAGAGTACCTGTCACCACCTATTACTGTCACAAGGGATGTTTACATTCCTTGTGACAGCAATAACAGTGATCAAAATGAATTTTTTTTAAAACACAATTTAATAATATAAAAATAAATAAAATAAATAATAATTAAAAAAAATTTAAAGCGCCACCATCCCCGCGAGCTCGCGCAGCAAAGAAAACGCATACAGAAGTCATGCCCGCATATGTAAACGGTGTTCAAATCACATATGTGAGGTATCACCGCAATCGTCAGAGTGAGAGCAATAATTCTAGCACTAGACGTCCTCTGTTACTCTAACCTGATAACTGTAAAAAAATTTAAAGCGTCGCCTATAGAGATTTTTAGGTACCGTAGTTTGTCGCCATTCCACGAGTGCGTGCAATTATAAAGCGTAACATGTTTGGTATCTATTTACTCAGCATAACATCATCTTTCACATTATACAAAAAAATTGGGCTAACTTTACTGTTTCGTTTTTTTTTAAATTCATGAAAATGTCCCTTTTCCCAAAAAGTTGCGTTTAAAACACCACTGTACAAATACCGTGTGACATAAAATACTGCAACAATCGCCACTTTATTCTCTAGATGTCCTGCTAAATAAATATATATAATGTTTGTGGGCTTTAAGTAATTTTCTAGCAAAAAATATGGATTTTAACTTGTAAATAGAGAACCCCCGGTTCGGTTCGCACCAGAAAAATTAAGGATAGGGGTAAGTGGCGCTACCTATATTGGGGTGCCTAATTGAATTTATTACTCTGTGCTAATATGTGCAAATCAAGAAAAAAACACTCAGCAGGGAAACCTTTAGTTAGTGAGTGTGCTCCTAAAAAGTAATAAATAAATAAATGGACCGTGCTAGTGTATATAAGCCAAAAAGATGCTCATATATATAACCGAGGTGTTGTTACCTTCCAAACCAGTGCAATGTATAATAGAATCAGATATATAACACACACCCCCACCTATTGCATGAAGAGGAATCTAACCAGTAGGAATCCCCCCTGCAAGTGGTGTGGTAACAAAAAATCATTGATCAATACATACAAGGTGATAACTCATATAAATCCAGAACACATATTGAACCCCTCTCCCATCCAGAACCCAGAGAGAGATGTGATGAGAGGTGTTAAAGATCTTAGATTAGTTCACCATATGTTATAGACATAATACAAAATGTAAATAAATAAAAGTCTGAAAAATGTGAAAAAGTCTGTGAAAAAATCTGAAAACACTCATATAAAATATAATTCCAGCAAAAAATTGTTGTATAATGTTCCAGCAACGTTCTTATGATTAGTGACTTTCGTGAGAAAAAACAGCTGATATCCAGTGACTTGCGGTGCTCCCCCTCAAGGATCCCCACTCACCAGCTCCCTACACCCCTACAGGGGTAATAGGCATGTAGTACCAGGCTGTGGAGTAGCGTCCTAGATTCCAGTAAGGCTGTCCCTGGGTGCTCCCGCTCCAGATGTAATAACTCGTCCGTGGCATGGTCATCCACATAGGAAAGAAACAGGGCTCCCGTAGTGTATTACGTTTAAAATTACTTTATTAAAAAATTAACCCAAACATCAGGCTAAATAAAATAAAATAAAATAAAATAAAAATAACTAAAAAGTCCAGGCTCCTTATGATAAGGAAGCCAAAAGATCACACTGCGTATAGGTGGCATGCACGGAGAGAGCTCGTGGATCCCAAACCATCAGTTGAGCGGCGTGCACCTCAGCTGCGTTCCACACTCTCTTCCGACTTCAGTGTGTGACGTAATTGCGTAGCCCTCTCTTACGCGTTTCGTCATCGACGTTGTCAAAGGCGTAACTAGAACCTGCGAACGGACCAAAAGTTTATGCAAACTTTAGAACCCCATTAAAGTCTATGGGACTCAAACGTTCAAAATCAAAAGTGCTAATTTTAAAGGCTAATATGCTAATTATTTTCCTAAAAAGGGTTTGGGGACCCGGGTCCTGCCCCAGAGGACATGTATCAATGCAAAAAAAAGTTTTAAAAACAAACGTTTTTTTGAGAGCAGTGATTTTATTGATGCTTAAAGTGAAAATAAAGTGAAATATTCCTTTAAATATGGTACCCGGGGGGTGTCTATAGTATGCCTGTAAAGTGGTGTGTGTTTTCCGTGCTTAGAATAGTTCCTGCACAAAATTACATTTGTAAAGGAATAAAAGTAATTTAAAACTGCTTGCGGCTTTAATATAATGTCGGGTCCCGGCAATATGGATGAAAATCAGTGAGACATGGGTACCCCCCCCCCCCAGTTCATTACCAGGCCCTTTGGGTCTTGTATGATATTAAGGGGAACCCCACACCCAAATTTAAAAAAGGAAAGGCGTGGGGCCCCAGGCCCTATATACTTTGAACATCAGTATACAGGCGGTGCAAACAAGACAGGGACTGTAGGTTTGTTAAGTAGAATCTGTTTGTAATTTTAAACTGGTACATTTTTAAAGTGTAGCTCCAGCCAAAAAATCTATTTTTACATTTTTTGGAAAACATAGGGAAGAGTTATCACCCCTGTAACATTTGTTTTGCTGTCTGTGCTCCTCTTCAGAAGATTGCACCTCACTTTCTGTCCCAATGACAAATGTTTTTTGAAAATTTGGGGTTTTTAGTGAAACAGGGATTGGTGATAAAGCATCAGTGGAGAGGAGACACGTTTTTCCCATATAAACTCTTACAGGAGAGCATTTCCCTTCCTAGGGGTAGATTTCATTTCGCTTCCTGTTGTCTCCTTCCGTTTGCAAGTCGGAGTCGTTTGTAAGTTGGATGTTTGAAAGTAGGGGCCTGCCCTATATACTCTGCAGAAATTGGGTCCTTAGGTGTTAGTGTTACCACAACACTGTAAGCACTCACAGTTACTCTTGGTGGGCTCAGGAATGTGCCCTGCTGTGAAATATTAGATCAAGAATTGTAATTACATGCACCTGTTGAACAGGGGCAGAAAAATTGGGCCTTTGGTGGTGGTGGTGCTGGTGCCACAACAATGTAAGTCCTCACAGTTACTCTTGGTGGGCGCTGGAACGGGCCCTGCTGTGAAATATTATATCAAGAATTGTAATTACATGCACCTGTTGAGCAGGGGCAGAAAAATTGGGCCTTTGGTGATGGTGGTGGTGTTGCCACAACACTGTGAGCCCTCACAGTTACTCTTGGTGGGCGCAGGAATGGGCCCGCCTGTGAAATATTAGATCAAGAATTGAAATTACATGTCTCTGTTGAACAGGGGCAGAAAAATTGGGCCTTAGGCACTGTGTCATGAAATGGTTCACCCGTTGGTGTCACTGTCGGTCTCTTGGATCGCAGTACCAGTGTCCACCAGCGGGTGTCTTCCAACATCCAGGACTTGTAATAAGAGGACTCACCAGCTGGTGGCACTGTTGCATCCTTGGGCCGTAGTACCGGTGTCCACCAGCGGGTGTATTCCGGCAGTGTGGAGCAGGCAGCACCTTCTGCGCTCAGGTGTAATGTGAGGTCAATCACTGCAATCTGATAAATACCCGGCAAGCCCTCACATCCTTGCCTTGGTGTCTCTCTCCCTGCATTCTGACCTTGCTGCCTGTTATTTTGACCTTGAGCCTGCATCTGCCCTGACCTGATCTGATCCAATCCCTATCCCGAGTCCTTCCTGGTCCTGTCCCTTCTGTTTCCTGGTTACCTTCGATCCCTGCCCTGCATCCCATCCATCCTCTCCCTGTTCTGTTGGTTTCCCGTCCTTACCATCTGCTGATCTCCCGGTGTATGACCTTGGCCTGGCTTCTGTTTACGGTTCCGGTATCTTCCATTTTATTGTACATTCTATTTTGCTGTTTGTGGGTCTTGTGGTTGGTTGTGCACTGTTATATTCACTTACCTGTCACTTATGTAAATAAACACCACTTTTATTCACTTATATACGTTTCTGGCTTCTTCTGTGCAGTCCACACAGTCTGGTTTACTAATTCCCTGACAGTATACCAAGGCCATCCCTACCAGACGTGGCTGCACTGAGGACTCACCCTGTTTTGTTGGACGTATTAAGATGGATCTAAATAAAATTACCTATTATTCTCTGCTAGCGGAAGAGGAAGGCGAATATTGCCGCCAGATTTTAAAAGATTGGACCAGTGACCAGCTGATGGAAACGATCCAATCAGCTCATTCCCTAGTGGATCAGGGTTACATGTCTTTTGAAGATGATCAGCCTCTGATACGGTTATGTGCAAAACCAGCCCTGTCATGTTTTCCCGAAGGAAGCGATGATTTTTCTCCCCCCTTCAGTTATGGCCAAGTTGAATCCCTGGTATGGTTATTAGAGGATGATCCAGCCTTTTTCATGGAACGTTATGCCTCTTGTTCACAGCAGGTGTTGTCTGATTGCATCCATTCAGTGCAATCTCTGGTTAGTCAGGCTGTGTGTGAATCAATGTTTGTTCAACCTGTGCTACAGGCATGGTCAGATCTCCTTTATTTTGCCAAGCCACAACAACCCAGCCCTGCCATTAATCACCTGCCTTCCCAAAAATCTATCTCCCCGTCACCTACAGCAACCTCAGCTACAGCCCAGTTTACTCAGCTCCCTACCAAATACTACTACCCAGTCTCCAAGTGCTGCACCTATCCTGCCTTTAATCCACCTGTCTCTTCTCCTCCACCTGTAACAACCCCACAGAACCCTCCTCCAGCCACTGTTCCTTGGTCTTCCTTTTGCCCAGCTACATATTTTTCTTACGACCCTGCACCTCCGTACAAAGCTGCAGTGGCTAAACCAAAAAAGAAACAAAAGTTCTTCCCAACCTACACCATCTTGCCAGTAACCCAACCTGCCTCCACACCAACCAACCTGTTCCAGCCTGCGTTCATGCCAGTTGAACTCGATGACCCACCTAAACCTGCCAACCCTGTGCCTGCTATCCAGCCTGATGTGCCTGCCTTCCAGCCTGATGTACCTACCTTCCAGTCAGATGTGCCCGCTTCCCAGTCTGATGTCTTGATGTCTGCCTTCCAGCCCAAAGTCTCGGTGCCTGCCTTCCAGCCTGATGAACCTGCCTTCCAGCCTGATGTGCCTACCTTCCAGTCTGATGTGTCCGCTTCCCAGTCTGATGTGCCAGCTTCCCAGTCTTATGTCTTGATGCCTGCCTTCCAGCCCAAAGTCTCGGTGCCTGCCTTCCAGCCTGATGTGCCTGCCTTCCAGCCTGATGTGCCTACCTTCCAGTCAGATGTGTCTGCTTTCCAGTCTGATGTCTTGATGCCTGCCTTCCAGCTCGCATTCTCGGTGCCTGCCTTCCAGCCTGATGTATCTACCTTCCAGTCTGATGTGCCCGCTTTTCAGTCTGTGCCCGCTATCCAGTCTGTGCCCGCCTTCCAGCCTGGTGTCTCGATGCTTGCCTTCCAGCCTGATGTCTCAGTGCCTGCCTTCCAGCCAGATGTCTCGGTGCCTGCCTTCCAGCTTGATGTCTCCACTTCCCAGTCTGATGTGCCCGCTTCCCAGTCTGATGTGCCCACCTTCCAGCCTGATGTCTCGGTGCCTGGATTCCAGCTTGATGTCTCCACTTTCCAGTCTGATGTGCCCACTTCCCAGTCTGTGCCCGCTTTCCAGTCTGATGTGCCCGCCTTCCAGCCTGATGTCTCGATGCCTGCCTTCCAGTCTGATGTGCCTGCTTTCCAGTCTGATGTGCCCACCTTCCAGCCTGATGTCTCGATGCTTGCCTTCCAGCCTGATGTCTCGGTGCCAGCCTTACAGCCGGATGTCTCGGTGCCTGCCTTCCAGTCTGATGTGCCCGCTTCCCAGTCTGATGTGCCCGCTTCCCAGTCTGATGTGCCCGCCTTCCAGTCTGATGTGCACGCTTTCCAGTCTGATGTGCCCACCTTCCAGCCTGATGTCTCGGTGCCTGCCTTCCAGCTTGATGTCTCCACTTCCCCATCTGATGTGCCCGCTTCTCAGTCTGATGTCTTGGTACCTGACTTCCAGCCTGGTGTCTCGATGCTTGCCTTCCAGCCTGATGTCTCGATGCTTGCCTTCTAGCCTGATGTCTCGATGCTTGCCTTCTAGCCTGATGTCTCGATGCTTGCCTTCCAGCCTGATGTCTCAGTGCCTGCCTTCCAGCCGGATGTCTCGGTGCCTGCTTCCCAGTCTGTGCCCGCTTCCAGTCAGATGTGCCCACCTTCCAGCCTGATGTTCCCGCTTTCCAGTCTGATGTGCCCACCTTCCAGCCGGATGTCTCGACGCTTGCCTTCCAGCCGGATGTCTCGGTGCTTGCCTCCCAACTTGATGTCTCTGCTTTCCAGTCTGATGTGCCTGCTTTCCAGTCTGTCCTGATGCCTGCCTTCCAGCCCAAAGTCTCAGTGCCCGCTTCCCAGTCTGACGTGCCCGCTTCCCAGTCTGATGTGCCCACCTTCCAGCCTGATGTCTCGGTGCCTGCCTTCCAGCTTGATGCTTGATGTCTCCACTTTCCAGTCTGATGTGCCCACTTCCCAGTCTGTGCCCGCTTTCCAGTCTGATGTGCCCACCTTCCAGCCTGATGTCTCGATGCCTGCCTTCCAGTCTGATGTGCCCGCCTTCCAGCCTGATGTCTCGGTGCCTGCCTTCCAGCCTGATGCCTCGGTGCCTGCCTTCCAGCCGGATGTCTCGGTGTCCGCCTTCCAGTCTGATGTGCCCGCCTTCCAGTCTGATGTGCCCGCTTTCCAGTCTGATGTGCCCGCCTTCCAGCCTGATGTCTCGGTGCCTGCCTTCCAGCTTGATGTCTCCACTTCCCTGTCTGATGTGCCCGCTTCTCAGTCTGATGTCTCGCTGCCTGCCTTCCAGCCTGGTGTCTCGCTGCCTGCCTTCCAGACTGATGTCTCAATGCTTGCCTTCCAGCCTGATGTCTCAGTGCCTGCCTTCCTGCCAGATGTCTCGGTGCCTGCCTTCCAGCTTGATATCTCCACTTTCCAGTCTGATGTGCCTGCTTCCCAGTCTGTGCCCGCTTTCCAGTCTGATGTGCCCGCCTTCCAGCCTGATGTCTCGGTGCCTGCCTTCCAGCTTGATGTCTCCACTTCCCTGTCTGATGTGCCCGCTTCTCAGTCTGATGTCTCGCTGCCTGCCTTCCAGCCTGGTGTCTCGCTGCCTGCCTTCCAGCCTGATGTCTCAATGCTTGCCTTCCAGCCTGATGTCTCAGTGCCTGCCTTCCTGCCAGATGTCTCGGTGCCTGCCTTCCAGCTTGATATCTCCACTTTCCAGTCTGATGTGCCTGCTTCCCAGTCTGTGCCCGCTTTCCAGTCTGATGTGCCCACCTTCCAGCCTGATGTCTCGACGCTTGCTTTCCAGCCGGATGTCTCGGTGCCTGCCTCCCAGCTTGATGTCTCTGCTTTCCAGTCTGATGTGCCTACTTTTCAGTCTGTCCTGATGCCTGCCTTCCAGCCCGAAGTCTTGGTGCCTGCTTTCCAGTCTGATGTGCCTGCTATTCAATCTGATGTGCCTGCCTCCCAGTCTGATGTCCTGACGCCTGCATTCCAGCCCAAAGTCTCGGTGCCCGCTTTCCAGTCTGATGTGCCTGCTATTCAATCTGATGTGCCTGCCTCCCAGTCTGATGTCCTGATGCCTGCATTCCAGCCCAAAGTATCGGTGCCCGCTTCCCAGTCTGATGTGCCCGTTTCCCAGTCTGATGTGCCCGCTTCCCAGTCTGATGTCCTGATGCCTGCCTTCCAGCTTGATGTCTCCGCTTCCCAGTCTGATGTGCCCGCTTCTCAGTCTGATGTGCCTGCTTTCCAGTCTGATGTCCTGGTACCTGCCTTTCAGCCTGATGTCTCATTGCCTGCCTTCCAGCCTGGTGTCTCGTTGCCTGCTTTCCAGCCTGATGTCCCGATAGTGGTGTCTCAGCCTGAAGTTTTGGTGCCCGTGTCTCGGCCTGAAGTTTTGGTGCCCGTGTCTCGGCCTGAAGTTTTGGTGCCCGTGTCTCGGCCTGAAGTTTTGGTGCCCATGTCTCGGCCTGAAGTTTTGGTGCCCGTGTCTCGGCCTGAAGTTTCAGTGCCCGTGTCTCGGCCTGAAGTTTCGTTGCCCGTTACCCAGTCTGCTGAGCCGGTGCCCGTTACCCAGTCTGCTGAGCCGGTGCCCGTTACCCAGTCTGCTGAGCCGGTGCCCGTTACCCAGTCTGCTGAGCCGGTGCCCGTTACCCAGTCTGCTGAGCCGGTGCCCTTTACCCAGTCTGCTGAGCCAGTGCCCGTTACCCAATCTGCTGAGCCAGTGCCCCTTATCCAGTCTGCTGAGCCGGTGCCCGCTACCCAGTCTACTAAATCGGATGCAGTCTGATAAATACCAGGCAAGCCCTCACATCCTTGCCTTGGTGCCTCTCTCCCTGCATTCTGACCTTGCTGCCTGTTATTTTGACCTTGAGCCTGCATCTGCACTGACCGGATCTGATCCAATCCCTATCCCGAGCCCTTCCTGGTCCTGTCCCTTCCGTTTCCTGGTTACCTTCGATCCCTGCCCTGCATCCCATCCATCCACCCTCTCCCTGTTCTGTTGGTTTCCTGTCCTTACCATCTGCTGATCTCCCAGGTAATGACCTTGGCCTGGCTTCTGTTTACGGTTCCGGTATCTCCCATTTTATTGTACATTCTATTTTGCTGTTTGTGGGTCTTGTGGTTGGTTGTGCACTGTTATATTCATTTACCTGTCACTTATGTAAATAAATACAATTTTTATTCATTTATATACGTTTCTGGCTTCTTCTGTGCAGTCCACACAGTCTTGTTTACTAATTCCCTGACACACTGGTGCCACAACACTGCAACCCCTCACAGATGCTATAGTTGGAGCGCAGGAATGAGCCCGGCTGCAAAGTATTGCATCAAAAATTTTAATTATACGCCCCGGTTATACAGGGGCTAAAAAATTGGGCCTTGGGCACTGGTGCTGGTGCCACAACACTGCAACCCCTCACAGATACTCTAGTTGGAGCGCAGGAATGAGCCCGGCTGCAAAGTATTGCATCAAAAATTTTAATTATACGCCCCGGTTATACAGGGGCTAAAAAATTGGGCCTTGGGCACTGGTGCTGGTGCCACAACACTGCAACCCCTCACAGATACTCTAGTTGGAGCACAGAAATGAGCCCTGCTGCAAAGTATTGCATCAAAAATTGTAATTGCATGCCCCTGTTAAACAGGGGCAGAAAAATTGGGCCTTAGCCACTGCTGCCACAACACTGCAACCCCTCACAGATACTATAGTTGGAACGCAGGAATGAGCCCTGCTGCAAAGTATTGCATCAAAAATTGTAATTACATGCCCCTGTTAAACAGGGTCAGAAAAATTGAGCCTTAGCCACTGGTGGCGGTGCCCAGAACCAAAAATGTTCTTACAAACTATCAGCATGAAAATTGAGGAGGAAGAGGATTGTCACTCATCATAACAGGATAGTCACTCAGCATCAGCATAGGCAGTCTTGAAGGGATCTCACATTAAAAAAAAAATATTCGGTTACATCAGCATCAGGTGCTTGGTAGCTGGTGATCCAAGACTGATTCATTTTTATGAAGGTTAGCCGATCGACCGATTCGGTGGACAGGCGGACCCTGTGATGGGTTACAAAGCCTCCAGCAGCATTGAATGTGCGTTCCGAAAGAACGCTGGATGCAGGACAATCCAGTAGCTCAATTGCATGCTGTGCAAGCTCTGGCCAGTGATCCATCCTCAAGACCCAGTAACCCAGAGGATTTTCGGTGGGAAATGTGTCCAAGTCTGATCTTGCCCCTAGGTATTCCTGCACCATGTGAATCAGATGCTGGCAATGGTTGCTGGAACCAATCATACCTTGGGGCTGCGGATTAAAACATTGTCTGAAAAATTGCCTCTGTGATCGGTGGGCACGCAGGAACATTGTCTTGATAAAGGGGGCCTTGAGAGATAAGGAAGTCCTCCTCTTCCCCCCTCTGTTCTGCCTCAAGTGCCCTGTCCATTATTCCACGCAGCGTGTGCTCCAACAGGTGGACAAGAGGGACAGTGTCACTGATGCATGCACTCTCACTGCTCACCATTCTCGTGGCCTCCTCAAATGGTGACAGGACAGTGCATACATCCCTGATCATAGCCCACTGGCGTGGGAAAAAAAACAAACTCCCCTGACCCTGTCCTGGTGCCATAGTCGCATAGGTACTCATTGATGGCCCTCTGCTGCATCTGCAGCTGCTGCAGCATGGCCAACATTGAGTTCCACCTGGTGGGCATGTCACAGATTAGGCGGTTCTGGGGCAGATTAAATTCCTTCTGGAGGTCAGCCAGCCGAGTACTGGCATTATATGACCTGCGGAAATGCACACAGACTTTCCTGGCCTGCCTCAGGACATCCTTTAAGCCCGGGTACCTGCTCAAGAACCACTGCACCACCAAGTTAAGGACGTAAGCCAAACAGGCCACATGGGTCAGTTTTGAATGTCGGAGGGCAGAGAGGAGGTTGGTGCCATTTTTGCAAACCACCATTCCTGGCTTAAGCTGGCGTGGCGTCAACCACCTCTGAACCCGCCCCTGCAGAGCTGACAGAATCTCTGCCCCAGTGTGGCTCCTGTCCCCCAAGCACACCAGCTCAAGCACCGCATGGCATCTTTTTGCCTGTGTGCTTGTGTAGCCCCTTTAACGCCTACGGAGCACTGCTGGTTCCAAGGACAAATCAGCACAGGAAGGGGCCATGGAGGAAGAAGAAGAGGGGGTGGAGGAGAGAGGTGTGGCAGAATCATCACTAGTAGAATTTTGGAGGCGTGGTGGCGGAACAACCTCCAACACTACTGCACCCTGTCCTGCATCCTTCCCAGCTGCCAGAAGAGTCACCCAGTGCACGGTGAAAGATAGGTAACATGCCTGTCCATGCCTGCTGGATCATCAGTGAGCGGTAATATGCACCTTACTGCTGACCGCCCTGTCCAGCGAGGCCAAGACATTGCCTTCCACATGCTGGTAGACAGCCAGAATCGCCTTCCATGAGAAAAAGTCGTGTTTGGGAACCTGCCACGGAGGAACCACACATTCCACAAACTCATGGAAGAGGGCAGAATCTACCAACTGAAAAGGCAGCAGTTGAAGTGCTAACAATTTAGCCAAGCTAGCATTCAACCGCTGGGCATGTGGATGGCTGGGAGCGAACTTCTTTCGGCGGTGCAGCAGCTGGGGCAGGGAAATCTGCCTGGTACAATCTGACGTCGGTGTACCGATAGCAGATTTCCCACAAGTACTTGGCTGTGACACACCTAATTTTACACCTTCATTCCTCTCAGTGCAGGTTTCAGAGAGGACTGAAGGTATAGTGGGGTTGGAGATCCCAGCTGATGAGGAGCAAGGAGAGGTCCGCTTTGTTCTTTGGTGTGGGTATTTTAGTTACGCTTGCCAAGGAACTGCATGGCAGGTGGACATAGGTCAGGCATGTGGTGCCCAAGCGGGTGATGTTTTGGCCACGCAAGTTATTCTTGAGACATATGTTGCAAATAGCAGCGATGCGATCTGATGCACTCTTCTCAAAAAAGGCCCACACCAAAGAACTTTTGGAATAACGTGCAGAGACAGCAGTGCCCTGCACATGTGGAGCGCTGCGGTATGATGCAGTCAGTGTGCTGCCCTTAAGCTGGCCCCTGGAGGGCATCCTGCCTCATTGGAGATGTGCCTCCTCCTCTCTCCTATCAGGCACCCATGTGGAGTCAGTGACTTCCTCATCATCCCCTCCCTCCTCATCACTGGAGCAAAGCTGGCAGTATGCTGCAGCTGAGGGAACATGACTGCCAGATTGCTGTCCTTCTTGGGCACCCACTCTCTCTGGGCTCACGTTACTGCCTTCCTCTAGCTGGGTACCATCATCGGAGCCTTCAAAATGCTGGGCATCCTCCTGGAGCATGTACCCAACACTGTGGTCAAACAGTTCGGGGGACTCCTCAGGAGGACATGGTGGGGCTAGAAAAGGAGTGACTGATGCCATTGAGCCAAGGGAAGAGGCCGCGGTGGCAGTTGCTTTGCCAGACAAAGTACCCTGAGCCTGGGTGAGAGAGGATGAGGAGGATGAGGACGGCTTGGTCATCCACTCTACCAAGTCTTCCGCATGTTGCGGCTCAACATGGCCAGCTGCTGAAAAAAAGGGCAAGCGTGTCCCACGGCCACGTGCTGATGAGGATGCACTGTCTCCACGACCAGCACTGTTGCCTCTAGACACAGAGCCTGCTTGCCCTCTTTTATTGGCTTGGGACTGTCTGCCTCTCCTTGTTGGCCTTCCAGACATACTAATGGCCTGCAGTGAGATGTAGCTGCACAAAGCTGGGATGTATATATATACTGATTGTACTGCAGCTAGCAGAATCAATTGCCTGCCTGTAGTATTATTATTATGAGAACACCAGCAATTGTCTTCAGGTAGCTTTAGATGCACACTGTGCAGAGGACACAGTACACTAACTGTAAATACTGCAGCTACCTGCCTGTGGTATTAATAGGATCAGAACACTAGTAATTGTCTTCAGGAAGCTTTAGGTGCACACTGTGTAGAGGACACAGTACACTAACTGTAAATACTACAGCTGCCTACCTGTGGTACTCATAGGATCAGAAGAACACCAGCAATTGTCCTCAGGTAGCTTTAGGTGCACACTGTGCAGAGGACACAGTACACTAACTGTAAATACTGCAGCTGCCTGCCTGTGGTATTAATAGGATCAGAACACCAGCAATTGTCTTCAGGTAGCTTTAGGTGCACACTGTGCAAAGGACACAGTGCACTAACTGTAAATACTGTAAATACTGTAAAAACACTTCCTGCCTATCAGTATATTTGGAAGAGAATAACAGGAACGGATCTAGCTAAACTGAATACAGTGTGTATATATATATATATATATATATACACACACAACACCTAGGATGCGTATATATATATATATATATATATATATATATATATATAATACACCGTAAGTGCAGCTAACGCCTGCTGACTCGCCTGCCTACTCTATCTAACTTAAATAAAATTACACTGTCTCTCTGTCTATCTATCTATCTCTGCCACCGCAACACACTACACAAGACCGCCATGCAGGCGGCCTTATATTTGTGGGGAGTGTACTAAAACCCCTGAGCCATAATTAGCCAAAGCCACCCTGGCTTTTGGCCAGTTACGGCTCTCTGTACAGACGGCGCTGTGATTGCGGGTCATAGTGCATGCTTGGCCAATCATCAGCCAGCAATGCACTGTGATGCCGCAATGAATTATGGGCCGTGACACACCACTCGAATTTGGCGCAAATGGCCCATAATGTTCGCAATTCGACGAACAATCGAACATGCGATGTTCGAGTCGAACATGGGTTTGACTCGAACTCGAAGCTCATCCCTACTTGTAAACACCAAATGTCAGAAATAGGCTTTGTCATGAAAGGGTTAAAGCATATCCATATTCAAAATGAATTATTGTTCTAATTTCCACATTTTATATCAGTTTATTCTAGTGTACTCTTAATAATGTGAATCATCTTGAAGTTTGTAAACTTACTTTGTGAGAATTGCTACACATTTACTTTTCTTAAATTCTGGGAACTGTCATTACCATATCCTGTGAGTAGGCACTGCTGAGTCACACATTTCACAGAGCCTGCCTTCTGAACTACAGAGATTAAAGAGGAACTGCAGTCTGCTCACATAATCTGTAATAAAAACATCTTTGCCATTCTGAAGCTTCTCTCCAACCACTTTGCATATTATTTCATATATACTGTGATTCTGTACTTGCCAAATATGCTGCAGAATTCTCCCTCCACTGAGTCTGGCTGCAACCATTTTAACTGTGGGCAGCTGAAGCTGATGTCTGTTCACTTCCTGGATTTACACAGACACACAGAGGCACACCTCCAGCTCTGCAGCTCTCATTCGCCCTTTTTGACTCCTTGCCCTCCCTTCCTGCCAAACTCTCATGAGAGTGAGAGACAGAGCTGTGCATAATGTCATAAGCCTAGGCTTTTTACCAGACAAGAAACAGGAAGTATAAGGTATTTACTGGCAGAAAAAAAAAAATGTTAAACTATCCAAAGTTAAAACAAGGGCAGAGGATTTAATATATGGACAGTTGAAAAAATGACTGAAGTTCCACTTTAAGAGAGGAGTTTCAGGAGGCAGAGTCAGAACAGGAATCATGACCTGCAGACAGCACGGTACCATGGAATATGTAGTCCTTAGAAATTGAAATTAAACAGCAGAGCAGAAGCTGCACAGCATGCAGGGAATCCAGGAAGTTGTGGAAAGAGGTGGCCAGCAGACAGGCAGTAATCATAACATGAAGGGAGCTTTCAAGTAAGCTTATACTGAGTTGTCAATAATAACTACTGTTTGTATTGCTAATAGAATGATGTAATAACACTACAGTTTAAGCTGTTACCATAGATCTCCACTAATTCAGAAATTTTTATTTTTTATTTATGTCCATAGTTAACAACCGAGAAGTCTAAATCCTTTTTCAGATGTTAAATATATAACTGTAGCTTTTTGTCCAATTAATTCAGTTTTTCAGTATTCTCCTCTCTATTCTAGTTTTTTCCTATATCTGCTTTACATTCATGTTCCCTTTTTTGTTTTTGCTTCATTTTTCCTTTGTGTTTTTTCTATTCTTTCCAGTCATGTTATGATCTTGGCTGAATAATAAACTGACAATTTATAATCAGATATTGATATATGCAACATTATTTTACTTTCGTGTCTCAGAGTAAAAAGTAAGAAAGCACAAAATATCACTTTGTTTATTTTCCTGCATATGTGACCTTTTAAAAACCTGTTTTAAAACCTGATCTTCAAGCTAATTTAGCAACATATTTTTATAAACAGACAGTAAAATAAATGGGATATAGAATGTTGCCTCAAATAAGGTAGTAAAAAAAGAGATAGGGGCGGGTACCATCATCTTTGAAATTAGGATAGTAGAAAAGGGTGGGTCAGGGGCTACTCCAAAATATTGCCCCACGACAACAAGAATTGTTGTGGACAATCTCAGTACCCAGAGATTTAGACAAGGTAAATATAAAAAGTATACATTTATTGAAAAAAGAACATAGATAAAAAACATTAAGTACAACAATACATAAAATAGTTATTGCATACAGTTACAGGTGGCTCAAAAGAGAACAGATAAACCCCACTGGTATATGGGGAGTAAAGATGTAGGTCCAGACGTAATCCTCTACTATGTAATCTCTCTCTATGTTTCGTGACACAAGTCACTTCTTCAGGAGGAATCGACCATAAGCATCTAAAGAAAAATAGTCTCATAATTATGTAATCGCCGATAATGAGAACTGGGTGGGATTTATGTCCACTATTCAAGCAGGTTGCCTGACAGACACCAAAACTAAAGATGACACTAAAGTTTTTTCTGGATAGGATGTTTAACCTCCTAAAGAGGAAGTCCCATCTCCATTGGCATACCCAATACTTTGAACTTTACATTAAAGTGGTTGTAAACCCTTACAGACCACTTTTACCTACAGGTAAGCCTAGATTAAGGCTTACCTGTAGGTGCAAGAAATATCTCCTAAACCTACACGGTTTAGGAGATATTTGCAAAAGACAGGCACCGATGTCTATGGCGCATTATGGAAGGCAGACGCACTGACGTCATCGTTTTCATCTCATTGCAAACGGGTGTATGCAGGCCGGCCAGCTGTTCTATCTTCTTACGCGCTTTTAATCGTGCTTTTTTGATGTAAGTGCAATTATCTCTTGTTTTAATAAATTGTTACATACTGATTCACACTATGGAGAATGTATCTTTTATCTGTCTGGGTTCCCCTTGCTGACCCTTTGGATTCACTGGACGGAGAGTTCCCGGTTGTTCTTCCTCTGTGAAGTGATCGCAGGTGTTGTTCCCACTGAGTGGATATCTACTTATAAGCTGATATAAAGCTTGCCTTTGGTAAGCGTGCATTTCTATAGGTGGTGGATCTACCACTGGGTGTTTATCGATGAACTTTTATCAATCACCATTTGAACATTTGTTTGACTTCAGGGATTCATTTTTCTTCAGTCATCGTCTTATTTTTATTTTTTATTTTTCATAATTCAAGTCACTATTGATTTTTTTTTACCACATGTTGGTTGGGACTTAATAGTACACAATGTTTTTTATTTATTCAAATTTGTTTGGTCACTCTTAATTATTATTTTTTATTAATTTTTTGGATTTTGGGGGTTCATTCACATTAACATATTTATTCAATTTTGTAGCGCAGTTCTTTTAGATTATTCTGATTTATGTATTTTTTGTATGCCTACAACTAGAACTGCAGCTCAATTAATTGGGAAGCGCGGAAATTTTTTGTTATTTTTATGGCGCATTATGCTTTACCTTTGCAGGGAAACAAAGAGGAAGTAAAACCCATCAGGGTTTACTTCCTCTTTAAAGAAAAAGTGTGTCCTCTAGGTCCCTGTATTCAAGTATTTCCAACTATCAAAGATCCATCCCTTGATTTAAAAAAATCTTGGGAACATGTTCTTACAAAATGTAGTGTTGAATTGATGACACAGCTAACCTCCCAGTACCATGCTGATATGGTGGCACTGGATGGTGAAATTGAGTGCTTAAATGTACAATTTCCAAACATCATGGACTCTTCTACCTTCCCTGCTAAATGGAAAGAGGTAAAAGAACACTTATGCCGCGTACACACGGTCGGACTTTTCAGCTACAAAAGTCCAACGGACGCTGACGGACTAAAGCTGGCTGGTAATCCGATCGTGTGTGGGCTTCTTCGGACTTTCAACGTACTTTTTTAGCCTCAAATCCGACGTACTTTAGATTTGAAACATGCTTCAAATCTTTACGTCGTAACTACGACGGACCCCGAAATCCGCTCGTCTGTGTGCTAGTCCGACGGACAAAAAGCCATGCTAGGGCAGCTATTGGCTACTGGCTATCAACTTCCTTATTTTAGTCCGGTGTACGTCATCACGTACGAATCCATTGGACTTTTGTGTGGTCGTGTGTAGGCAAGTCCGTTCATTAGAAAGTCTGCAACAAGTCCGCCGCAAGTCCGCCGAAAGTCTGTCGGACCGGCTGTCGGACTTTTGTAGATGAAAAGTCCGACCGTGTGTACGCGGCATTAGAGGAACTCAATAAAGAAATTATAGTTAAAAAACAAGGCAAGTTTGTCAAAGACAAACTTGCCTTTTCAGAAGGATATGCCTATAAATGGACGGGCAAGCTGCTCACTAGAAGAAATAATATGCAGACACGTTTACCACAAGAGACGACCAACCTGATGGACTTAACAGAATCTGACTCTTCTGTATCTTCTCTCTCCTCACAGGCTCTATCACGTTCAACAAAGGCATGCGCACCGGGTATCCCCCACAAGAGATCACTCACTGGTGACGGGCACCCTATGAAGGACCCTAAGAGGGGTAAAAACATGGTAAATCACAAAAACCATCACAACCTACACCTTTGGAGGCACAAGCCTCAACTAGTGATGTATTGCACCCTACCCTACACAGTATTATTCTAAAAATACTTCAGTCTAACACCAAAACACTTTTTCCCAACTCTGCTTTTTTTTTTTCCCGACGACACCAGAACCCACTTGACAGGGCAATCTGGACGCATTTGTTCTAAAAACTCTGACGCCGAGCACATCCCAAAATCTACTTTTTTAGAAACCACCAACACTCCACAAACCCTTAAAATTATTAACCTTACGTTTTTCACTTTGACCCCTGAAGAGGAGAGAATTCTACAGTTAGGTTTGGGCTTTTGCCCATCTGAACCTATCAACCTTTTTGAAACCATCAAAGACATCTATCTCTTTGCCCGCAACCTCACCTTTAGATTCATTTTTGACAAGGACAGGAAAAAACTTAATCTAGAAAAGGAACTAGTTGAAAGAACCAAGCATTTTTCGATGCAAGAATTTAGAGCCTTACGTGACTTGATGCTTCATTATGAGGAGGAGGCGACTAGTGAAAAGACCAATAGGAACACCGGCAAATTTAAACTAAAGTCTCGTACATTTCCAGACCTGATGATCTGTCCATCTGTGTGGGCCTTTCTTTATGATCGATCAAATCACTTAAGAAACAACAATGACCCGATTTACCTTCAGATTTAACTAAAAAACATTCGGGCAATGACTAAACTCCAGAAACACACGGACCTGGTAATTAAAGAATCTGATGAGGGTGGGAATATAGTACTTATAACACATCATCAATATCAGACTATGTGCTTGGATGTCCTACATAATGCAACTTGGTATACACCCATTCACCATACCCTGATACAACAATTCATTGTTGAATTTCGCAACTTGTGCATTGGAGCATTTTGGGAAGGCCTCATTGATGAGGACACTCTCAAATTTATTAATACTCAAACCCTGACACGAAGATGGCTGCTTAATTCCACAGCTCCTGCCACCTCACGACCTGACATCAGCCTACAGGAGGTTCACCAGCACGATACCTACCTCTTACTATGGGGACCGCTTCCAGGAACACTTCAGCCTCACGTTCCCGTTCACCGAGGGAACACACGGAGCACACGGGACACAATATTCCTGAAATGTTCAGGACGGGCAGAGGTAACATGGCGTCCTCCCGTCACAGTTCCTCACAGGCCGCATCTTCCTCCCCAATAGGAGATCCATCCCTCACTACTCCCGTCAGCGTAACAAGAGTCATCACAACGGAGGAACAACCCCACCACCAGCTCAACATAAACGATCTACGGATGATCGCCACTGACATTAAAGATACTCTCTCTGCTGCCATCTCGGAACTTCGTCTAGATATTCGCGCCCTGTCTGACAGAGTTACAGCGACGGAACACATAGCTGAACAACATGATCTGCAACTACGCAAAACAACCCGACATGTGGATACCCATACCCTGCAAATGAGAGAAATGCAGAGACACCTCGAGGATCTCGATAATCGGGGCAGAAGACGGAATCTGAGGGTCAGGGGTCTCCCTGAAGCCATAGAAGGAGATCAACTTATCCCCTCTGTCACGAGCCTGTTCAATGGCATCTTACACAGACCCCTTCAGACGCCAGTGGAATATGAAAGAATCCACCGTGCATTGAGACCCAAGGGAAGAGACACTGATCCGCCCAGGGACATCATTTGCTGCCTGTCTGACTATAAGGTCAAAGAAGAAATTCTTAGACAGGCTAGAAGTATCCCGCAGCTCATACATGAGGGGAAGAACATCCAGATTTTCCAAGACCTGTCCGGCATTACCCTCCAACACCGCAGGGACCTGAAACCCCTGCTAGACATCCTCCGCACTAATGGCATCACCTATAAATGGAAGTATCCTTTTTGCCTGGCTGCCACCTCACACGGCCGCACAGCCTTCCTAAAAGTGCCTGAAGACCTTCCTTTCTTCTGCGAGGCGTTAAACATCCCAAATGTAGAAGTGCCCAATTGGTACGCAGAATTCCGTCGCTCGGCCGTGAGGAGGGAACAACAACCTACAGATGCCATGGACGCTACCAATTCAGGCCACAGAAGGAGAAGATCACCCTCCGCCACAGCGTACCGAGGAACACACAACTCTCGCCACCGCAACTCTGACACCATCGAATCACCATCATCTCGGAGAGCCAGACGAGACCGCTAGAGTTACAGAGAAGTTATCCATGTCACAGCATTCCACTTTTTATATTAGGCCTCGTTAGGCCACACCTGTTCTTTATTTAGGTTTTTCTTTTTTTTACAACTAAGCTGTTTCAGTTACTGGACACATTGTTCAAATGCCCACACTAATCACTACTCCACTAACTAGCACTGTATGCAGAGATCAATCGTACTCGGAGCGCGGACACTAAAGAGAACGGGACTAATCTCCTCACACGGCGCTGCCTTCTTACGGCTCCACTGCACTAGCAGCAAACTACAATTCCCATACTGCCTCAGGAACCAGAGCCGGAAACACGTACCTCCCTACGTACTAGACGCGACACTCTTCGCATGTTGACTTACGTCATCGTTGCCCTCAGCGCAGGAAGAACGCTCCAGGCGCAATGTGGATACAGGCGACGCCTAACAACACTCCACGAGACCCGCAATCTAAACCGCAGCTCACCCACAGACGAACGTCACACAGGATTTGCACGGCGCACCTCCTGAACGGAAATCGCACCGGCCGTCAGAGGATATATGGCTCCATACGAGTCCCCGCATCTACTGCCTCGCCTCAGAAGCTCATCACACAGACCCCAGTATGCTGAGACACGGTACTCACACCTTTGATGCACTACAGTCAAGCGATACACCTCTAATTCACTTTATGTACATCTGCTTGAAGGTTGGTGACAGACTTTCTCCTTACCACTCTTACTGCAGTTACCACGGAACTTCATAGCGGTAGCAGTAAAGGGCTCATCACAATCCTGGTACTTCCATGCATACATCCTAGACTGTCTCCCAGGTTACAATAACCACCTTAGGATATACCATTTATATGCAAATACAATAAGACTTGGGTCCTCCCCCCCGCGTGGGTTAAACCACGGAGGGGAATACCCAACACAAAATAGGATGCTATATTACAGTGTCGTATGCTTGGCACGGTCTTAGGCACCAGACCTTTATAAACGGGCAAGTCCACAAAACACACTTAAGGATGATTTAGTGATGCGCATGGACTATGTGTAGGTTGTTACGTTGTATCTCAGGTTTTAGTTTACTAGATAAAATGTTAGAATACATTCACAACCGCAGTAAACACGGAGTGGTGGGGTAAATTCGGATTCACACCGGGGACTCTCCACCATATACATGTCCCGATATGGTGATCACTCCAAAAGGTTGTGTCTGTCTCAGGTAAAGTATGAAACCGAAAACTGCACTCACAAAACGCTCCCCTACAAGAGTGGTTACTGTGATTATATGAGTTAACTGGCTTGCTATATATCTCTCCTCATGCTCCCACAAGCTTACACAATAATGCTGTACACTTACCTCATACTGACTTGTTTACCACCCCTCCCACCAACCCTTCTACATGGTCAAGGGATGGCAGGACACCCACCACTCTCATAGATCCTACAGCTATCTCGTGCCAAGCTGTTACCAACCCCCACACAGTAACGGTACAGTGTGGTGGCCTACCTAACGTGGGCTTAACACTGTTCCTACGCTGTACACTACCGATTTCTTTTCTTGATCCGAGGACACCGGGTAGCGACTTACCCAAGGTGACTCATCGGTTAATCCCCAGAGTCATACTCGACATAATATCAACAACCCCCCTCAAGATAGCGAGACTCTAATCAGACCCACCCCTTGTTCCCCTACCTAACCTCTCATACCCCCCCCTCACCTTACGGAGGCCATGAACCCCAACAGAACATCAAACGGTGTGGAGCAACCACACACTTCTCTAAATCTCAAATCTATTAACGTCCGAGGTTTGAACACGCCTGAAAAACGCTCCCTTTTGCTATCCTCACTACGCAAATCCAAAACCCATATAGCATTAATCCAGGAAACGCATTTTAGAACTGACGCAATACCCAAACTACATAGTAAACAATTCCCAACGATATACCATGCAACAAATACTGAAGCCAAATCCAAAGGGGTATGCATTCTCATTTCTAAAGACTGCCCGTTCGTGGTCTCAGACACATACAGCGACCCACAAGGACGCTTCATTTTCATGAAAGGTACCATATACGGGAAACACATCACAATTGCCAACCTCTACACCCCTAACAAACAGCAAGTGTCCTTTTTCCGCAACACGCTACGTTCCCTCACGACTTTTAGCTCTGGTACGCTAATCATCGGAGGTGACTTCAACGTACCTCTCAACCCCACGCTCGACACCTCCAATGGCCATTCCTCCCTCACCTACAGAGCACTTCGTGCCATAAAAACGCAACTGAAAGACCTACTAGTACACGACACCTGGCGCACAATGAACCCTAACGGAAAGGATTATACCTTTTTCTCTCCGCCGCACTCCAAATACTCACGAATAGACTACTTTTTTATCTCCCAAGGGGACCTATCATTAATGAAAAACGCTACCATCGAACCAACGGTTCTCTCGGATCACAATCCCATAACTCTGACCCTTCATCTTCCCAACATGTCCGTACGTCAACGTATATGGAGATTGGACAACTCCCTACTTACCGACTCTGACATTTCCAGCAAAATCTCCCTACATCTAACTAACTATTTCAAGGAGAATGAAATAGGTGACACATCACCAGACATAATCTGGGCCGCACATAAATGTGTTATACGAGGCACTCTCATTTCACTGGCTGCACACAGGCACAAGCTTAGGCAAGAAAAACTGGTCGAACTGACTACTCGTATCTCTAAACTGGAACAAAAACACAAAAAATCCTTAGCATCAGAAGCACTCTTGGAACTCACGCAAGCCAGAACAGAACTTTTAGAAGAATTACATACCAGGATTAAACGCAAATACACATTACAACAGAAATGTTTCTACGAATTTGGGAACAAATCGGGGAAGCTTTTAGCTAGAGCCTTACAAGCCAAAAAAGCAGCCCACAACATACATACAATCAAAGATCCTACAGGTAAATCATACGTCGATTCGAGTGACATTGCAGATCAATTCGTACACTATTTCTCAGACCTTTACAACTTACACTCCCCTTCACAATCCAATACACCAACGGATAGACAGGAAACAATCAAAACATTCCTCGCCCAATATGCCCTCACCCCCCTCACAACGGAAGAATCAGCCTCCCTAGACTCTCCACTGACACCAGAAGAACTTACAATAGCCTTGAAACAAATGAAGGCAGGAAAGAGCCCTGGTCCTGACGGACTCACAGTAGGGTACTATAAATCCTTTTCAGATATTCTAATTCCCCCCCTTGTCAAAGCTCTAAACAATTTTTCTTCAACCAGTACAGCATCGAAGGAGATATTGGAAGCACACATCACGCTCATCCCCAAACCGGGTAAAGACAATACCATGGTCTCGAATTACCGTCCAATATCCCTCCTTAATGTAGACGTTAAAGTATATGCCAAAGCTATCGCCAACCGTCTCCTACCGCTAATTCCCAAACTTATTTCCACAGAACAAGTAGGTTTTGTCCCCGGTAGGGAAGCCCGAGACAACACCACTAAAGCCCTAGACATCCACCACTGGCTAACCACATCTGACACACGAGGCTTCTTCCTGTCCTTGGACGCGGAGAAGGCGTTTGACAGGGTGGCCTGGGATTTTATGGAAGCTACACTACACTCTATCGGCTTACCATCCCAAATGGTCCAGATGATAATGGCTCTTTACTCCACACCCACAGCCAGAATAAGAGTAAATGGTCGCCTGTCGGACGCCGTCTCCGTGTCCAATGGTACACGACAGGGTTGTCCCCTATCTCCCTTACTTTTTATACTCACAATAGAACCTTTACTCCGTAAACTTCGAGACAACCCAAACATCAAAGGGATAGAAATTAATAATAAACAATTTAAAGTAGCGGCATATGCGGACGACATCCTATTATTTCTCACAGACCCAATCACTACTATTCCCAACCTCCTTAAAGACTTCGCAACATTCAAATCCCTATCGAATCTCCAGATAAATTTCTCCAAATCCAAAGCTCTTAACATTTCCTTACCCGTCGAGACAGTTGCACAATGTAAACAAAACTTCCCATTTGGCTGGGAACCCCAGGCACTCACTTACCTTGGTATTAAAATACCCACAAAATTGACAGAAATCTATCGACTGAACTTCCTGCCCATCCTACGAACTATACAGACAGACCTGCATAAATGGACAGGGGGCCCATTTTCATGGTTTGGAAGGTCAGCTATTTTAAAAATGAATGTATTACCTAGACTGCTCTATTTATTTCAAACTATACCTATTCATATCCCCTCTGCCTTCTTCTCAACACTGAAAAGGCATTGTAGGAATTTCATATGGTCCTCCAAACAACCCAGACTGAACTGGAATAGATTAACGACCCCCAAACTGCAGGGGGGATTACACGTACCGGACATGGAAAAATACTATTGGGTATGTCACCTCTCCAGAATCGTTGACTGGCACGTTCATAGTACAAACAAAGACTGGGTATATATCGAGAACGCATTCACCCCGATACCACTACAACTTCTGCCATGGATTAATCAAACTAAAGTTCCTAAAACAGCCTCCTCAAACCCAATTATCACCTCCACATTATCTAATTTCAAAGCAGCATGCAAAATGCTCAAGCTGAATCCTAATTCCGGTCCCATGACACCTTTGGAAAATAATCCGGACTTCACCCCAGGCATACGCTCCCTCCACCCCGTAACTGACACAAACAGACCAGGAATCAAGGTACATCAATTGTTTCACCAAAAAACTCTCCTAACGTTCCAAGCCATGACTAGCAAATTTCCAGATTATCATATACCATTCCACAATTACCTACAGATTCGCCATTTCGTCCATAGCCTCAAACCCACTTCAAACCTGCATAGGGAACTCACACCCTTTGAACTTTTATGTAACAATCCTGAACCCCAAAGACACCTCATCTCATCCTTATACACACTCCTCTTCTCAAACAAAGACATCAAAACTGACGAATTAATTAAAAGGTGGGAATATGATCTGCAACTAGATCTCTCTGCCGAAGAATGGCAGCTTGCCCTTTCTCATATACATAAAGGTTCTCTCAACATATCGACTCAGGAGAATAGATATAAAATTTTTTCAAAATGGTATAGAACTCCTGACAGAATCCACAAATTCCACCATAACATCTCTCCACAATGCTGGCGATGCAACGCGTCAAAAGGGACCCTTCTTCACATATGGTGGGATTGCCCCCTCATTAAAAACTATTGGACCGAAATTCATCACTTAATCACACAGATAACGACATACACCCCGGATTTCACCCCTGCCCAATATCTTCTTCACCACACGTCACTCCCACAACGCACTTATCGAAAATCGTTAGTTCTGCACCTCATCAATGCAGCCAACTCATGTGTTCCTGCACACTGGAGAACCACAACCACCCCCACCACTACTGAATGGATTCAGAGGGTTGATAGAGTGGCGGAAATGGAAAACCTCATCCATCAAGCCTCGGACACACCATCCAAATACAGGAACACCTGGGCGTGTTGGTTGCATTTTAAATCATCCCGAGCCCAGACCGATTCCACTAGTCCCTCACCCACTGGTTCAGGTGACCTCTCAAACACACAAACACTTGCATAACTTCCTAGACTACCACAATATAGACCACTAATCTCCGTCCTCCTTACCTTCCTCGTTTCCTTTCCTCCCCTATAATACATTCCCTAACACTTAATAGGTACGCTAGAAACCACACAGTGTCTTGGGGAAAGACCTGAGGTTATACCAATATGCATGGCCAGATCTAACAAGCTCCACAAGAGTTTTTTCCTTTACTCCACACGCTGGGCACAGATAGTTCCCCATAGGGGTGCCCAGGGTTAGGAGTGGTACTGCCTAGGCCAGATACATCAGAACCTTCCTCAAACATCATAAGGTATGATACGACAGTATGACACTTTTTCTTGACAATTTTTATCAATCCAATCCTCTCTAACCAACAGAGATAACGGATAGGATATATGCTAACGATTTCTGTTGTTCACATTACTCCATATAATGTACAATATAGACCTTCGTATTCCGTCTGTTAAACCGATTATCTGTTAATCTGTGACATACGCCTTTGTTTCAATTGCTGTACTTTTGTGAAAACTTAATAAAATACTCTTTAAAAAAAAATAAATAAATAAAAAAAAAAAAAAAAATACTCAAACACCATGTCTACTGACATTCTATACACTACCCAAAACCCATAAAAACCTTAGGGCACCACCTGGGAGACCCATAGTATCGTGCATAGGGTCCCTTACAGAAAACGCAAGCAAATTTGTAAAAGCATTTCTAATGCCGCATGTCTTGAGTTTACCCTCATACATTTGGGATACAACGGACCTGCTTCAACACATCAAGGGGGTCCAGGTCCCACCGGACGCCCTTCTGGTGGCTATAGATGTTGAGGCTTGCTACTCGAGCATCGCCCATGGGCAAGGCGTACGGATGGTTGGTACCTTCTTGATGGAGCAGGATCGTAATACATGGCCCCTTATTCAATTCATTTTGAAACTACTGCAGTTTATCCTGACCAAAATATATTTCACATACAGTACATGGACCAAATCTACTTATAAACACAGGGAGTGGCCATGGGTACTTCCTGTGCACCCTCCTATGCCAACCTTTATTTGGGGGAATGTGAGAGATCAATTTTCGGGGATGAGACCTTACAATCATTTTTTAACCATGTGCTATGTTGGTACAGGTTCATTGACGATTTATTTGTTATCTGGACGGGTACAGAATCATCACTAATCGAGTTTATCGAATGTTTAAATACTAATCAGTTTAACCTACGTTTTACATTTGCTTATGATTATAATCATATCTCTTTTCTCGATTTAAATATATCATCAAAAACCCCACTGGTCAAATAGCAACGGACCTATATCGGAAAACTCATGGCAGACAACACGTTGCTTCATGCCTCCAGCTCTCATCCACGTCCCCTGATTTCTACATCCAAGCGGCTGCTCTACGTGAGCGCCTTTTAGCACGGGGCTTTAACCACACTAATCTCAGGAAGGCCTATAATAGGGCCTTTGCACGGACCAGATCATCATTGCTATATAGCCCCCTTGTGTAGAACCATCTAAAACAGTCAAAATAGTCACTAAATTCTCCACTCATCGCAACCAACTACTTACACTAATGTCAGAACATTGGCATCTTCTAACAGACCACCATGTTCTGGGCAAATATGTAAGGCCTAATCCAGAACTGGTGTTCCGTAGAGCAAACACACCAAGGGACAGACTTACTAGTAGCCATTATCGGGTGAATCCATGGGTGATGGGGGTCCTCAGGGTACTTTCCGGTGTGGCCACTGCCCACGTTGCCCATGGATTCAGGAAGGCATAACTTTTATCCTTCCCAATGGGGAAACCTTCTCTCCCCATAACACACTAAGTGTGGCATGAGGGGAGTTGCTTACCTAATGAACACAATAAACCCCTTGATCGCCCCCTAGTGTTAACCCTTTCACTGCCAGTGACATTTATACAGTAATCAATGCATTTTTATAGCACTGTTCGCTGTATAAATGCCAATGGTCCCAAAAATGTGTCAACCTTGTCCGATGTGTCCGCCATAATGTCACAGTTATGATAAAAATCACAGATCGCTGACATTACTAGTAAAAAATTAATAACAATAATAAAAATGCTATAAATCTAACCCCTATTTTGTAGATGCTTTAACTTTTGCGCAAACCAATCAATATACGCTTACAGTGATTTTTTTACCAAAAATATGTAGAAGAATATATATCGGCCTAAACTGAGGAAAAATTTGCTTTTTTTAAAAAAGGGGATATTTATTATAGCAAAAAGTACAAAATATTGTGTTTTTTTCAAAATTGTCGCTCTTTTTTTGTTTATAGCGCAAAAAATAAAAAATGCAGAGGCGATCAAATACCACCAAAAGAAAGCTCTGTTTGTGGGAAAAAAAGTACGTCAATTTTGTTTGGGTGCAGCGTTGCACGACCGCACAATTGTCAGTTAAAGCGACACAGTGCCGAATCGCAAAAAATGACCGTCATTCAGCAGCCAAATCTTCTGGGGCTGAAATGGTTAAACAAAAGAACATCCTACAGTACCAAGTTTATTATATAAAAAAATGTTCTGTTTTACAAATTCCAGCCAGTGGAATTAAAAGATAAGTTAAAAAAATAATAATAAATGCACATTTTTTGCAGATAATAAAAAAGTGTATTTACAATTTTTTTTGTAGGAACCTAGAAATGATTGCACCCATGATTAGTAGATCGCGGGTGCCATGCAGGACTCCTACAGACTGTCAGTGTAAGCTGTCTGCCTGTGCAGCATATGGACAGGCAGTTTCACACTGACAGGAAGAAACAATGAACTACTATAGGACTCAACAGCACCCTGGTAATTCATTGAGAACTATAAGCCGACAGCCGCAAAGACTGTCAGTACTCAGGGCCCCTTACACAATTTTGGAGCCCCGTACACAGTTTTGGGCCTGGGTCCCTCCTCATCCCCGGACCTGACCATCAACATTCCCCAGGGCCCACCCACTGGCAGTCCCACCGAGTCCCAACCCATGTCCTCCCCTTTCAGTCTCATCTCCCCGATCCCATGTCCTTCTCCTCCTCCTCCAGTCCCATCTCCTCCATCCTAGGTCCTCCTCCTTCCGTCCCATCTCCTCCATCCTATGTCCTTCCCCATCCCATGTCCTCCACTCCCAGGAGGATAATTCAGCACAGACACAATGAACAGACACAATCAGCAGTGTATGAAAACAGCATCATATCCCTGATTCCCCAGAGCAGGAAAAGAGAGGAAACCTCCCGTGGGGAGTATGGGTCTGGTGTCAACTGTCTCCCAGGGCATTTCTCTCTCACTGCCTGTTGTCTCTATGGGACCTCACAATGGGACGCAGAAGGTAAAAAAAAAATGTGGTTTTACCTCTTCCGTATGTAGCGCCCACCAACTTAGGTGTGTGCTAAATCAGTTAGTTAGGATTAGTGTCAGGTAAAGTTGCCAGTGGATCTGGTCAGATGGGATTTATCCCAGGGGGGAGAGTGGAGTGAAGCAGCAAAAATGTGAGCCACAGGGGTCCAGGCTTGAAGGGCTGGGGGTGTAATGCTCTCAGCGCTGGATAGCAAGAACTTGAACCGGAAGGCCTGAGGGTTCAGAGACCTCAGTGCTGGATGGTTCATCCACAAAAAGTCACCTAAAGAAACTCCGGGAGCAATGGGTCAGACGTCACCGGCTGGGATGGTTCTGGACATGCGAAGTGGGATGTAGCTGCTAAAAGGATGGAGTAGATCAGGATGCACCCAGAATTTTCCTGAACTGACCAGGGAGGATTGCAGGAGTCGAGATAGGTGAGGCCTGGTACTTCTAACATCCAAATTCCAAGATGTTTTTCAGAGAGGCACCTGTCGGTTCATTAACCACTTGCCGACCACCTCACGCTGATATACATCAGCAGAATGGCACGGGCAGGCAAAATCACGTACCTGGTACGTGATTGCCTTCCCGCAGGCGGGGGGGTCTGATCGGACCCCCCCGGTGCCCGAGGCGGTCGGCTTTGGTCTGGGAGCGTTCAGTGATGAGGGGGAGGCCATCCATTCGTGGCCCCCCCTCATGATCGCTCCCAGCCAATGAGAATCCTCCCCTGCCTGTGTGTAGTACACACAGGCAGAGGATGTGATGTCATCTCTCCTTGGCTCGACAGTTTCCATTCCGGCGCCGAGGAGAGAAGACATTTGAGTGAGTTGTACAACACATACACTTACAGCAGAACATGCCAGGCATACTTTACACCCCCGATCCCCCCCCCCGATCACCCCCCAATCACCCCTCCCCCCCTGTCACACTGACACCAAGCAGTTTTTTTTTTCTGATTACTGCATGGTGTCAGTTTGTGACAGTTAGTGTGGTGGGACAGTGAGTGTTAGCCCCCTTTAGGTCTAGGATACCCCCTAACCCCCCCAATAAAGTTTTAACCCCTTGATCACCCCCCGTCACCAGTGTCGCTAAGCGATAATTTTTCTGATCGCTGTATTAGTGTCACTGGTGACGCTAGTTAGGGACGTAAATATTTAGGTTCGCCGTCAGCGTTTTATAGCGACAGGGACCCCCATATACTACCTAATAAATGCTTTAACCCCTTGATTGCCCCCTAGTTAACCCTTTCACCACTGATCACCGTATAACCGCTACGGGTGACGCTGGTTAGTTTGTTTATTTTTTATAGTGTCAGGGCACCCGCCGTTTATTACCGAATAAAGGTTTAGCCCCCTGATCACCGGGCGGTGATATGCGTCGCCCCAGGCAGTGTCAGATTAGCGCCAGTACCGCTAACACCCACGCACGCAGCATACGCCTCCCTTAGTGGTATAGTATCTGTACGGATCAATATCTGATCTGATCAGATCTATACTAGCATCCCCAGCAGTGTAGGGTTCCCAAAAACGCAGTGTTAGTGGGATCAGCCCAGATACCTGCTATCACCTGCGTTTTGCCCCTCCGCCCGGCCCAGCCCACCCAAGTGCAGTATCAATTGATCACTGACACTTACAAAACACTAAACGCATAACTGCAGCGTTCGCAGAGTCAGGCCTGATCCCTGCGATCGCTAACAGTTTTTTTAGTAGCGTTTTGGTGAACTGGCAAGCACCAGCCCCAGGCAGCGTCAGGTTAGTGCCAGTAGCGCTAACACCCACACACGCACCGTACACTTCCTTAGTGGTATAGTATCTGAACAGATCAATATCTGATCCGATCAGATCTATACTAGCGTCCCCAGAAGTTTAGGGTTCCCAAAAACGCAGTGTTAGCGGGATCAGCCCAGATACCTGCTAGCACCTGCGTTTTTCCCCTCCGCCCGGCCCAGCCCAGCCCACCCAAGTGCAGTATCGATCGATCACTGTCACTTACAAAACACTAAACGCATAACTGCAGCATTCGCAGAGTCAGGCCTGATCCCTGCGATCGCTAACAGTTGTTTTGGTCAACTGGCAAGCGCCAGCAGCCTAGTACACCCCGGTCGTAGTCAAACCAGCACTGCAGTAACACTTGGTGACATGGCGAGTCCCATAAGTGCAGTTCAAGCTGGCGAGGTGGCGGGCACAAGTAGTGTCCCGCTGCCACCAAAAAGACAAACACAGGCCCATCGTGCCCATAATGCCCTTCCTGATGCATTCGCCAATCCTAATTGGGAACTTCTGCAGCGCCCGTACTTACCCCATTCACATCACCCAACCAAATGCAGTCGACTGCATGAGAGGCAGTTTCTTTATGTCCTCCTGAGTACCCCTACCCAACGAACCCCCCCAAAAAAGGTGCCGTGTCTGCAGCAAGCGCGGATATAGGCGTGACACCTGCTATTATTGTCCCCCCTGTCCTGACAATCCTGGTCTTTGCATTGGTGAATGTTTTGAACGCTACCATGCACTAGTTGAGTATTAGCGTAGGGTACAGCATTGCACAGACTAGGCACACTTTCACAGGGTCTCCCAAGATGCCATCGCATTTTGAGAGACCCGAACCTGGAACCGGTTACAGTTATAAAAGTTACAGTTACAAAAAAAAGTGTAAAAAAAAAAAACACAAACAAATATATAAAATAAAAAAAATAGTTGTCGTTTTATTGTTCTCTCTCTCTCTATTCTCTCTCTATTGTTCTGCTCTTTTTTACTGCAATGTTTTATTGTTATTATGTTTCATCACGTTTGCTTTTCAGTTATGCAATTTTTTCTACTTTACCGTTTACTGTGCTTTATTGTTAACTATTTTTTTGTCTTCAGGTATGCCATTCACTACTTTGAGTGGTTATACCAGAATGATGCCTGCAGGTTTAGGTATCATCTTGGTATTATTCTTTTCAGCCAGCGGTCGGCTTTCATGTAAAAGCAATCCTAGTGGCTTTTTAGCAGTGGGAGGGAATGCCCCCCCCCCCCACCATCTTCCGTGTTTTTCTATGGCTCCCCTGTCTCAACAGGGAACCTGAGAATGCAGCCGGGGATTCAGCCAGCTGACAATAGAGCTAATCAGAGACCAGAGTGGCTCCAAACATCTCTATGGCCTAAGAAACCGGAAGCTACGAGCATTTTATGACTTAGATTTCGCCGGATGTAAACAGCGCTATTGGGAAATTGGGGAAGCATTTTATCACACCGATCTTGGTGTGGTCAGATGCTTTGAGGGCAGAGGAGAAATCTAGGGTCTAATAGACCCCAATTTTTCAAAAAAGAGTACCTGTCACTACCTATTGCTATCATAGAGGATATTTACATTCCCTGAGATAACAATAAAAATTATTTAAAAAAAATGAAAGGAACAGTTTAAAAGTAAGATAAAAAAGCAAAAAAATAATAAAGAAAAAAAAAAAAAAGCACTCCTGTCCCCCCTGCTCTCGCGCTAAGGTGAACGCAAGCGTCGGTCTGGCGTCAAATGTAAACAGCAATTGCACCATGCATGTGAGGTATCACCGCGAAGGTCAGATCGAGGGCAGTAATTTTAGCAGTAGACCTCCTCTGTAAATTTAAAGTGGTAACCTGTAATAGCTTTTAAAGGCTTATAAAAATGTATTAATTTTGTTGCCACTGCATTTTTGTGCGCAATTTTAAAGCATGTCATGTTTGGTATCCATGTACTCGGCCTAAGATCATCTTTTTTATTTCATCAAACATTTGGGCAATATAGTGTGTTTTAGTGCATTAAAATTTAAAAAAGTGTGTTTTTTCCCCAAAAAATGCATTTGAAAAATCGCTGCGCAAATACTGTGTGAAATAAAAAATGAAACACCCACCATTTTAATCTGTAGGGCATTTGCTTTAAAAAAATATATAATGTTTGGGGGTTCAAAGTAATTTTCTTGCAAAAAAAAATAATTTTTTCATGTAATCAAAAAGTGTCAGAAAGGGCTTTGTCTTCAAGTGGTTAGAAGAGTGGGTGATGTGTGACATAAGCTTCTAAATATTGTGCATAAAATGCTAGGACAGTTCAAACCCCCCCAAATGACCCCATTTTGGAAAGTAGACACCCCAAGCTATTTGCTGAGAGGCATGTCGAGTCCATGGAATATTTTATATTGTGACACAAATTGTGGGAAAGAGACAATTTTTTTTTTTTTTTTGCACAAAGTTGTCACTAAATGATATATTGCTCAAACATACCATGGGAATATGTGAAATTACACCCCAAAATACATTCTGTTGCTTCTCCTGAGTATGGGGATACCACATGTGTGGGACTTTTTGGGAGCCTAGCCGCGCACGGGACCCCGAAAACCAAGCACCGCCTTCAGGCTTTCTAAGGGCGTAAATTTTTGATTTCACTCTTCACTGCCAGCACAGTTTCGGAGGCCATGGAATGCCCAGGTGGCAAAAAAAACCCCAAATGATCCCATTTTGGAAAGTAGACACTCCAAGATATTTGCTGAGAGGTATAGAGAGTATTTTGCAGACCTCACTTTTTGTCACAAAGTTTTGAAAATTGAAAAAAGAAAAAAAACATTTTTTTTCTTGTCTTTCTTCATTTTCAAAAACAAATGAGAGCTGCAAAATACTCACTATGCCTCTCAACAAATAGCTTGGGGTGTCTACTTTCCAAAATGAGGTCATTTGGGGGGGGGGGGTTTGTGCCACCTGGGCATTCCATGGCCTCCGAAACTGTGATAGGCAGTGAAGAGTGAAATCAAAAATGTACACCCTTAGAAATCCTGAAGGCGGTGATTGGTTTTCGGGGCCCCGTACGCGGCTAGGCTCCTAAAAAGTCCCACACATGTGGTATCCCCATACTCAGGAGAAGCAGCTAAATGTATTTCGGGGTGCAATTCCACATATGCCCATGGCCTGTGTGAGCAATATATCATTAAGTGACAACTTTGTGCAAAAAAAAAAAAATTGTCACTTTCCCGCAACTTGTGTGAAAATATAAAATATACCATGGACTCAACATGCCTCAAAGCAAATAACTTGGGGTGTCTACATTCCAAAATGGGGGATTTTATGCCATCTGGGCATTTTATGGCCTTCAAAACTGTGATAGGTAGTGAGGAGTAAAATCAAAAATTTACGCCCTTAGAAATCCTGAAGGCAGTGATTGGTTTTCGGAGCCCGGTACGCGGCTAGGCTCCCAAAAAGTCCCACACATGTGGTATCCCCATACTCAGGAGAAGCAGCTGAATATATTTTGGGGTGCAATTCCACATATGCCCATGGCCTGTGTGAGCAATATATCATTTAGTGACAACTTTTTGTAAATTTTTTTTTTTTTGTCATTATTCAATCACTTGGGACAAAAAAATGAATATTCAATGGGCTCAACATGCCTCTCAGCAATTTCCTTGGAGTGTCTACTTTCCAAAATGGGGTCATTTGTGGGGGTCTTGTACTGCCCTGCCATTTTAGCACCTCAAGAAATGACATAGGCAGTCATAAATTAAAGGCTGTGTAAATTCCAGAAAATGTACCCTGGTTTGTAGACGCTATAACTTTTGCGCAAACCAATAAATATACACTTATTGACATTTTCTCCCTTCGCCTTTCAGGACAGCACCTTGGAGAGAGCGTAGCTCCACCTCTTAGACAGGAAACACTGTGTGACAACGCCCCTTTAAAAAGCAGCTGCTTCCACCATGCCATCAGTTTTAGTGTTTCCTCCGCCATGGTGGAAGCACTGCTTGGGGAACCAGAGGGGCTGCGCTCTCTCCAAGGAGAGGGTTTTGGCAGGACCTCCACGTTTGGGTACTCAGACCAACCCAGCTCCTTCCCTTACGTGAGGAGGGTGCTCCGGTGTCCCTTCCTTCTCCGGCTCACAGGAGTAATGGTCTGCCGGAAGTTTTCCACCCGGGGTGTTCGGGGGGCCGCGGTTGTGCTCAGTAAGAGCGTCCATGCCAGGCCTCTGCATGGCGGCGCCGAATCCCGGACAGCAGGTGATGTCAGTTCCGGTGGGCGGATACTTCCGGCGGGGCGTAGCAGCGATTGGTTCCTGCTGCTGGAACGCAGGAGGAAGGGGCGGGTCCTCTGGCCGGGACTTCCTTTTGTTTGGCACATGGAGCCTAGTACACAGTGCAGCAGCTGCGGATTGCACTATGGAGACAGCGGAATCGTCAGCAGCAATGGCGGATGCAGGCGCCCAGGTTCCCGGCCAGGCCCAGGTAGGAGAGGTGCGGTGGCACCTCTTTCCTTTTATATCACTGGGTGTTTTATCTTTGATGTGGTTATTCAAAACCTGCTGCTGTCTGCTATGGGGTGTCAGTTTCCATTAACAGTTCAGCAAAGGAGTGAGACTCTGGGCACTTAGGGTGTTGGCTGGAGGTACTACTTTTCTCTGAAGCCTTAGTTCTAAAGGACCTGGGTTTTTCTTGTTTCTCTGTTTCAGAAAGCTACTGCCAAATCAGAGAGAACAGGGAGAAAGTGCCCCTCATGCAAAAATCCTTTAAGGGACTCTTGGCCCAAACCACTGTGCAAATCCTGCATTGTGGATTTAGTAAAAGAAGAATCCTCACAAGAGTGCAAAGAACTCTTATCTTCTGTGAGGAAGGAGTTAGCAGAGGCCCTAGGGACAGTGCGTTCCCTTGTAAAGCACGGCCAGAGTTCCAGCCAAGAGCAGAGTTCTCACTCCAGTTTCCCTCAGTCCACTTCCAGACAGGTGGAAAGTGAGTCGGAGGAGGAAAGGGAAAGCATTCCACCCTCAGCCATTGATTCTGGGGAGGAGGAGGTGGAAGAAGAGTCAAGATCATCCAGATATAAGCTGTCACTTGAGGAGGTGGATGAATTACTCAAGGCAATTTATACTACCCTGGAGATCCAGGAAGAAAAGGCTCAGCTGTCCGTGCATGACAAGATGTACCTGTGGCTGGAGGAAATTAAACACAGGGTGTTCCCTGTGCATAAAGTGTTAACAGACACTATTAGAAAGGAATGGAAGAATCCAGAGAGAGGACAGTTTTTTTCTAAAACCCTCAAAAGGAGGTTTCCTTTTGAGGAGAATGAGGAACTATTGTGGAATAAAAAACCAAAAATAGACGCTGCCTTTTCTCAAGTATCTAGGAAGACTGATTTAGCTTTTGAGGACATGGGTATTCTCAAAGATGCTATGGATAAGAGGGCAGATGGGCTACTGAAGAAAGCCTGGGACTCATCTCTAGCTAATCTTAAGCCAGCAATGGCGGCTACGGTTGTGGCTAGGAATCTGGAGTGCTGGTTAGAGCAACTTAAAAATCATGTTGTGGCAGGTACCTCCAGAAAAGACTTATTGGAGTCCTTCCCTACCCTGCTTAAGGCAGTAAAATATATGGCAGATGCCTCTGCAGAATCTATCAGGATGTCAGCCAGGTCCTCTGCGCTTGTTAACTCAGCAAGAAGAGCACTCTGGCTAAAGACCTGGTCAGGGGATTCAGCTTCTAAAGTAAAACTGTGCGGAATTCCCTTTTCAGGAGACCTGATGTTTGGGCCAGAACTAGAGACTGTCCTTGACAGGACAGCAGACAAGAAGAAAGCTTTCCCACAGAAGAAGAAAACGGTACAGCAGAGGAAAAATTTTCGTCCTTTTCGACAAACCGATAAGGAAAAGGACCACACACAGAAGAGACCCTGGTCTTCTCAGAGAGGAAGAGGTAGAGGTGGGGTACTCTTTAGAACCCCAGAACAAACCCCTAAAAAACAATGACCATCTAGTAGGGGGGTGACTACAGGACTTCTTACCAATCTGGGAAAAAACAACAAAGAGTCCTTTTGTTCTGGGGTTAATCAAAAAGGGTTATCAATTGGAATTTTCACAAAGCCCCCCAAGTCGGTTTTACATCACAAACCTGCCAAAGGATCGGGAAAAGGCTCTGGCCATGAAGTCTCTGTTACAGGAACTGATGCAACAGAACGTCATTTCCCAGGTTCCGAAAGATCAAGAGGGGAAGGGGTTTTACTCCCACATTTTTCTGGTCAAAAAGCCATCAGGAAAGTTCCGCCTGATTCTCAATTTAAAGGTTCTAAATCGAACCATAAAATACAAAAAATTCAGGATGGATACGATTTTCTCAGTAAGGAACTTGCTAACCCCCAAATGTCATATGGCTTCCATCGATTTGAGAGATGCCTATCTCCATATACCAATAGCGCCCCCATCACAAAGGTTCCTGCGTCTTGCAGTCAATCTGGGGGGAGGGGAGATTTGGCACCTGCAGTTTCGGGCTCTGCCTTTCGGTCTTTCCTCTTCTCCCAGGGTATTCACAAAAGTGATGGCGGAATCTTTGGAGCCCCTAAGACTGAAGGGGATTTCAATAGTACCCTATTTGGACGATCTGCTACTGTTTGCAGACTCAAGGGGTCAAGTAGAGGTCAACCTACAGACAGTTCAAACACATTTAAGAGGTTTGGGATGGCTTCTCAATCTTCAGAAGTCAAACTTAATTTCATCTCAAAGGGTAAGGTTTCTGGGGTATGAAATAGACTCGATAGAACAGAGAATTTTTCTACCCCAGGAGAAAATAGAGAAGATGCAGTTGACCCTGATAACACTTCAATCCAACGCAGAAATCTCTGTAAGACAAGCCATGTCTGCTCTGGGTCTGTTGACAGCAGCAATTCCTTCGGTACAGTGGGCCAGGTTGCATTCCCGTCCTATGCAATCGGATATCCTGATGAATTGGTCATACCAGGAACATCTGGAGAAGAAATTCAACTTGGGGACAAGAGCAAAAAGGTCTCTCTGGTGGTGGAGGAACCTAGGAAACGTTTCAAAAGGGCTTCCTTGGGTCTTTCCGGTAACCAGAAGGCTGACTACAGATGCCAGCGCCTGGGGATGGGGAGCTCATCAGGAAGAAAAAACGGTTCAGGGAGTTTGGACCAAACCAGAAGCAAGAAGATCTTCAAATTGGAGAGAGTTAAAGGCTGTTCACTTAAGCCTCCTCTCCCTCCAGGAATTTCTAGTGAATCAACATGTCCAAATATTGTCAGACAATATGACGACAGTATTAGATTTAACAAAGCAAGGGGGCACAAAAAGCAAAACCCTAATGGGTCTAGCGCATCAGATCCTAAGATGGGCAGAGAACAATGTGGCCTCTCTATCAGCAGTCCATCTAAAGGGGACGAAAAACACCTTAGCAGATCTCCTCAGCAGGAAAGAAATAAGGGAAGCAGAGTGGTCTCTCAATCAGGAATTATTCGAAAAGATTTCCAAGAGTTGGGGTCATCCCCAAGTGGACCTCTTTGCAAAACAGGAAAATGCAAAAATACCAGTCTTCTTCTCTCTTCAGAGACAGGATCAAGCTCTCGGAGTAGATGCGTTAGCTCACAAATGGGACTTCCATCTGTCCTACGCTTTTCCCCCGTTCCAACTGATACCAAATGTGTTAGCCAAATTCAGATTGGAGTCCATGGAGCTAATATTAATAGCTCCTTATTGGCCAAAAAGACCCTGGTTTTCAACCTTGATGAACCTCTCAGTGAAACCTGCTTGGAGATTACCAATCAGGACAGACCTGTTGAGTCAGGGCCGAATTCTCCATCCAGATCCAGCTTACCTCAAACTAACAGCTTGGTTTCTGAAGAACAAATCTTAAGACGGAAGGGTTTATCAGAGAGGCTTATTTCTACCCTTCTTGCAAGTAGAAAAAAAGTGACGAGAGACATTTACTTTAAAGTCTGGAAGATCTATAATTCTTGGTGTTCCAGTAAAAACTTTGATTTTCGTACCACATTTTCAGTTTTGGAATTTCTTCAAGAGGGATTGGAGAAGGGGTTAGCAGCAAGTACGCTCAAGACGCAGGTAGCTGCTTTATCAGTTTTTTTGGAAAGAACCCTGTCAGGGGAACCTTTAATAATCAGATTTTTTAGGGCAATGGCAAAAGTAAAGCCTAGACCTGTTGTTAGTTTTCCCAAATGGGATTTATCTTTAGTTCTTCAGGGACTAACTATGGCACCGTTTGAACCCATAGAAGAAGCATCATTACGTTTCTTGACGTTAAAGACTATTTTATTGGTAGCAGTAACTTCCGCACGTAGAATTAGTGAGTTACAAGCCCTTTCAATTAAAGAGCCCTTCATGAGATGTCTACAGGATAGGGTAGTCTTAAGGACGGATCCAGCATTTCTACCAAAGGTGGCTTCAGTTTTTCACCGTACACAGGAAATCATTCTCCCTACTTTTTGTCCTTTACCTTCGGGAGCAGGAGAAGAAGCTTTCCATACCCTTGATGTCAGGAGGTGCCTGCTTAAATATCTGGAAAGAACAAAGGAAATCAGAAAGTCATCCTCACTCTTTGTTTTAATGGAAGGTACTCACAAAGGAGGTAAAGCTTCCAAAAGCACCCTTGGAAGATGGTTAAAGCAGGCCATCAAAGAGGCATACATATCTTTGGGTCTGGAACCTCCGGAAGGGGTATTACCTCATTCTACTCGAGCAGTGGCGGCATCATGGGCAGAAAGGGCTGGGGCATCTCCTGAGCAAATCTGCAAGGCTGCCACATGGTCCAGTTTTTCGACCTTCATAAGGCACTACCGCTTGGATCTACTATCAGCCTCAGACCAATCATTTGGTAGGAAGGTTTTGCAGGCAGTAGTCCCACCCTGAAGTAAGTTTCTCGGTTATCCTCTCCAAGGTGCTGTCCTGAAAGGCGAAGGGAGAAAACCTTAGTTAGACTTACCGGTGACGGTATTTCTACGAGCCTTTCAGGACAGCAGCCTACTTCCCTCCCTTGGTTATCATATGTAAAGTATAATTATAGGACCTGGTAATTGTCTGATTATATTTTCCAGCATGTCGGAGGATTTCTCGGTAACAACTGATGGCATGGTGGAAGCAGCTGCTTTTTAAAGGGGCGTTGTCACGCAGTGTTTCCTGTCTAAGAGGTGGAGCTACGCTCTCTCCAAGGTGCTGTCCTGAAAGGCTCGTAGAAATACCGTCACCGGTAAGTCTAACTAAGGTTTTTTTTACCAAAGACATGTGGCCGAATACATTTTGGCCTAAATGTATGACTAAAGTTGAGTTTATTGGATTTTTTTTATAACAAAAAGTAGAAAATATCATTTTTTTTCAAATTTTTCTGTCTTTTTCCGTGTATAGTGCAAAAAATAAAAATGGCAGAGGTGATCAAATACCATCAAAAGAAAGCTCTATTTATGGGAAGAAAAGGACGCAAATTTCGTTTGGGTACAGCATTGCATGACCGCGCAATTAGCAGTTAAAGCGACGCAGTGCCAAATTGTAAAAAGTGCTCTGGTCAGGAAGGGGGTAAATCCTTCCGGGGCTGAAGTGGTTAAGGTTAAAGGATAGAACTACTATTAAAGGAACTAAAGATTAAGAGGCAGCTCATACTTCCTGAAGACACAGACTGTAAATATTGATAGAAAATATTCTTTTCTATCATGCTGCAAGGAAAATAATAAAGTTTGAGGTGCATGCGCGGAGTCTAGCAGGGCAGACATGCATTGTTAGAGCTCCACACCGCTGAGGAGAGAAGAGAAGGACAAAGCGGAGCCTGCAGGCTCAAAAGGTATCTATTTGAACCCTTTTGCCCCAGGGAACAAACTGTGAAAGTTTGGGCAGGAAAAATGGTACTGGGAGGAAGCCGTGGCAGAAATAAAAATCACCTCACAAAGAGCTCACAGGCACTCACTGCAACTAAAGCAGCTCCAGTCACCTCACAATATACAGCATCAGGGCGCTCTCACAGACAGAAAATGTCACAGCAAGACTCTCCATTTGAGTCAGATACAGAACAAATCCTCTCACAAACTTCTCCACAAGCCTCCTCAGCATCCCCAGTAATATTATTACAATTTGAAAAGATGCTTCATAATGCTTTAAAACAAACCTCAGACCAAATAACAAACAGCCTAACCAAAGAAATAAGAGAGCTGGGAAACCGCACCGCAGCCTTAGAAATAAAAATGGATGAAATTGAAATTACAACCCAAGAAAATATAACAGAATTGGAACAATTAAAAGAAGAGAATTTAATACTTCAAACTAAGCTCGAAGATTACGAAAATAGAGCCAGACGTTCAAACTTGCGCATAAGGGGAATACCTGAAACTGTGACAGACCTGCAATCTACTATTACTGCTCTATTACAAGAACTAAAGCCAGATATCCCTATTGAACGTTTAGAACTGGACAGAGTACACAGAGCCCTCACAGCCAAAAAGAAAGATGGACCCCCACGTGATATAATCACAAAATTTCATTATTACAGAACGAAAGAACAAATACTAATTGCTGCAAGAGAAAAAAAGGAACTTAATTTTCAAGGACACAATTATCAAATTTTTGCTGATCTATCCCAACTTACTATTACTAAAAGACGATCCATGAAACCCCAACTAATGGAACTGCAATGCCACAACATTATGTATCAATGGGGTTTCCCCTTTTCAGTCAGATTTAACTACCAAGGTACAATTTACAGAAGCAGATCAGCAGATGAACTACAACAAACCCTTTTAAAATTAAATCTGACAGAACCCACAAGCAGCAACTCTCCCACACGCAGAAGAATGTCATCGTCTTCACCTTCAGGCAGCACCCAGAAAATATCAGAACAAAATGGGAATCATCATTCTCACAAAAGAGGCCGTTATGCCACATCATCCATGGACCAAGAAGATTCAATGGACTGACATCCTATTTCCTGATATCTCTTCATTTATTATACTAAGAGATGGTTCTCTTTAAAAAACCTGTATTTATAACTGAATGTAACTGCATTCTGATAGTCACACACTGTGTGGGATCATGTTACATTCCAGTTATATTTCTTATTACTTCTGATTCATATAGCCTTAGAATATATAAGTGAAACAAGGAAATTCTTGTTCAGTTGTATATTTTCAGGTAATAACAATAGATTTATTACTTTTTAGGACAAATATGTTCAATAATCCAGAAGTAATGGAAGCTTTTTCTTTCTTTTCTTAAAACAAATATATTATTACCTAACTAGTTCCTAGAACTATGTTTTTGTTTATTCTAATCTGAAGCAATACAACCTCAATTTTATGAGTTAACATATCTAAACAGTTACATATGAATAAAATATGTAATTGTTTACTCTAAAAGGGTTAAAATCCCAAAATAATTCAAACCATCTTCATCAATACCAAAGTTATTAACAGTACCTTTCTAACTGAATTATTAAGCCTAGGGCAAAACTAACCATATACAACCACCCTGGAATAAATAATTTCAACAAAAACTATATTCTGCACTCCAATTAATGAATCAACATTTTGATGTCTTTTGACATAGCACTTCTTTCCTGTAAGCGGAAGATCCATTAGCCCTCCTCATTCTCCCAACCATATTATGTGGGAGTGTGATGAAGGCACTTATTCCCCTGAGAGAGATATTTATTCTCTTTCACGGGTAAATTGTGATTACTTGCAAAAAATAATTTATACAATGTATCATCTAATCTCATATGTTTTTTGTTTACTCTTTACTCCAGAATTCACTGGTTTCTTTCCTATCTTTTCATCTCTTCAGTCCACACAGGTTGATCTGCGCAGTCAGCTCTGCATAACAAAAAGTAAGTCAAAACTATTTGATCTGTTGCCATGGCACCACTGAATATACTTTCCCTGAATGTTCAGGGAATAAATGTCCCTCAAAAAAGGACCAAAGCCTTCCGTACTTTCCATAACAAGAAGGCTCACATAGTATGCCTCCAAGAAACACACTTCACCAAAGATTCTACTCCAAAATATATTTCTCCTTTTTATCAACAAATTTACACGGCTTCTGCCTGTACCAAACAAAGGGGTACTCTAATTGCATTTCACCGATCCACACCATTCACCTTATCATCAGAAATTAAAGACCCAGAAGGTAGATACCTGATACTCATGGGTTATATAATGGATACAGCAATCACAGTGATTTCCTACTACGCTCCTAACAAACAACCTACACCATTCCTCTCACATATATTACAAGTGATTAATACACACAAAATAGGAACAGTGATAATGTGCGGGGATTCGAACCAGGTCCTCCTCCCATTTCTAGATAAATCACCTTTTACACCATCCAAAATAACCTCTAGATGACCTTTTCCTTAACTTCTTTCCAAATACAATCTGGTAGATTCGTGGAGAGAAAGTAACCCAATGAAAAAGAAATTCACTTATTTCTCGCACCCTCATCAAACCTTCACCAGAATAGATCATATTTTTCTAACAATAGGAATGATACCAGAAATTATTGTATCAGATATAATTCCGATTCCGTGGTCTGACCATAATGCAGTATACACTACTATAGCCTCAGCCATACCAAAAGCGCATGACCCAACATGGTACTTACCGGACATAATGCTCAAACACCCACTACATCAGATGGCCATTGAACAAGCTTTAAAGGAATACATAACAATTAATAATACAACAGACATTTCCCCAATAACACTGTGGGAAGCTCATAAGCCTGTCTTGCGTGGTACAATACAAAGACAAATGGCACTATTTAAACGGGAACGCAAAAATCTAGCAAAAAAACTATAACTCAGTTTTAATGCAGCCTACATATCATTCCAAGATAATCTATCTCAGAGTACAAAATCTCATCTGGAAAAATCTAGATTGGAATACGATCTATTTCTCACTGAGTCAGTTGATAAATCCCTCAAACGCTCCAAACACAATTTTTACATGAATACAAACAAACCAGGCACATATTTGGCACGGACATTAAATTCAACTAACAAATCTTTCAAACCAATACGTTTGAAATTATCAAAAAATGTTTATACTTGTAATCCAGTTAAAATAGTCCATAAATTTCACTCACACCTCGCAACTTTATACAAGACAAACAATGAATTTAATCCTACAGAGGCTGAATCCTTCTTCTCAAAAATAACCTTACCTGAGTTGTCTCAGAATCAAAAAAGCAGTTTGGATGAGCCTATAACTATAGATGAAGTTGCTAACGCCATAAAAGACCTAAAACTTAACAAAAGACCAGCCCCAGATGGCTACTCGGCTTTATACTATAAAACATTCTCAGAAATACTCTCTCCCATTCTCACTGAAACTTTTAACAAACTTCTAGAAGGACATTCTTTTCGGCAAGAAACATTAATGGCAATTGTTTGTATGATCCCAAAACCCCTTTCTGATGATACTTCCTGTGTAAATTATTGGCCTATCTCTCTGTTAAACATTGATATTAAATTATTAGCAAAAATAATAGCAAAACGCCTCAGTAGCATTATAGGAAAATTAATACATAGAGATCAAGTAGGCTTCATGCCAAATAGACAGGCAGGCGATAATATACGCAGGGCAGTGTTATTGGCACATATTGCTAAAAAATGGAAAATCCCTTTATGTTTTCTATCTCTCGATATTAGGAGGGCATTTGATACAGTATCCTGGCAAAATATGCACTATTCATTACAAAAATGGGGTTTTGGACCCCACTTTTTAACATGGATCAAAGCATTATATAATAAACCCAAAGCCTATATAAAATATGCTGGATACAAATCTGATGCCTTTAATATCGAAAGAGGTACCCGACAGGGTTGCCCATTATCTCCCTTATTATTTGCCCTTATACTCGAACCCATGGCCCAATACATCAGAACAAACCAAACTATAACTGGCATTGAAGTAGGAGGTATTACACACAAATTATGTATATTTGCAGACGATATATTACTTTTTCTATCATCACCACAGGTCTCTGGTCCTAACTTAATACCAGCTCTTGATGGATTTGCAGCCCTATCCGGCCTTATGATTAATCCTAAGAAATGCCTAGTGCTTAATATTTCGCTCACAAACATGGAATTGATCCCGGCTAGGGCTGCACTCCCATTCACATGGGCAGAAAAATCAATCCCATATCTTGGAATTCATTTAACAGCATCTCATTCTGACTTATTCTCAACCAATTATCCTCCTGTATTAAGACAGATCACAAATCTAATAAAACAATGGTCACAACTTCCTTTATCCTGGATAGGGAAGATTAATGCAATCAAAATGACTATTCTACCCAAATTGCTTTATCTATTCAGAGTCCTCCCTATTCCAATTCCTTCCTATTTTTTGAGAATAGTACAAAAAAGAGCAACTTCATTTATATGGGGCTCTTCTAAACCACGTATACCTATACACACACTACATCTTCCCAAAAATAAAGGAGGCCTGGGATACCCTAATTTTACTAACTACTACAGAGCAGCACATTTGGCCAGTCTGTTCAAATACCATGCAAAACAGGAAATCCCATTATGGGTATTTATAGAGGCTTCAGAAAATGACCCTCTATTAATATCAAACTTGTTATGGCTTGATCCTAAAGACCGCTTTAAAATTCATAATCCCATAACTAAACACTTCTTATCTCTCTGGGATAAACTAAAAACCAAATATCAGTTACAATCTCCACACAATCCTCTCCTTTCTTTTATCAGAAATCCGGCCTTTTATCCGGCATGGATCTACCCAAATTCTTTTAAAGCTTGGACAACATCAGGCATTCAGACACTAAATGACTTCATAGCATCTAAATCATTCCTTTCATTCCCATCGCTTAGAGAAAAATATGATCTACCAAACTCTGAGATATTTAGATATCTCCAAATTAAAAATTTCTATACACCATTCCTAAAGGAGGATACACCATTATCCCAATTATCCATTTTTGAATCAATCTGTACAAAAGATCCATTTGCTAAAGGTACAATTTCATCACTTTATAATCAATTTTATGGAGTAGTAAATCTTAATAGACCCTCTTACATTCAGAGGTGGGAGGAGGACCTGGGACGAACTTTAGAAGACACGGACTGGTCTAACATATGGCTCACATCTAAGTCATCTTCACCCAACATCTTAGCACTGGAGACAAATTATAAAGTCCTAATTTGCTGGTACCTTGTACCCGCTAGAGTGGCAAAATATTCACCTAATACCTCAGCTCTTTGTTTTCGAGGATGCCCAGAAATAGGCACACATTTACACATATGGTGGACGTGCCCAGTAATCCAAACCTTCTGGAAGGAAGTCTTCGTGATTGCATCTAAAATATTTTAAAAAATAATACAACCAGATCCATATATAACTTTACTTAATCTAAAACCGGAATGGTTAACACTCTCTCAATTCAAACTTATGATCCAACTAATAACGGCTGCAGAACAAACAGTGGCCAAGGCATGGAAATCTCCTACATTGGTACTAGCAGGAACAATTCACAGAATGAATAATACAATGTCCTATGCTAAGATGGTAGCCATCGATCAAAATCAAATTCCAAAATTTGAAAAACTTTGGCATCCTTGGATAAAACAACAGTTCCTGTCAAATTTCAATGACTCTGTCCTGTTGCCATGGTAACAGATTAAATGACTTACAGAGATACCCATTCTAAGGCTTCAAAGAGAACTAAAAAGAATAATAAACTGACAAGCGGGACAACCTTGTGGACCATACCTCTGCCTTTCTACCCTTTTTCTTCTTTTTCTTTCCTTTTCTCCACCTTACGATTAAAGCTCATTATCAGAATTTATTTGACCTATATACACTCTACCTGTAAACAATATGTATAGTAGGTATAAATCATTTAAATACCTAAAAAAGTAACTAAGGAAATGATATATATCTTTAATTTAGGTTTACGTGAACCCAATGTTTAATATTTGAAATTTCATGATATTTACCTATATAAACCCTACTGTAAAACAATGAGCTTACTTTATAGATCCTTGTAAACTTACTTTATGTATCTTTATAATATTGTATACTCAACAAACTTCTTTTGACAAGAAAAATAATAAAGTTTAATGTTCAATTGTTCTGGACTGTCTGCTGATGTTATTTGTGCAGGGGAGGAGAACGGAAAGCCACTAACAGAAAGGTATGAACTAACAGCAGCTCCCAAGGGAGTAGTGCGCTACATGGCGGTCCCACCGAGATTTTCACTTTTCTGTAAGTCAGTTACCCCTAGCAACTCCAGAGACAGAATCTGCAAATCAGTAACTGTATTTTGTGTAATCCTAAGGGACCATCGCAATCGGCACCTTGCCATTCCTACAGAAGTGTCTGGCGTGGGTACAGCGCCAACCCCGCCACTGTTTGCAAAAACTATCCTGCTACACAGTTGTGAACATGGTCAGGAGTTGTGGATGTCGCTGTAATTCGTGGATAAAACATGGACACCAAGAGAGTTATGGCCGGAGACAAGCAGGGAACATGTCTCTTACAGTTGGGACATCACAAAAGGACATTTTGACTGTGAAACAGTAATTGCTGCTTAACCTAAAATTCTATTGTGCCTGCCACCAGGGGTCGCTGGCGTGCATTGTAGAAATGAAGAGATATGCCCCGTACACACGGTCGGATTTTCCAACGGAAAATGTGCGATCGGAGCGTGTTGTCGGAAATTCCGACCGTGTTTGGGCTCCATCGGACATTTTCCATCGGATTTTCCGACACACAAAGTTTGAGAGCAGGCTATAAAATTTTCCGACAACAAAATCCGATCGCGTCAATTCCGACCATGTGTGGACAATTCCGACGCACAAAGTGCCACGCATGCTCAGAAGAAATTCCAAGACGGAACAGCTCGGTCTGGTAAAATTAGCGTTTGGAATGGATAGAGCACTTTCGTCACGCTGCAATGTAAAAAATGGTTTAATACAGCGCACTCTCTTCTTCTTTATAATGTGAGAACAATGAAGTATTTTGGTGCTCATATTCACACAGAGTTCTCACAAACTTCTTTCTTTATTATTTATTGTGATTCCCTCAATATATTTTGATTTGTCACATCTGACTAAATTTGTTTTTTGTTTTTTGTTTTTTTGTTTTGTATTTTTTTCAAGGCTGTTTTTTTTTTTTTTGTTTTGTATTTTTTTCAAGGCTGATTTTTTTTTTTTCTTGGTTTTTGCTCCATAATATTTTTGTGTGTGTTTTGTGTGTCAAGATACCACAACACCATTATTATCTTGTATTATTTAATCTCAAGGAGGTTGCTTGGTGTTGGTGTCCCTTGTTAATTTCACATTGTATTTTTGAAATGTACCTGCCTCCTCACAAACAAACTGTCCTTTTTGAAGGAAAACACACATAGGCGAGTATAATTGAACCAAAAATTCCTTTATTAAGGGCTCAGAACCAAACAAAGAGGGAGGCAATGCTGAATAAACATCATAAATTGGCGAAGCCTTGGACCCCCAGGGCACACATCAATTATTTTACAGCAAAATTGGTGGCCTGAGGAGTCCATATATAAGGGAGTGCAATCTGGTCCAGAAGTCCCAGAGATCCAGAAAGCAGCAGATGACATCCATGTCCCCAGGCTGTGGTACTACAAGAGGCTGCATCTTTTAACAAACCAGACTGAACCCAGGGTCATCACTCTCTGGTCTTCCTTCCACGCTTCCTTCCCGGCTGTGGCTCAGGTGTTGGAGATGTGGCAGGAGGAGGAGGAGGACCTGGAGGAGGAGGAGGAGGACCTGGAGGAGGAGGAGTAGGACTTGGAGGAGGAGGAGGAGGAGGACTATGTATGAGGTCACAAATGTGGGTAGCACATGTTATTTGGCCCCTCAACCCCTTATTGAGAGCTTCCAAAATTAAGAACTCACACAGGAGTCGTTGACCCTCCTCCACCTGCATCATTTTGCAGGCAGTTATGCCAGCAAAGTCCTCCTCCACAGTGTGGGGGGTTCTCAGGGCCTCTGTAGCCTTCCAAAAGAGGCCTATGGCAGCCTCTTCCAGGTTACTCCTCTTCCTGACACTTTTTCTTTAAAGGTGTAGGGGAGGGACTTGGGTATCAGGCAGCCTGCTTGGCCCGGCCACCTCCTGGCTGAGACTTCCCTGTGTATGAAAAAGGGACATGGTTTTAGTTTTTGCTTCATCAACCACAATCATAATCTAGCAATCCAAACTAACATCTATTTAACATCATTAATTGGACAACCAGCAATATTTAGAAGAATGCTATACCTGGCTCAAGCTGGGCTCCTCCACATGTTGCTGCCTGAAAGGCCCAGGTTGGGCATCAGAAGCCTCGGCTGGGGGAGAAGGAAGCATGGAAGGAAGAGTGGAGAGTGCTGGCCTGGGTTCAGTCTGACCTGCCAGAAAATGCAGCCTGTCATAGTACCACAGCCTGGGGACATAAATGTCATCAGCAGCTCCTGATCTCTGGCAATCCTGGACCTTCTTGTACTCCCTTAGATAAGTGCTACTCAGGCCACCAATTCAGATCTTCAAACTGTTATCCAGTTTAAAATGGCAACTTTCATGTTCATGGGCACATTATTTGTTCGTATAAAACATTGTTCGTTCGGCCTAGAAAACACCATTGTTTTGGCCATTTGAATTTGCCCACATTTTTTATGGCTTACTTGTCTGCAAATTTGGTTGTGTAGATGAGTTTGTAACTAGAATGAAATGCAAACTAGATTCTGTGTAAGGAGAGGACACTCGGTAGCTGTTTACACATCTGAACGCTGGAGCTCTAGTGTGGGACACAAGAACACCCTTTTTATTAGGGGGCCCACACAGGTGCTCCAGTGTATACTATAGGGGTGTCTCCATATGTGAAGCTTGTACAAAACAGGTAAAGACAAAGCTTTACTTCCTTGACAAAGGGCACTAAAAATTCTACATCTTGGAACTCTGCCAAAATAGACAATTGTACCCCACTTCCAAGCAATGTTTCATATTCCTATTTCTGCCATGAAATATCTGTGTGCCAAGTATACCTATTTTTTTTACATAGGGGAGAAAAGACTCGGAGGACACCCCTCATCTGAGGAGACCACAGACCCCCGACCTCTGGAAGAAGGGGAAATCCACCCAAGCCAAGCAGAGCAGGAGGAGGAAGACGTGGTGGAAATTGGCACCACAACAGGTGAGTGTCTGCGACCACAGGCTCAGGTAAGAGATGGATGCCGGCATAATTATAATACATTGTGTGTTTTTATTTCTATCTTTTTAGGTGATTGTGATGTTGTGGATCCAGGGCATTTCACCTTGGAAAGTGCACAGATCCTGATTGGGGAGATCATGAGGTGTAATAGGGACTTGGAAAACATCCAGAAAAGCATCAATGATGTTCAAAAAAAATGAAGAACATCATTGATGTTTTAGGGAGAGTTTAAAACCCCTTAAAATCCCTATTTTTTTTTTGCGCTTTTTGGGACCTAAAAATTTTTACCATTTTTTAACATATTTGCGAAAAGCCAAATTTTGAAGAGGCACACAGTGTGTCAACATGTGCTTTCTGCCATCACGGGAGATCAATGGACGCGTTTTGGGGGTGCAACCCCTTCCTCAATAATAAAGTAGCTGTAAGGAAGGGGTTGCACCCACAAAACAGGTCCCTTGATCCCCCATGATGGCAGCTAGCACATGTTGACATTCGGCAATTGGTGTGCATCTTCAAAATTTGGCTTTTCTAGGGGTGACTTCACCCCATCTGAACGCAATATCAAACACAGTTTGTAAATACTCATGTCTGATATTGCCTTCAAGTTCTACCAAATGTGAACTTTGTTAGTTGAAGATTTGTGTCTTTCTTGTTTGTTTTAAACATGCCTGTTTTATCTCAAATGGACATTTCTACTTTTTCTAATGTGACCCCAAAAATTTATATACAACAAACATGTTGGTTTGTTTTAAAAACCTTTTCTAAATGCACATGTGATTGTGCTGGTATTAAAAAGATTGTTATTCAGGAAAGTGTGGATTATTGTGTCAACGCTCCAAAATGTTTGTTGTGCTCTAATTGGTGTTTTCAGTGACAATAGGGGTTATTTCCTAAAGGAAGATCCACTTTGCACTACAAGTTCAGTTTCAAGTGCACTTGTAGTGCAAAGTATCTTTGCCTTTAGTAAATAGCACCCAACAATGCTTTGTAATGTTACACAATCACGCCATTTTCAGGACTCCCCACATTTCTGTCAGGGTCAGCTAAAAGAAACACAAGCAGTAAATGTCACCAAAGATTTTAGTAGGTCAATTTTTTTTTTTTAAAAAGGTTTCAGACATTGTCAGGCATATTGATAGCCCCCCTACCCGCAAAGTATTCAAGGTATCTTAGACGGACATCACCGGCACTCAGGGGGGGCAAGCCAGGACGGCCACTTTCAAGCGCCGTCACGGTTGGTTCATTTTGAATTCCAGCCTCAGGCCCAACTGAGCCAGCATAGTTGGCAGAATGTTGCCGTAAAAAGTTGTGTAGAACACAGCACACCAGGATGATATGATTCAGTTTGTACTCCGCTATGTGTATGGGTGTAAGAAATAGGCGTAACCGGCTGGCCAAGATTCCAAACATGTTCTCCATCACTCTTCTTGCTCTGGTAATTAAAAACCCTCTAGTCCGGGGTGAGGGTCCTCATAGGGAATGGCCGCATAAGATGGTCCCTCAGCGCAAACGCTTCATCTGCAACAAAGACGAATAGGAGTCCTTCCACATTGTCTTCTGGAGGTGGCAAGTCCAAGCTGCCATTCTGGAGACGCCTGTAGATCTCCGTCTGGGCGAGGACTCCACCATCGGACATCCGGCCATTCTTCCCCACGTCCACATACAGGAACTCATAGGTAGCCGACACCACCGCCAACATCACAATACTATTGAACCCCTTATAGTGGAAATAGTATCACCCCTAGTTGGGTGGTGGGACGATGTGGACGTGTTTCCCATCAATTGCCCCTCCGCAGTTAGGAAAGTCCCACCGCTGGTGGGAGGCCACAGTCTGCCATTCCTGTGGCGTGGAAGGAAACTGTGGAGTCAAACAAGAAAAAAAAATAGTCATTTTGCACATAAACAGGGAAAGCAAATTAGACACAAACATTCTTGGCCAACATCAAGATAACATTTATTTGAGGGTGTTTTTAAAGACCAAAGTATAAGGTACACCTATCATATTGCTCCTCCCCCACCCCCTCTCATGGGTCATTTCTAACACTTTGCACTACATGCTTTGGGGAATTCATCCATAAATCTGACCACAAAAGAGATGGGTATAGTGTGTATGGGTTTGGCAAAGTCAGCAGATAGATGATTGAGGATAGATAGAGAATTGGTATCAGCTGACTTAGCAGTTGGGGGGAGGGAGGGTTCCAAATGATTTGGCGACCCCCCAAAAAAAAGCCTCTGGCACTCTGCCAGAATTTAAAGCACAAATCACATTTAAAAACATTTTAGGGGGTGTTTGGGGTAAAGCACTACTATGGAGCTGATAAAATACATACCAGCTGGCCAGAGCCAGAAGAGTCATTGAGAATGCCTTTGGGATAATGGCCAGCCGGTTCCGCCTGTTTCTGACAGCAATACATATGGCGGAGTACAAAATTAACCACATCTTATTCTGCTGCATATTTTTAAGAAAAAATTCCCAAAATTATGTTGCCTCAGTTGGGCCTGAGGCCGAACTTCCTGCGAATCCCCTAACAGGCCTGGATACTGGCCATCCTGGCTTGGCCCCCCAAAGCGCCTGTGAAGTTCGGCAGAAATTCACCCCGGAGAGGAGGGTTTTTAACTACCAGCTAGCCAGAGCCAGAAGAGTCATTGAGAATGCCTTTGGGATAATGGCCAGCCGGTTCCGCCTGTTTCTGACAGCAATACATATGGCGGAGTACAAAATTAACCACATCTTATTCTGCTGCATATTTTTAAGAAAAAATTCCCAAGATTATGTTGCCTCAGTTGGGCCTGAGGCCGGACTTCCTGCGAATCCCCTAACAGGCCTGGATACTGGCCATCCTGGCTTGGCCCCCCAAAGCGCCTGTGAAGTTCGGCAGAAATGTGTAAATTATTTTTCGGGTAGGGGGGCTATTGCTATGCCAGACAATGTCTAAATAAGTTTTTAATAAAAAAATATATATATCTGATAAAATCTTGAAATTTCTTTATTGCCTGTGTTTCTTTTTAGCTGTCTCCTAGGTTCTCCTAGTGCACTTGTAGTGCCAAGTGTATTTTCCTTTAGTAAATAAGCCCCAGTGTCACTGTAAACACAAAATTACTTACAAAACTGGTATTAAGCATTGAAAGAAGAAGCCACACATTGTTGATTATCAAACTTTTTACTTCACATGTGCGTTATAAAATTTTTTGGGGAAAATAATTTTTTTTTCTTTAATGAGAGAGGTGCCTCTCTGAAAACCACCTTGGAATTCGGATGTTAGAAGTACCAGGCCTCACCTGCCTATCTCGACTCCTGCAATCCTCCCTGGTCAGTTCAGGAAAAGTCCGGGCGCACCCCGATCTACTCCGTCCTTTTAGCAGCTACCTCCTCACTCCGCATGTCCATTACCATCCCAGCCAGTAACATCTGACCCATTGCTCCCAGAGTTTCTTTAGGTGACTTTTTGTGGATTAACCATCCAGCACTGAGGTCTCTGAACCCTCAGGCCTTCCGGTTCAAGTTCTTGCTATCCAGCACTGAGGGCATTACACCCCCAGGCCTTCAAGCCTGGACCCCTGCGGGTCACATTTTTGCTGCTTCACTCCACTCTCCCCCCTGGGAAAAATCCCATCTGACCAGATCCACCCCAGGAGCATTTGACCCCCAGTTCATATAGGCCTGATAGCCCCTGCCCATTTAAATTAACGATTGGTCCAGGGTGGCCCAGACAAATTAACTGCATCCTGCGTCCAACCCACCTTCCCTCCAGAACCCCTCACTGGAAGAACAGGGCATCAATCAAACAGAATACAGGTGGTCACACCCCCCCCTTTCTTTCTCCCAACCAATTTAACCCAACCAGGCCTAAACCAACAGGGCAAAACACTGGCAACTTTACCTGACACTAATCCTAACTAACTGATTTAGCACACACCTAAGTTGGTGGGCGCTACATACACCCCCTTCTTGAATCACAACTGTCCCCAGTTGTGGAAAAGGAATCCACAGCTGGAGAACAGTCCTACCTACCTCCTAACACGAGGTATCTCATATGTCCATATATATATATATGGTGATGTGTGTGTGTCACAAAATTTACAAATGAAATATTTGCACAAAATTTACAGTTTCAACAATATACAATCGTCTAATCTATAGGTCCCTATAGCTATGTTCCATCCTAAGAGAACCAAGCCACTGCTCTCGAGCGAGAAATGCTTTGGTTGCTCTAGGCCTTCATCGGTGGTCTTCTCATAAAGTCAGACAGCCGTCTTTTCCAAAGGGTACCTGTAAAGAAACACAGAACATCCTATTCTGTATACTATATACAAATCTGCATTTTGTTGGCATGGGTGACTCTACCAGGACTACCATCCCCTCAAAAGGAGTCTGGGGAACTCCTGCAGGATAGAGCCTGAGCAGACACGCCACATTAGTTACACTTAAGTCCATAAGCCAAATACTTTCTGAGTGGCTCCAACGGGAGTCCATAACAATTTTTTTTTCAAAAAAACTAGCAAAGGGAACTGACAGGGACAGCAGGGGAATAGTGTCCATACTGACCAGGTAGGCACAAAAGCTGTTGCCCTGTGTAAGAAGTCAATGGGATAACGATCCCCAGAGCCTGGGGGGAGATGCCTGTCGAGAACTTGAGGTCCTGCAGACTTCTCCCAGTCGCCAAGTACTGCAACGTGGCGACTAGCCTCTGCTCAGGAGTGATGGCATGCCGCATGCAGGTGTCCTGCCTGCTAATATAAGGGGTCAGCAAAGCCAACAGATGATGAAAAATGGAGTCCGTCATCCTGAGAAAGTTCCTGAAATCATCAGGATTATTCTCCTGGATATCACGAAGCAAAGGCATATGAGAGAATTGGTCACGCTGGAGTAACCAATTCTTGGTCCATGAACTCCTCCCCACCCTGTTCATGGACTGGACTTTGGGTTCAAGTATAAACCCCAACACCAAGCCCCCACACAGCACGAACTCTATGATGAGTACGTACCCGCAACATGGCTTCAAAACGGTCGGCTGGTCAGAATGAACTAACAGAAAACACTGAAGAACAGCAAGGCCTGTGAAGAGTGAGCTGAAAATCAGAAACGAGCGGACAAGAACACACTGAAAAACAGATGCGAACTGACTACATGCACTGAAAAGCAGATACAAACCCACAAGCACAAACTGAAGAGCAGTAACGGACTGAAAAGCACAAAAGCGAAAAAGCACGAATCGTCTCTCACCAAACTTCTACTAACTTGAGATAAACATGAGATTAGCAGAAGGAGCCCAAAGGTTGGCGCACTGGCTACTGAACTTCCTTTTTCTAGTCCCGTTGTACGTGTTGTACGTCACCGCGTTGTTGACAGTCGGACTTTGGTGTGACCATGTGTATGCAAGACAGCTGGAGTGGAATTCCATCGGAAAAACCTTCAGAGTTTATTCCAACGGCAAAACCGGTCCTGTGTACAGGGCATAAGTCCCAGACAGCAAGCAAGTGGTGGGAAATTTTAATGGGTTCTAACATAATAGCGCCAGGCTGCTGAGGGTATAGAAATACAGTGAAATTGCCCTGGCTGTCTCCAAAAGGACTATCAGAAGCAAATGTAACAGTTTAATTTGTTGCAGCATGATTAAAGTGATTGTAAACAATCACCTTGTAAAACAACCCATTCAGTTTAAAATAGAAATGAAAGGCAAAGCATTTGTGCAATGATATAAAAAGAAAAAATATAAATTACTTTTTTACCTCTGTTCCCAGCTGCATAAGAGCAGGGGGGAGGAGAAGCAAAATCACACTGAACTTCCCAGTGAAAGGCCATCAAGTCTGACAAGTCTGATCATTGGAGGAGAGCAGTCTGAGGTCCCAGCACAGGTAGAGAACTGACCACAGTGTGTCCTATTACTTAGTGTGGTCATGCTTTTAATAGGAAAGCAAAGGGACTGGCAGGAACACAGGGGTTTTCACACAAAGGAAGCAATTCAAAGAAAACAGGATACTTTATCATACAAGTACACAGTAAAGCAGGCACATATCAGAAATATGAAATGTTGGGTTTATATACTCTTTAAAGTGGAGTTTCACCCAGAAATAGAACTTCCGCTGTCCGGATTCCTCCCCCCTCTGGTATCACATTTGGCACCTTTCATGGGGGAGGGTGGAGCAGATACCTGTCTAATACAGGTATTTGCTCCCACTTCCGGCAAAAGATCGCTGCAGTATCTGCGACGATCTATGCCATGTCTGGCTCCTCCTCCGTCCCCCCCTGCTGTCTTCTGGGAGACACACAGGTCCCAGAAGATAGCAGGGACCACTCAGAACGCCCAGTGCGATTTGCACATGCGCAGTAGGGAACCAGGCTGTGAAGCCGCAAGGCTTCACGTCCTGATACCCTTACTTAAGATGCCGGCACCTCCACCCAGAGCCGAGGGACGAGTCGGGTGAGGACATCGCAGGCGCCCTGGACAGGTAAGTGTCCTTATTTTAATAGTCAGCAGCTACAGTATTTGTAGCTACTGACTTTTAAATTTTTTTTTAGGCGGAACTCCGCTTTAAAGTGGACCTTTAGTCATGTTTTCATCCTTCCATCTATTAAATCTTCTGCCCTTGTTGTTTTAACTTTTGAAAGTAAAACATTTTTTTTCTGCCAGTAAATACCTTATACAGCCCACTTCCTGTTTCTTGTCTGTTCATTAGCCTAGGCTTATGACATCATGCACAGCTCTCTCGCTCTCTCACTCTTGGGAGTTTGCCAGGAAGGGAGGGGGATGAGTCATAAGAGGGCCAATGAGAGCTGCAGGCCTGCAGAGCTGGAGATGTGCCTCTGTGTGTCTGTGGAAAACCAGGAAGTGAACAGCCAGCAGCTTCAGCTGCCCACAGTTAAAATGGATGCAGCCAGACTTAGTGGAGGGAGATTTCTGCAGCATATTTGGCAAGTACAGACTCATAGTATGTATAAAATAATATGCAAAGTGGTTAGAGGGAAGCTTCAGAATGGCAAAGATTTTTTTATTTTAAATTACGTGTACAGACTGCAGTTCCTCTTTAACATCTGTAACAAGGGAGTAAATTGCATTTCCATCAAACACCCCTCAGTAGTTTCTGTAGGATTTTCCAGGATTTCCATATCTGACATAAATCTACCAGTAGCTGTTGATAGTAAAAAAAATATCATCCAATTCAATTAAAAAAAAATAGAGCAGAAGGAAAAGAAACATCATTTTTTCTAAGGGCCCAGCATAACTGAGCAGGAATGAAGTGGGAGGGTTGTAGCCTCAATGTGTCCATTTCTTCTGTAGGCAGCAGTATAACCCTAGGTTGCCTAATCGCTATTAGGCTGGGTCTCACAATAAAGAAATAATAGCAGCTGGAAAGGGAGACCCAGATTTGAATGTGTGAGCTGGAAAACTAATTTCAATCCCCATTGGTGCTTTTTTGGCCTTTACCTGTGGGCCTTTTTCCAGGGACAGGAGGTGAAGGGCACGCAGCAGCAGAAATGTCAACATACAACCCCATGGCCATAGTCTGCTTTTTTCTGAGAGTAGGGTTGCCACCTTTTTTTCAAGTCAAACCCGAACACTTTAGTGGCGCATGCCAATTTTTTTTTGTATAAACTATACATATATTTTGCAATTAAATAACATTTCTAATCATATATGTATAAATAAAAGTGCAGCGCCGGATAATAAACCAATGATTTACCAAGTGAACATAATATATATGTTTACACTAAAGTGAAATATGTATCATGAATCAAAAATATCCAGTGAAAAAATCAGGTGAAAAAAATAGGTGAAAAAAAAAGTCAATACATAAAATTATTGTGTTAAAGAAAATATGTGCATAATAAAACACATAATGTGACAAAAAAAAAGTTCATAAGTGAAGGTATACCAATGAAAGAACCGCTCCACCGCTTGTGCTGCCCGTCACCTTACAATAGATAATGGAGGCTTACCAGAAAACCTGCAACCGCCCTTCTCAGGGGGGTCAAAACAAGCTTAGCAGAAAACAGCAGGGACACTATTAAGGATTCCCAGGTGGACCAGCTGGCATCAGTAAGGAGTAACTTCCATAGCCCACTTCCAGGAGATAAGTGCTGCGCACCAATGGATGACCGAAGGGGCAGGAGCGCACCAATGGACGACAAAAGAGACAGGAGCTGCGCACCAATGGATAGCCACTCCTCCATGTGTTTCTAAAGAAATAGAAAAGAACAAGCAGCAGAATAAAATGTATGTTTTCCTCACATAAATGGTACTTGTGATCAAAATATTACTGATCAAACTTGAAAAAATACATTTTTTTTTTCAGATTTTTACTCTTTTTCCACTTGAAATGCAAATACATTTTAAAAATTCTCAGAGGACTTTAGGGTCATTTGTCCCCCAAAAACAATATATGTATCAATTCTTTATCATAAGTAATTACAAAGTCCATGAACAGACACATAGCTGAAATCTGAAATATGGTCTGGTCCATAGGGGGTAAACAGGTGTGAGAGCCGAAGTGGTTAACATTTTCCCACCCACCAACAATATTTTAATGTAATTTAGCAGTATTTACAGATGTACGTTTTATCACTTTTAACTATTAAAAAAAATGTTTTACATATTTAAATTTTTTAATTTTTCTCATAAAACTGTCTCTGACCCGGTAAAACATGGGCAGGGATGGCAAAAGGGCCTTTGCTGCAGCATAGGGGATTTGTGACAGAGAAGATGACTGTTAATAAAAAGAGTCAGACCTGGATCACAGAGGACTACCAAACACGCACTGCAGATGTTACAGAAGAAAATCAAAACATTTATTTTGTGTACAACTAAAGCGGTAGTAAACCACATTTTTTTCCCAAACCTTGTAAGACAATTGCATAATATGTTAGTATGCATTGCATACTAGCACATTAACCACTTCAGCCCAGAAAGAATTTGCCCCCTTCCTGACCAGAGCAATTTTTGCGATTCGGCACTGCGTCGCTTTCACTGACAATTGCACGGTTGTGTGACGTTGTACCCAAACAAAATTGACATCCTTTTTTCCCACAAATAGAGCTTTCTTTTGGTGGTATTTGATCGCCTCTGTGTTTTTTATTTTTTGTGCTTAAAACAAAAAAAGAGCAACAATTTTGGAAAAAAAACTAATTTTTTTTACTTTTTGCTACAATAAATATCCCCAAAAATATATATTAAAAAAATGTTTTTCCTCAGTTTAGGCCATTTAGAGCGCTGCTTTTTGTTGCATGGTATTTGTTTGGCAGTTTTAATATTCATTAAAGCAGTTATGTATTCATTAAAGCAGTTATGTATTCTTCGACATATTTTTGGTAAAAAAAAAAAAATCTTAATAAGCATGTATTGATTGGTTTGCATAAAATTTATAGCGTCTACAAAGTAGGGAATAGTTTTATGGCATTATATTAATTTTTTTTATTAGTAATGGCGGCGATCTGCGATTTTTATCATGACTGCGACATCGGGCACTTTTGACACTATTTTGGGACCACTGTCATTTATACAGCGATCAGTGCTATAAAAATGCACTGATTACTGTGTAAAAGACACTCGCAGTGAAGGGGTTAACCACTAGGGGGCGATGAAGGGGTTAAGTGTGTCCTAGGGAGTGATTCTAACTGTGGGGGGGATGGGCTTCAACACACATGACAGTGATCACTGCTCTCAATGACAGAGAGCAGTGAACTCTGTCATGACACTAGGCAGAATGGGAAAATGCTTTGTTTACAAAGGCATCTCCCTGTTCTACCTCTCCGTGACACCCAGCGGACATCAAGTCCATGGGACCCGCGTTCATGGAGAATGCAGCGGGCACATGCGCCCGCAGTGACGCTTCTTGAAGTGGACGTACCTGTACGCCCTTTTGCCCACCCGTGCCATTCTGCCGACGTATATCGTCATGCAGCGGTCGGGAAGCGGTTAAGAAATACTTACCTTAGAACGAAGCCTTCCAGCATGTCGCTGTTACCGCTGAAGGCGCTTCCATCTTCATCCGATCTTCCTTCTGGGTTTGTGTCCTATGGGCGGCTGATTGGCCGTGCCGCGATGACGTCATGTGCGCGGGAGTCACGGACCGGGGCACAGAGCTCTGAAGGGACAGCACGAGTATGTCATCCCTTCAAAGAGCATGCGCCAGTGAATATCTTCTAAACAGTGCAAGTTTAGAAGATACTCAAAGTCAGTGGCGTTGCTAGGGGGTGGCTTTTGGGGCTATAGCCCCGAATCTGGGACCCATAGCCCCGAGTCTCTGCAGGGGTCCCCAAGGGGAGGGGAGGGGAGGCTCTCTGGGGACCCTGATGTAAGTGGGGGGGCTCTCTTGGGACCCTGATTTTAAGGATAAGGCTCTCTGGGGACCATGATTTTAAGGGGGAGGCTCTCTGGGGACTCTAATGTAAGGGGGGCTCTCTGAGGACTCTGATACAAGGGGGAGGCTCTCTGGGGACCCTGATGTAAGGGGGGCTCTTTGGAGACCCTGATGAAAGGGGGGGGCTTTCTGGGGACCCTGATGTAAGTGGGGGGCTCTCTGGGGATATACACACACATGTATATTACTGTATATACATGTGTATTTCTGCCCAAGCATATGACTTTCTTTACTACGCTGCTATGGGCTCTAGCCCCAGATCTTTTGTAGACCTAGCAACGCCCCTGCTCAAAGTACTTACAGTTAAGCCTTATTATAGGCTTACCTGTAGGTACAAGTTTCCAAAAAGGGTTTACTTCCACTTTAACTAAATAAGGACCAAACACTTTTTGCGTATATGGGGATACAGCAAATGGTTATGGTTTATAGGTATATGGGGATACAGCAGAGGGTTGTGGTTTATAGGTAAATGGGGATACAGCAGAGGGATATGGTTTATAGGTATATGGGGATACAGCAGGGGGTTATGATGCACCAAAGTGCCAGGGGCTGCACCTGGGATGAGGGTGTGCGATGTTTCAGATGCACAATGTGTTTACCTTTTTTCAAAGGATTCAGAGAGGTGCTGTGAAAAAATGTAGGCTCTTGAGCAAACTGTCAGCAACAATGCCTGATGCAGGATAAAACATATAATATAAAAAAAGGGGAAAAAAACATTTGAAGAGCTAACTAGTTGTTGCGGACAGATTTACTGGTTGTAAAAAGGATTTTTGGGTGAATGGATTAATACATACCGTGGCACTGCAATTCAAAGAACAAGCACAGTTTGGTAAGGCAGATGTAACCCATCCACTAAACCCACCCCATCACTAAAATCTCATAAAAGCTTTAGCATAGTAGTATTATCTGAGCTTCCCAGAAACGCCAGAAACATGCAGCCTGTTATCACTGTAGTGCACGTAAACAGGGACAGGTTGTAAAGAAGTGGCAAGAAATTAACAGCTTTAAAATGTAACAAAGGAAGAAAAAAGTTAAAAAGTTGAAAAACAAAACAAAAAAAAAAAGGTTTTCCAAGATAGAAAGCATTATGCTACCTATGTTGCATTCAGTAGGGGTTTGCATCTACTTTAGCAGAGCTGCTAGAGTCCACAAGCCCTGCATCAGTTTCTATTTCTTCCTCTGTTGCGCAAATACCTTGCAAAAGAACACTATAACTATGTATCTTTCCCACTGCCTGTACCGCTGCTTTTTGTTGCATGGTATTTGTTTGGCAGTTTTAATATTCATTAAAACCGTTTTAAACTTAAAAAAAGCCATCATATTTAAGATTTGGCAAACTGTTATATATAAAATGTTTGCTTTTGGGATTAACACTGCTTTAAATTCAGAATCATTGTATGTAGCTAGTTACATAGTTAGCCAGGTTGAAAGAAAACACAAGTCCATCTAATTCAACCAATAGAACAAAATAAAAAAATAGAGTAAATTAAAAGAAAACCACCATATACAGAATACTTTACCCATAGTTGATCCAGAGGAAGGCCGCAAAAAATCCTTCTGTAAAGCATGGTCCAACTTGCTCTAGTGGGGGGGAAACAAAATTCCTTTCTGATCCCCGAAAGGCAATCAGATATTCCCTGGATCAAAAAATCTGGTGTTATTATCTATAAATGGTAATATCCAGTTATGTTTTGTTCATTTCGGAATGCATCCAGCTCTTTTTTAAAACATTCTCCTGAGCTGGCCAGAACCAGTTCTTGAGGGGGCCTATTCTACATTTTCACAGCTCTTACTGTAAAGAAGCCTTTCCATATGTTGAAGTTAAATCTCTTTTACTCCAGGTGTAAAGCATGTCCTTTGTGATGAAGTGAATAACTCTACACCAAGTTCACTATATGGACCACCTGTGTTTTTATACATGGTGATCAAATTACCCCCATTAATCGCCTCTTCTCAAGAGAGAATAAATCTCTGCTTATAGCTCAGCTCCTTCTTGCATCTTCTCAGTTGCCCTTCTCTGCACTTCTTCCAGTTCTCCAATTTCCTTTTTGTGATCTGGTGTCCAAAACTGAATGACATATTTTGGATAAAGTCTTGCTAATGCTTTGTACAGGGGTACAATTATGTCCCTTTTTCTCTCTGGAGTCTATACCTCTTTTAATACAAGAAAGTACAGTATTTTGCTAGCTTTAGAAACTGCTGCTTGGCATTGCTTGCTTTTATTAAAGTGATTGTAAAGTCTCAGTAATTTTTTTTGCTAAAAAAATAACAAACATGTTATACTTAACTGCTTTGTGAAATGGTTTTGCACAGGGAACCCCTGATCCTCCTCTTTTTGGGTCCCTCTTCGGCTCTCCTAGTCCCTCCTTTCTGGTGAGTGCCCCCACAGCTTGCTATGGGGGCCCCGAGACACAGAGGTGTGGTTCGGCCCCGTCCCTCTCTCTTCTGATTGGCTAACTGAATTTGATTGACAGCAGCAGGAGCCAATGGCGCTGCTTCTGTGTCTCAGCCAATCAGGAGGGAGAGTCCCAGACGGCAGAGGCAGTCGTGGACATCGCTGGATAGAGAGGGGGCTCAGGTAAGTATTAGGGGGGCTGAGGGGGCTGCTGCACATAGAAGGCTTTTTATCCTAATGCATAGAATGCATTAGGATAAAAAACCTTCTACCTTTACAAACACTTTAAGTCTCTGATCAACCAGAACACCCAGATGCTTCTCCAGCATTGACTCTCCCAGCTGTTCTCCCCTTAGTATGTATGATGCATGCATGCTTTTAGGCCCAAGTGCATAACTTTACAATGATCAATATTAAACTGTAATTAAACTGTAATTGTAAAGTGCATACCTTTATAATGATCAATATTAAACCTTATTTGCCACATAGTTGCCCAATTATATACAGTGCAGTAAAGCCAGCTTATAAGTTGGAGACATCCTTTAAGGATGTCATTCCACTACATAGCTTGGTGTCATCTGCAAACACTGAAAATGTACATTTAATCTCAAACTCTTTATCATTTATAAATATGTTAAAAAGTAGGGGTCCCAACAACGAACTTTGGGGTACACCACTCATGGCTAGTGAAGTCAAAACTTTTTATCTAAATACCTGGTCAAAAAATACTGAAACTAGATGATTAGCATAATAGTCCGACAAATAGCATTTATAAAGTCAGTTCAATAATAACATATTTATCTTCCTTTTTTAAAATATTTTTCTTTCGATAATGACTTACAAAAACCACCACAAAAGTGAAGAATATTGTTCTTTATTATGACACATAATATAAATTCATATAATAAGTATGAGCAACAGCATAAATTCAGGCACTGGAGATTAGTTACACACTGGTATTATGGATTGTTGTTTTGCTTAATAGTAAACCCCTGTCAAGTAATATAGCATGGAGGCTGAAGTCAGATTTTTAAAACTCAGCTAAGCTCTAAGCCATTGTATGATTCATTGGTCCATGGGACTTTGTACTAATTAGTGAGCCTATGTCTATGCCTTTAACTGTGAGTTTGTCACTATTTTTAAACCTCAATGAACACAGAACTTTGCATCGTGTTATATAATTAGTTGATTTGCTGAAACATTGTGTTTTAATTATGATAAAATATTAATTATACTGATTGGACAGTTGGTATCAGGTTAGCACATTTCCACATTGTTTTTGTGACCTTTCCGCGATCCCCTTAGCACAAATAGGTACATTCTAATCATTATTTTCTTGCAACAAAAGTTATTTCAGTCATTTACAGTTTACAATTCTGTAAAATGTACTTTCTCTTCCTTAAAAAGAAAATTGGTGAAATAAATATTTTCCCGTCCCTGAATCTCCTATCTATAGTCTTCTAATTTAATTAAAAAACAGCCTCAATGTATAATTTATAATAATGCATCTATCTCTCTGCTACACATTGCAAGTATTTACTTTAGTTGGGTAACGTGCATACTAAACATTTTTGTGTTAATTAAATGAAGATCGAGGCTTGGAAAATTAAAGGGCAAGGTATGTGCATATAGACAAAACATGTTATTAGCACTGTCAAACGCAGACATCATTGGGATAAGTGAAAAAATATTATCATCAGTTATCCCAGTTCTGGTTATTGCCTGAATAACTGTAAGGGTAAACAAAACAATTATTTCTCTTTCAATGTTTATTGAGAATTTTAAGAGAAAAGTACAAATGATCATTCTACAATCGTTATCTTATAACCTGGGCCAACATGACCCTATCAGAAAGGACAAAGGCTTATATAGTACATCAACAATCAAAAAAATATATATAAAAGATCTATAAATGTATAAAAGAGCACAGCTTGGGATTTTTAATACCTCTAAGTTGAACAGCTATTGAAGATGTTTCAGAGATCTATAGGGAACAACCTCGCTAAGACAATGTAACAAAGAAATGTAGTTAGCTCGAGGATGTATGTTAGGGACAATGGGAGTTGCTTCTAGAGAGATCGGAAGAGTCTCATACCAAATCGGTGCCAGAGAGCTTCACGGGTCACCCCCTTGGGATCTCACTGTGACCCATTTGTCTCTTGCTGGGCCCTTTCAGCATCTCCTAACCTCTCTCCCATGTATATATGAAGGCGTACCCAGACCCTGTAGTCAGGCTACTCATGAGGTATCCTTTCCTCTTGTTGAGGTTACCTCTGTTCCTGGGGACATCTTCATTCTACAGTCTCAGTATATGTTCATCTTGTGCTAAATAACAGGCATCAGCCCTTGATGTCCCTTCACGTCAGGAGCTTACCTGGTAGTGGGTAGGAAGGAGAAAAGAGAAGAAGAGGAGAAAAGAAAGAGTGAGGGGAAGGAGGGGAGGACTGGGGAGGTCACCTCTAGTGGAAAGGCTGTTTAGGGCGAAATATGACCTGGATATAGTGGGACCCTGGTGTATATCGCCCAAGGTTCCCATATGGCAAAAAAACTTTTGGGTCCTGTCTAGGAGCGTTGCTGTCATCTGTTCCTGGGTCATTATCCAGGAGATCTTGTGTTTTGTCGCTTGGATAGAAACCCCTGGTTTCTTAAAGACCCTTGCCAGGGATATTTTGGCACCCAGTAACATAAAGAAGATTAAAGCTTGCGTGTGTTTGTGAGTGTTGTTGATTCTATGGTTCAGTAGCCCTATTTTAGGGTCTTGGGGGATCGGTGTCCCTGTGACTTTTCGTACTAGAGCAAAAAAATTATTTCAGAACCTGCGAATCCGCGGACACGTCCACCAAATGTGATGGATGGTACCCAAGTGACCACAACCCCTGAAACATAGGGATGAAGCATCTGGATCAATCCTCGTTAGTCTTGTTAAGCCTGTGTTCAATATACCTTTATAGGAGCAAAGAACAAAGAGGAGCACACCGCTCCAGGCAAACTCAGGTGCAGGATGGATCACAGGTGACGACCTCGGCTCACCACTGTGGAAGACGAACAAGACAAGGAATTGGTCGCACACTGGAACTCCAAATTATCTCGATGTCATCTTTATTGTCAAAAAAGGGTCAGACAGATACAGGCAATGGTACAGGCAACTCCTTCATAGGAGTGTCTGAAGGAGTAGAACCATTCCTCCGGGTCCAGGTGGAGGTCCAGGTCAGACTCCCAAGCTTGGGCATAGGCAGGCATGGTCTTGTTCTGAGCTAGTGAGGAAATACCACCCCTCTGATCCACAAGGTTAGAGCACCACTGTTCATAGATGGTGGGGTGAGGGGGGGGGCGATTTATCCGTCCAGAGGGAGAGAAGGAAGTGCCTGATCTGGGAGAGGTGAAACCTCTCCGTTTCAGGCATCTCAAGCTTGCTAAGGCAAACCCCTAGGGTGATAGGGCCCGATGAGGTAAAGAAGTGACCTATTCTGAATAAGCCCTTATTCAACCACCATCTAAAGGCTTGAATATTGATCCCCGGTTGGAATTTTGGGTTATGGAATAGGTGAGATAGAGGTTTTAGAGTTGAGATTAAGGAGGCTTGTTTATGCTTGTTTATGTAGAGTGTCCGACAGGGCCATTGAGTATTAAAGGGTAGGGGCTAATATTGGGGGTTTTAATTTTGGTGAGCCCCACAGAAGGTAAACTTTTGTGTGGTAAGGGAACGCTTGTCTCTCCAGTGCAATCCAGTCAGGCTTGGATACTCTGGAGTACACTGTAGATAGCTGGGTTAGTTGTGCTGCTTGATAATACCACCAGACATTTGGTAGGCCCAGACCCCCCTGGTTTTTATTTCTGAAAAGCATATCTCTAGAGAGACAGTGACCTTTCTTCCCCCAGACAAAATCCACTATTTTAGATTGAAATTTGGTCATTTCCTTTTTTTGGGAATGGGAATTGGTAGGGATCAGAATAGGTAGAGAATCTGTGGCATCAGGGTCATCTTCACCGCATTTATCCTACCAAGCCAGGACAGATCACATCTAGCCCAGATTTTGAGGTCATCCTCCAATTTCCGAAACATCAGAGGGTAGTTAGTGTTATAAAGTTTATTAATATTGTCTGGGAGAGTAATCCCTAAGTACTGTATCGAAGTGGAAGCCCAGGTAAAGGGTAGATTGTGTTTTAGTTGATTTAGAAGACATGGAGGGATTGAAATGTTGAATGCTAGTGACTTTTTGGTATAAATGGATACGCCCTAGACCTTGCTAAATTGTTGGAACGTTTTGAGAAGAACAGGATTGGAGACCAAGGGAGATGTTATGAATAGTAACATATCGTCCGCAAATAATGTGCATTTGTGTTCCTGGGAACCACATGAGACCCCCTTGATGTCTGGGTTTGATCTGATAGCTATGGCTAAAGATTCAATGGCTATCGCGAAGATCAGCGGCAAAAGGGGACAACCTTGCCTGGTACCTTTTCTGATATTTATGCTTTCTGCGTAATGACCCTTACATCGTACTTGCGCATTGGGGGTAGAATAGAGTGAACGAATGGTACCCATGAAATGGGGGCCAAATCCCCATCTTTCCAGAATCTCAAACATGAAAGGCCAAGCTACAGAATCAAAGGCCTTCTCCAGGTCTATTGAGAGTAGCATGCCAGCTTGCGGAGGGCCCCCATCCCATTGGGAATTCAATAGAGAAATGTTATATATAGCTCTTCATACCTGATCAGGGCCCAGATGAAGCTCACCTGGTCTTTGTGTATATACTGCGCTTTAAGACTAGACAATCTGGTAGCCAGAATTTTTGTCATGATTTTGATACCGTTGTTTATAAGGGAGATCGGGCAGTAGTTCCCAACCTCACTGGAGTCCTTCCCTGGTTTTGGGATTACTGAGATAAAGGTTGTGTTGAAATGTCTGTCCAGGGGGGCTCCATCCTGTAGTGAGTTAAAAAATCGTGTCATATAGGGAGCTAGCAGGGGGCCAAATTTTTTGTAAAAACCACTAGAGAAGCCGTCTGGGCCCAGGGCTGAGCCTTGTTTAAGCGATTTAATTACGTCCATAACGTCTGCTTCCGAAGAGGTCTCCTCAAGGAGCTCTCTATGGTTTTCAATAAGTTTAGGTATGGGGATGTCCTTCAGGAAGGCCTCTATTTTAGAAGGTGGGGGGGGGGGGCTATCTGTATATAGTTTTTGGTAAAAGGTTTGAAAGGTCTTCATGATGTGAACGGGGTTCTGGGTTAGATCCCCTGTTACTGTTCGGATTTTAGGGGTAGAGATGATCCGTGTCTTAGGGCTCAATTTTGTCACTAGTTTGTCCCCTATTTTGTTCGATCGATAGTAGAACCTGGCTCCTGTCCAACGCAGATGTTTTTCGGCCGAAGTGGTTGGGGCTAGGTTCAGTTGGACGCGGACCGAATCTAGTTTGGAGAGGGATTCCAATGTTTGTGTGCCTTGCTTGCGGCTAGGAAATTGTCCGTGAGTTTTTGGGTATCAGCCTTTCTCTCCCGCTTCAGTTTAGAGGCTAACTGGATCAGACTCCCCCTCAACACCGACTTGTGCGCCGCCCAAAGCGTCGAGGGGGAGACTATTCCCGTGTCATTGGTTCAAAAATATTCCTTAATCGATGTCTCTAGCAGAGTGCAGTGAACTGGGTTGCTCAATAATGACTCGTTCAGTCTCTATTTGTAGGTCTGCTGTTCCCCCCCATGTACACTCCATTGTCGAGGACATTATAGAGTGATCTGATAGTGATTAGGGATAAGCTTCGAGTTTGAGTCAAACCCATGTTCGACTCGAACATCCTATGTTCGACTGTTCGTCGAATTTAGAATGTTATGGGCCGTTCGCGCCAAATTCGAGTGGCGCGTCATGGCCCATAATTCACTGCGGCATCGCAGCGCATTGCTGGCTGATGATTGGCCAAGCATGCACTATGACCCGCATGCTTGGCCAATCACAGCGCAGACTGTACAGAGAGCCGTAATTGGCCGAAGCAAGCGTGGCTTTGGTCAATTATGGCTCAGGGTGTTTAGTACACGCCCCCACACTATATAAGGCCGCCTGCGTGGCGGCCTTGTGTAGTGGGTTGCGGTGGCGGAGTAATAGACGGAGAGACAGTGTCATTTGATTTAAGTTAGATAGAGTAGGCAGGCGAGTCAGCTGCACCTACAGTGTATTGTGTATATATATATGCATCCTAGGTGTTTTATATATATATATATATATATATATATATATATATATATATATATATATACACTGTATTCAGTTTACCTAGATTCCTTTTATTCTCTTCCTACTGACAGGCAGGTATTTTTACAGTATTTACAGCTACCTGAAGAAAATTGCTGGTGTTCTTCTGATCCTATTAGTCCTATTAGCTACAGTATTTACAGTTAGTGTAGTGCATCCTCTGCACAGTGTGCACCTAAAGCTACCTGAAGAAAATTGGTGGTGTTCTTCTGATCCTATTAGTACCGCAGGCAGCTGCAGTATTTACAGTTAGTGTAGTGCGTCCTCTGCACAGTGTGCGCCTAAAGCTACCTGAAGAAAATTGGTGGTGTTCTTCTGATCCTATTAGTACCGCAGGCAGCTGCAGTATTTACAGTTAGTGTAATGCGTCCTCTGCACAGTGTGCACCTAAAGCTACCTGAAGAAAATTGGTGGTGTTCTTCTGATCCTATTAGTACTGCAGGCAGCTGCAGTATTTACAAGTTAGTGTACTGCGTCCTCTGCACAGTGTGCACCTAAAGCTACCTGAAGAAAATTGGTGGTGTTCTTCTGATCCTATTAGTACCACAGGCAGCTGCAGTATTTACAAGTTAGTGTAGTGCGTCCTCTGCACAGTGTGCACCTAAAGCTACCTGAAGAAAATTGCTGTTGTTCTGATACTATTAATACCACAGGCAGGCAGCTACAGTATTTACAGTTAGTGTACTGTGTCCTCTGCACAGTGTGCACCTAAAGCTACCTGAAGACAATTGCTGGTGTTCTCATACTAATAATACTACTGGCAGGCAGTTGATTCTGCTAGCTGCAGTATCAGTATATATATATACATCCCAGCTTTGTGCAGCTACATCTCACTGCAGGCCATTAGTATGTCTGGAAGGCCAACAAGAAGAGGCAGACAGTCACAAGCCAATAAAAGAGGGCAAGCAGGCTCTGTGTCTAGAGGCAACAGTGCTTGTCATGGAGATGGTGCATCCTCATTAGCGCGTGGCTGTGGGACACGCTTGTCCTTTTTTTTGGCAGCTGGCCATGTTGAGCCGCAACATGCGGAAGACTTGGTAGAGTGGATGACCAAGCTGACCTCATCCTCCTCATCCTCTCTCACCCAGGCTCAGGGTACTTTGTCTGGCAAAGCAGCTGCCAACGGCTCTTCCTTCGGCTCAATGGCATCAGTCACTCCTTCCCTAGCCCCACCATGTCCTCCTGAGGAGTCCCCCAAACTGTTTGACCACAGTGTTGGGTACAAGCTCCAGGAGGATGCCCAGCATTTTGAAGGCTCCGATGATGGTACCCAGCTAGAGGAAGGCAGTAACGTGAGCCCAGAGAGAGGGGGTGCCCAAGAAGGACAGCAATCTGGCAGTCATGTTCCCCCAGCTGCAGCATACTGCCAGCTTTGCTCCAGTGATGAGGAGGGATGGAATGATGAGGTCACTGACTCCACGTGGGTGCCTGATAGGAGAGAGGAGGAGGAGGCACATTTCCAACAAGGCAGGATGCCCTCCAGGGGCCAGCTTAAGGGCAGCACACTGGCTGCATCACACCGCAGAGCTCCGCATGTGCAGAGTGCTGCTGTCTCTGCGTGTCATTCCAAAAGTTCTTTGGTGTGGGCTTTTTTTGAGACGAGTGCATCAGATCCCACCGCTACTATTTGCAACATATGTCTCAAGGGTATCTCGTGTGGCCAAAACATCACCCGCTTGGGCACCACATGCTTATCCAGACATATGTTGACCTGCCATGCAGTTCGTTGGCAAGTGTACCTAAAAGACCCACACCAAAGAACAAAGCGGACCTCTCCTTGCTTCTCATCAGCTGGGATCTCCAACCCCACCATACCTCCAGTCCTCTCTGAAACCTGCACTGAGAGGAATGAAGGTGTAGAATTAGGTGTGTCACAGCCAAGTACTTGCTGGCAATCTGCTATCGGTACACCAACGTCAGATTGTACCAAATTTCCCTGCCCCAGCTGCTGCACCGCCGAAAGAAGTTCACTCCTAGTCATCCACATGCCCAGCGGTTGAATGCTAGCTTGGCTAAATTGCTAGAACTTCAACTGCTGCCTTTTCAGTTAGTAGGCTCTGCCCCTTCCGTGAGTTTGTGGAATGTGCTGTTCCTCAGTGGCAGGTTCCCAACTTTTTCTCACGTAAGGCGATTCCGGCTCTCTACTGGCATGTGGAAGGCAATGTCTTAGCCTCGCTGGGCAGGGCGGTCAGCGGTAAGGTGTATATTACCGCTGACTCATGGTCCAGCAGGCATGGACAGGGACGTTACCTATCTATCACCGCACACTGGGTGACTCTTCTGGCAGCTGGAAAGGATGCAGGACAGGGTGCAGTAGTGTTGGAGGTTGTTCCGCCACCACGCCTCCAAAATTCTACTAGTTTAGGTGCAATGAAAAATCTGGACTGCCGCACTCCGGATTGGAATAATAAAGGTAAAATCTTCTTTATTGAAAAAATTACATATTTTAAAATCCGTACATTGCTCTGGGAAGCCACTAGCCTCCCTGGTTACATAAAAGACACAAATGATTTGTTGAATAAACTCCAAAACATCAAATGGGAAAACAAGTTCAGATGAATCAGTTGTGATGTGACGAGTTTATACTCTAGCATCCCACACCATCTGGGGATCCAGGCAGTTACTTACTTTCTTAGAAAAAAGGGTAAAGTTTCCCTGATACTTCAGGAGTTTATTGTGCAAGCTCTAGAGTACCTTTTAACACATAATTTTTTTATGTTCGACGGGGACTATTTTCTCCAGAAATGCAAGTTTTCCCCCTCACTGGCCAATATATATATGGGCTGGTGGGAGAGGTCCCGCATCTTTGGACCAGATAGTCCCCGCCGCAAAGACACCGTCTTTTTCTGTCGCTTTATAGACGACTTATTGTTTATCACATCAGATGGAGAGGCAGATTTGGACAGATGGCTCACATACTTTAATGACAATTCACTTAATTTGAAGTTCACTGGAAATTTGCAGGTCAGCTCCATAGACTTTTTGGATGTGAAACTGGCAGGGTCTGGAGACACCATCCAATCCAGTTTGTATAGAAAACCTCTCAGTGGCAACACTCTACTCAGAGCCGACTCTGCACATCCTAAACACACAATCACAGGCATACCATATAGCCAGTTCTTGAGGTTAAAGCATCTATGTAGTTCCCCTGAAGTTTTTGAAGCAGAGGCCGAAAAAATGGCGCATAGGTTTAAAGCTCGAGGTTATAAGGATACATCTATACTAAAAGCACTCAATACAGTAAAATCTATCCCAAGGTCCACGCTTCTAAATAAGAAACCACATAGAAAAACCAAACATAAAAGAGAAACATCCCCTAGGACTCCGGTCTTTTCCACCCCATATAGTACAGAATTTAACATAATAAAGAAAGAAAATTATTGTGAAACATCTTCCGGTACTGTACAATGACCCAATATATAACAACATCCTCTCTAAAGGGATTAAGGTTGTTTCTTGCAAAGCACCCACGCTGGGACGCTCACTGTCTCCTAGCCTATTTACAACCAAACGTACCAAACCAAATTGTCTTAATTTCACAGGCAATTTTAAATGTGGAATAAAAACTTGCAATTATTGCGGGTATATCAAAACTGGCCAACACATAAGATCATGCAGCAGCCAAAAAGAGTTTTTGATTCCCGTTTTATAAACTGCAATACCAAATTTGTAGTGTATGTTATTACATGCACCAGTTGCCAGGTACAATATGTTGGACGCACAACACGACGCCTCAGAGATAGGCTACATGATCACCTGTATAACATTGAGAAAGAGATTTTAACAAATGTATCAAAACACTGGATTTTCACACACCACAAAAACACCTCCAGTTTAGTCATCCAAGGGATTGAGAAAATCACGACACCAGTGAGGGGAGGAGACAGATTCCAGATATTGTGTAAACGAGAAGTCCTTTGGATATTCTCATTAGACACTAGAATCCCACGGGGGTTAAACTTTGAGTGGGACGTTTCACATTTCTATGAATAATATTTCTGAAAGACATGTCCAGCAATATATCTGTACCTCTCTCCTTTCACCTTTCCTTCTAGCCATCCACTTATACACCAACCCCAATTTAAAAAATTGCATAGGAGCTTAAATTGCAACGATCCAATAGCCTGGTCTCGTATAGTCAGGCTTAAATATTCCTTCTCCCTTTTCCTCAAAACAGAAACTTGATGAGGTTCTTGTACTTACTTTTCTATATGGATGAACGATTGGAGATATATCTATACACTCATACCAAGAGGACATTATGGGTTATATTCACCGACTTTTGGTTTGTCTGTTTATTTATTTATTCATTCTTCATCTCCAATCAGACACTATTGTTCAATGGTAGCTGTAAGTAAGCTACAACACCAGTTTCAATAGGAATAGCCCTTATAATTTTGAATGCATATGTGCATCTTTACTTTTATAAGGTCTCTATGTACACTATCCTATACTGGGGGTTGTAGCGAGTAAAGAGGTACACCGTCTACATGTCTATCTAGTCACTCATCCACTTGAATTGGTATTCACTTGGAAACATATGTATTTTAATGCCATACTTCAAATGGAGAAGGGTGACGATAACACATTTAGACGTGATATTTCTCTTCTTTACCTCATATAGTTCTGCTCATACATATAAAGACGGTACATAAAGAGATGAGATTGCTCCCTCCTCATTGGCTAAGACAACAGTGGGGCACGGGTTGAGGAGTCGAGGAGTCCGGGAGGGGAGGAGCCGGATGTGGGCGCTTGGCTGACCTCAGAGATCGCTCGGGGATGCCGGGTCTCTCCTCCCTCCTCGTGGCTTGCAGCGGTCCGGTGACGCGGGCAATGACGCCTTTCACTTGGATGCGGGCGGCCGCTTCCTAGCTCTCCACCTCGGGAATAGACCGCGGGACCTGGTCCCCGTACGATAGCGGTAGTCGCCTCCCCCCCCTCCCTGTTCCCCCCCCGCCCGTTCCGTCTTCATTGCCTCCTCTTCGGAGCCCAGGCTGAGTGGTGAACTGAGGAGCTGCGGTAAGAACCAACTGACAAGGGGAGTGGAGGCTCCGGGAAATCCCAGCGCAAGCTTACGATTTGCCAAAGCACCTGGAGAGGAGCTGGCTGAGAAATGTGGAGGGACATTATCGACAGCTCCCTAGGAACACAGCAACCGCAGGAGAAGTCAGGATTGGCAACCCTCAGATAAGTGTATTAGAATATAGAAGTCGGAGAGGGTAAGTGCCTTATATGTAATGTCACTGCTGGAGCACTAATATGCAAAAGGAAAAGGCGATATGAGCTGAAAGTGATTTATACTTTAACTATGCATGGACAGTAATGTATTTAAATCTCCCAGAACATCAGGACATCCCAAGGTTCACAAAAGGTACACAAAACATCTCTAAAAGTGCAAATCTTCTCCTCTGAGGATATGAGAATTGTCCGATATTAAAGTGAGGTAAACGGAATGGAGAGGACATGCAAAAATTGTATGTAAGACCAGTTTATTCCCTTCCTCCCTTCTGGGTTTGCTGATGTCTTTAGGACCTGATGTCCATAACTAAAGGATCTACAGGGGGTACTATTCCAAACTGCAAGTGAAGGTGCTGTCGGTATTGAGCCCCCCCTGAGGTTTCTGTGCAATACACATGTAAGATCAGTTTATTCCCTTCTCCCTTCTGGGGTTGCTGATGTCTTTAGCTATAACTAAAGGATCTACAGGGGATACTATTCTAAACTGCATGTGAAGGGGCTGTCTGTACTGAGCCCCCCTGAAGTTTCTGTGCAATATATATGTAAAACCAGTTTATTCCCTTCCTCCCCCCTGGGTTTACTGATGTCTTTAGGACCTGATGTCTATAACTAAAGGATCTACAGGGGGTACTATTCTAAACTGCATGTGAAGGTGCTGTCTGTACTGAGCCCCCCCCCCCCCGAGGTTTCTGTGCAATATCGGGTTCAATGGCGGGCAAGTGAGGATTGGAACTGTATGACATGTATGATCCAAAATGATATGAGGTGGAGATAAAGCATAGGTAAATCACTCACAGACAGGGAGCCGTATAAACCCATCCAGGCCATTTCCTAAAAAGCCTCTTCAAGGTACATAACCCATCTGCAAGATTCAAAAGCCTCTGGTCCTGGGTCCCTGGATAAGTTACATATTAAAGGTGATACAACTGTATAGTTGAGGACGTACTGCTGTCTGTACTGTTCGTCTGAACAACATTATCCTCCTTTTCTGGCCTGTGGGTACCTAGGATGGGACTTGATCTACATATCTAAGATACATAAAAGACGGGACCAGCTTAAAAGACAAATGATGATAATACTGGCACTGTGATCTTGGAATTTTCTATCCAATTGGGGGTTTATATCACAGGACCCCTCATTGGGTTGGAATACCCCAAGATAAACGGACTAAGACCTGTAAACTGTCCCTGATAGGAACCAGTGATACACAGCCAGCTAAAATTAATTTTTAATAGACTTAATAGATTAAAACTGCACTACCTGGATCTTCATTAAGGTGGAGGAAGAAACTCTCTCAGGAGTGGATTTGCTGTAGATGCCCACAGGTACTGTGGACATCTACGGTTAAAGATCACACTAGGGGAGGTAAAAGTCAGCAAAGAATGAGAGGAAAATCGGGTAGGGGGGGAACAACAACAAACCCAGCAGGAGTGTCTGTTAGAATTAGTTCTAGCCCAGGCACAATAAGGAAGTACATGGTCCAGGACAACACGCATGCAAGCCCGGGAAAGGCATCTGGTTCAAAAAATAAAACCCCTGAATGCCCGTCTAAAATTAACACAAGGAGACAGTTGGCTGAAGCAGAACCTCTCAGTTTAAACCCAGCAATAGTAGAAGAAGCCCCAATGGAGAGTCAAAGGGAAGGAGTATTGCCAACAAAAAACGAAATAGCGGAGATGTTTGCTAGACTGGAAACCTTTATTAAAGGTGGGGGCGGGCTGGGGGATTCAGGGATTCCCACACTGAGCTCAACCCTCGGGGGGATAACCGTAGGGCCGGGTGGAGAAGGTGAGGCCACGGTTAATAGGGCCACTGGGAGGCCTGATACCCCCATAAACAGGGGGGGTGGGGAGGGGAAGGGAGGAGGGGTGGGCCACTGGGGGGAGGGGGGGGTCTAAGGGAGGGGCGAGACCAGTACAAACCTCTTTGTCCACCGCTGTCGGGACTAGAAAAGAAGAATAAATGGTCGGAATAAACCTGGTAACATATAACGTGAGGGGTCTCAACGCGCCCATAAAATGCGCTAACATAATGAGCGAGCTGAGATCCGGCAAAGACCGGGGTGGTCTTCCTCCAGGAGACACACCTATACCTGGGGAGAAGTCAGAGGATAGTGTCTGGGGATTACCCGCTTTGGTTTTACGGTGACTCCCCGATAAGGGGTGCAAAAGGGGTGGCGATCGGATTTGCAAGGGAAATCCACTTCCAGATAGAGGAGAGGCTAACCGATCCTGAGGGCCAATTTTTGTTTCTGAGGGGCAAACTAAATGATGAGGAATATACCTTAGCTAACATTTATTGCCCAAATGTTAACCCGGGTAATATATCTAATTGGTGTATTATCGAAACTAGAGAGTTTTAGGAGAGGGAGGGTTATTGTGGCAGGAGATATGAACGTATGCTTAGAGCCGGGTAGAGACAGTGCGTTGCGTGTGCGGGGGACTGGAGGGATGTGGCTAAATAAACTTAAGAAAAAACTACATCACTGTCAGCTAGTTGATGTATGGAGGATGCAACACCAGAAAATAAAAGACTACACTTACTACTCCCCCGTACATGCGACGTACTCAAGACTCGACTATATTTTTGTAGAACATAGGAACTTAGAAGAGGTAGAAGACGTAAACATAGGATCTATAACATTCTCGGACCATGCCCCGGTGACACTGCGAATAAAACAAAAAACTCAAATGCCCCTATCAAATAACTGGAGATTAAATGAGGATCTCCTTCATGATAGGGAAATTGATAAATTAATTAAAGAAGAATTAGAATTTTATTTTAGAATTAACACCTCAAAGGAAACATCAGAATCAATAGTCTGGGAGGTCTATATTAGGGGGATAATAATAAAGGCGGGAGTGGAGAAAGAAAGAAGACAGACTAAAAATTTTCGTACGCTTCAGGAGGAAGTTAAAAAATTAGAACGGCAGCATAAGGAAACCGGGGAAGGAGGGATTTTGGGAAAATTATATAGAGCTAGAGAAGCCATGAGACAGCAGATAGAGGCAGTAAATCGCAGAAAATACAACTTAGTCAAAAAAGAGAGATATATTACTGGAAATAGACCTGGGCGACTCCTGGCAAGGGCACTAAGTAAAAAGAAGAGTAATAGATATATTGATAAAATAAGGGCGAAGTCAGGAGAAGTTAGATATAAAGATGCGGATATAGCAAACATCTTCCAAGAATTTTATGGGGAACTTTACTCAATAAATAAAAAGATGGACAAAGAGAGAGGGGAAAAACAAGAAAAAATTAGAAACTATTTAAAAGAAACAGGGATGGTTAAAATATCAAAAGAGGAGAGAACATCCTTAGAGGCCCCTATTACAGAGCTCGAGATAAGGAAGGCCATCAAGGAGACCCAGACTGGAAAAAGCCCAGGTCCAGACGGGCTGACAGCATTATACTATAAGAAATATCAAGACTATCTAGTGCCAAAACTTTGCGCCTACATGAATGAGATAGGAGAGAGAGGGGAAATGAGCAGAGATGCACTGGCGGCAAACAAAGCGATTGTTCACAAGGAAGGAAAGGGTGACACATTATGCTCTAGTTTTAGGCCCATATCCCTCCTAAACAACGACACAAAACTATTTGCAAAAATAATTGCGGGCAGAGTAAAGCAAACTATTAAAAATATCATCCACCCTGATCAGGCGGGATTTATACCGGGTAGACAGGGAAAGGACAATAGTATTAAAACCCTCTTGATAACCCAGGAAATTAAAAATAGTGGAGTCCCAGGACTGCTCTTGTCAATAGACACTGAAAAAGCGTTTGACAGGGAAGACTGGGACTTCATGTTGGAGTCACTCAAAGAAGTGGGATATGGAGATAAGATCTGTAGCTGGATTGGGGCGCTCTATACAAAACCATCAGCGAGAGTTAAAATAAATGGGACCCTGTCTGAACCCTTTTATATGTATAATGGAACGAGACAGGGGTGCCCAATCTCCCCAATGCTCTTCCTGCTGGCACTAGAACCCCTCCTTATTAGGCTAAGACAGAATCCGAACATTAAAGGAGTAAGTATAGGCGGAACTGAGTATAAGCTCGCAGCCTATGCGGATGATATCCTCCTCTATAAAACAAACCCAAGAGTTTCCCTACCGAATGTCCTGGCCACAATGCAAGAGTATGATAAATTATCTAACTTTAAAGTTAATACTACCAAATCAGAAGTATTGGACATAAACCCCAATAAGACAAGAGACCACGCATATCAGGAACATTTTCCCTTCAGATGGAAGAAAGAAGCCCTAAATTACCTAGGAATCAAAATTACATCATCTGTAGGAAACTATATCAAGCAAATTTTTTGCCGCTCATAAATGAGTTAAAAGCAGAATTAAACAGAATACACCAGGGACAACTGTCATGGGCGGGAAGAATTAATATTTTTAAAATGGTGTTATTACCAAAAATAGCATACAAAATGCAAATGCTCCCAATTACACTCCCACCAGCATACCTCAAAAGACTACACTCAATGATACTTAGGTTTATATGGAAAGGGAAAACACCACGGTTAAAGTACACTCAATTAATAAATGTTAAAAGTAAAGGGGGTTGGGGAGCACCTGACATTTGTAAATATTACGAGGCCATTGCACTTGCGAGAGTAGTAGATTGGGTCAAAAATAAGGGAAAACAGTGGGTAGAAATTGAAAATAAAATCAGTAAGGCAAAACTACACAAAATAATATGGTGTCCACCAAAAATAGGAAAATATAATATAGAATCACATGAAATCACTAGGCACGCACTTAGAATATGGGATCTTACTCATAAGAGGGAACACTGGGAATACAACTCACTGCTAATGTCATTAAAGGATGTAGATTATTTCCCTCCGGGGAAGGAAGAGTGGTTTGGTAAATGGCTCCTAGATGAGAATGTGCAACTGAAGGATGTAGTAGAGAGGGGTAAAATATGTTCAATACAAGAGCTCAAGAACAGAAGAGATAGGATAAATATCAATCCATGGCGCTATGGTCAATTAAAACACTTTGTGGAATCCCTACCTCAACCAATCAGGACAACAAAAAATTTACTTCCATTAGAGAAAATATGCTTGGAAACAGATGAAAGAGGTGGCTTCTCCCGCATATATAAAATATTGGTGGAGTTGAGGAGGAAAGACACCCTGGCTTTTATAGGTAAATGGGAGAAGGAGTTAGGTTTAACGTTGACCGAGTCAGAGGCGGATACGATACTGAAGCGACTCTTGATTACATCAGTCAACTATAAATTGTTAGAGTTAAACTATAAATGCCTAACAAGAATGTACATGACCCCGGACAAGATGCATAAAATTGACGGGGGAAAATCCCAGCTATGTTGGAGGGGATGTAATGAAATAGCGACTTCTGGGAGGAGATTAAAAAATACACTAAAGAGATTACAAATTTTGATTTGCCAAAAAACCCCAGGGTTCTTCTATTTCATTTGAGCGAAATGCCCACCAAGGCCTATCTCAGAACACTCCTGCCCCACCTTATAAATGCAGCCAAAAGTCTAATTGCTAAAAATTGGAAAAGAAAAGAAAGATCAACCATGGGGGAATGGATTAATAAAATAAATGAGATACAGGAGTTGGAGTACTTAAGGTTTAGTGAAGGGACAAAAATGGAGGCCTATAGGACAAAGTGGGGAGCATGGGAAAAATTGAGTAGTAGAGAGGGTAGATCCCGACACAGGGGAGATATGGGAAATAAAACGAAAATAGTGAGGAGGGAGGAGGTACGGTCTCGGGGTGGGTAGGGGGGAAGGGGGGGGTTAAGGAGCAAGAAAGTAATAATAAATAGTAGAAACAGGTCGGGTATGTTATTTATTTTTTTTTGTTTGTGTTTCTTGGTGTTATGAAATATTCCAGTTAAGGAAATAGACCAAAAAGCCACAATGATGTGAGGATCAAGGGGAAGAATTTTTTAATATCAATTTGAAAAACGTATTCCCATGGTAAACCTTCTTGCTGAGGTGGCAAAAAAAAAAAAAAAAGAGATGAGATTGCTTCAAAACAATACGTTTAGTAAACGTTTATCTTATTGTCTAAACCAAAATGACCACTACCAGTTTGATAAACATATGCTTTTAAAGGTATACTTTTGTGAGTTTGAGCCACGGAATTATTAGTGCATGATATGTTTTATTATCTTTCACTCCCTGTTCATGTATTATAAGTTCGACAAGTACATATGTAGAAGATTGTATGGGAAATATATACTCACACATGGATCATTTATTGATCATACTTTTCTGTTAAGACACAGACATATGGTCCAGCTTTTACTTTATTTCATTTTATTTATATTCTATATATACTTTCACGATGGTAGATATATATATATACACATACACTTTTCATGTTTCATGTTGATTTTCACTTTATTTTTCATTTCCACTTTTTTAGATGCACGTACATACATAAATGCACATATACATGCATTTATAAAACACTTTCTTTGTAGATTTCAAATCATTAAAAAAGCACCCATACATCATATATACATACACCATGTTCACATTCCAAATTTGGTAGATTTCACATAAGGTTATGAAATCTGAAAGTCACGTAAACACTGTTATAAATCTTCACATGCAAGGTCTCGTCATTTATAAAACACAGTGGTTTTTCACAGTATTCTCTTTTACAACAATCTTTATAACATCTTCATTTATATAACATTTTCATAATATTTGTGAACAGGGTAGATATATGATACCTACCACACTATGCCGCGGCTACCAAGCCATATAACTCACACATACCTGTATCCATTTATAGAATGATTTACACTTTTATACGTCTAAAAGTTAGTTTTAGCATCTATCTCAGTCCCGTGGAAAGAAAGGAAACTCCATACTTTCCTAACTTTCCTTCTTCAAAAGATTTTTAAAGCAATATAAACTTTTTATTTATGGATATTTTTGTATTGTCTATAGGAACACTTTGTCTGCACATTTACGTCTTTAATAAACATTCCACCATAAAACACACACCTAATTAACTCCATGTCAAGATCCCATACAATCCAACGATCAGCTGTTCAGAGTTATACAATCAATATGGGGTCATGTGTGAGACGTATAATGTGTATATAAGTGGCCTTCATTGTTGTACAAACCAGCTATGAGTAAGCGCTCTATGGGAGCGTGAAACGCGTTAGCGGTTATGCTGTATCATTTCAACAGAGCAATGTACGGATTTTAAATTATGTCATTTTTTCAATAAAGAAGATTTTATCTTTATTATTCCAATCCGGAGTGTGGCAGTCCAGATTTTTCATTGCACCTAAACTATTGGAATAGCAATTGCCAGCACCTGGAGCTCTCACAACCATTCACCCAGTGGAGGACGGAAAATTTGAACCCAGTTACCTGGAGCGGTGGTCACCAACCTGTCCAAAATTCTACTAGTGGTGATTCTGCCACACCTCTCTCCTCCAACCCCTCCTCTTCTTCTTCCTCCATGGCCTCTTCCTGTGCTGATTTGTCCTCAGAACCAGTGGTGCTCCGTAGGCGTTCAAGGGGCTACGCAAGCACGCAGGCAAAAAAGATGCCATGCGGTGCTTGAGCTGGTGTGCTTGGAGGGACAGGAGCCGCACTGAGGCAGAGATTCTGTCAGCTCTGTGGTTGATGCCACGCCAGCTTAAGGCAGGTATGGTGGTTTGCGACAATGGCACCAACCTCCTCTCCGCCCTCCAACAGGGACAACTGACCCATGTGGTGGTGTAGCGGTTCTTGGGCAGGTACCCAGGCTTACAGGATGTCCTGAGGCAGGCCGGGAAAGTCTGTGTGCATTTCCGCAGGTCATATAATACCAGTGCTCGGCTGGCTGACCTCCAAAAGGAATTTAACCTGCCCAAGACCTGCCTAATCTGTGACATGCCCACCAGGTGGAACTCAATGTTGGCCATGCTGCATCGGCTGCACACGCAGCAGAGGGACATCAATGAGTACCTATGCGACTATGGCACCAGGACAGGGTCAGGGGAGCTTGTTTTTTTCCCCCATGCCAGTGGGCTATGATCAGGGATGCATGCACTCTCCTGTCACCATTTGAGGAGGCCACGAGTATGGTGAGCAGTTACAGTGCATGCATCAGTGACACTGTCCCTCTTGTCCACCTGTTGGAGCACAGGCTGCGTGGAATAATGGACAGGGCACTTGAGGCAGAACAGAGGGAGGAAGAGGAGGACTTCCTTACCTCTCAAGGCCCCCTTCATCCAGACAGTGTTTCTGCGTGCCCGCCAATCACAAAGGAAGAGGATGAGGAGGAGGATTGTGTCAGCATGGAGGTGGAGCCTGGCACTCAGCATCAACAGTAGTCTTCAAGGGATCATTTACAGTCCGAAGAAAACCATGGATTTGTACGTGGCTGGGAGGAGGTGGCTGCGGATCATGTCGTTCTTAGTGACCCAGAGGACTCTGGACCGAATGCCTCAGCAAACCTATGCTGCATGGCCTCCCTAATCCTGCAAAGCCTGCGGAAGGATCCTCGTATTTGTGGTATCAAGCAGAAGGATGATTACTGGCTGGCAACCCTTCTTGATCCACGTTACAAGGGTAAGGTTGCGGACCTTATCTTGGCGTCGCAGAGGGAGCAGAGGATGAAACATCTTCGGGAGGCCTTGCAGAAAGGTTTGTGCAACGCGTTTCCAGAGCCTGGGAGGTTACAATTTCCTGGTCCACCTGGACAACGTGTTGCTGAGGCTTCAGTCAGTCACAGAAGGAGCGGTGGAGAAGGTGGCCGTCTGACCGATGTGTTCAGACAATTTTTTAGTCCGCAGCCCCAAGGTCTGATCGGTTCCAGCAACCATCGCCAGCATCTGACTCACATTGTGCAAGATTACCCAGGCACAAGACCAAACTTGGACACCTTTCCCACCGAAAATCCTCTGGGTTACTGGGTCTTGAGGATAGATCACTGGCCAGAGCTTGCACAGTATGCAATTGAGCTACTGGCCTGTCCTGCATCCAGCGTTCTTTCGGAATGCACATTCAGTGCTGCTGGAGGCTTTGTAACCGATCACAGGGTCCGCCTGTCCACCGAATCGATCGGCTGACCTTCATAAAATGAATCAGTCTTGAATCACCAGCTACCAAACACCTGATGCTGATGTAACTGATTGATTTTTTTTTTAATGTGAGATCCCTTCAAGACTGCCTATGCTGATGCTGAGTGACTATCCTGTTATGCCGATGCTGTTATGCTTATCCTCTTCCTCCTCAATTTTCATGCTGATAGCTTGTAAGAACATTTTTGGTTCTGGGCACCGCCACCAGTGTCCAAGGGCCAATTTTTCAGTTCCTGTTTAACAGGGGCATATAATTACAATTTTTGATGCAATACTTTGCAGCAGGGCTCATTCCTGCGCTCCAACTATAGTATCTGTGAGGGGTTGCAGTGTTGTGGCAATTTTTCAGCCCCTGTTTAACAGCGGCGTGTAATTACAATTTTTGATGCAATACTTTGCAGCAGGGCTCATTCCTGTGCTCCAACTAGAGTATCTGTGAGGGGTTGCAGTGTTGTGTCAATTTTTCTGCCCCTGTTTAACAGGGGCGTATAATTACAATTTTTGATACAATACTTTGAAGCAGGGCCCATTCCTGCGCCCACCAAGAGTAACTGTGAGGGCTTACTGTGTTGTGGAAACACCACCACCAAAGGCCCAATTTTTCTGCCCCTGTTCAATAGGTGCTTGTAATTACAATTCTTGATATAATATTTCAGAGCAGGTTCCGTTCCAGTGCCCACCAAGATTAACTGTGAGGACTTACAGTGTTGTGGCACCAGCACCACCACCACCACCAAAGGCCCAATTTTTCTACCACTGTTCAACAATGGCATGTAATTACAATTCTTGATCTAATATTTCACAGCACGGCCCGTTCCTGCAACCACCAAGAGTAAGTGTGAGGGCTTACAGTGTTGTGGCAACACCAACACCTAAGGCCCTAATTTCTGCAGAGTATATAGGGCAGGGCCCTACTTTCAAACATCCAACTTACAAATGACTCCTACTTGCAAACGGAAGGAGACAACAGGAAGTGAGATGAAATCTACCCCTAGGAAGGGAAATTCTCTCCTGTAAGAGTTAATATGGGAAAAACGTGTCTCCTCTCCACTGATGCTTTATCACCAATCCTTGTTTCACTAAAAACCCCAAATTTTCAAAAAACATTTGTCATTGGGACAGAAAGTGAGGTGAAATCTTCTGAAGAGGTGCACAGACAGCAAAACAAATGTTACAGGGGTGATAACCCTTCCCTATGTTTTCCAAAAAGCTTAAAAATAGATTTTTTTGGCTGGAGCTACACTTTAAAAATGTACCAGTTCAAAATTACAAACAGATTCTACTTAACCACTTCAGCCCCGGAAGGATTTACCCCCTTCCTGACCAGAGCACTTTTTACAATTCGGCACTGCGTTGCTTTAACTGCTAATTGCGCGGTCATGCAATGCTGTACCCAAACAAAATTTGCGTCCTTTTCTTCCCACAAATAGAGCTTTCTTTTGATGGTATTTGATCACCTCTGTCGTTTTTATTTTTTGCGCTATAAACGAAAAAAGACTGAAAATTTTGAAAAAAAATGATATTTTCTACTTTTTGTTATAAAAAAAATCCAATAAACTAAATTTTAGTCATACATTTAGGCCAAAATGTATTCGGCCACATGTTTTTGGTAAAAAAAATGTCAATAAGCGTATATTTATTGGTTTGCGCAAAAGTTATAGTGTCTACAAACTAGGGTACATTTTCTGGAATTTACACAGCTTTTAGTGTATGACTGCCTATGTCATTTCTTGAGGTGCTAAAATGGCAGGGCAGTACAAACCCCCCCCCAAATGACCCCATTTTGGAAAGTAGACACCCCAAGGAAATTGCTGAGAGGCATGTTGAGCCCATTGAATATTTATTTTTGGCACTTTTTGGGAGCCTAGCCGCGTACGGGGCCCCGAAAACCCAGCACCACCTTCAGGATTTCTAAGGGCATACATTTTTGATTTCACTCCTCACTACCTATCACAGTTTTGAAGGCCATAAAATGCCAAGATGGCACAAACCCCCCCCCCAAATGAACCCATTTTGGATTTTGGAAAGTAGACACCCCAAGCTATTTGCTGAGAGGCATGGTGAGTATTTTGCAGCTCTCATTTGTTTTTGAAAATGAAGAAAGACCAGAAAAAAATATTTTTTTTTTCTTTTTTCAATTTTCAAAACTTTGTGACAAAAAGTGAGGTCTGCAAAATACTCACTATACCTCTCAGCAAATAGCTTGGGGTGTCTACTTTCCAAAATGGGGTCATTTGGGGGGTTTTGTGCCACCTGGGCATTCCATGGCCTCCGAAACTGTGATAGGCAGTGAAGCGTGAAATCAAAAATTTACGGCCTTAGAAAGCCTGAAGGCGGTGCTTGGTTTTCGGGGTCCCGTGCGCGGCTAGGCTCCCAAAAAGTCCCACACATGTGGTATCCCCGTACTCAGGAGAAGCAACAGAATGTATTTTGGGGTGTAATTTCACAAATCCCCATGGCATGTTTGAGCAAAATAACATTTAGTGACAACTTTGTGCAAAAAAAAAAAATTTGTCTCTTTCCCGCAACTTGTGTCACAATATAAAATATTCCATGGACTCGATATGACTCTCAGCAAATAGCTTGGGGTGTCTACTTTCCAAAATGGGGTCATTTGGGGGGGTTTGAACTGTCCTGGCATTTTATGCACAACATTTAGAAGCTTATGTCACACATCACCCACTCTTCTAACCACTTGAAGACAAAGCCCTTTCTGACACTTTTTGATTACATGAAAAAATTATTTTTTTTTGCAAGAAAATTACTTTGAACCCCCAAACATTATATATTATTTTAAAGCAAATGCCCTACAGATTAAAATGGTGGGTGTTTCATTTTTTTTTTTTCACACAGTAATTGCGCAGCGATTTTTCAAACGCATTTTTTGTGGAAAAAACACACTTTTTTAAATTTTAATGCACTAAAACACACTATATTGCCCAAATGTTTGATGAAATAAAAAAGATGATCTTAGGCCGAGTACATGGATACCAAACATGACATGCTTTAAAATTGCGCACAAACGTGCAGTGGCAACAAAATGAATACATTTTTAAAAGCCTTTAAAAGCCTTTACAGGTTACCACTTTAGATTTACAGAGGAGGTCTACTGCTAAAATTACTGCCCTCGATCTGACCTTCGTGGTGATACCTCACATGCATGGTGCAATTGCTGTTTACATTTGACGCCAGACCGACGCTTGCGTTCGCCTTAGCGCGAGAGCAGGGGGGACAGGGGTGTTTTTTTTTTTTTTTTTTTCTTTATTATTTTTTTGCTTTTTTATCTTATTTTTAAACTGTTCCTTTCATTTATTTTTTTAAATCATTTTTATCGTTATCTCAGGGAATGTAAATATCCCCTATGATAGCAATAGGTAGTGACAGGTACTCTTTTTTGAAAAAATTGGGGTCTATTAGACCCTAGATCTCTCCTCTGCCCTCAAAGCATCTGACCACATCAAGATCGGTGTGATAAAATGCTTCCCCAATTTCCCAATGGCGCTGTTTACATCTGGTGAAATCTAAGTCATAAAATGCTCGTAGCTTCCGGTTTCTTAGGCCATAGAGATGTTTGGAGCCACTCTAGTCTCTGATCAGCTCTATGGTCAGCTGGCTGAATCACCGGCTGCATTCTCAGGTTCCCTGTTGAGACAGGAGAGCCAGAGAAAAACACGGAAGACGGTGGGGGGGGGCATTCCCTCCCACTGCTTGTAAAAGCAGTCTAGAGGCTAATTAGCCGCTAGGATTGCTTTTACATGAAAGCCGACCGCTGGCTAAAAAGAATGATACCAAGATGATACCTAAACCTGCAGGCACCATTCTGGTATAACCACTCAAAGTCGTGAATGGCGTACCTGAAGACAAAAAAATGGTTAACAATAAAGCACAGTAAATGGTAAAGTATAAAAAATTGCATACCTGAAAAGCAAACATGATAAAACATAATAACAATAAAACATTGCAGAATATAATACAGTAAAAAAGAGCAGAACAATAGAGAGAGAATAGAGAGAGAGAGAACAATGAAACGACAACTATTTTTTTTTATTTTTGTTTGTGTTTTTTTTTTTTTACACTTTTTTTTGTAACTGTAACTTTTATAACTGTAACCGGTTCCAGGTTCGGATCTCTCAAAATGCGATGGCATCTTGGGAGACCCTGTGAAAGTGTGCCTAGTCTGTGCAATGCTGTACCCTACGCTAATACTCAACTAGTGAATGGTAGCGTTCAAAACATTCACCAATGCAAAGACCAGGATTGTCAGGACAGGAGGGACAATAATAGCGGGTGTCACGTCTATATCTGCGCTTGCTGCAGACACAACATCTTTTTTGGGGGGGTTCGTTGGGTAGGGGTACTCGGGAGGACATATAAATGCCTCTCATGTAGCCGACTGCATTTGGTTGGGGATGTGAATGGGGGAAGTACGGGCGCTGCAGAAGCGGTGGGTTCCCAATTAGGATTGGCGAATGCAGCAGGAAGGGCATTATGGGCACGACAGGCCCATGTTTGTCTTTTTGGTGGCAGCGGGACACTACTTGTGCTTGCCACCTCACCAGCTTGAACTGCACTTATGGGACTCGCCACGTCACCAAGTGTTACTGCAGTGCTGGTATGACTACGACTGGGGTGTACTAGGCCGCTGGTGCTTGCCAGTTCACCAAAACGCTACAAAAAAAAGTGACAGTGATCGATCGATACTGCACTTGGGTGGGCTGGGCTGGGCCGGGCGGAGGGGCAAAACGCAGGTGCTAGCAGGTATCTGGGCTGATCCCACTAACACTGCGTTTGTGGGAACCCTAAACTGCTGGGGACGCTAGTATAGATCTGATCGGATCAGATATTGATCCGATCAGATACTATACCACTAAGGGAGGCGTATGCTGCGTGTGTGGGTGTTAGCGGTACTGGCGCTAATCTGACGCTGCCTGGGGCTGGTGCTTGCCAGTTCACCAAAATGCTACCAAAAAAACTGTTAGCGATCGCAGGGATCAGGCCTGACTCTGCGAACGCTGCACCTCCTAAGGGAGGTGTACGGTGCGTGTACGGTGCATGTGTGGGTGTTCGCGGTACTGGCGCTAATCTGACGCTGCCTGGGGCGATGCATATCACCGCCAGGCGATCAGGGGGCTAAACCTTTATTCGGTAATAAACGGCGGGTGCCCTGACACTATAAAAAATAAACGAACTAACCAGCGTCACCCGTAACAGTTATACGGTGATCAGTGGTGAAAGGGTTAACTAGGGGGCAATCAAGGGGTTAAAACATTTATTAGATAGTATAAAACGCTGACAGCGAACCTAAATATTTACGTTCCTAACTAGCGTCACCAGTGACACTAATACAGCGATCAGAAAAAATGATCGCTTAGCGACACTGGCGACAGGGGGTGATCAAGGGGTTAAAACTTTATTAGGGGGGGTTAGGGGGGTACCCTAGACCTACAGGGGGCTAATACTCACTGTCCTACCACTGCTAACTGTCACAAACTGACACTATGCAGTAATCAGGAGAAAAAAAAAAACCTGCTTGGTGTCAGTTTGTGACTGGGGGAGGGGGTGATTGGGGGGGGATCGGGGGGCGATCGGGGGGGATCGGGGGTGTTTTGTGTGCCTGGCATGTTCTACTGTGTTGTGTGTGAGTGTTGGTGCACTTACATGTCTTTTCTCCTCGGCCGAGCCGAGGAGAGATGACATCACATCCTCTGCCTCTGTGTACTATACAGAGGCAGGGGATGTTTCTCATTGGCTGGGAGCGATCGCGAGGGGGGGCCACGATCGGATGGTCTCCCCCTCGTCTCTCATCGCTCCCAACCAAATGCCGACCGCCGATGGCACCGGGGGGGGTCCGATTGGACCCCCCGCCCGCGGGAAGGCAATCATGTACCAGGTACGTGATTTTGCCTGCCCGTGCCGCTCTGTTCACGTATATAGGCGTGAGGCGGTCGGCAAGTGGTTAACAACAAACCTACAGTCCCTGTCTTGTTTGCACCGCCTGTATACTGCTGTTCAGATTATAGGGCCTGGGGGCCCCATGCCTTTCCTTTTTTTCATTTGGGTGTGGGGTTCCCCTTAATATCCATACAAAACCCAAAGGGCCTGGTAATGGACTAGGGGTGGGTACCCATGCCGTTTGTCTCACTGATTTTCATCCATATTGCCGGGACCCGACATTACATTAAAGCCACAAGCAGTTATAAATTACTTTTATTCCTTTAAAAATGTCATTTTGTGCAGGGACTGTTCTAAGCATGGGAAACACATGCCACTTTACAGGCATACTATAGACACCCCCCAGGTACAATATTTAAAGGAATGTTTCACTTTTTTTTTCACTTTAAGCATCATTAAAATCACTGCTCCCGAAAAAACGGCCATTTTTAAAACTTTTTTTTGCATTGATACATGTCCCCTGGGGCAGGACTCGGGTACCCAAACCCTTTTTAAGACAATAACTTGCATATTAGCCTTTAAAATTAGCACTTTTGATTTCAAACGTTCGAGTCCCATAAACTTTAATGGGGTTCTAAAGTTTGCGCAAACTTTCGGTCTGTTCGCAGGTTCTGGTGCGAACCGAACCGGGGGGGTGTTCAGCTCATCCCTAATAGTGATGTGTCCTTAATTTGGGACTGTATAGCAAGAGGGATCGAGTTAGCTGTTAAGAAGATGTGATCTATCCTGGCATAGGTTCTGTGCGGGGCCGAATAGTGGGTGTAATCTTTTGTTCATGGATTGAGTTTTCTCCAGATATCTACCATCCCTAGAGCGTTTAATTGTTGAGCAATTTTGAGACTTTGTCTGGGGGGGCGTCTAGCCACGGATCTTTGTGCGCAGGATTTATCTAGGACAGAATCGAAAGAGATATTCGAGTCCCCACCCACAACCACCGTTCCCTTAAAGAGTGGGCTCAATTTAGAAAGCATGTTCTCAAAGAATTTCCCTTGGCCCTTATTGGGGGCGTAATATGAGAGGAAGGTGTAGGTCCCTCCATCTATTGTGCCCGTGGTCATCAGGTATCAACCCTCTGGATCCCTGACAACCGCAGAAACTGAGTAGTTAACTCCCTTGGAGAAGCACAGTGGTGTAGTGGTAGCACTCTCACCTAGCAGTAAGAAGGGTCGCTGGTTCGAATCCCAACCAGGACACTACCTGCCTGGAGTTTGCATGTTCTCCCTGTGCCTGCGTGGGTTTCCTCCGGGTACTCCGGTTTCCTCCCACACTCCAAAGACATGCTGGTAGGTTAATTGGATCCTGTCTAAATTGTCCCTAGTATGTATGAATGTGAGTTAGGGACCTTAGATTGTAAGCTCCTTGAGGGTAGGGACTGATGTGAATGTACTATGTATATGTAAAGCGCTGCGTAAATTGACAGCGCTAGATAAGTACCTGAAATAAATAAATAAAATAAAATAAATAAATAAGCCTATCGCCACTCCTCTAGTTTTGCTCTCGGCGTTAGCCAGGTAGAAGTGTGGAAAATTTTGGTGGAGAAAAGTCGGATTATACGAGGAGGGGAAATGTGTCTCTTGGATGAAGATGACATCCGCTTTTAGACTGTGGTATTGGTGGAATAGTCTCCGCCTTTTGATGGGGGAGTTTAGCCCCTGGGCATTGTGAGAAAGATCAGCAGTTTACATGGTACCATAGCGGGCTCTGTCAGGGATCAGAGAGGTAGAGACACTGTAAGTAAAAAGGAAGCTTACCTCTGGTGGTTAGGCCATCCGAACAGATAGTGTGTTGGGATGGTTTCTGCTGTCTCAAGCTTGAGAGTCGTTGCCGGGACCTCCCCTAGACAGTCATGAATCTGAGCTGACCTGTAGAATGGGAGAGAGAATGGGGGTGGAAAGGACAGAGAAAGATGAGCATGTTAAGTAAGTCTTGCACATATCGTTACGTTGAGTAAAACTCGGGGAGAAGGTGTTGCCGCCCTCATCCTCTTAGTCCAGGGGGAGTGACTTTCCTCCGCCCTGGAAAATTCAGAATGTCTCCGAAAGGCTTGCAGCTTCCTCACGAAAACCGGGTGAAGCATATGGCAGCCATTCCGATCCGCCTGCCTTCAAAAGATATAATACTTCCTTATCTAGCCCCTGGCGGGGCACAGACCTTCTAGAAACATAAACAGTGTAACCTGCAAAATAAAAAACAAAAGAGGGGGGAAGGGGGGAAGATAATACATTACAACATCTGTTGTTGAAGGTACCCGCGGGTCCACTGGGGAACCACGCTTCTCAGGGACCCCCGCAAACCCTCCCACCACCAGTTAAACCACAGGGGTGTCCCCGGATTTGGAGTAAGCAAATATATAAGTATTGCAGCTTATACATAGTTTGCATTCTCCGTGCCAAGGCCTCGGGGAAACTTTACTGAGTACAGTCGGTCCCCTAGTTACAAACATCCAACTTACAAATGACTCCTACTTACAAACAGAGGGACACAACAGGAAGTGAGAGGAAATCTACCCCTAGGAAAGGAAATTCACACCTGTAAGTGTTATTATGGGAAAAAGGTACCTCCACTGATGCTTTATCACCAAGGCTTGTTTCCACAACAACCCAAAATTTTCAAAATCCAATTGTCACAGGGACAGAAAGTGAGGTGAAATCTTCTGAACAGGGGCACAGACAGCAAAACAAACATTACAGGGGTGTTAACCTTCCCTATGCTATCCAAAAAGCTTAACAATAGTTTTTTTGGCTGGAGCTACACTTAAAAAATGTACCTGTTCCGACTTACAAACACATTCAACTTAAGAACAAACCTACAGACCCTATCCTGTTTGTAACCCGGGGACCGCCTGTATCAGTCAGGAAGGAGGCTAAAGAAGGTCTCAAAACAATTATTTCAATCAATTTTCTTTTCTTTCCTTAAAGCCAAGGCAGATTTAAAATAAATAAATAAATAAATAATGTAGTTGTGTATTTTGTTGTGTCCTTGACAGCTCGCTCACTGTGCTGGGAGTGTGCACTCAGCAAGAAACCTCAGACACCATAGACACATATGTACGGAATGTGGGCATTAAGGCGCACCCTCCTTGCACATTTTACATGGTCAGTTAATGAGGCATTACATGAATAATGGAAAATTTATTATCAATACTTACCGTAATTTGCATTCCTGATGGACTCCATGGCAGACTACGTGTGGGTTAACCCCACCTCCTCTTCAATGCTATAGGAGCCCACTCCCATAAATTTGAGCTCACCACTAGAGACTGCGTTCCGTAACTAGCCAACTCTTTGACCGATGGGTGGAAAGGAAAATTACAGTAAGTATTGATAATAAATTTTCAGTTTTCCTGACAGACTCCATGGCAGACAACGTGTGGGAAATAACTAGCCAGTCCACAGGGGTGGGTATGCTGATCAAAAGAAATTTAATTTAGCCCATCAACTGACAGGACTCTTAAACCAAAGCTCACAGAAGATAGAGATGCAGGCTCTATGCAATAATGTGACATAAAGGTATTATTGGAAGCCTAAGAGGTCGCTTTACAGATGACGTCTAGAGCCACATGCCGGGCTGCTGCCCACGAAGCCGCCATACCCCTGGTGGAATGTGCGGTCACCGCCTCTGGAGGAGCCAAGCCCTTAGCTCTATAAGCTTGCTGGATGGACTGGACGATCCAGGCCGTAATTGTTTTGGATGAAACTCGCTTCCCTCTGTTACTGCCAGAGTGCAAGATAAACAGGTAGTCAGAGCATCTAAAAGGAAGAAGTAACTTGCAGGTATTCCTTCAGCATTTTGCCCACATCCAGAGGACGAACTTCAGAGGACCCTGGGGTCCTGAATGTAGGTAGGACAATTTCTTGGTTCTCATGGAACAATGAAGTGACTTTCAGGTTTGAGCTGAGCATAGGGATGAGGACCACCCAGTCCGGAAAGAAAGTCAGGAAAGGTTCATCATGAACAAAGGACCCGATCTCCGAAACCCTTTTGGCCGAAGTGATGGCAACTAGGAAGGCAACTTTGCAGAAAAATCTTTGATAGAAAGCAGAGGGGATCCTGCGGTACTGAAACCAGTCAGTGAGTCAAGAACAAGCGGAAGATCCCATTTGGGGAATCTTGGTCTTCTTTGGGGCCTGAGTTTTGTCACCCCACTGAAGGACTGCCGGATTAAAGGGTGAACCACCCATGATGTGCCGGAGAAGGCTAACAGAGCTGAGACTTGAACTCTGAGAGAGTTGATAGATAGAGACAGATCTAGGCCGGATTGGAGGAAGCCGAGGATATCCTGGACTCCTGGATCCCTGAACGATCTGCCCATAGAGGATGAGGATTCAACGAACTTGGTCCATATCCTCTCATAGACTTTATTCATGCTTGCTTCTCTCAAGCTCATTATAAATATTCCAGCCTTTCCTTCTCAAGAACCAGACCATCAGCCTTAGTGATGCAGGACACGAGTGCAGGACTGCCCCCTGAGAAAGAAGGTCCGGCCTGGGAGGAAGAGGAAGTTAAGCTGAGTCAGGAGTGGAAACCATGGCCTGTTTGGCCAGTAAGGTGCAATCACTACCATCTCGACTGCTTCCGCTTGGAGTCTCCGTAAGAACCTGAAGATGATCGGAAGCGGGGGAAAGGCGTATGCCCTGTTGAAGCTTCACTGATCTGTCAGTGCGTTTACTCAGAAGGCTTGGCTGCAACAGCCCCGAGTGTAATACTTTTTGATTTTGAAGTTGCAGGGGGATGCAAATAGGTCTACTTCGGGATTGACTCCCAAGGACAGGATCCATTCGAATGTCTGCACCTGAAGAGACCACTTGTTGTTGTCTAACTGTGTGCAAAACAGCAAGTCCGCTTGGATGTTCTGGACTCCGGGGACAAAGACCACTGAAATATTGGTCAGGTTTTTCTGAGCCCAGGACATGATGGGCTCGACTTCTTGGAGCAGTGTGGAGCTCTGAGTGCCCCCTTGCCTCTTCACATAGGAGACCACTGTGGTGTTGTCCATTTTCAGTAAAACTGACTCCCCTTTCAGGAGATGAGTGAAAAAATGAAGGGCACACCAGGCTGCCTGTAGTTCCAGGACGTTTTAGCCCGGGTTATGAAGACGTGCATACCACTTGCCTTGAGCAAGTTCTGACCCGAAAGTCAAGTTCGGCAAATTTAGAACCAAAGGGCTTCCCAACCAGCACCGCTGGCATTGGTTGTGACTGTGACCCATGAGTAGGGGGCAATGGAGTGGCAGGTGAGCAGATTTCTGCATTAAAGCCACCAGAGGAGGTTGTTCCTCATCATTGAGGTTATATGAATGGACTGATTGCTGTCTCCTGAGCTCCACTGATGGAGAAACCCTGTTTCCAAAGGACGTAACCTCCACAGGGACCATTGACCATGGGTAGAGACCATCATGCCGATAATTTTTAGGTACTGTGAGGCCTTTAGGCGTGAGGAGCTCAGAGCCCGTGAGATTCTCCCTCGGATGACTGGGATTTTCTCCACTGGGAGAGAATCGGTGCTTTCCACCATGTTGAACTGGGCCCCTAGGTATACCAGGCGCTGAACTGGTTCCAGATGGCTTTTCTCTAAGTTTAGGAGCCAACCAAGCTCAAGCAGTGTGGTGATAACCTGCTCTCTATGGATCAATAGCTGCTTCTTGTCTTGGAACAGTAGCAGGAGGTCGTTGAGATAGTGGTACAGGCGTATGCCCTTTGTTCTGATGAGGGCCACTATGGCCAGAAGAACTTTTGAAAAGACTTGGGGTGAGGTTGTCAACCCAAAAGGAAGGCAAGTGAACTGTAGATGTTCTTGCCCGACTCTGAACCGTAGGTATCTGCCAAATTCTTCTGCCACAGGCACATGAAAAAAAAGGCATCTTTTAAGTTGAGTGATATTAGCTAATCGCCTGGGTGCATAGCTTGTTGGATGGTAGATAAAGTCTCCATTTTGAATCTTTGTATTTTATAAACTTGTTCAGGTAAATTAGGTCTATCACGGGGCGCCATGAACCATTTTTCTTCTGCACCAGAAAGAGAGGGGCGTATACCCCCGAAACTCTTTGCCTTTTGGGACAGGCACCGCGGCTCCTTGTACTATCAGTGAATCCACGTAGGACCGCAACACCTGCTTCTTTCCTTGTGACCATGGAAACAGGGTGGAGATAAATCTGAGGAGAGGAGTACTGGTGAAGGACCATGTGTGGCCTATGGAGACCGTCTTGAAGGTCCAGTAGCCCGAGACCGAGGCCACCCAGACATGCCAGAAGAGAAGCAGATGCGCTCCCACCCCATCCGCCTGGGCGGGCCCAATCTCAAAATGACTTAGCCAGCTCTCGTCCACTGGACACCTGGCTTTTATCAGACTTTTTGATGGATGTCTGACCTCTCATCCAATTCCTTCTGAATTCTCAGTCAGGCCTGTAAGAGCGTGCTCCCCTTGAACACTCAGTACTGCGTCTTCTGCGTTGAGGCTTCTTTTGACCAAACAGATGCCTATACTGGGGCAGGAAATCAAATTTCCCACCCGTGGCTCGGGCTATGGTGCTATCCAGCCTGTTACCAAACAATAAGGGCCCTTCAAAGGAGATCATACACACCGCCTGCTTAGATGCTGGATCAGCGAGCCAAGTGCGCAACCATAGGGCCCGCTTAGCCGTGACCGAGGATAGCATAGTCTGGGACAACAGGCAGATCAGATCGATAGAAGCTTCCCCCAGGAAGGCCACTGCCGGTTTCAATTCCTGGACTGCCGAGCCCCTGGCAAGTTCTTCTGAAATGCCCTTGACAAGGAGTCTGCATTTTCTGTCCAGGCTTCCATAGCTTTGGACGTAGCTGAGGGCCAAGGTGGGTTTGCAAGCCATACCAGGTAGCTCATAAATTCTCTTGTGTTCTTGGGCTATTCTCCTCTCAAACCCGTCCTTGAAGGATACAGTGTGTTCTAAAGGAAGAGTGATGTGTTTGGCTAGTCGCATCAATGCTGTATCCACAAGAGGTGCATTTTCCAGATATTTCACTTCCTCTGCCTTGAAGAGGTAAAATCTGGAGGTTTTGCTTGACATAGAAGTCTTCTTGTCTATCTTACTCCACTCCTCGTCAATGATATCCTTCAATTTGGAAAGGAGTGGGAAGATGGAACGTTCCTTCCCCAGGTGCTTAAAGAACTTTCTTTGCTTAGCCAGAGGAGTGGAAGGATCTTCCCACTTAAGGGCCTCTTTGACCGCCTTAATTAGTAGGGAAACAAGGGTGAAGCCGAAGCAACCGACAAAATCATCTCCCTCCAATTCGCTATCTGAAGAGCTGGGAGAGGCATTATAAGGCTGAAATGGGCCGGATCCTCCTGGGCATCGTCAGCCAGGGAGCCAGATAGAGTGGTGGACTGTCTCCGCGACTGTCTCGAGCGGGTTGTATCCCGCTCCTTTAGGGATTGCTGCACCACCCACTTAACAAGAGACTCCATTTGTTGGGCCCTCTGCCATACATCGCTGCACGCCACTGCTACAACCACCAGGTTGGACCTCCTGGCCTGGACCCCCTGTTGGAGCACTCATCTCCACTGCTCCCACACTGCCATCACCCCCCTGGGGCACCGCTACCCTCATAGGGAATTGGATGCACACAGTCTGGCACAGCACACAGGACCATTGCACCTGCTCACCAGGCCGGGCCTTAAGAAATAAGAAAAAAAACCCTCCCTCTGGAGACCTTTATTCTCCTGCCTGCATGGGCCTTCTCTCGGCCCCCTCCAGATTGGAGCATACTTAGAATTACTCTTCTCTACGGTGGCTCTGTGGCGCCCTTTGCTGGGGAGCTCTCTCTCAGGCCGCCCCGCCGGGTTTTGGGTGTCACGGGCCTGACGTGGACTGGGGGCGAGCGGTCTGTGAAAGTCCAGTGGTGTGTCTTTTTATCCCCCCAACAAACCAAACCCCCCCTTTCCTTTTGAGTGCTTCTTTGGATACAATGCAGTAATACATGCCTTCCAAGCAACATAATATGACATACCTCTGTGCTTGCTGATCCCTATCAGACACCCCTGAGGAAGAGTTTATCTCGAAACGCATCGGGTACTCTCTGGGTGTAAGCTCCATACACATCTGGAGTCCCATGATTGTGGATCTTCTGCATGTTGTATTGCCATGTTTCCATGTTTGTAACTTGTATCCTGTACCTTATGCCTCATCTGTTGTACCCGCAATTTACCCGAATCCTTACCCTAATAAACACCTAAACTTTTGCAATCAAACCTACATCTATTACACTCCTTATTATACTCTATTACTCATGAGTAGGTGTCCCCTTTAAAGTCCCGTAAGAGGAACAAATTTCCATTTCTTCCAAAAGAGAAGCAAATAAAACATGACTTTAGGGGATATGTTCATACCAGTGTGGACTTGGCCCCCCCTTCTCACACCCCACATACCTAGAGCGTGAGGGCTGGCTGCACAGAGGCGGTGACCTGTCCATGGCAACCTGGCAGATGAATAGGCAGATGAATGATCCTGCAGCCTTGTAGGAATGCTCACTCATCCTTGGAGAAAAGAATGCAAATGCAGTGTAGCTTCCCCTTTAAGAGCCATCTCAGACCCCCTCACCCTGCACCATAGCCCCAGGCTGGAGCTTACCTTCACCTGGAAGCCTGGTGCATGCAGGAGCCATAGCAAGATGCTTACAGAAATCCCCAATATGACAGGGGCTGACAGGGATTTAAATTCCCCGCCGTAATGATGTCACCACCATGCCCCATCAGCGCCTGCTCAATGGCGACCTGCCGTAGAGCACCTGCGCGACTGCCGTGTTACCTGGCCATATTGCGCGTGCACGAAACCAAGCCTCGGTTTCACCCGAGGATTGCGCATGCGCATGCGCAGAAGCGCACCAGGCCGCAACCTGAAAGAGGGAGCCGTGTCCTGGAACGCACCTGCGTTCCAGGCACCATAGAAGCAAAAGAAACAAAAATTTGCAGGAAAGAGGGGATGTGAGGGGGAGACAGACGATCACATACAATAACTTTCTGCCATGGAGGAAAGATAAATCTTCAGACCTGCCTGCCGATCCACCGCTTCCTCGCCTGGGCATACAAAAGGCCGTCCCCACCACTAGACATAGGGGCCTGGAGCAGCACACCCGCCCATGGCTGGGCCCTGGGCTATCTTCACATCGCTAAAACGTATGCCCGGTAACAATCTTGATCGATTTGGACTTCCAAAAGACGTAAGTGCATTGTTTGTAGGTCCAAGGAGGAGGACAAAAAAGGAACGCAGTCTTTAGTGGTGAGCTCAAATTTATGGGAGTGGGGTCCTATAGCATTGGAGAGGAGGCGGGGTTAACACATACGTGGTCTGCCATGAACTCTGTCAGGGAATATTATATTTTCTTCATGAGGACAGGCCAGGCACTGTTTTCTGTTTGGGGTTTCTGCAGTTCAAAACCTTCATATACAATATACAGTTTCTCATACTTTGGGGATTTCGCTCAAGCTGTAGTATTTTCCGATGAGTTCAGACCAGCCAGGAAATACTGTTTCAGGTTTTGTGACCCACTTTTATTTAAAGGAAAAGTTCAAGCGTAGCTTACAGTGTTACTCTTGCAGAGGTTTCCAACACCCCTTCAAAACACAAAAGCATTATGGAATTCATTCTCTTGGCTCCTTCTTGCAGTATCACTGCTCCGGCTTCAAGCTTAGGCCTTTTGTCTGCTCATTCAGACTATCTTATAGCACCACTGTTCACATGTACGAACACTGTACCTCTCCCTTGCAGTTTCTTGCTGCTCTGGCTCATACCCTGACCTCTAGGCAGGAGACCTCCTGTCTCCCTGGTTGAGCCCTGAATTACTGCCAGGACCTTGATTATGAAGGCTGTGCATACCTGCGGATGCAGACAGCTGGTCCCCAGTAAAACATGAACCAAGGGTTAGAGCGTTCGTCCATCCAAAGACTCTTCAAAACCTCTGGATGATAAAACCAAAGGCGTTACCAATCCCAGAGGAAAATGAAAAAAATATTTTTATTTCTGTCCAAAAAAGACATTCTGGAGTCTCTCAAGCTGCATCCTTGGGAACTCTGTGTATTTTTTTTTTTATCCTACTAGCATCGTGGCAGTGTACATCACTGTCAAAGGTTTTACAGAGTTTTTATTCTTGCTGTTAACTACTATATCCAAAGTCACTGCAATGTAACCCACCTGTACTGTACTTAAAGGAGTTGTAAAGGCAAAAGGTTTTTTATCTTAATGCATTAAGTGCATTAAGATAAAAAGCCTTCTGTGTGCAGTAACCTCCCCAGCACCCCCTAATACTCACCCAAGCCCCATCTCTGTCCATAAATGTCCTCAAGTCCCTCAGCCGTCCGGGTCTCTCCCTCCTGATTGACTAAGACACAGCAGTGGCGCCATTGGCTCCCGGGGCTATCAATTAAAGTCAGTTAGCCAATCAGGAGAGAGAGGGGGCAGGGCCGAATGGAAGCTCCGTGTGTGAATAGACACACGGAGCTGTGACTCGGCTCGGGTGCCCCCATAGCAAGCTATTTGCTGTGAGGGCACTCAACAGGAGGGAGGGGCCAGAAGCAGCGAAGAGGGACCCGAGAGAGTTTTTTTTCGTTTTTTAAAACGCGACTTTACAATCACTTTAATGACAAAACAAAGCATTTGAGATGTATACGTACCTAGATTTGTATCTGTTTATTTGCTGGTAAATAAGCAAAAAAACAACAAAAAACATATTAATTGAATAAAATTAGCCCTCTGTAATCCCCCGAGCAGTAAGGTGACATTAGCAGTGTGGCATTACTTTTTCACTGTCCAATCATAGGCTGCTTTATGACTACAAGGTAACACTGACCAAACCAGAAGGTAAAATTGAGCAGTACCTAGTAATTCATTACAAAAATGCATAATCATAAACCTCTTTTACTCCGTGCACACTAGCATTTTTTATAAGCTCAAAAATGCTGGAAAAAAACGCTGGATAAAAAAAGGCTGATAATAGTAATTTTGTGCCAGCTTAGTAGTGTTTTAGTATTTTTAGGAGCGTTCGCATTTTATTAACGTTTTTACAGAACATGAAAAAGAAAAAAAGCTCAAAAAAGATTTTTAAGAGCGTTTTAATATCATTTAGAAGCATTTAGGAGCGTTCACCTTTTTTTCTGCTGGAAAAACGCTCCAAAAAATGACAAAAACTATTTTTTTCTGCTCATAAACACTGAAGCTCGAAAAAACGCTAATAGCCTAAAGTAGTGTGCATAGACACATATGATAACACTATTTAGCTTCTAGGAGCTTAAGAAAAATGCTAGTGTGCATGGAGCCTTTGGCTCCAAGCACACTGGGCACACTTGGCTTAAAAAAAAATCTGTTCTGTTGGGAGTAAAAAACACTCATATAGTGAATTTTTTGTACAAAGTCTAGACGAGTTTAGTAGAGTTTTATGTTTTCTCTGCCAGTGAGCTCCAAACAGAAATGTGGACTAGAAGGTTTTTTTTTTAACGTTGAGCTCAAAATATGCCTCTAATCATCCTAATGTGCATGGACACATAGGATAACATTGAGCTGCTTCTACAGGCAGAACACAAAACTCCTGTAGAAGTTAGCGGGGCGGTTTTATCCCCCGCTAGCGGCCGAAAAGGGGTTAAATCCGCCCCCAAAATGCCGCTGCAGTGGCGTTTTGCTGGCGGTATAGCAGCGCTGCCCCATTGTTTCCAATAAGCATGGGCATTTTTTGACGCCCTGCCAGCGCAGATCCCCAGTGTAAAAGCACTCGGGCTTTCACACTGGGTTTGCAGCTGAGGCTTCTTTCAGACGCTTTACAGGCGATATTTTTAGGACTAAAGCGCCTGAAAACCGCCTGAGTGTGAAAGGGGTCTTAAAGCTGATCGTCTGCTGTCTAATTTCTAACTAGTCACAGGCTGTTTTGCTATCATGGCATACAGGAATAAGTTAAAGATTTATATGATGTAGAAAAGATAATTACATTTTCCTCACATGATTGAGAATTACATTGTTAAGTTCTCTGATCCTGCCATTACTTAGTTGCAGCCTTCCATTAATCTTAAGTCTCCTGTACATAGAACTTATATATGACCTATCTGCTCATCAATTGGTTTTGCTTTGGTAAGAAGTCACATAAAAAGTCACTTATTTCTTTCCCATTACTCGCTAATCAGTCTGAAGTTCTCATTTTACAGAAATCTATTAAAGCACATTAGCATCTTTATTACTTATTAACTGAGCTGCAGATAAAAATACTTTCTAGTTATTATACAAGATATTGAGCTGATCTTAGTTATAAAGGAAGGCAATTCAAGCCCTTTTAATCCAATACAATTGTAGAGGGTAATGAAGGATCTTCTGTGTATTTTATTAGGTGTTAATTTAATTCTGAGATATTCTGCTACACCAAGGTGTTCTGCTCTATATCCTTTCATGCTTTACATAAATGTATCAGGTCTTATTCACACTTGAACTGCTGCGTTTAGCTTTTCTACATTCAGGAGACGTTCCCTGGTGTCAGAAACCATGAAATCAGACAGATACAGAAGTACAGTTAAATCACAGTTGTTTAATAATAAAAGTAAATAGAACAAACGCAGTCAAAACAAAGCCAGGGTTCAAGAACCGGAACAGATAGTCAGACAAGCCAAACGTCAGGGAGCCGGAGATGAGTGTAGTAAAACAGCAAGCAGGATCTGGATCCAGAAGGGATGTCAGCCAAGCAAGTCTTTTAACAGGAATGCAGGCGAGCGCCTCTGTGATGTTGACTAAGGCGAATGCAGAGATCCTCTGGGCTGGATGGCTTAAGTAGGCAGTTGACGAGCAGGATATCATCAACAGCTGAGTACCTGTGGAGAGAAAGGAGCTGGCAATTAGCCGATAGCTGAGCGGCCAGCTCAGAGAAGGAAGGGCTGAGCCCAGCCCTAACAGTACCCCCTCCTCAAAGACCCCCCCCCTCGGAGGACCACCAGGTTTGAGGGGAAAACGTCTATAGAAAATACGGAGAAGGACAGGGGCATGTACGTTCGAGGATGAGACCCAAAAGCGTTCTTCCAGGACTGTACCCCTTCCAATGCACCAGGTACTGTATGCGCCAATGGAACCTACGGGAGTCAACAATGGACTGTTCTTCATACTCCTCATGGTTCTCAAACTGTACAGGGTGAGAATGTGGCACAAGGTGGTAAAGCGGTTGCAGACCAAAGGCTTTAATAAGGAGACATGAAATACATTCAAAATACGCATGTTAGAAGGAAGGTCTAATGCGTGAGCCACTGGGTTAATCCTGCAAAGAATATGGAAAGGCCCAATAAACCGAGGTGCGAACTTCAGTGAGGGAACACGAAGTCGGAGGTTGTGAGATGACAGCCAGACCCTGTCCCCAACCTGGTAGGAAGGCGCGGGCAGGTGTCTGCGGTCAGCATGGAGTCTGTACCTATCATTAGCATGTCGCAAAGCCTCCTGGACTTGTGCCTAAATGGATCAAAGACCACGGAGATGCTCCTCTAATGCAGGAATACTCTGCGGAACAAACGAGTCAGGCAACATGGAAGGTTGGAAACCATAGTCCGCCATGAACGGGGACAATTGGGAAGCAGAATTCAAGGCAGTATTGTGAGCATACTCTGCCCACGGTAATAGGTCTGACCAGTTATTATGATGGTCAGAAATATAGCCATGTAGGAATTGCTCCAAGGACTGATAGGTTCATTCTGCAGCCCCATTAGACTACGGGTGATAAGCAGAGGAAAAAGGTGCACAAAAGGCTCTCCAGAACCGGGACACAAACTGACTACCCCTGTCCGAGTCAATCACCTTGGGTAACCCATGTAAGCGAAGGATCTTCCGAGCAAAAATGGAAGCCAGTTCCTTAGAAGTGGGCAACTTCTTAAGTGAAATACAATGAGACAATTTTAAAAACGGTCAACCACCATAAGGATAACTGTGTTGCCCTGGAAGTTGGGTAACTCCACAATAAAATCCATAGACAGGTGGGTCCAGGGCATCTCTCCATTGGGTATAAGTTGTAGGAGGCCCACTGCAAGATGTCGTGGAGTCTTACTCTAAGCACGCACAGAACAGGCAGCCTCGAAGGCGGCTACATCAACACGTAGACTAGGCCACCAGAATTGTTGGGAAATGGCCCAAAAGAGTTGATTCTTCCCAGGGTGGCCAGCAGCCTTGTGAGAATGGTAAGTCTGGAGCGCGGCAGTATGGAAACTCTCTGGGACAAAGCAGCGGTCACAAGGAGCATGGACCTAAGCAGCAAGAATTTTGTCACCCAAAAAGAGAAGTGAGACTGGTGCGAACCGTAGCCAGAATACAATCAGGAGGAATCACAGGAACCAGAACCGACTCCAACTTGGAAGTGGAGGAAAACTGTCGTACAAGGCGTCAGCCCTTACATTCTTAGTACCGGGTAAGAATAAGACAATGTAATTGAAACCTGACAAGAAAAGAGTCCATCGCGCCCTTCTGGGAGAGAGGCGTTTAGCCTCAGACAAGAATGTGAGATTCTTTTGGTCAGTAAGAATGAGAACCGGCACAGTGGTACTTTCGAGAAGATGTCTCCATTCTTTCAGGTCTAAAATGATCGCCAACAGCTCTCTGTCACCAATCTCGTAATTGCACTCTGCAGGTGACAATTTCTTGGAAAAGTAGCCACAAGGATGCAAAGTGCTCTCAGAGGTAGGGCGTTGAGACAGAAGGGTGCCAACTCCAGTCTCAGAAGCATCAACCTCAAGGATAAAATGTAATGTAGGATCAGGATGTGACAACACAGGAGCAGAAACAAAGGCAGCCTTGAGACTCTCAAAGGCCTAACGGACTCTGGAGACCAACTCTGTGGGTTGCCGTCCTTTCTGGGCATATCAGTCAGGGGCTTGACCAGAGATGAGAAGTTACGAATAAACTTCCAATAATAGTTGGCAAAGCCCAGGAAACACTGCAGAGGATGTAAATGCATGGGTCGGGGCCACTGTAGGAATGCTGAATGTTTCTCTGGGTCCATCGAAAAACCAGCAGTGGAAATGACATAGCCCAGGAATTTAACCTGTTCACAATGGAACTCGCACTTCTCCAATATACAATAGAGAATGTTCTCTCTTAGTTTCTAAAGCACAAGACAGACATCTGTGTGTTGGCTCTCCAGGGACTTGGAAAATATGAGGATATAAATTGGAATTGGATTATCCCCTATGGCCGTGGACAACGGAACCGTCTCATGAACCCGTCAAGAGCCTCGATGGCAAGTAGAGTGTCACACAGCTGCAGCGGAATCACGTGCTTCAATACAAAGGCAGCATCAATGAACAGACCTGCAGTCGATTAGATCCTGTATCTCGACGGACGACTCACCCCAAGAGAGGGTGACCAAAACCAGGGGCTCATCCTTCTGGATAACTGGGACAAAACAACGCCACCTAAGGTCTGTCCGTGACAGGACCTCAAGGATTGGGCAACCCCTGGACGGGTAGGACTAGACTTCAAAAAGTGACCTGCCTGGCCTCAATAATGGCACAATCTCTCCCTCCTCCTAAAGGTTCTCTCATCCGCAGAGAGACGCGTGAAGCCCAAGTGCATGGGTTCATCTTCACTGACCGACTCGGTACCAGGAGTCATGGGAGGTGAGAGAGGCACGGGTGGGACTGCAAAGCTCGGAGGCAAACGTACAGGAGGCTTCCGCAAGCGCTCCTTTAAAAGAGAGTTTTTCTCTGAGTCTGGAGTCAATGAGGATGGCAAACGTGATCAACTTCTCCAGCAAAGTGGATATAACTCGGGCTGCTATCTCATCCTTGATGGAATCCGAGAGACCATGCGAAAAAGCAGCCATGAGGGCCTCATTGTTCCAAGCAACCTCTGCTGCCAGTGTACGGAATTCAATGGTGTAGTCGGCAACAGTTCTTGTACTCTGATGGACATGAGGCACTTGGCAGCAGAAACGGTGCGTGCGGGAACGTCAAATATCCTTTTAAAGGAGGCTACAAACTCAGGGTAACTCAAGATAACAGGTTTTTGCGTCTCCCATACAGGGTTTGCCCAGGCCAAGGCTCTCTCAGAAAGCGAAAATATCACGAAAACTACTTTGCTTCTGTCCATGGGAAACACCTGGGGCAGCATCTCAAAATATATCTCAACCTGGTTGAGAAACCCTCAGCATTGAACTGGATGGCCCCCAAATCACTGGGGAAGTGGAGCGGAACCAGACATACCACTTATAGAGGTAACACTCGAGGCAGGTGCCTGCACAGAGACTGGCGCAGCAGCAGGGACGGCCTGCAACAAAGTTTGTACTGGAGCAGACACAGTGGGAGATTCCAGGTGAGCCGTGCGACTCATGAGCGTTTGTAACGCCATGGCAAACTGATCCATGTGGTGATCTTGCTCATCCAATCTGGAAAAAATATTACCAACACATGGATTGACTGTATCTTCTGAACTCATGGCCTTCGCCTACTGTCAGAAGCCATGAAATCAGACTGAGACAGAAGTACAGTTAAATTACACTTTAATAGTTTAATCACACTTTTAATAACAAAAATAAATAGAACAAACATAGTCAAAACATAGCCAGAGTTCAGGAACTGGAACGGATAGTCAGACAAGCCAAATGTCAGGGAACCGGAGATGAGCGTAGTAAAACAGCAAGCAGGATCTGGAGCCAGAAGGGATGTCACCCAAGCAAGTCTTTTAACAGGAATGCAGGCAAGCGTCTCTGTGAATGTTGACTAAGGTGAAGGCAGAGATCCTCTGGGCTGGACGGCTTAAGTAGGCAGGACTGACGAGCAGGTTATCATCAACAGCTGAGTACCAGTGGAGAGAAAACATCTGGCAATTAGCCGACAGCTGAGCGGCCTGCCCTGACACCTGGGAAGTATAAACAACTTAGAGTACATTCACACTTGCAAATGCACCCGTCAGTGATTAGATGTGGGGGTTCCCGTGATTAGCTACGAGTGGAAGCCCTATTGAAAACAATTGAAGGCTGTCAGCTCCTGCAGCAAATCATGCCCACTAGCTCATGCAACAATCACATGCCAGTGTGTAAGAGGAGCTTTGCAGTTGGCTGGATTTGGTGCCAAGAGCACAAGTCACCACCCCCGCTCCTGTCCTGCTAGAACACTATCACTCCGGCCAAGGTTAAACCCTCTGCCATCTTGTGCCCCATGCCATGCCAGAGGTCTCCACATGACATTCCCAGCCATTGACCTGTAGCACCCTTTTAGTAAGGTGCTAGGATGTAAATAATTAGACTAGTGTAATTTGCTCTTCTGCCCAACGGTGGGACTGGGGACAAATCTATCTTCAGCAGGTCTGCAGAATGCTGCAATTTATTACTTAAGGCTGCTCCTGTGTTCTGGTGCTTTTGAGTTTGCTTGGACTCCTCCTGCCTTCTAGAAACTAGTAGAGCTTTCTAGAACCTGGGTGGGAGTTAGACAAATAGACAGAATGAGTATGTAGCAGTCACAGCCAATTACAAGGGAGGTGCCCCTGAGCCAAGCAAAAGTTCAGCCTGAACAGCGCCAGTTCGCACGTTTGGTGAACACCCGAATTTGCGGGGCGCTTGGCGGGATGTTCGTGCTGCACTGTGCATTCTAGGGCCCTAATTGGATGAAGCAACGCACCTGACCACTGGTCAGGTACATGGCTTTGCCCAATCAGGGCACAGAGCACAGTCAGAGCCATGATTGGACAAAGTCATGATGACTTTGCCCAATCGTGGTTCAGTGCTCATAGTCCCACCCCACACTATAAAAGATTCCTTCCCACAGGAACCTTTTTCAGTGTGTTGTTGGAGTGGAGAGCTGGGCTCTATTTGCTACTAGCGAGTTAGTGTGTTTTCTTTTGTTTGTTTTTTGTTTTCTTTTTCTTCTGTGCCTGCACCTTTTTTTTAAAAATGGTCAGTCACAGTTCTTCTGACTGCGACGCTGTTGTTCTCCCTTTTTAATTTTTTTTAATTTTTTTTATGGTTTTTACATTTCTGTCAGTGGCAGTCCTTAATTTAAAGTGCACCGAACACTATTGTTCATTGAATAAAGTGCATCCAATTACATATTTCCCAATATCTATAAAATTTGCGAGATAAGCCAACATCACAACATCAACACCACATCATGTCTGGGAGGCCAACAAGGAGAGGCAGACATTCCTATGCCGCATGAGGTGGCCAGCAGCGTCTGTGTCAACAGGCAAAGGTGGAAGTGGTCCGTTCTCAGGCAGGGCACGTTTTTCTCTGTTTAGTGATGTTGCCCGTGCTATCCAGCCACAGCATGCAGAGGAGATGGTGGACTGGACATACTAAACCATCATCCTCATCCTCTATCACCCAAGCTGAGACTAGTGCGCAGTCCACCGCAGCTGCCAGAGCGGCTTATTCTGCCTCCTTGTCCATGGCTACTCCTGCCATAGCCCCAGCATCATGCATGGAGGAGTCCGCAGAACAATCTGAACCCAGTGTCAGCCACTTGTATCTTGACGATGCACAGGCTTGATTCTGATGTTCATTCTGAGGTTGAAGGGAGTAACTAAAGCCTACAGGGAGGGAAGAACACTGATAAACAACATATTGGCAGTTATGTTCCCCCAGCCGCAGTGTATTGCCAAGTTGGCTCCAGTGATGATGAGGGTGGAGGGGATTATGATGATGATGAGGTCACTGACGTGACTTGGGTGCTGAGGAGGAAAGTGAGGGGGAGGCACAACCCCAACAGGCAGGATGTCCTTCAGAGGCAGCCATCATGGAACAGTAGAGAGCAGCCACCCTATTCCATCAGAAACAACCATTGTGGAGTTGTTATCTACCGACCCACTTCTCCCCCTTTTGTGTGGCCTGCCAGGTTGCGTGCTTGGGGGGACCCCCATGCCATTTTTTTTATTTTGGCTCGGGATTCCCCTTAAAATCCATACCAGACCTGAAGGGCCTGGCATGGATTTTGAGGGGACCCCCACGCCATTTAAAAAAAAAATTGGCGCAGGGTTCCCCTCAATATCCATACCAGAGCTGAAGGGCCTGGGATGGATTTTGGGGGGACTCCCACGCAATTGTTTTTTTACATTTTGATGTTGGATTCCCCTTAATATTCATACCACACCCAAAGGGCCTGGTAATTGACTGGGGGGTAACCCACGCTGTTTTTTTCAATGATTTTTTTATGTATATTGTATATTATACATTACAGCTGCGAGCAGTTTTAAAAGACATTTTTTCCTTTAGAAATGTCATTTTTCTGTGGTACTGTTCTAAACATGGGAAAGATGCGTTACTTTACAGGCACTACAGACTAAGGTCTACAGGCAGACGGTATTTAGAGGAATATTTCATTTTTATTGTTTCACTTTAAGCATTATTAAAATCACTGCTCCTGAAAAAAACTTCCATTTTTAAAACTTTTTTTTGCATTGACACATGTCCCCTGGGGCAGGACCTGGGTCCCCTAACACTTTTTATGGCAATAACTTGCATATAAGCCTTTAAAATTAGCACTTTCGATTTTTCATGTTCGTGTCCTATAGACTTTAACAGTGTTCGTACACATTTTTTGCCTGTTCGCAAGCTCTGGTGCGAACCGAATCGGGGGGGGGGGGGTTGTTCGACTCATCCCTACCTGTTACTATTGTTCCTCCATAAGGAAAGTAATGCCACACTGATATAATGGTGCCTGCCTGTACAAACATTGGGGAAACAAAATGTGTTAACATATGGGTAGTGTGGTAAAATATGTTTGTTCACAAGAGCAGGAGGTAGCTGGGAACCAGGAGATGAAGCATAAACTGAAACATAAACATTGTCTCATCCTGTCTGTAAAGGCTCCTACAAGAGGCAAATTCAATATTTAGCTTAACCCCTTAATGACGGAGTGTAAAACAAATGCAATCCTAAACACAGTTTTTCAACATGTGTTAATAAAACTGTACAAATAATTGCAACTACTCTTTTTTTCAGGACAAATTGGGCTTTCATTTGGTGGTAAATGGTAATGGATATCTCCTGATTTTTTTTTTTCAGAAATTCGTCCAAAATAGTAAAAAAAATATAGTTTTTACAAATCTAGATGTAAATTTCTTGCAATAACCATAACCTACCAAAGAACAACCCAAAATAAATTCTCCTGCTCCTGATGCAGGGATACCACATATGTGTATGTTATTTGTTGTCTGTACTCGTAGTAGGGTCCAGAAGCAATAGTGCGCATTTTTTTTGATCCTACCTAAAACACACTGACACTATCTGACACTGATATTAATTAAAAAAATGTTTTTATTCCACCTAAAATACACTGACCCTGACACTTGACCCCCAACCTTTTACTCTGATATTACCTTTAACCCTAACCCTGTCCCTGACCTAGATCAGACGCTAGCTATTTTTATTTTTTTATTACTTTTTTTTTGCACAAATTGCTTTGTTTACATTTTTCTCCTCTAGCATGGAGAAAAGGATACAATGTATATTTTTTTCTCAATTCAAGAGGAAAAAAAAAAAACACAGGGGCGGTCTGATTAGTGTGATAGCAATCAGAGGTAATTGTGAAGTGGCCTCCCAGTTCCCGATTGTAAGTATGAGACCCGGGTCTCAGTGAGAGCCTTGTCTTTGTGCTGGGAGCGTGCTGTGTAGTGAACTCCCAACACAAACACAGGTACGCATATACAGGTACAGTATGTGGCCTCATGGAAGAAGACCTACTCCAGTGTGACTGCATATACGTGTACAGTCGGCAGCAAAGGGATTAAGACAGCTGAAAAATGACAAGAAACGTTGTAAGTTATGTGTAACAAAATTATTCTTTTTCCAGTCAAGTGGATAATGAGTTATTACTATTACATACATATCTACTGTGAGAATAGAAAATCCCACACATTAACGCCTACAGAAAATAAATAAAAAAAGTGTGCCAAATGCTGCCTCTGCAAAAAAGTTATTCACCAGGGGAGAAGGAAAAAAATTATGTTCACTTAGATATATTTGTAACGAGCTAGAAAGATGTTTTATCCTCACTTATTTCAATCTACATAATTATTACAATAAGAGCGAGATTACTTGAATATGAGGGTAAATATAACTACCATCAATGTGTCCTTGTTTAATGAACTTAAATGATTTTTATAGTGGAGATTTAAAATTCATAAAGCGATAATTTCTCGTGATGTTCCTAAGAGGAGAGGATATGTGCAAAGTAGATGGCATTCAAATTGTTTAAAATGTTGTTTCCGTTGTAAGTAATCTGCATTCATATTTTCCTCTAAAAACTTTTTAGAGATTTACGCTATAAGAACAGGGTTTTTTCTCAAAGAATGGGTGCAGGTACCCCCCCCCCCCCCCCTCCACTAAGTCACCTCTTAAACCAAGTATCATATTGTAGTGTTACGCAATTTATATGGAATTTATTAATGATAACAGTTAAATAGATCCTGCTGCAGCCCACAACAATAAGAAACATAAGATCCCCCCTCCCTCAGTAATACTACACCCCCCAGCAAAAATAGATCTCCCAGTAGCCAGCATCAATGGACCCTCTAGTACACCTCAGCACCCCTTGTCTATACATACATTTAGTGCTGCTTACCACCATGTTCCTGCTGAAAAAAAGTACTATATATTGTAAGGATAGATATGATAAAGAAAGTAAGCATAATGGTTGACCATGTTAAAAAAAGCTGGGTTTCATTTGATACTATTTATTTTATTTTTCAGATTGCTAGACCAATTGCTAGGATCTTACCTACACAGAATTATGTGAATTTAAACTGCCCCTAAAGCTCCAAACTCTACTGCAATTACTTCAAAAATTTCACCTGAAAGTTATCAGGTGGATTCCTAACCATTTGGAACTACAACATATTAAGACAACAGCTAAAACTTCATCCATTGGTTAAAGCAGAGTTCCACCCAAAAGTGGAACTTACGCTTATTTGATTCCTCCCCCCGTCCTGTGCCACATTTGGTACCTTTCTGGGGGAGGGGGGAACGGGTACCTGTTTTCTACAGCTATCCTGTCCCCACTTCCGGGAGACCGGGCCCCTGCAAAGTACGTCAGCAGCTGAGCCCCCCTCTTCCTCCCTGCTCCCTCCCCTTCTGCCAGGGCCAGTGAGAGAGCGCAGCACGCTTCACACATGCGCAGTAGGGACCCAGCCGTAAAGCCAAAAGGCTACACTGCCAGGTTCCCTTACCAGCAATGGCGGCAGTAGCACCTGACCAGCTGATGTAAACATCGACTGCAGTGCCGACATCGCTGGACTCGAGGACAGGTAAGTGTCCTAATGTTAAAAGTCAGCAGCTACAGTATGTGTAGCTGCTGAGTTAATGTTTAAAGGGGCTCCTCTTTAATGATAAATGTACAATAAATCTAAATCCTTTTTTGCTTTCAGTTGAACTTGTTACAGCTTTAGCCATAGTCACCGAGTATCTTTTTATTAAAAGAATTCTATTTATATTGGAGAAATCCATTCCTGCCATTTCCGAAATCCCTCTAAAAATGCTAGCTGCTTGGTTGTCATGTTGGTGTTTTGGCTTTAGGATTGATTTACTAAGGCAAATGTGCAGAATATTGCAGTTGCACTATGCAAGAAAAATTTGGGTCATGGGTGACAGTTGCCTCTGAAGCAGAAGCGGCGAAACAGGTCAGGCTTCCAGGCTTTGCTCCCATGTTGCCAGCTTCTGGGATTCCTCCTTCCCTATTTCCTCCATTTACCTGAGGGACTTTGACCTGTTTGGATATGGACTCCACTACATTTTCTCTACTTGAGTGTTATATAGCTTGAAACTCCTCTTTGGTTTATACTGATGGCTCCCACACTGGGCAATAATGACTTATATACCACAACGTTGGAGAAGTTCTCCTGTGTCTATCCAGTTGCCAATAAGGGGAGGGCGGAAGAAGCCAAGCTATAAGCTATACCAGTGCTGTGATGACAGTGGCACCTCTCCCTGGGAGTTTTTCAGTTATGCCTGATGTTTTATACGTATGCAATTATACACCCTGTCTCCATGTGGGCTATATGGGGCCTGGTCTTATAACACACTTTACTGAAAGACACCCTCATGAACTTTAAATGCCAGTAACTACACATACTGTAGTGGCCCATCATACTGTTCATATGTTGGTTGATCTCATACTACAGCCCAAGGGAACCTAATACCACTGGCCATATGAAGTGGCGCACTAATATTGCCTACACAGTTTGTGGATTGGATTCCCTTATAGTCTAATTTAATGAACTTTGAACAATATTCAACTATACACTAGTCCTGGAATATATTCTACCAAAGGATTATACGTTATATATTATAATATGGAGGAGGAACTTTAGGCTTTGGGATTGTCCAATAGTAAATAGTAAACTTTGGTGGCTACTCCTTAGGATCTATGTAGCATAAACTGCAATGCCCTGTTTTTTAAATCTACACTCACAATTTTAAAACTGTAACTCATATAATATAATTTTAGTGGATTTGGTTCTGTTACTATGCTGCTCCAATTATATTGGTAATGTAATCTCCCCTGGATTAAAAAATATATTACAGCCACAATCAAAACCAGGGATTTGAAACTTAACCCTTTTCACTTATTATTATATGTTGGCAACAATGGCAAAATACATCCCAAAATATCTAATTTCAATTATTAAATTTGATATACAGTCTACTTTGCCCTGGTTCATCTAACCTAACACCTTTCTAACCATTCACTACTTAAGATAATGCACCTTTCATCTTGCATGTCCCTTATATAAACCTATGAAGGAGATGCACTTCTGTTCTTAATATTAACCACTTCCGCCCCAGAAGGATTTACCCCCTTAATGACCAGGCCATTTTTTGGGATACAGCACTGCGTTACTTTAACTGACAATTGTGCAGTCGTGCGACAATGTACCCAAACAAAATTGACATTTATTTCCCCCTACAAATAGAGCTTTCTTTTGGTGGTATTTGATCACCTCTGCGTTTTTTATTTTTTGCACTATAAACAAAAAAACTGCCAATTTTTTTAAAAAAAAAACAATATTTTTTACTTTCTGCTATAATACATATCCAAAAAATATATATATAAAAAAGTATTCATCAGTTTAGGCCAATATGTATTCTTCTACATATTTTTGGTAAAAAATCCCAATAAGCATATATTAATTGGGTTGTGCAAAAGTTATAGCGTCTACAAAATAGGGGATAGATTTATGGCATTTTTATTTTATTTTTATTTTTTTACTAGTAACGGCGGCGATCAGTGATTTTTAGCAGGACTGCAACATTAGGGCGGCCAGATTTGACACCTAACTGACATTTTTGACACTTTCTTGGGAACCACTGACATTATTACAGTGATCAGTGCTAAAAATATGCACTTACACTGTACTAATTAATAAGACAAGGATTGGCAGTGTGTGCGAAAAACCTGGTCCATCCAATCCAATGTATCAACAAAAAGAGAAAACCTAGTGCTCAAGGCACAGTATAACCCCTCTGGATTTTAAAGGATAAACCAGGTGTTAATTTTTGTGGAAAGCCTAATTCTAATGAGAAATCTATATTGAACTACGCTGTTACCATTTTTGTACTAATATCTATTATATCTACATTTATAGAACAAAATACGATTGTGCTAAATGACACAAAGCCTTTGAAGAAGGACAACATCGTCCGAAACATGTCAGACGTCATTTTCCAGCATGGATTCTAGCTAGCCTATGTTCTTATTTAGGGCAGCTACGTCTCATGCCTATTTTGTATGTTGAGTATAAGTGTTATTAATATTAAATTTTTTGATATTGTAATTTTACTCATCTGTGACCTTGATAAATATTTTTACTCTACACTTGGTTTGTCCATAAAAATCCAGAGGGGTTACTCTGTGCCTTGAGCACTAGGTTTTCTCTTTTTGTTGACATTGTACTAATAACACTGGCAGGTAAGGGGTTAACATCAGGGGCAACCAAAGGGGTTAAATGTGTTCCCTGTTTGTGTTTTTAAACTGTATGGGGGACTGAGTAACTGGGGAAACACACAGATCCATCTTCCTGCTTAGCAGGAAGACAGATCTCAGTGTCATCCCCTGACAGAACAGAGATCTGCCTTGTTTTACTTCAGCAGATCCCCGTTTTGTCTCTGCGGGGAATGATTGTGGGTGGCCAGTGGACAGTGAGTCGAATCGGAGTGCGCATGTGCCTACGAGAGCTAGTGCACGAATTGCCATAACGGTAAGGCAATTTGCGCAGCCAAGCCACCTTGCCGCAGTACATCTGCGTTGGCTAGTCGGCAAGTGGTTAAAGTAAAGCTAATGTAACATTAAATGTAACTCACTTTGTATTGAGCGGGGAAGGGTAAGACCTTTTGTCCCAGTGACCACACAAGAAGTGTAAGGAAATCTGTAAAGTTGGGAAATAACTTGATAGAGGTTCAACTTTTTTGAACGCAACTAAAAAAAAATTGTATTTTAGCTTTGGATGTTGGAAAGATTTCCCCTCAATTTCTGCACAAACATATTTTGATCTCTCCATTGGGAACAGCGACTACAATAACAATCTGAAAGAGGTTTTAACCCTTCCCTTTATATCCAGTACTAAACTAAAACAGTTTGGGTAGGATTTGCATTGCAAAAAATACCAATCTTTATTGTAACCTATTCACATTAACCCACTTTTTATCCTGCCCACTTCTTACAAGAAAAGGATTACTGAGAATCTTTCATGGCAGTAGGAATACAGATTCCAACCTCTGATTTAGCACAGTATTCAAGTAATCCAGGGTGGAAGTTGTAAGGTAGAGGCCATGTCATAAAATCCAATCTCAAGTTCACACTGGCATCATCCCATAAGTGAATATTGTGAAACAGAAGAGTAGTGAGACTTTAAATATGCCAAATGAGAACAGAACAGAACCAAAAATAAAATCTATATACATTTTATTACACTTAAAACATTATTATAGACACAATAATAAAAACATAGCTATGCACAGAAAAACTTTGCAATAAATACAAAAATATGTAAATCTGATGGATACATGTACTTGTGACTGGTCTATGCGTTACGCAGGATCCCCAGCTTCTTCAAGACCATACATACATTGCAAATGTGTTATATACAGAGTTTCTTACTCAATATCATAAATCATCAAAACAATAGGAGAGCAATATAGGATCTGTCTTATGCCCTATACACACGGTCGGAATTTCCAACAGAAAAAGCTTTTCATTGTATATTCCGCCCGTGTGTATGCCCCATCGGACTTTTTACGTCCAAAATTCAGACGGACTTAGATAGAGAACATGTTCAATATTTTTCCGACTGAACAATTTCCTATCAGGAAAACCGCTTGTCTGTATGTGTTCCAACGTACCAAAAATGACACATGCTCTGAAGCAAGTACGAGACATCGTACGTGTTGTACCGTTGTACGTCATCGCGTTCTTGACGGTCGGAATTTGATGTGACCGTGTGTGCGCAAGACAGCTTGAGCAGAATTCCGTCAGAAAGACCTTCAGAGTTTATTCCAGCGGCAAAACTGGTCGTGTGTACAGGGCATTAGATGTTTTGCCTATCAGGCCATAGGATATAATCAGGACCTATAAAAAAGGTAGAAGTAAACATAAATATCCAAGAGGGCAAAAGTGAATATTCAGAGTATAGCATTATACTCCAAATGATGTGAATCCCAGTATCTATTTAAGACAGAGGGGATAAATCCAAAATGCCAAGAAAACCAGGCATCTCTGTGACGATCACACGTGCTCGTATTGTGATAAGAACATATCCATCTCTCCTCTGGCAAAGTTTAAACCAAGGTGGAATTCAGCACTAAAAACATGTATCACCTCAGTAGAAAGTTTGTTTGGTCATATGCATCAATTTCTCAAATGCTCAGTATCATTATCCCTTCTAGTGACATTGCTGAACAAACCAATGCCAAAGTCTCACAAAACCATGGTCATACCACCTCAAAAACATCCATTCCTTCAATCAATCCCACCAATATCCTCATCCTCTCCTTCCCTTGTGTTAACACCTTCCCTTGATCCATCTGTCTCCATTTACTTTCCAGTAAATATTCATGTCCTCTTTCTTTCAGTTTGCAATACCATATCCCCCTACTCAGTCTCTATCCTGCCACTATCCATTTCCTCTCTCTGATCTTTCTCTCCATGCATTTCATGTCTTTTAGCCCAATCTCTCTGGCTTTATACATCCTTTCTCAGTGCTTCTCCCACAATCTCTCCTACCAGTGTCCACATCCTATCTACTGATCTCTCTGCTATCAGTGTCCTCCCCCATTCTCCCTACCCACTGGTTTCACACATATTGTAAATTGTAACAGTGAGGGATTTTTTGCTGAATCGACAGTACCTTCACTCAGAAAGGGGTTCCCTAGTATAAGGTGAGAGTCCTCCTTCTAAGTCCCCATTTAACAAATGACACTCTTGAAATAAGCAATTAGGTACCCCTGTACTGTTCCATAAAATGTACCAGCAAAACATAGCAATGGATGCATGGGTTACACGAAAAGTGAATACAGTATAACTTTTTAAAAACTGAAAAATGGAAAAAAATATGTAAACAACAGTGTTAACAAGAACACAATATTACAACAATCCAATATGTGCTGCAATACACTTATGTGTAGGTAAGCAAAGGAAGACACATCCTTAAAAAAAACAGAAGTTATGATGCAGGGACCCCGATGGTGTTGAAGCCAAAGGCCTCAATGTGATCGTCTGGTCTGGCTGCTTGATCATTAAAGATCCAGATCTTCAAGGGTTAAGTAGAATACTGAATGTATAAATATCTGATGTAAATCTGCTGTTGATGATTTTGTTACCACATTTTTATGAATCCAGGGTTCTGCTTAATCTGTTGTGGTTTAATTAGCTGGTACGTTTAAATGCCTATGTATAGTTTTTGTACTTCCTGATACAATACAGCTCAGCTACAGATATTTGATTTGTATGTATAGCCTAATATTTCTGAAACATAAAAGCTGGTCATGTGGTTCAGTCTGTGTCTGTTACCAGACCACTAACTACATACACTTGGCAAGACCTTTTACTAATTTTACTTTAAGTACAGGGCTGGTGCTACCACTAGGCAAACTAGGCAGCTGCTTGGGCGCACTGCTGCCTAGGGCGATGGGCCACTGGTGTTCCTACTCTCTTATCTCTGCAGCAAGCAACTAAGTCTCAGCATCAGCAGGCAGTCGCCGCTCCATTTGCACATAGTGTCAAAGGCGCAGCGGAGGACTGTGTCTGTGTCCCGACTCCCGAATGAATCGAAGCAAACAAACATTCATTGATGGACACTGGTAGGCTGCATTTGATGGGCGCTGGTGAGGATGCCTTGATGGGCGCTGGTAGGCTGCAATTGATGGGTGCTGGTGAGGCTGCATTGATGGGCGCTGGTGAAGCTGCATTTGATGGGTGCTGGTAAGGCTGCATTTGATGGACACTGGTGAGGCTGAATTTGATGGGTGTTGGTGAGGCTGCATTGATGGGCGCTGGTGGGGCTGCATTGATGGGCGCTGGTAGGCTGCATTTGATGGGCGCTGGTGAGGCTGCATTTGATGGGTGCTGGTGAGGCTGCATTGATGGGCGTTGGTAGGCTGCATTGATGGGTGCTGGTGAGGCTGAATTCGATGGGCGCTGGTGAGGCTGCATTTGATGGGCGCTGGTGAGTCTGCATTGACGGGTGCTGGTAAGGCTGCATTTGATGGGCGCTGGTGAGGCTGCATTTGATGGGCGCTGATGAGGCTGCATTTAAAGGGTGCTGGTGGGCTGCATTTGATGGACACTTCATTAAAAATGTGGGGTATACATGGGCAGGATAAAGGGGTGAAGTCAGGGGTGGAGCAAGAGGGGGCTGCAAAATGAGGTTTCGCCTAGGGTGTCAAAAATCCTTGCACCAGCCCTGTTTAGGTACCACAAGTAAACAATGAAAATAATTCCACTGACCATAAAATAGGCACTCAATATAGGACAAAACCCTACATAATATGTATAAAAGACTCCCATGCCAATTGAAGCTCTAAAGAGCGGCCATCCTTATTCCAAATAAATTTTTGGTATTTATTTGTTTATAGCGCTGCACTCCCCCTCCTTTTTTTGACCATTTTATTTACATTGTCATGTTGGCTGCTTTTTCATTTATATTTTTTTTACAGCGCGGTACTCTTTGTGATTTTTTTTTTTGCCTCTTATTATTTCGATTGTGGGGGAGTAATGGCGCTGCCAGGGAGCCTGTGCTAGGAAGCTCCAGGCGAAACCATCTATCCCATGATGGTGTTTCTTTGTAAAGACTGTCATCTGGTTTGAGTGCACCATATACTGCGTTAAACTAAACTGCCAAGGACTAGTCCAGCTCACCACTACCTATCATACTATAAATATTACAAGAAATACCTAAGGGGCGGTGTGCAAGGGAGAATTGCAAATAAATATAAGGAGACTTAATATAAGGGGGAAATCAGCAAGAGGAGGGGCAGTTGCAAAAATCACCAAAAATAAGCTCAAGTCCAGGATCAATAAAAAAAATATATGCCCCAAGAAGGAGGATCTGAGAAGCAGACAATGGATAAACAACAAGGAACTTGGGTAAAACAGATGGAAGTAAAGGATAAAAGAGGACAAAATAGATCACTACCACATATAAGCATACTTAGCCAATCAAGAATAGATCAAGACCCTGAAAGTGATTCGGAGATGGGACACAAGGAAGACAAGTCTTTGACAGCCCAACTACCCACAAAGGTAGAAATGGCGGCCATGTTCGCAGCATTAGAAAACTCCCTAAAAATTGAAATGGCAAAAATACATAATGACTTGGGTCCCATACTGACAAGAGTAGAAGATATAGAAAGGAGAGTGGACAGCCATACACAAATAATTAAAGAATTAATAAGAGATATTAAAGTTTTAAAAATTGAACAAAGGGTACTGGCATATAAATTGGAAGATCAAGAAAACTGAAGCAAAAGGAAAAACTTGAGAATCCATGGCCTACCAGAACCGACAAATGGAGAGGATTTAGTGGAAAAGATGAAGAAAATATTGAATCCATTATTGGGTAGAGAAGAAGTAGAACCAACAAGAATAGAAAGAGTACACAGGATTAGAAGACCAAAAAGTATACCGATGGAGGCCCCAAGAGACATTATCATAAGATTCCAGAATTATGAAAAAAAAAATGCAAATATGGAGAAACATGAGGAGCAAGCCACCAATAAAATATGAAAGCGTCAATCTCCAGATTTTTCCGGATGTATCAGAGGAGACTTTAAAGAGAAGGAGTTTTTTAAAGCATCTCTTATCCACGCAGATTACTGGAAGTTGGCATACATGCCAGGTCTTTGCTCATTCCTCTTCAGGTTAGTCCCCGGACACCTCTGCTCTACCAATATGGTCACCTTCACGCAAAGACACAGTGTTAAACAATGCATATTAAAGAGGAACTGAAGTCTGCTGACAAAATCTGTAATAAAAACATCTTTGCCATTCTGAAGCTTCCCTCCAACCACTTTGCATATTATTTTATATATACTGGGATTCTGTACTTGCCAAATATGCTGCAGAAATCTTCCTCCACTAAGTCTGGTTGCAACCATTTTAACAGTGGGCAGCTGAGGCTGCTGCCTGTTCACTTCCTGGATTTACACAGACACACAGAGGCACACCTCCAGCTCTGCAGCTCATTGGCCTCCTTATGACTTATCCCCCCTCCCTTCCTGGCAAACTCTCATGAGAGTGAGAGAGAGCTGTGCATGATGTCATAAGCCTAGGCTTTTTACCAGACAAGAAACAGCAAGTGGGCTGTATAAGGTATTTACTGTCAGTCATGAGAAAAATATACCCACTCAATAAAATATTACATAAAATGGAACCAATCCTATTAATTTAACCACTTGCCGCCCGCCATATAGCAAAATAACGTCGGCAAAGTGGTTGTGTTATTCTGACCGGATGTCATATGACGCGCCCCCTGGGGTGCACATCGCGGCGAACGTTGTTGCGGCGTGTTAGTCTGACACACTGCAACTCCAATCTAGGTAAAGAGTCTCTGTCAGATCAGTCTGTTCAATCACGGCTGATCACGATGTAAACAGGAAGAGCCATTGATTGGCTTTTCCTCACTCTTGTCTGACAGGTGGGGGTCTGTGCTGATTGTTTATCAGCGCAGCCAACCCTTGGATGCCCGCCCAGGACCACCAGGATGCCGCCAGGACCACCAAGGATGGCCACCACACTGGACCACCAGGGAAATGCCAATCAGTGCCCAGGCAGCTGCCACTCAGTGCCAAAGAAAAATGCCTGCCAGTGTCACCAGTGATGCCTATCAGTAAAATCTATCAGTGCCAGCCATCAGTGCCCATCAGTGCCGCCTTTCAGTGCACATCAGTGCCCATCAGTGCCGCCTAGCAGTGGCGTCTATCAGTGCCACCCATAAGTACCCAGTGTCGCATTTCAGTGCCCATCAGTGTCGCCGATCAGTGCCCACCAGTGCCACCTATGAGTGCCCAGTGCCGCCTATCAATGCCCATCAGTGCCGCATATCAGTGCCACCTATCAGTGCTGCCTATCGATGTCCATCAGTACCGCCTATCAGTGCCCATCAGTGCCAGTACCATCTCCTTGGTGCCACCTCATCGGCGCCGCCTTATCAGTGTCCATCAGTGCAGTTTATCAGTGCCCATCAGTGAAGGAGAAAACTTACTTATTTACAAAATTTTATAAGTAAAACTTTTTTTTTCAAAATTTTCTGTCTTTTCATTCGTTTAGCAAAAAATAAAAACCGCAGAGGTGATCAAATGCTACCAAAAGAAAGCTCTATTTATGGGAACAAAATGATAAAAAGTGGCAGCGCTAAAAGCTGAAAATTGGCCTGGGCAGGAAGGTGCAGAAGTGCCCTGTATTGAAGTGGTTAACTACTGCCCAAACATTTCCATTCAAGCAGTGGTGTAGCGTGGGGGGTGCAGGGGGTGCCGTGGCTGCCTCCTCCTAATTTCTAATTCCTGTGTCCCGGGCTCCGGCCGCCATGTTAAGTGACCGGCGCCCTGTGATTGGGCGTATGGGGGTCATATGAGGCATAGGGCTGGCCTGTCCTCGATCGCTCCTGAAGTCCCGCCTAATCACAGTGCGCTGGACACTGAACATGACAGCAAGCAGAGCGCAGGGGAGAGAAGAATGTGAGCCGCCGCTGTGTTCTCCTCCTCCTCTGGATCGATGCAGGCCAGGATAAGAAGGTTAGTGAGACTCCCTCGTGAGAGTCTTGTTACTGGCCGGGGGGGGGGGGGGCGAGAGAGAGACTGTAGACAGGACAGGTTAGTGTAGTATAGTGGTTAGTATAGTGGTCATTATAGTGTAGTTTAGTATCGAGGTCAGTGTAGTGTAGTGGTCAGTATGGGGGGCAGTGTAGTGGACAGTGTAGTGTAGTATAGTGGACAGTGTAGTATGGTGGTCAGTATAGTGTAATATAGTGGACAGTATAGTGGTTAGTGTAGTATAGTATAGTGGTTAGCATAGTGGTCAGTATAGTGTAGTTTAGTATGGTGATCAGTATAGTGTAGTATGGTGGTCAGTGTAATGTAGTATAGTGGACAGTGTAGTATAGTGGGCAGTGTAGTATGGTGGTCAGTATAGTGTAGTATAGTGGTCAGTATAATGTAGTATGGTGGACAGTGTAGTATGGTGGACAGTGTAGTGTAGTGGACAGTGTAGTGTAGTGGACAGTGTAGTATAACAGACAGTGTAGTATAGTGGTCAGTGTAGTGTAGTATAGTGGTCAGTATAGTGGTTAGTATAGTGTAGTTTAGTATGGAGGTCAGTGTAGTGTAGTGGACAGTGTAGTATAGTGGTCAGTGTAGTGTAGTATAGTGAACAGTGTAGTATGGTGGTCAGTATAGTGTAGTATAGTGGTCAGTGTAGTGTAGTATAGTGGACAGTGTAGTATGGTGGTCAGTATAGTGTAGTATAGTGGACAGTGTAGTATGGTGGTCAGTATAATGTAGTATAGTGGACAGTGTAGTGTAGTGGTCAGTGTAGTGGACAGTGTAGTATAGTGGTCGGTATAGTGTAGTATAGTGGTCAGTGTAGTGTAGTATGGTGGTCAGTAGAGTGTAGTATAGTGGTCAGTGTAGTGTAGTATAGTGGACAGTGTAATATAGTGGTCAGTGTAGTGTAGTATAGTGGTCAGTGTAGTATGGTGGTCAGTATAGTGTAGTATAGTGGACAGTGTAGTGTAGTATAGTGGACAGTGTAGTATGGTGGTCAGTATAGTGTAGTATAATGGTCAGTGTAGTATAGTGGACAGTGTAGTATGGTGGTCAGTGTAGTGCAGTATAGTGGACAGTGTAGTATGGTGGTCAGTATAGTGTAGTATAGTGGTCAGTGTAGTATAGTGGACATTGTAGTATAGTGGTCAGTGTAGTGTAGTATAGTGGACAGTGTAGTATGGTGGTCAGTGTGGTGTAGTATAGTGGTCAGTGTAGTGTAGTATAGTGGACAGTGTAGTATGGTGGTCAGTATAGTGTAGTATAGTGGTCAGTGTAGTATAGTGGACAGTGTAGTGTAGTATAGTGGACAGTGTAGTATGGTGGTCAGTATAGTGTAGTATAGTGGACAGTGTAGTATGGTGGTCAGTATAGTGTAATATAGTGGACAGTGTAGTATAGTGGTCAGTGTAGTATAGTGGACAGTGTAGTATGGTGGTCAGTATAGTGTAGTATAGTGGTCAGTGTAGTATAGTGGACAGTGTAGTGTAGTATAGTGGTCAGTGTAGTGTAGTATAGTGGTCAGTATAGTGTAGTATAGTGGTCAGTGTAGTATAGTGGACAGTGTAGTGTAGTATAGTGGTCAGTATAGTGTAGTATAGTAGACAGTGTAGTGTAGTATAGTGGACAGTGTAGTGTATTATAGTGCTCAGTATAGTGTAGTATAGTGGACAGTGTAGTATAGTGGACAGTGTAGTATGGTGGTCAGTATAGTGGACAGTGTAGTGCTCAGTGTAGTGGACAGTATAGTGGTCAGTATAATGGTCAGTGTAATATAGTGGACAATATAGTATAGTGGACAGTATAGTATAGTGGTCCGTGTAGTGGACAATGTAGTGTAGTGGACAGTGTAGTTCTCAGTGTAGTGGTCAGTATAGGAATCAGGTAGGTCAGTATTATTGTATTTGAAGGGACTCAGGGATAGCTAAAAGTCCGCAGGTTAGGGGGCGCAAATTACTTGCCTTGCCCCGGGTGCTGACAACCCACGCTACGCCACTGCATTCAAGGCATGCCATGGATGATAACTGACACAGTTTCTTGTGCTCTCAAACAAATTGTCAAATTATCAATTGGCTGGTGTCATAACTGAAGACATGTGCAGCACCATGGCAACTGCAGATCACACATAGGTTAAAATGGCAGTTTCCTTGGCTGTAAAGGATAGGGGAGTTTAGTTCAACTGCTTGTTGAGCTACTAACTAAGCTCCAGTCAGTTCCTGATCAACTAGGTGTCCCTTAATGGGTTCCCCAAAACAAACAGTCATTACATATACCTTTTTTTGTTCTGTCAACACTCAGTCTTTTCTCACAGCAGAGAGAGAAAGCCTTAATAATCAATCACCTCACATATACTATGGCCTGTGTGCAGAGCTAAAATTAATATTGGGGTCTGAGTGGATGGTAAGATGTGGACTTAGGAAGGGAGGCTTTATTGCACGCAAAGCTCTACAAAGCCACCATGCTCCAGGATCTAGACTTGGTATAGTTCTGAGAAAGAAATAGGTTCAGACATCAATCCTGTATCTGCTCACCACTTGTAGGTGAGCAACCTTGGTGAAAAATATTCATTGTACACAATGCTGCTAGCCAGTGCCCCACTAACTCCCCCCCCCCCCCCCCCCGCTCCTCACACACACACACTCTACTCACTACTCTCTACTCAGATGGGAAAGGTGCATATTTTGCCAACATGCAGTGGACATGTGACAGCCCAGCAGCATTTTTTTGCTGGGTCTCTGGTGTGTGGTCTTCATAAAAATGTAATGTTTTGCATAGCCAAAAAAAAGATCTTGAGACCCTTGTATTGTTCCCTTTGTTCTGAGCTATCCACTGTAGTAGAAAATAGTTTGTAATAACTGGGAACTGTCTTCCTAAAAGGTAATACCTCTATGATTCTAGTGCACATTTATGGCCAGGCATTGCCTTTCCACTGTTGAATAGTTTCTATCTGCAAGGGTTAGTTTCTAGCTGAGATATGTGTTAGCATCAATCAAACTTGACTTGAGACTCCAGATATCTTGAGTAATTAGCTCAGCTTAGAATGACATTAGCTGGCTTAATTTATTCTTTAGCATGATAGCATGATATATCAGCATGTTGTTACCCTGAAAAATCTATATTTAAGATTTTTCATATCTCATAGATATGATGTGGGTTAAATAAGAGTTCTTTTCGACCAAGAGTGAAAGCTTCAAATATAATAACATTTATTAGGAAGCAGTTGAAAGTCTAGCTAATACACAGTCATCTATCTATCGTCTTACACCAAGGAAGAAAATATTAGGTTGAAATAAACTATTTACATGAAGGAATACAGAGTATATTCCTTAAAACAGTAATCTAAGTTACAAGTAAAACAGACCTTTCCCATAATTACCCTTTAGTTCCATTCTGATCGCTGCTGCTCCCCAGAGAAAGAGTTACCTCCCACTTGGCTCTGAGTATATCAAACCAGGCTGATGTCTCATTGGTTGGCCTAGCTTGGATCATGATTGTAGGGCTTACTCCGTAAGTTGGCCCCCTTTCATGCAGATCCTTGTGACTGTCCTGGCCAGGAGAGTTAATTGAATTTCCCCAGGAAGTTAGGTATTGATTATGGGTTGGGCTCCCTTCAATGCATATCCCAGCATGAGACCCTTTGACGCGAGTAGGTGTAAAACAATGGAATTGGCTCTCCATTGTTTGTATATACAAGCCTTGGCCCTGCTCTTAAAAAAGCTTCAATGAAACCTTTTTGCCCGGCTTTCATAGATGCCAGCTAAATGAAATATATTCATTATTACAACATTTTACAGTTATTAATGGAGATTTCACATAAACCCATATGGCAACAATGTGAATGAACTTAGGGATGGCATTTTGCTCACTAACCTTCTCAGGCCTTACATTTATTCCCAAGTATGACATACAAACATGTTATACAGTTCTTAATATGGTAAACAATCATTTGATGGTAACTCCCACTATTTTCTCTATATGGTATAAACCCTATATTAGACCAGAACCACTCCTCCCATCAGCTAAACTGAGAACTTCTTTTCGACTGAAGTTAATGTAACTATAACTTAACATATATCAGATAAATATAGCAAGCCTGCCCTTTAGAGATTCTATAAATACAGATAGAGAGAGCAACTTTTTCCTTCAAAAATGTAAAATTAAAATGGAGTTTACAAATTACAAGATGATGTATTTTGATTAGTTTGAAAACAAATATCAAGGTGATAAACAATATCAAGATAACTATGAATGCTAGTATTCGCTAACAGTATGCTACTTAATGTTCTTTCCTAATAATTTCCTGGGACAAGATTGCTTCTAGCCAAATATCAGAGGCATCTGTTTGTACCAAAAATTCCTGTCTGAATTCAAGAGTGGCTAACACAGGGCCCCTATACAACACTGCTTACAGCTCATTCAAATCTCTCTCTGCATCTTCATTCCATTTCACCATATTGGACCTGCTCTTTTTGGTGAAATCCAGTGGTGGCTGGTGTTTTTTGGGGGGGCGGCAAACAATCCAGCCGGTGCCAGACCAACACCCCCCGGGTGGCCGGCCGGGTCACGGGCGGCACCCCCCCAATGGTCAGTCAGTCAGGGCTCGCACTTATCACATCTCTCACGGGCAGCACTCCGGGCGGCGGGTGGCTTCTCTCTGGGCTGTGGGCAGCTGCTGTCTAATGCCCCGTACACACGATCGGAAATTCGGCCAGCAAAAGACCGATGAGAGCTTTTGGTCGGAAAATGCGACCGTGTGTATGCTCCATCGGACTTTTGCTGGCCGAATTCCAGCCAGCAAAAGATTGAGAGCATGTTCTCAATTTTTTGGTCGGAAAAAGTTCCTATCCGAAAATGCGATTGTCTGTAGCAATTCCGACGCGCAAAATTCCTACGCATGCTTGGAAACAATTAGACGCATGCTCGGAAGCATTGAACTTCATTTTCTCGGCTCTTCATAATGTTGTATGTCACCGCATTCTTGACGGTCCAAAGTTCAGCGAATTTTTGTGTGACCGTGTGTATGCAAGGCAAGCTTGAGCGGAATCCCGTTGGAAAAGCCATCATTTCTTTTTCCGACCAAAATCCCAATCGTGTGTACGCGGCATAAGTATTATCACACAACTGGGTGAGCTTTGGGTGCAATGCTCTGCTCCCAGAGCCCACCCTTTTTTGCATGTGGATCAGAGGTCAGAGGAATGGATAGAGGGGCGGCGCCCATGCGCCCCTAATGGACAGGCTGCCACTGGCAAAATCAGTAAGTGGAGCTACCATAGTAGCACATTAAGGCACAAACTTCAGGTAGTATCCTACAAGCCATAGGAAGGCCCTTCCCCTGCCCAATGCTGTAACACAAAGACCAGGCTTCTTCCATGCCAATTGTGCTTTTATTTAGATTGTCTGCTAGCCCAAGTTTACAAATGGAATCTAAAATTGCTTGGACCTTCTGAAGATGGGAATCCCAGTCAAGACTAAAAATGCCAACATCATCTAGACATACCAAAGCATATGCTTTGAGGGGCTTAGAAATGTGGTATATCATTCTTTAAAATGAGGCTGGGGCTTCATGAAAGCCGAAAGGGAGGACTACATACAAGTACTGTATAGTCCATCTGGTGTTCTCAAAAACCCTATTTTCTATTTTCTGTTTGTTATGGGGACCTGTCAATACTCTTTATTAAGACTGAGGGTGATGATGTACCTGGCAAGACCCAAACATTCTTTCAAATCATCCACCCAAGGCATGGGATAAGCATTACGTTTGAACGGGATGGGGGTGGCATGATCAAGGTGTACCTATTTTATACTGTTGATAATTAAGGAGTATTTCTTTAGTAACTGGGATCTTAAAATTACACATGACCTCCTGGGTATTTGTCATTTTACTAGGTACACTTTTCAATATCCGCAAAAGAAAAAAACAGAACTACAGTATTAGTTCATATTCTGCACCAATGTTTTTCATTTTATCGCCAATGTTCTGTATATAAAAAGTATCAGCTTCTCCATCCTACAGCTGTCAGATTCTGACAAATTTAAACACTATCAGATATAAACTCCATCAGATCCAGTGCTATTGCAATTTTTTACATTTGAGCAATGTAATGCACCATTTTTACTGTAGCCTCTATGATGATCTTCTGTTCATGCTACATAAATACAAATATTTACCCCAGGATGTATGGGCAATCATATACCGGTATTCAATATTAATGAAAATAATTTAATTGCCCCTATGCAGCATGAATGCATAATATTTAATTTTTAAATAGGATTTAATAAACCAATACAAAGTGCAATACAGGCTGTAGTTTCTAACACCAACCAAATATGAGCTCTTTGAAGGTTTTGTAAGCTAGACTAATGAAACATGTAATTATATTTTATTGGTTGCTGAGGGCTATGCTACATTTCTTTGTAATAACTTTTAAAATAAAGCCTCAAATCTCATTAACTAATATGCTTAATGCCACCAGAAAAATCAAATACTACTAAGCACTACTGAATCTGCTTTGTCAACAAAGAAGTACGCAATCCCTAAAGACTGTATTTATCCTGCATTAAGAACAAAAGCATCAAACAATTATTTACTCCTGAACCAATATTAGTCAAACAACTTTATTTGTCCATTAAAGTTTACAAGCAGAAAGCTTGCAGAAATACGATTATATGTCGTTTTTTGGCTTAAAGGAGCATTTGGCTAACAATGGATGACCTTCACAATATATTACTAGCTGACATCAGACAGCACTGGGTGTAAACTAATTAGAGAAAATTCCTTTCAGCATTATCCCATTTTCATCATCATCAATATAAACTACAATCGCAATGCCATCTGTAGATTATCAACATAAAGAGCCTATGACAACTTACCTTCACCCCCCCATTAGGACAATTATCCAGGCAGTTCAGAGAAACAAACTACATAAAATACCAAGTAGGGTGGGATTATATTTGACACATATACTGTATAAGAGTTTCCAAAGTATATTGGCGATTGTTTGTTGTGCCGCAAATTACACATGACTAATATAGAATTCCTGGAAGCAATTGTTCCAAACTGCTCCTCATTTAATTCAAAGGCATGTTTATGTGGTCATCTCCTGGTCACCATCTGATCATGTGATTGTGAGTGGCTAGTTTTTTACAAGGAAATTCAGTAAGAAGAAAGTTAAATCAATTAAATGTTGGGATCTGTAATCGGTCTTGGACACATAGTGGTTGATTTACTAAAGGGAAAAAAGACTGTGCACTTTGCAAAGTGCAGTTGCACTCTGCATGAGCAGTTGCTCCAGAGCTTAGTAAATGAGCAGAAACTCTGCTGACTTTCACCATTCAATCATGTGCAAGCAAAAATGCAGACTGTCTTTTATTTTCCTTGCACGTAATTGGGTATTCTATGCAAAGTGAAGCTTTACCTCATTTACTAAGCTCTGGAACAACTGCATTTTGCAAAGAGTCTATTTGCCTTTAGTAAATCAACCCCATAGTTTGCACAATTAATAATCATCCATGCAGTTTAAGCGTTATGACATATATTGAGAGAATAACATGCTCTGTGGACACTTAAAAAAATATGATCATACTCATGGGATCTTGAAATGCCCTAAACTAAAGTCGTATTAGTGAAGATTTTATGCAGCAGAGTTATTTTATGAAGCACTTATATCGGTTTTGGAATATGTATGTGATCATGGGGGAAAACACAGTGACTAAATCTGTTTTGTCATTTTTATTATTCAGCCTTTGAATTTTCAATGTCCCTGAACTTTGTGATAAACATCACACAATAACATCACTGAGCTTATCTCATTGTGTATCAGCTTTCAAGGTTCAGGTTTCCCATTAAAATAAATCGTGATACATTGGAGATTGTTTTGATAGATCAACTCATCATTTTACTGTAGCAAATGTAAATATAAAATATTTCTTAAAGGATTTTTTCAGTAAAATATGAATTTAAAAAAATCAGGAGATTGTAAAAGTGAACATTATGACCAAAAATGAAGATTTTATAGTTAAACAAGAACTCCAGGTTCAATTAAATGTGAAGTATACTTACAAGCAGAAGTTACTGACACTGGGACTGCAGTATCTTTAGTCACAGAGGATCCCGACACAGGACAACTTGTTAAGCTTACATGAGGAAAATTGAAAAATAGCACTGAACCCATAAGGTTATCTCATTGGTATTGCTATCTTAAAGTATTGATCTTGATGTAAATAATCTGGTTCCCGAGTAGGGGATCTCCATGTACTTCTTGGCTTGTAATGTAATGTAAAAAAGATTTAAATTGAAGTGCCACAGTACTGTTAAGGAAGTTCAGATTCAACTTTATTCCAATAAGAGTCAGCGGGGACAATTAAAAAAGCAGTCAATGCATTTTGAGGTTGCAAAAAAGAAAAACCCCTTTATCAGGGCTAGAAAGATTATTATGTTCTTATGTTCATTATGTTCTTTTTAGCCCTTATGAAGGGAACGCTCTTGGACCCCTGAAAGTGTTGGTTGCTTTTTGAATTGTGCCCCTGACTTTTATTGAAATTGAAGTTGTATCTGGACATCTATGGTATGGTGCTTCAATTTCAGTTTTTGTTACATTAAGCTTACATGAGAGAGGGTTAGCATAAGGTCAGTGTTAAAGAGGTATTAAACCCAAACCCAAAAGTGTACAGTAATATATTGCAGCTTACCAATCATTAGATGTGGTGGCTGCATTTGTTTCTTTTTGATGTTTTTTTCCCCTCTGGTTTTCATCTGGTGATCTGCCAGTAACACACCTCCTGTACTAGAGTCCACTCTGTATGAAGAAGCACAGGGGACACCTTTGGACAGCGGTAGCATTTTATTGAGATGTCACATAAATTCACAACAAGTGATACAATCAGAATACTGTACATAACATCAGCAACTACAAGAGTAAATGGGTAGGTTACACAATGGTGTATTTTGTTGGTAGCCTCGAAAAACACATAATATGCCTATTTACCAATATAAGTCAGTTAGAGTTAATCCCAGAGAAAAACAAAAAAGTGTCTTAAGAAGATTTTAGTTATACCCACTAATTTATATGCATTGGCAGCAGTATATAATGTAATCATAGATGATATTTTACCTTGGTTGTAAGGAAAATGAAGGAGCCAGCCACACGTCCCGACATACAGCAAACAAGTGCTAGATGTGGGAGTGCGCTGGTTGTGTATATATGGCAGATGATCCCCAATCATCTGGTGCAAATAGTTGCAAACAGCTGATGTTGGTGAGGAGACTGCTGGGAGATCCTATGAAGGCCCCCGGAGCCGGGTGTGTGCAGCCCCCACCGCGCTGGAGAAATTAGAGGTCAAGGCTAAGGGTCCCACAAATTTGAATAAGAAAGAGTTGGATGTACTTAACTCACTTGCTGATAACAAGCAAATTACCATCAAACCTTTAGATAAAGGTGGAAATGTGGTTCTTCTAAACAATGAAGACTACATCAACACATGCAAAAAAATCCTTAATAACCACGACTGGTACCGCCAAAATTCTGGCAGATATCATTGAAAAATATAACAAAAAATTCTATGCATTAGTAGACACCGCCTTTCTGAACAATATAATTAGTAAATAAACGTAGAGCTTTATCAGGAACAATTTTCCGAAGGTTCCTACGTTTTATGTACTCCCTAAAATTCATAAAAACTCTATAAATCCTTCATGAAGGCCCATTATTTTGGGAATTGGCTCATTCAGTAAAAATGCAAGCAAATTAGTGGACGAACTTCTAAGACCATATGTAACATCACTACCATCTTATGTAAGAGGCACCGTCCACCTCCCGCAGATAATTGATGAACTCAACATGCCCTCCTAGTCACAATAAACAGAAACATTATATAGCTCTATCCCACACCTAAAGGGTTTAGCAGCCATTAGGCATGTCCTGCAATATAATCCTGCTGCAGATCCTGTGTATAATGAATTAATTCTGTCACTGCTGGAGTATGTCCTTGGACACAACGTTTTTACCTTTAACGGCTCCCACTACCTCCAGGTGCAGGGGGTTGCAATGGGGACATGCTGTGCCCCATCGTATGCCAACCTGTACTTGGGTGAGTGGGAGAAGATGTTTTTGGCTGATGAGAATCTGGCCATCTACACTCATCACATCCTTGGATGGTATCGTTACATCGACGACATTTTGATTATCAGGGATGGGTCCCAGAACATGCTCCAGCAGTGCCTCCTAAGAATGAATAAAAACGATTTTAATCTAAGTTTAACCATGTCGTATGACAAAAATTGTATAACCTTTCTAGATGTGGAAATCTATAGTGGAAAAGAAGGCAATCTGTGTAGCAAACTATACAGAAAGGCTACAGCAGGGAACACTATACTCCACGCTACAAGTTTCCACCCACAACCCCTCATTGACTCGATTCCTTACTCTCAATATTTAAGTATAAAACGAAATTGCACCGATGAGGAAACCTTTATAAAAGAAGCGGCTAAGCTGCGTGATAGACTCCTTGTAAGAGGCTATTCACATGCTTCTTTAAAAAGATCTTACAAGCAAGTTTTGATGAAATCTAGAAAGGATCTACTATATACTACTAAATCACGAGATAATACTAACAAGTTAATGATCATCACTAGATTTAACCAACTACAACATCAAGTTAAAAAAATAATCGAAAAATATTGGCATATGCTGACATTAGATCCTTCCTTGGGACAATTTGTCCCAGAAAAACCCCTCTTCACTTTTAGAAGAGTCACTTCCATCCCTGATAAGATTGTCAGTAGTGAGTTTAAGAATGAGTCAATTAGAACACACTGTAAATACAAAGGCACATTCATGTGCGGTACATGTCATTACTGTAGATATATACTTACGCAAAAAAAAACATTCTCCCTAATGGAAACCTTTTTTTATCCAAAACATTTTGCGAACTGCAGGACCCATGGAGTCATGGAGCTGTAGCTGCTTTTATATTGGGAAGACCAAATTAGAATTCTGAAGGAGGGCCTAGAGGCATATCCGCAGCATGCAGGTATGCAATCCCGACCTCCCCTTGGACGCCATGTATCTTTGGTCCATCGCGGTACCTTCCCCAATATCAAACTTCTGATCTGGATCGGATACATCCCAATTCCGGGGGGGGGGGGGGACTGGAATAAAACCCTCCTCCAGATGGAACTAATATGGATTTACCAGCTGAATGCAACAATGCAATGTTTTAAACCATTCCTCGAGGGCACCTCTAGAGGAATGGAAAAATAAATCTTTACATCGAGCGTCTTTTCTCATTAATACCATCTTGAGATATGTTTTATGATTGTTTGATAGGCTCATGCACCCCCATGATCCCTTTTTTGGTAAATATTCTTTCATCCCTTATTTAGATGATATAGGTGCCTGTGCAGATATAGATGCATGGATATGTATATCTGTAGATGCATTTACTAGAATACTCAATGGTCTGTTTTCTCTTTATGAATATATCTGAGGTCTCAACATTACAATGGCATTATATTCTCTCTGTTATCAACATCATGCAATCATTTGTGCGCATTTTTGGACATGTTCATCATAACCCCTATATTACATTATGTCACCTGTATATTCTTTGTTGTTGTATTTAACCATCCGTACTAATTTCTGCTTATGGGCTCCCTTTCTTTTATGGCATCTGGGCACTGGTGGTACCTTCGAGGAGATAACTCCATTCTTTGAGGACTAAAATGATCGCCAACAGCTCTCTGTCACCAATCTCTTAATTGCACGATTACCTGTTTTCAAAATTTTTGGTCTTTTTTTGCTTATTTAGCAAAAAATAAAAAACCCAGTGGTGATTAAAGGCCACCTATACAGTGTTGTATGACCGCGCAATTGTCATTCAAAGTGTGACAGCACTGAAAGGTGAAACCTGGCCTGGGCGGGAAGGGAGTGAAAGTGCCCAGCAAGTGCTTAATAATAAACAAAGAATGTGCTGTCTCATATACTGTATGTCTAATAGCATATAGTATATGTACAGGTCAAAGAAAATTGAGAATGGATTTTGTGAACAGCTTGATTTTTTTTGATAAGCACATTATTATCAGGGAAAATAGTCCTAAGGGATGCCCAATGTAATTCTGCATTCTGAACTCAAATTCCACCTCCTTAGACATCTATTCTGAATTTCATGTGTTGGGTTTGGAAATCTACCTTAAAAACGTTCTTTCTAACCATACTGTAGGCTTTAGAGTAGCTCTTGGTCTCACACCTTCCTTATTTAAATGTTCATAATGTACCATGGTCTGAATGTGATTTACATTTATTTTATGTTACAAAGTGGCTACGGTTAATGTGGAAATATTCCCCAGACAAAAAAAAAATGATTTTAGTTTATACAATATTTTAGACTGCTAATATGCATCACGTCTAGTTAACCTTTTGTTGTGAAAGAGTACAAATGCATAATTAAATATGTGAAAAACAGCGCCTGCTCCACATTGACTATATCTAGTCAATGCCAATATGTTAGTCCATACATGTGACTATACCTGGTTACTATCCTACAGAACTCCTCATTAATGTAACACGTAAATGTTATAATGGATGCATGGGTACAATGACAAAATAACAAGAATATTATTGTGCAAAAAATTGGATAAACATCTATCAATGCAATTGTCCAGTGACCAATATTAAAGTGCATATGGTGATATAGGTGCAAACAAAGTCTTTTCTGGGTGAAAAAAGTGCTGTTGTGCTATGTTTCCAATGGGGCACTTTCGTCATCAAAGTGCGACGTTGTCAAAAGCAGGCCTGCTTTTGACAATGTCGCACTTTGATGATAAAACGCTTCAAGCTAACCCTCCCACACGTCATTTCCAGCCCGGAGAGTGGAACGCACGGTATGTTATGATCTAGCGTCCACACCTCACACAAGAGCAGTGCTGATGATTTATTGGATGACGTCCAGTCCTGTCATATTGGCAGGTTTTTAAAAAGTTTTATGTATGCTGGTATTTTTTAGTTAATCAACCAAGGATTTTACTCTATGAGTGCATTTCATTTATTCTCTTACACCGCCCGCTGCACACCCCCCTGCACCTGGAGTTCTGGAGCCATCACCGGAAGTCATGTAACACAGAGGGAACCGGGACACACACAGAGGAGATCGCATTGGGAAGTGGTCCCCATTAATGACCCACATTCATGGCAGACTCCTCTTGCTGTATGGTGAAGGAGTCCAAAATATCTGGTGAGATTGTTGACTACCCCCAGGAAGGGGATGCACTGACACCCATGGGACACGGAGCCCAACAGCACTTTTTTCTCCCAGAAAATATTTTGTTTGCACCTATATGACCATATGCATCATGCCCCCCAGTGGGGACAGCATCGGACAGCAGCGGCTTGTACATTGCCATTTTTTCCAAGGCGCGAGTGCTTTCTGTTTTTATTATAGATGCATAATGTCTTGCAGTAAATTTGCATTATGACAGTTCATGATATGCTCTGCTGTCCATATGCACCAAATTTCCTCTCCTTTGTTTCCTTGCTTATGGTGGAATGGAGTTTTTACTAAATGTTTTGAATATCCACCGAACATTTTTTCTTGTAATTGTTTATTTTTTATTTTGTAGGAAGGCACAGAAATGTCAGTGATACAAAGGAGTTTGCCCTTGTCCATCTCTATAGCCCCAGGTAAAAAAAAAACAAGGACAATTTTTGACAATTGACTCTTTTTGACAATTTTTGACAACTAACCACTTTCCGACCGGCTCACGCCGATATATGTCGGTAAAGTGGCACGGGTGCGCAAAACGACATACCCGTATGTCGCTGCGTCACCTGCAGCTAGCGGGCGCACACCACGGGGGCGTGCCCGTAGGTCCCGCAAACTCGATGTCCACCGTGGCCCGCAATCGTGGCATGGAGAGGCAGAGCGGGAGATGCAAACAAGGCATTTCCATGTTCTGCCTAGCAACATGACAAGGATCTACTGCTCCCAGTGTTCAGGAGCAGTGATCTCTGTCATGTTCTAGTTAGCCCACTCCCTCTACAGTTAGAACATGCTGAGGGAACACAGTTAACCCCTTGATCGCCCCCTAGTGTTTAACCCCTTCCCTGCCAGTGACATTTACACAGAAAGTGCATTTTTATAGCACTGATCGCTGTATAAATGCCAATGATCCCAAAACAGTGTCAAAAGTATCCAATCTATCTGCTGCAATGTTTCAGTCATGATAAAAATCGCAGATCGCTGCCATTACTAATAATAAAAAAAATAATAATAAAAATGATAACTTTTGTGCAAACCAATCAATATAGGCTTATTGCTTTTTTTTACCAAAAATATGTAGAAGAATACATATTGGCCTAAACTGTGGAAGAAATTTGTTTTTTTATATATTTTTGGGGGATATTTATTATAGCAAAAAGTAAAAAATACTGCTTTTTTTCAAAATTGTCGCTCTTTTTTTGTTTATAGCGCAAAAAATAAAAACCTCAGAGGTGATCAAATACCACCAAAAGAAAGCTCTATTTGTGGGAAAAAAGGATGTCAATTTTGTTTGGGTACAATGCTGCACGACCGCGCAATTGTCAGTTAAAGCGACGCAGTGGCGTATCGCAAATAAAGGCTTGGTCAGGAAGGGGGTAAATCCTTCTGGGGCTGACGTGGTTAAAAAAAATAAAACCAAAGAGTCCCTGTGTAGGTTTATTCCATCTCTAGTTTCAACCAAAACATTTTTATAGACAGAATTTCCACAGGAGTTATCTTTGTTTACTTTTTTTTTTTTTTTACACAGAGTATTCATTTTTTCCAAAGCATTTAGCATATGCTAAATGCCATAATAATTAAATATATTAGGGATTTATGCTTCTGCATTTCTCAAATAGGAACATATTGGTTTGTACTGATATGTTCTGTATGTGAATATTTAGGGGTTTATCAATCATTAGCTGAAGGACTTTTATTTGCTTAAAAAAAAAACACAAAAACAAATGCAGCCACCACATCCAATGATTGGTAAGCTGTAATATATTACATTTTTGGTTTGGGGTTTAATAATGCTTTGACTGTGAATCCTTGGCACAAAAATGTTTATTTTAATATATTCCTCAATAGCCATTAACAAAATAAATCCTCTATATGTTCACCAAATGCTTCTGCAGTCATAGATATTACTTTACAAAAGTAGCATAGGTATCATGCTGCTTATGGCCTGTGCACAGACCAGAGGTCCTCACTTCCACAGAACGCCTGCATAAAACTACAAGGGGAATACAAGACCAGTCACCCTAATGCCCCGTACACACGATAGGATTTTCCAACAGAAAATGTTCTATGGGAGCTTGTTGTCGGAAATTCCGACCGTGTGTAGGATTCATCGGACATTTTCCATCAAAATTTCTGTCACACAAAATTTGAGAGCTGGTTCTCAAATTTTCAGAGAAAACAAAATCTGTTGTCGTAAATTCAGATTGTGTGTACACAATTCCGATGCACAAAGTTCCACGCATGCTTGGAATCAAGCAGATGAGCCGCACTGGCTATTGAACTTCATTTTTCTCGGCTCATCGTAGGTGTTGTACGTCACCGTGTTCTTGACGTTCGGAATTTCCGACAAGATTTGTGTGACCATGTGTATGCAAGACAAGTTTGAGCCAACATCTGTTGGAAAAAAAACATGGATTTTGTTGTCGGAAAATCCTATTGTGTGTACAGGGCATTACTTTACTGTTTATGATGGTAAATATCCTGTACAAAGAAACGGTGGGGAGATTTTTTATTATGGATTACTGCAGAGATCTGAAAGAAAACACAAGAACACCAAGTTTTAAGTAAGAATAAATATGCTTATTATATAAAAAGCATGTGTTTAGCCTTGTTTTCCGTTTAAATAGGCTGCACCCTTCAATTAATGGTTATCTTGTTGGGACAAGATTAAAAAAAGTTTAAGATTACCTACAGTATTTACATAAATTGAAAAGTTTAAATATTAGCGTACAGGTAGTGAGTGCAAAGCATGATACCAAACTATGGCTTGCAGCCAGATCCTCACAACCTGATGGGATGAAACAGGTTTAATTTCTGGCAAATGATGGTGACTGTCACAGTTCACTCCTGTTTTTATACTGAAGGGTTTTCGTCTAGAAAATCAAAATTTTGAACATTTTGCTTTACTGATGAAAATACCATTATATAATCTCTCCATCATATGAAAATATTTAAAAAATGTATAGCTTATTCTCTGCAATTTTTTTCTGAACTAGCAGCCGTCCAGCTTTGCCAGAAGGCATCTTATGAAAGATTTAATACAGTAACATGTCAAATACATTATTATGTCATTTTTTTCAGACCATTATATTCTCAGATGTTTTTGTTGCAGATCTTGAGCTTTTTTTGAGCATATGGATAACCATATACAGTATAGAATGACAAGTGAAGAGATTATTTTTGGGTAAGATGGATTAATAACTTTGTGTTATCAGCATAACATGCATTTACTCTGCTAATTCCATTCAAAATGTAAATGCCTTACTTTGTAATTGCAGGCCAACTTGTTTACAAATATGTAAGGTTATAAAAAGCAAGTTGATTAATTAAAATGTTAAATAGACATGAGGGGGGTTTAAATATTCATAGAGTACATGTTTATGGTAAATAGCATTTAAAAGGGTAACTTGTTCACCAATGTACGAAAGCGGTAAAGAATCCAATTTTGCCTTAAACAATATGAGAAGTAACTGGTGCCAAGGTCCATAGTTTGTGTACAACCAATCAGCTGCCTTTACATCTTAGTACATGGGTTAGGCAACTGTATATCAGGGAAGAATTTTTGAATGATGGGAGAGAGTTATTGTGGAAGGAAGGGTCTAAAATATAGTATATTATTATACTCTATATTATTGCATTCATGGAAGCCATTTAGGTGCATATTATAGATCACACAGTATCTCACAAAAGTGAGTACACCCCTCACATTTTTGTAAATATTTTATTATATCTTTTCTTGTGACAACACTGAAGAAATGAAACTTTGCTACAATGTAAAGTAGTGAGTATACAGCTTGTATAACAGTGTAAATTTGTTGTCCCCTCAAAATAACTCAACACACAGCCATTAATGCCTAAACAGCTGGTAACAAAAGTGAGTACACCCCTAAGTGAAAATGTCCAAGTTGGGCCCAAATAGCCATTTTCTCTCCCCGGTGTCATGTGATTCGTTAGTGTTACAAGGTCTCAGGTGCGAATGGGGAGCAGGTGTGTTAAATTTGGTGTTATCGCTCTCACTCTCTCATACTCATCACTGGAAGTTCAACACGGCACTTCGTGACAAAGAACTCTCTGAGGATCTGAAAAAAGAATTGTTGCTGTACATAAAGGTTGCCTAAGCTACAAGAAGATGGCCAAGACCCTGAAACTGAGCTGCAGCACGATGGCCAAGACCATACAATTGTTTACCAGGACAGGTTCCACTTAGAACAGGCCTCGACTCGAACGTTCGAAATCGAAAGTACTAATTTTAAAGGCTAATTTGCATGGTATTGTCCTAAAAAGGGTTTGGGGACCCGGGTCCCGCCCCAGGGGATATGTATCAATGCAAAAAAAAGTTTTAAAAATGGCCGTTTTTTCGGGAGCAGTGATTTTAATGATGCTTAAAGTGAAAAAAAAGTGAAATATTCCTTTAAATATCGTACCTGGGGGGTGTCTATAGTATGCCTGTAAAGTGGTGCGTGTTTCCTGTGCTTAGAACAGTCCCTGCACAAAATGAAAATTTTAAAGGAATAAAAGTCATTTAAAACAGCTTACAGCTTTAATGTAATGTCCGGTCCCGGTAATATGGATGAAAATCAGTGAGACAAACAGCATGGGTACCCCCCCAGTCCATTACAAGGCCCTTTGGGTCTTGTATGGATATTAAGGGGAACCCCGCACCCAAATAAAAAAAAGGAAAGGCGTGGGGCCCCAGGCCCTCTGAACAGCAGTATACAGGCGGTGCAAACAAGACAGGGACTGTAGGTTTGTTGTTAAGTAGAATCTGTTTGTAATTTTTAACTGGTACATTTTTAAAGTGTAGCTCCAGGCAAAAAATCTATTTTTAAGCTTTTTGGAAAACATAGGGAAGGGTTATCACCCCTGTGACATTTGTTTTGCTGTATGTGCACCTCACTTGTGTTTACCTCACTTTCTGTCCCAATGACAAATGTTTTTTGACAATTTGGGGTTTTTAGTGAAACAAGGATTGGTGATAAAGCATCAGTGGAGAGGAAACACGTTTTCCCATATTAACTCTTACAGGAGAGAATTTCCCTTCCTAGGGGTAGATTTCATCTCACTTCCTGTTGTCTCATTCCGTTTGCAAGTAGGAGTCGTTTGTAAGTTGGATGTTTGAAAGTAGGAGCCTGCCCTCTATACTCTGCAGAAATTGGGGCCTTAGGTGTTGGTGTTGCCACAACACTGTAAGTCCTCACAGTTACTCTTGGTGGGTGCAGAAACGGGCCCTGCTGTGAAATATTAGATCAAGAATTGTAATTACATGCACCTGTCACATACCTGGTAGGTAGAGCCCGGAATGCAGGGAATGGCCTCTCGTATACCTCTGACTCGGGAACCCCAGGTAGTGTTGACAGGGGCTCGAGAGTACAAAGGGGCACAAGTGCCACTGGAAGGCTGGAGTAGAGGACTGGATCCTGTAATCAGCAGGGAGGTGCACTGTAGTCCCGTAGCAGGATGCAGACAGCAGGGAGGTGCAGACAAGCCGGGTCAAAACACAGGCGAGCAGATCAGGTACAGAAGGGCAATCCAAAAGAGTAGTCAAAGTCCAAGCCAGAATCGGGGCAGGCAGCAAACAGGAAAGTCAGGAACAGCCCAACTTAGATACTAGACTCAGGTAACAAGGTAACGGGGGAGCAAGGGTCTTCAGGAAACGCTGTAGACCGGACAGCAAGGAAGCAAAGCATCAGTCTCCCTTAAATAGCCCATCTTGGCGCCAAGTGCTGTCACATTCGCGCTATTGCACATGCGCGTGCGCCAGACGGCTCTTTTGTGCACAGGTGTTCTTCTAGTTCTAATATTGCTAGGATGCTTGTTGGAAGGGATTTCCTGACATTGCCCCCCTCCAATGGGCAGCCTCAGGATTTACTTGGGTGAGATCTTTTAAAGGCTAGGATAAGTCTTTTGGCGTGAATATTAGTCTCTGGTTCCCAGGAGTTTTCCTCAGGGCCATATCCCTTCTATTTTACCAGATACTGAACCTGATTGCGTCTCTTCCAGCAATCTATGATTGATTCAACCTCAAATTCTTCTTCACCGTTGATGAGCACAGACTCAGGAGGACCGGTGTTCCGGTTGAAGAAAGGGTCCGGGATTGATAGTTTAAGTAAAGCCACATGGAAAACTGGGTGTATACGAAATGACTGGTATTTTCAATTCATAAGCCACGTTATTAATTTTCCTTACCACTGGGAAGGGACCCACAAACTCCAATTTCCTGGATGGGCATGCTAGCTTCAGATTCAGGGTGGACAGCCAGACTTGATCTCCAGCTTTCAGGTCAAGCTCCTCTCTCCTTTTTCTGTCAAATGTTTCTTTGTTATGTTCTTGAGTCTTTGCCATTGTCTCTTGGAGTAGCTTGTTATTTGTGCTAAAGAAACTCAAGGCTTCTTGGTACTGCACACTCTGGAAGACAAAAACAAGGGGTGGAACCCATAGTTCGCAAAAAATGGAGACTGGTTGGTTGCAGAATGAACAGAATTATTATAGGCGAACTCAGCAAGAGGTAGCAAGGGCACCCAGTCATCCTGAGAAAAACAAGAATAGCATCGTAAGTATTGCTCAAGGGTTTGATTTGTTTGTTCAGTCTGACCATTAGCCTGGGGGTGATAAGCAGAGGAGAAAGAAAGGCCATCTTCAGGGATTCACATAGGGCTTTCCAGAATTTGGATGTAAATTGTACCCCCCGATCAGATACAATGTTTGCAGGTATACCGTGGAGTCTTGCTGCCCTTGTTCTGAATGCAGGTAATGCATGATTCTACATAACGTCTGCAATCTTTCAGTAGCTGAGGCCACCTGAATGTGCGTTGAAGGAGTTCGGAGGTCTTGTGTATACCAAAGTGGCCAGCAAGTTCATGGTCATGACAAGATTTGAGGATGGCAACCCGTGTTTGTTGTGGCACAAAAATTCTGTCTTTGTACCATAATAGGTCATCTCTGGACTGTAAAGTGATGTCTGTTGGATGGGGAGCCATTGAAGATGCCTGTTTGACTTGGGACAGTAGGTCTCCTTGAAGCATAAGAAAATTCCCAGGAGCAAGGATGGTATCTGGAGGAGAAGGAACTTCAGGTTCGCTGAACATCCGGGACAGCGCGTCCGGTTTAGTATTTTTTGATCCCGGCCTGTAAGTGATGTGGAAAGCGAACCTAGTAAAGAAGAGTGCCCATCTGGCCTGACGTGGTTTTAATCTCTTGGCAACTTTCAGGTACTCTAAATTTTTGTGGTCGGTGTACACCAGAATAGGGTGGGCCGCTCCTTCCAAGAGGTAACGCCATTCTTCAAGTGCGGCTTTGATTGCAAGTAGCTCCCTGTCCCCAACATCGTAATCCTTTTTAGCTTCTGTTAGCCTGCGGGAGAAGAATGCCACTGGGTGTAATAGAGCCTTGGATCCTTGTCTCTGTGAAAGTACCACCCCTACTGCTATCTCGGAGGCGTCTACCTCCAGTATGTAAGGTAAAGCTGGGTCAGGATGCTTCAGGACAGAAGCTGACACGAACTGCTCTTTCAAGGAGATGAAAGCTGCTTGAGCCTCAGGGGACCATTGGAACCGGGTGCCTTGCTGAGTCAGACTTGTGATGGGGGTGATGATGGAAGAAAATCCCCTGATGAATTTGCGATAGAAATTCGCAAAACCCACAAAGCGCTGAACTCCCTTTTTGTCTGTAGGTCCTGGCCAATCCAGGATGTCGGAGACCTTCTGCGGATCCATCTTGACACCATCTATAGAAATAACAGGCCCAGAAATTGAATGCTTTGGCGTTCGAACTCGCACTGCTCAGGTTTTGCGTACAAACCGTTTTGGCGAAGTCGAGTTACAACTTTTCTGACATGCTCCCGATGGGTAGACAGAGAGGAGGAAAAAATCAAGATGTCATCCAGATAAACTATGATGAACAGGTCAAGGTAGTCTCTAAAAATATTAACAAAATGCTGGAAGGTGGCAGGAGCATAGCATAACCCCAAGGGCATAACAAGATACTCAAAGTGTCTGAAGTGGGTGCGGAAGGCAGGCTTCCATTCGTCCCCGCTTTGGATTCTGACTAGGTTGTAGGCTCCGCGAAGATCCAGTTTGGTAAATATGGATGCAGTTCCGAGTCGCTGAAAGAGTTCAGGTACCAGAGGTAGAGGGTACCGTTTTTTGATTGTAATTTTATTAAGGTCCCGATAATCTACACAGGGGCGTAGGTAGTGGTCCTTCTTTTCCACAAAGAAAACCCCTGCTCCTGCTGGGGAGGTGGAGGGGCGTATAAACCCTTTTTTCAGATTGTCATCTATGCATTCTTTGAGAGTACCTAGCTCAAGGGGAAAATTCTCCCAAAGGGAATCTTTGCTCCGGGGAGAAGTTCAATCGGGCAGTCATAGGGTCTGTGTGGAGGAAGTGTCTCTGCTCCCTTTTTGCTGAACACATCCAGAAATCTATGGTATGCCTCAGGAACAGCTTGGCAGGTCTCGGCATCGGTTTCCAGACACAGCAAGGAAGACGGGACGTCGGTAGCTCCCTGTAGGCAATGCTGACGGCAGTAGGGGGAGTGAAAACTGATTTTTCCAGTAGACCAGTCAATTTGTGGATTATGGGCTTTGAGCCAGGGCATGCCCAGTATGATGGGAAACAAGGGAGACTCGATGATATCAAGACAGAGTAGTTCTTGATGGTTGTCGGAAATGATGGTGTTAAGAGGAACCGTCTCTTGTGTTACAGACCCAGATTTAATAGCTGATCCATTGGCTAGGTGTACAGACAGTCCCTGTGATCTGGGTCGTAGAGGGATTTGGAGTTTGCGGGCAAAAGACAAGTCAATAAACCCGTTGCAGACTCCGGAGTCAATTATGGCAGTTGTTTGAGTATTCCCTCCTGAAAGCTGTAGAGAAATGGAGATAGCCAAATGAGTTGCATTATTACACACAGCAGGAGGTAGAGGAGAGGGTAATGTGCTTACGGATCTTTGCGGGACAAGTCCTCACATAGTGTCTAGACTGTTAGCCCGCCAGCGTTGACGTTCTTCAGGAGTCAGAGAGGGACGGATCAAGCCTAATTGCATTGGCTCAGGAGTATCAGCGAAAGTGTGAACAGGAGGATTTGGTACACATGGTAGCATCCATACTGGGCGAGAGGGACCAGCAGTACGTTCAGCTCTTCGTTCTCTTGAACGCCTGTCTATTTGGATGGACAGATTGATGAGAGCTTCAAGTGTTGCTGGAATGCCAACCCGGGCCAACTCATCTTTTAATGGCTCAGAGAGACCCATGCGGAACTGGTAACGTAGGGCGGTGGCGTTCCAGTTTGTATCGGAACTCCAGCGCCTGAACTCAGATGCATAGTCCTCCGCCGCCCTACGGACCAGCTGGAGAGAGAATAATGCTGCTTCTGCGGTAGCTGCTTGTTGCGGATCTTCATAGAGAAGGCCTGGAAGAAAGTGTTCAGGTGGTTAAGGCAGTTATCCTTCTGCTCCAAGAGGCGATGGGCCCATGCCTAGGGTTCGCCTAGTAAGAGAGAAATGACGAAGCCCACTTTGGTAGTTTCGAGAGAAAAGGTTCTGGGTTGTAGTGCAAAGAAAAGTTCACAGGCATTACGGAATGCCCTATACTTCCTGCGATCCCCGGAGAACCTTTCTGGTGTGGGAACTTTGGGTTCAGGAGGGAGCATGACCACTGAAGGAGCAGTAGACGTTCCAGGAGCTGGGGTGGATAAAACTTGAACACGCTCTTCCAGTCGGTTATAACTGTCTTGTAAGTCCTTAACAGCTTGCGTAAGTCCAGGTAGATGACAGCATAAGTCCTCCATGGGTGACGTTCCCTGCGTAGGCTCGGACATGGACGTCCGGTACTGTCACGTACCTGGTAGGTAGAGCCCGGAATGCAGGGAACGGCCTCTCGTATACCTCTGACTCAGGAACCCCTGGTAGTGTTGACAGGGGCTCGAGAGTACAAAGGGGCACAAGTGCCTGACTGGAAGGCTGGAGTAGAGGGCTGGATCCTGTAATCAGCAGGGAGGTGCACTGTAGGCCCGTAGCAGGATGCAGACAGCAGGGAGGTGCACTGTAGTCCCGTAGCAGAATGCAGACAGCAGGGAGGTGCACTGTAGTCCCGTAGCAGGATGCAGACAGCAGGGAGGTGCACTGTAGTCCCGTAGCAGAATGCAGACAGCAGGGAGGTGCACTGTAGTCCCGTAGCAGGTTGCAGACAGCAGGGAGGTGCACTGTAGTCCCGTAGCAGGTTGCAGACAGCAGGGAGGTGCACTGTAGTCCCGTAGCAGGTTGCAGACAGCAGGGAGGTGCACTGTAGTCCCGTAACAGGATGCAGACAGCAGGGAGGTGCACTGTAGTCCAGCAGCAGGTTGCAGAGAGCAGGGAGGTGCACTGTAGTCCGGTAACAGGATGCAGACAGCAGGGAGGTGCACTGTAGTCCAACAGCAGGATGCAGACAGCAGGGAGGTGCACTGTAGTCCAGCAGCAGGTTGTAGATAGCAGGGAGGTGCACTGTAGTCCCGTAACAGGATGCAGACAGCAGGGAGGTGCACTGTAGTCCAGCAGCAGGATGCAGACAGCATGGAACTGTACTGTAGTCCAGCAGTAGGATGCAGACAGCAGGGAGGTGCAGACAAGCCGGGTCAAAACACAGGCGGGTAGATCAGGTACAGAAGGGCAATCCAAAAGTGTAGTCAAAGTTCAAGCCAGAATGGGGGCAGGCAGCAAACAGGGAAGTCAGGAACAGGCCAAGTTAGATACTAGATTCAGGTAACAAGGTAACAGGGCAGCAGGGGTCTTCAAAAAACCCTGTAGACCGGACAGCAAGGAAGCAAGGCATCAGTCTCCCTTAACCACTTCAATACCAGGCACTTAGACACCTTCCCGCCCAGGCCAATTTTCAGCTTTCAGCGCTGTTGCAATTTGAATGACAATTGTGCGGTCATACAACACTGTACCCAAACAAATTTTTTTATCATTTTGTTCCCACAAATAGAGCTTTCTTTTGGTGGTATTTGATCACCTCTGCGGTTTTTATTTTTTGCGCAACAAATAAAAAAAGACCAAAAATTTTGAAGAAAAACAAGTTTTTCTTTGTTTCTGTTTTGTAAATAAGTACGTTTTCTTCTTCAATGACGGGCACTGATATGGCTGCACTGACGGGCACTGATACGGAGGCACCGATGAGGTGGCACTGATGAGGTGGCACTGACGGGCACTGATGATGGGCACTGATAGGCGGCACTGATGGGCACTGATAGGTGGCACTGGTATGCGGCACTGATGGGCACTCATAGGTGGCACCGATGGGCACTCATAGGCGGCACTGATGGGCACTCGTAGGTGGCATTGATTGGTACTTATGGGTGGCACTGATGGGCACTGATAGGTGGGCACTGATGGGCACTGATGGGCACTGACAGGTGGTACCGATGGGCACTGACAGGTGGCACTGATGACACTGATTGGTGACACTGAATAAACTGATTGGTGGCATTGCTGGGCAGACCAGAAACATAATGGAAACATTTGTGGGCACTGATTGGCACAAATTGGGCACATTGGGCACATGTGGATGGCCATGGGGTACATACCTGGCCATCCACATGTTGCCCCTTCCCTGGTGGTCCTAGTGGCAATCCCTGGTGGTCCAGTGTGGTGATCTGAGGGGGGGCTGCACTGATAAACAATCAGCGCAGACCCCCCTGTCAGGAGAGCCGCCGATCGGCTCTCCTCTACTCGCGTCTGTCAGACGCGAGTGAGGAAAAGACGATCAACGGCTCTTCCTATTGACATCGTGATCAGTCATCATTGGACATGGCTAATCACGTGGTAAAGAGCCTCTGCTGGAGGCTCTTTACTAAGATCGGTGGAGCGGTGTGTCAGGCTGACACACCGCTCCACCGATTGCCGCGATGCGCGCCCCCGCGGGCGCGCGGCAGCATGTTATCCTGCTGGACATCATATGACGCCCAGTCAGGATAACTGAACCACCGCCCGGCCGTCATCTGCTATGGGTCAGGCGAGAAGTGGTAAAATAGCCCATCTTGGCGCCAAGTGCTGTCACAAGGAGCACGCGCGCTCCTGTGCACACCCGCGCGCTGCTATTCACGCTATTGTGCATGCACGTGCGCCGGACGGCTCTTTTGTGCACAGATGTTTTTCTAGTTCTAATATTGCTAGGACGCTTGCTGGAAGGGATTTCCTGACAGCACCTGTTAAACAGGGGCAGAAAAATTGGGCCTTTGGTGGTGGTGGTGTTGCCACAACACTGTAAGTCCTCACAGTTACTCAGAATCTACCAACTGAAAAGGCAGCAGTTGAAGTGCTAGCAATTTAGCCAAGCTAGCATTCAACCGCTGGGCATGTGGATGGCTGGGAGCGAACTTCTTTCGGCGGTGCAGCAGCTGGGGCAGGGAAATTTGCCTGGTACAATCTGACATTGGTGTACCGATAGCAGATTGCCCCCAAGTATTTGGCTGTAACACACCTAATTCTACACCTTCATTCTTCTCAGTGTAGGTCTCAGAGAGGACTGAAGGTATAGTGGGGTTGGAGATCCCAGCTGATGAGGAGCAAGGAGAGGTCCTCTTTGTTCTTTGGTGTGGGTCTTTTAGGTACGCTTGCCAACAAACTGCATGGCAGGTTAACATATGTCTGGTCAAGCATGTGGTGCCCAAGCGGGAGATGTTTTGGCCACGAGAGATACGCTTGAGATATATGTTGCAAATAGCAGCAGTGGTATCTGATGCACTCGCCTCAAAAAAGGCCCACACCAAAGAACTTTTAGAATAATGCGCAGAGACAGCAGCGCCCTGCACATACAGAGCTCTGCGGTGTGATGCAGTCGGTGTGCTGCCCTTAAGCTGGCCCCTGGAGGGCATCCTGCCTCATTGGTGATGTGCCTCCTCCTCTCTCCTATCAGGCACCCACGTGGAGTCAGTGACCTCATCATCCCCCCCCCCTCCTCATCACTGGAGCAAAGCTGGCAGTATGCTGCAGCTGGGGGAACATGACTGCCAGATTGCTGTCCTTCTTGGGCACCCTCTCTCTCTGGGCTCACGTTACTGCCTTCCTTTAGCTGGGTACCATCATCAGAGCCTTTAAAACGCTGGGAATCCTCCTGGAGCATGTACCCAACACTGTGGTCAAACAGTTCGGGGGACTCCTCAGGAGGTCATGGTGGGGCTAGGGAAGGAGTGACTGATGCCATTGAGCCGAGGGAAGAGGCCGCGTTGGCAGCTGCTTTGCCAGACAAAGTACCCTGAGCCTGGATGAGAGAGGATGAGGAGGATGAGGACGGCTTGGTCATCCACTCTACCAAGTCTTCCGCATGTTGTGGTTCAATATGGCCAGCTGCCGAAAAAAAGGACACGCGTGTCCCACGGCCACGTGCTGATGAGGATGCACCATCTCCACGACCAGCACTGTTGCCTCTAGACACAGAGCCTGCTTGCCCTCTTTTATTGGCTTGTGACTGTCTACCTCTCCTTGATGGCCTTCCAGACATACTAATGGCCTGCAGTGAGATGTAGCTGCACAAAGCTGGGATGTATATATATATATACTGATACTGCAGCTAGCAGAATCAACTGCCTGCCTGTAGTATTATTAGTATGTGGACACCAGCAATTGTCTTCAGGTAGCTTTAGGTGCACACTGTGCAGAGGATGCAGTACACTAACTGTAAATGCTGTAACTGCCTGCCTGTGGTATTAATAGGAGCAGAACAACAGCAATTGTCTTCAGGTAGCTTTAGGTGCACACTGTGCAGAGGACGCAGTACACTAACTGTAAATACTGTAGCTGCCTGCCTGTGGTATTAATAGGATCAGAAGAACACCACCAATTTTATTCAGGTAGCTTTAGGTGCACACTGTGCAGAGGACACAGTACACTAATTGTAAATACTGTAGCTAGTTAAATAAAGTGTAAATACCGCGCTAAGACAAAAAGCAAAATCAGCAAAAAAGCAGCAACAATAAACCATCTAATACTTAATGGTGCTAATAAATGTCAAAGTAAGAAAAGTTGCGCTACATTAAATATTTCTTATGTAAGAAATAGTTAAAACCAAGACCATACAGAAAACCAGGACACATCCGAATCAAGAGTGCATCCTGAGCATCCTAAACTCCTTCAGGTGATGTATACATAAATGAATTGTGAAATAAGCAAAATAGCGACAGCTGAAAAAATCATGTGCACATCAATCAATAAATGAAAAAACAATGTCCATAAGACCATTGGTGTCCATATACAAATAAAATAAAATGAGCAGCGTTTTCTTTAGAAGAGCTGTGCGTTGTGCTGACGCAATCACGCCACACGTGACCCAGTACACGGGTGCTTTTTATAGTTTGTTTTAGCTAGCCGGATTTTTATCTATTCATGCACCTTTATACAATTTTTCTGTGCAATATCCCTGTACATTACCTATGTACATGTTGTCTTATGAACTTTTGCTTATCTAGTTAACATTAAAATTTTGAATTTTAACTTACTACATGACTGGAGTCCCTTTCTGTCTGCTCACTCGTGGCTGGGAGCCCGAGTGTGCTTCTCTTTTCAGATTAGGGACATCCAGCTGCTAAGCATTTATTGCTATCTGGCGAAATCCTCGCGGACCGCTCAAGGCAACCAAAGGACTCGAGATACCAGAGGATTCAAGTGTCCCCGCAGAGGGCTATATCTGTCTGCTCGTATGACCCCGCTCTTTAGGAAGTCCACCGGTTCCGGTAAGGGTTATCACATACAGAGTTTACATCGAGCTGTCTTTCATTTGTGGACATTTTAAGGCTGAATATCTGGACCTTGATACCTGCTGTGGATTATAACTCACATATTTTTTCTATTACATCTAAAGAAAACGCTGCTCATTTTATTTTATTTGTATATGGACACTAATGGTCTTATGGACATTGTTTTTTCATTTATTGATTGATGTGCACATGATTTTTTCAGCTGTCGCTATTTTGTTTATTTCACAATTCATTTATGTATACATCACCTGAAGGAGTTTAGGATGCTCAGGATGCACTCTTGATTCGGGTATATCCTGGTTTTCTGTATGGTATTGGTTTACACTATTTCTCACTTTGACAAATACTGTAGCTGCCTGCCTGTGGTATTAATAGGAGCAGAACAACAGCAATTTTCTTCAGGTAGCTTTAGGAGCACACTACAGTTAGTGTACTGCGTCCTCTGCACAGTGTGCTCCTAAAGCTACCTAAAGAAAATTGCTGTTGTTCTGCTCCTATTAATACCACAGGCAGGCAGCTACAGTATTTATAGTTAGTGTACTGTGTCCTCTGCACAAATACTGTAGCTGCCTGCCTGTGGTATTCATAGGATCAGAAGAACACCACCAATTTTATTCAGGTAGCTTTAGGTGCACACAGTGCAGAGGACACAGTACACTAACTGTAAATACTGTAGCTGCCTGCCTGTGGTATTAATATAGGATCAGAAGAACACCACCAATTTTCTTCAGGTAGCTTTAGGTGCACACTGTGCAGAGGACACAGTACACTAACTGTAAATACTGTAGGTGCCTGCCTGTGGTATTAATATACGAATAGAAGAACACCACCAATTTTCTTCAGGTAGCTTTAGGTGCACACTGTGCAGAGGACACAGTACACTAACTGTAAATACTGTAGCTGCCTGTGGTATTAATATAGGATCAGAAGAACACCACCAATTTCATTCAGGTAGCTTTAGGTGTACACTGTGCAGAGGACACAGTACACTAACTGTAAATACTGTAGCTGCCTGCCTGTGGTATTAATAGGAGCAGAATAACAGCAATTGTCTCCAGGTTGCTTTAGGTGCACACTGTGCAGAGGATGCACTACACTAACTGTAAATACTGTAGCTGCCTGCCTGTGGTATTAATAGGATCAGAAGAACACCACTAATTTTCTTCAGGTAGCTTTAGGTGCACACTGTGCAGAGGACACAGTGCACTAACTGTAAATACTGTAGCTGCCTGCCTGTGGTATTAATAGGAGCAGAACAACAGCAATTGTCTCCAGGTAGCTTTAGGTGTACACTGTGCAGAGGACGCACTGCACTAACTGTAAATACTGTAGCTGCCTGCCTGTGGTATTAAAGCACACTGTGCAGAGAACGCACTACACTAACTTGTAAATACTGCAGCTGCCTGCGGTACTGTACTAAAAGGATCAGAAGAACACCACTAATTTTCTTCAGGTAGCTTTAGGTGCACACTGTGCAGAGGATGCACTACACTAACTTGTAAATACTGCAGCTGCCTGCGGTACTGTACTAATAGGATCAGAAGAACACCACTAATTTTCTTCAGGTAGCTTTAGGTGCACACTGTGCAGAGAACGCACTACACTAACTTGTAAATACTGCAGCTGCCTGCGGTGCTGTACTAATAGGATCAGAAGAACACCACTAATTTTTAGACATGTGCATTTGTTTTCGTCCGAATGCATTTTCGTCCGAATTTTAGGTATTTTCATTATCGTTTTAACAAACGATAACGAAAGTGCAGAATCCGAAAAAACGAAAGATCCGACATAAACAAATGCTTTATTTTCATTTTCGTTGCCACAACAGTTCGATACAGATAGGAGATTCGACATGATGATGACAATAACAATCTGTGTCCATCAAACCTGTGGTCGAATGTGCCTAACCTTAACTCTATTAGTCCAAGATTATTCTACATAGAGAGAAAGATTTGACATAGAGAGAAAAGATTCGACGTAGCGGAGAAAAGATTCAACGTAGGGGAGAAAAGATTCGACGTAGGGGAGAAAAGATAAATAAAAATAATGATGATGATGAATGTTATTGGCTGATTGTAACAAAGAGGAGGAGCAGTAAAATAGCTAGAACTAAGTACACATGTACTTTGGCTTATGGTGTCTGTTGAAAGTTCTAAGAAGATTCGTCGGAGCAGGTAAACTATACGGCGTCGTACAGTTTAGCTGCTCTGTCGAATCTTCTTTGAACATTCGACAGACACCATAAGCCTTCAATGACAGATTCAACCTTAATTTGGATTTTCGGACGAATGCAATTTTTAACGAAATAAATAAAAACGAATTTCGGGAGTAACTAAATAAATGTATTTTTCGGACGAAAACGAAATTCCGAAACGAAATATTTCAGTGTGCACATGTCTAATTTTCTTCAGGTAGCTTTAGGTGCACACTGTGCAGAGGACGCACTACACTAACTTGTAAATACTGCAGCTGCCTGCGGTACTGTACTAATAGGATCAGAAGAACACCACTAATTTTCTTCAGGTAGCTTTAGGTGCACACTGTGCAGAGAACGCACTAAACTAACTTGTAAATACTGCAGCTGCCTGCGGTACTGTACTAATAAGATCAGAAGAACACCACTAATTTTCTTCAGGTAGCTTTAGGTGCACACTGTGCAGAGGATACACTGCACTAACTGTAAATACTGTAGCTAATAGGACTAGTAGGATCAGAAGAACACCAGCAATTTTCTTCAGGTAGCTGTATATACTGTAAAAACACCTGCCTGCCTGTCAGTAGTAGGAAGAGAAAAACAGGAACGGATCTAGCTAAACTGAATACAGTGTGTATATATATATATATATATATATATATATATATATATATATATATACACACATATACATATACAACACCTAGGATGTATATATATACACAATACATTGTAAGTGCAGCTAACTGACTCGCCTGCCTACTCTATCTAACTTAAATCAAATGACACTGTCTCTCTATCTCTCTCATAACGCCAGAACACACTACACAGGGCCGCCGTGCAGGCAGCCTTATATAGTGTGAGGCGTGTACTAAACCCCCTGAGCCATAATTGGCCAAAGCCACCCTGGCTTTGGCCAATTACGGCTCTCTGTACAGACGGCGCTGTGATTGGCCAAGTATTACTAGTAAAAACAATTTTAAAAAAAATTAAAAGTCCCTAAATCTTTCCCCTATTTTGGAGACGGTATAACTTTTGCACAAACCAATCAATATATGCTTATTGCAATTTTTCTTACCAAAAATATGTAGCAAAATACATATTGGCCTAAACTGATGAATACATTTTTTTTTTGGATATGTATTATAGCAGAAAGTAAAAAATATTGTTTTTTTTTTTCAAAATTGTCAGTCTTTTTTTGTTTATAGTTCAAAAAATAAAAACCGCAGAGGTAATCACATACCACCAAAAGAAAGCTCTATTTGTGGGGAAAAAAGGACATCAATTTTGTATGAGTACAACATCGCATGACCGTGCAAATGGCAGTTAAAGCAATGCAGTGCCATATCGCAAAAAATGGCCTGGTCATTAATCCTACCGCGGCTGAAGTGATTAAAATGCCAGAAAAAAATTACAACATTTTGGCTCCCTTAGACCTGACACTATGTTTAGGGTTTGCTAATTTTTCAACGGATCGATCCCTGCTGAGCAAGCGGAGTCCATCAAAACGGACAGCCCCATGTGAAAGGGGCCTAAGTCTGTTGGTTTAAACGCCATACCTTAAACTATGTAGATTTTACTATTATCTTTATTGTATAGGCATTCAGATATTAGGCTTCAAATTATCTTTAGGGCCATACTCCCTATAGTGTACAGTTTTGAATTGTCAAATAATGTTTTACCAAAGAAATAGATTATTGATATCATTTCTTTTATCAATGTTTCTATTAGTGTTCTCTACATAGAGTATATTACTTTTAATTTCTGTAACTTTTGTAGCTCTGATAAAGGGGGATTGTTTGGGCCCCTGAAATGCACTTGTTGTCTGTTATCCTTTTGGTCTTTTTGCTTGTGGAATCAAATAATTACTTTTGGACTTTGGCACTTCTTGCTCAATCATACATGGATTATTAAAATTGGGTGATCTCTGCCCCTCAGAAGGAGCCCCCATGTTGTGGAGAAATGATAAACCTAAGCCACTGGGACTTTTTTATTGTAGAAAAAGTATATACATCCTTCCTCTGCCTCTACCTCATCTTGGATTTCTGTTAAATTTGGGTGATAGAGGTTTGTAGGTTTTAGGAGTGAATCGGGGTACACTACCTGACTTTTACTATCAGGTCTACATGATACATGCAGGATAAGACCTAAAGCCTAAGTTGAGCTAAAATGAAAATCAGAAAAATTTGCACAAGAGAGATAACTGATAGCTAGTATGATGTGTCCTTTATGTTTATTGTTTTATTTGTTCTTCCACCCAACATTGCAGTAATCTTCTGGTGCAGCGGGGGTTAATACAGCTAAAGGGCAGTCAGGAGTGCTCATCAGGAGAGTTCGACTATGCCCACCCTTTCCTACCAGATCCGCCATTCTTAGGAGCCATACTACAGCTTCTATGAATGGCACAGGATCGCTGAATTGAGGAGGCGAGCTATCGTCCACCCACCTACAATACAGAAAAACACAAAAAAAGATACAAAATGTAAGGATCTTTTGAAGCTGATAATGAGAGACATAACAAATGGTTCTGTGCTCATTAACGATACAGAGATACCCCTTAATCGTGGGCTGTTTAATTTTTGGCTGGAAATGCAATTTAAACAAGATTCTTGGATTGTATTAACCCAGACACTACAGCTCTGGAGCAGGATGCTTTTGCAAATCAGTAGAACAGATACATTATGTTTTTACACTATAGAAAACTTAACATATCAATCACAAAGTATGACAACAGGCATGTGCAAAAGAAGAGTCATGGAGGGTATATGGCTAAGTGGTTAGCATTTAGGTCTAGCAGCACTTGGGTTGTTGGTCTGAAACCTAACCACAGCACTACCTGCTTTGAGTTTGCATGTTCTCCTTGTGTCTGTGTAGGTTTCCTCCCACACTCTAAAGACATGTTGGTAAGTTGATCGACCCTAGTAGGTGTATGTACGAATGTAAGTTAGGTTACTTAGATTGTAAGTTGCTTGAGGGCATGCACTGATGTACAATATATGTGTAAAGCACTGTGTACATTGACAGCCCCATATAAGTACCTGTAATAAATAAGCATGTGTAGGAGAGGAGTATAAAAGTATGACAGTGAGCAGTGGGTGCAGAAGAGAAGTAGCATATTTTGTAGTTTGTAGAATTCACCTCCGTAACATCTCTAAAATTCGCCCCTTTTTAACAAATGAAACCACCAAGCTCCTCATTCACTCCCTTGTTATCTCTCGCCTTGACTATTGCAACTCCCTTCTCATCGGCCTATCCTCTCTTCAGTCTATCATGAATGCTGCTGCCAGACTTATCCACCTTACCGACCGCTCAGTGTTTGCCAACCCTCTACTCCAATGCCTACACTGGCTCCCAATCACCCAACGAATTAAATTCAAAATACTAACCACAACATACAAAGCCATTCACAACTCTGCCCCGAGCTACATCACTAATCTTGTCTCCAAATATCACCCAAATCGACCTCTCCGCTCTTCTCAAGACCTCCTGCTTTCAAGCTCTCTCATCTCCTCCTCCCATGCTCGTCTCCAGGATTTCTCCAGAGCCTCTCCCATCCTCTGAAACTCGCTACCTCCATCTATCCAGCTATACCCTACTCTTGCTACCTTCAGGCGATCCCTGAAAACTCATCTCTTCAGGAAAGCCTATCACATCTCCAACTAATCTCCTACCACTTCCACCAGCTCATTCCCCACAGTTACAACCTTTTGTACCACCTGCCCCACCCTATTAGATTGTAAGCTCTTCTGAGCAGGGCCCTCTTAATCCTCTTGTATTTTATTGTATTATAACTGTATTGTCCCCCTTTTATATTGTAAAGCGCTGCGTAAACTGTTGGCGCTATATAAATCCTGTATAATAATAATAATGTAACGGTAGCTAAAATGTGCATGAGAGGAGTGCCAGAGGGCTTGTGCAAGAAAAGATTTTATTTTTTTAATTATATTTTAGGGTTAAAATATGAGGGTGCACATATTAAGTAAACGTTGCCTTGGGCAAAATTACAGATAAAATGCAATTTTTTTTAAATTGTTACTATTTATTTCTTATAAAAAAAACAAAGCACATGCATCCAAATCTGCTGCTAAATTAAAAACCTATCTGTCCCAAAACAAAAAAAAGCTCTTGGACTCCAAGAGATTTAAGGAGAAAAAGAAATAACAATGAAAACTGAAAACAAAAAAAAACAAATAAAGGGGAACACAAATGAACGTTATTATGGTTGCTGCATTCTTCAAAATGTTTCTAACATGAAACCCTCTCTATATACATATTTTTGGAGGAGAAAAACGCATTGGCACTCAAGTGGTTGAGAGCTTGATCAGAGAATAAACAAAATTATACCTTTTACTAGTTAACTGAATAAGTTACAACTGCAAATTTTCTATCATTTGTTTCGATCATGGTATTATTACACCATGTCTGATTAAGAGATTTGAGCTGTCCCAGAACTTGTAATTGTAACTACTCTGCTAAAAGAGGTATATATTTATCCTACATTTTCCTTCTTCTATCAGTGGCTAACAAGTGGCTAGCCACAACTCTCCACTACTTTTTTTTAAGGAGTATGATTTTATAGTGTTAGGGAGGATACAGAGAAAACAAATGTAATTGCATATATAGCCTCAAAGTATTCTCATTGACACATTTTATATAGTATATAATTGTTTCACACCTTCAGCCAAGACAGAAAACCTCCGATACCTTCCACAGTTTTTCACAGTAGTTGGCTGACATTATTTATTTTAATAATTACACGTGAGGGGTCAGCTTTTTCAGGCCTGTCAGGTGTCATATAATATAAATCAATTAAATCGATGCTGTTCTACAGCTTTGAAATTCAAGTTGAAGTGATTGATGAACATTGGTATATCAGAATTAATGCAGCAAATTCAATTAAGGATATAGACTTTGAACTGACTGAAGAACCTTAGGTTCACATTAACTTTTGTCAGGAAAATCAGATGACTCTTGGAGCACTTATTTTTGAAGATACAACAGTCTTTAGTTTAATTTATAGATCAGAAGAAAAAGTAAAAACTCTTTTTTTTTACCTTCTAACACATTTAGCTCCTTTAAAGAAAAGCAAGCTTACATGAGAGCTTTTCATACCAGTATAATGTGCAAAAAGTTATTGCTCTTCAGCAATATAAAAAATATAAATGTACTTGTATATATACATATATTGAAATGCAGATGTTTGTAATACCAAGTAAACATTTTATTATTATATGCAGTAATTGGCAATAAATTAAACATAATTAGTTTAACGAAGGGACGGAACAGAAGAATTTCAAATACTTATATGCAACAAGCAGTTTTCCACAGTGATGTGTATATTACATTATATTCTACACACAGTGGAACGGAGCTGACCAAACTTTAGATGGAAATCCCCCTGGGCTTGTATCATAGCTTCTTCATCTATGTAGACTGCTGGTCTTCGCGAAGCAAGAAAGTACTGCACTTTTCTGAGGCTCCAGCCAATGACATACATGAGAAAACCACACACTGCAGCTGTAGATCTGCCAACGCCAGCATTGCAATGAACATAGACTGTATGACCATTTTCTAACAGTCCATACAGGAGGTATACAGCTTGTGGAAGCATTCGAACTCTGCCTAAAACAAAACAGCAAGAACATATATTATTTTAGATAAAATCTGTTTTGTAATTTAAGCATATATAATGGTTTTAATTATATAGAATAGAGTAAATAAAACTTGCAGAAATTTTAAAAACCAACCAACACATCAAAACTTTCAAAAACATTGCTGCAAATATACATGCTGTTTCAGTGCTCCCAACAGAGACCCATTTGCACTATTCAAAACACCTCTGGAAAGCAGTATATAACATATGCAATGACCACAGTAATTACATTTAAAGAGGAACTTCCCCCTTATCAAGACACATACAACAAAGGCAACACTGCAAAAACTGTAACTGTAAGTGAAAGCAAAAATTGTTTAACCATTGGATGTAAGGTGATTTCATATCAGCATGCAGAGCTGTATGCTGCCATGATTTTTGTGAAAGGTGAGAATGATCCACTTTAATTCTTCAATTGACAAATGTCAGTAATTATATACATAAAAAAATATACAAATTAAATCAGTTATCCGTATACACAGTAACCTAAAGCAGTGGTCATCAACCATGTTCTCAGGGCCCACTAACAGGCCAGGTTTTATATATTACCTTAGGGAGATGCAGACTAGAATACTGCAATCGCTGAGCAGCAAATGATATCCCCTGTGATGTATTTTAGTTATCTTGCAAACCTGGCCTGTTAGTGGGCCCTGAGGACAGGGTTGATGACCACTGACCTAAAGGGACAGTTCACACCAGATACAGTTCCATGCATTTTTTTCTGCTTCAAAAATACATGGACAGTTGGTTATATGGGTTTCAATGGCATAGTTCATAGCAGTGCAGTGCGTTCCAGAGCAGTCAAAAAAATTAGAACATTTAGAACAAGAACATTTTTCTGAATGGAACTGCACTGGAGCACAGGCAAAATGTATCAAAAAGGCACTGCAATACATTTTTGCCTGTGATTTCTCTTGATTGTTCGGAGTCAGCACCTACCAGCATCCTAACAGCGACGAGTCATGATTGCTGTCAGCAGCAGGGATAAGTTATTGGTTGTTAAGGAGCAGGCTGACAGCAGAATGTAAACAAAAGAGCCATCATTAAAAAAACAGCATGGGGTCCCCCCTCAGTCCATACCAGGCCCCCTTTCCCACCACCCTATGTGAATGAGTATGAGGTACATAGTACTCCCACTCATTCACCAAAAAAATGGGCAAAGTGACTTAAAAATAAAAACAGTTTTTGACAAGTCCTGTATTTAAAAAAAATACAGAAGCAAATCCATCATCAATCACGATGAACACCGGCTGTCGACCTGCACAAAAGAAGAAAAAAACGCCGCCTGCCGAACAAGCCTGTTCCCATCAAGAGACATTTGCCTAATTACAGCTGCATGAGGGGGCCTAGATCTGGGGGCCCCCTTGTTAAAGGGGGCTTCCAGATTCCAATAAGCTACCCCCACAGCTGCACAACCACCGGGCTAGGGTTTTGGGGAAGAGGCCCTTATCCTCATCAACATGTGCATGTGGCCTAGTATGGTAAAGAAAGGGGAAAAACTCTCTTGTCCCCCCCCCCCCTTTCTTGGCCTGCCAGGCTGAATGCTCAGATTTTTTTTGGCTACTGGCTCCTCTTAAAATCCATACCAGACCAAAGGGCCTAGTATGGAGTTTGGGGGGATCCCATGCATTTTTTGTTTGTTTTATTTGACATGGAGACCCCTTCAAAATCCATACCAGACCCAAAGGGCCTGGTAATGACAGCTCTTTTGTTTACATTCTGCTGTCAGCAGGGAATCCCCACTGACAGCTGGAATGTTTAATCATGGTTATGTACTGTGGCATACTGTGCCTAAGAATATACCACTGCATAGCTGTGGTAAAGGGCTGCAATTACGTAGTACCACCCGGCCTAGCTTTATTGCTTCTGTGAGGTACCTGGTAAATGAGCCTGATTGGTAGAAGGAGACCTCTCTTAAGCGCTGGTTCAGGAGCCGCTGGAAGTGGGAACAGTGGTCTCCTGAGCACAGTGGGTAGGAGGGCCTGATGCAGGTTCCAGCAGAAGCAGACACCGGAAGTGGGAGGATGTCCCTCAGGGATGGCTGAGCTGTGGATGCAGGTAACTGGTGCAGGCCGGTAGGTAGGCTGGTAGCCGGATGCGAAGACAGCAGCTGAATGCAAACAGGCAGGCTGGAATCAGCGTTACAGGACACAGGCAAGCAAAGTCAGACAGTCCGTATTTGGCAGGAGATCAGGCAGGGTATAAGCAGGAGGGATGATCCAAGGGTAGTCAGACAGGCAGGAGTTCGGCAACGGGTAGCAGAGTAAACAGGGTCAGACAAGCCAGGTCGGATAGGAGACTGGAGAATGGTCAGACGTAGCTGGGTCAATAGCAAATAACAAGCAGGCAAATACAGGAACTTTCAGGTGCAGAGCTGCAGACGAACAGCAGCTAACATGAGCACCTGTCACCCTTTTAAAGGCCCCTTGGCGCCAAACGGTGTTAGCGCGAACGGGCGCGCGCACCTGCGAGCGCGCGTACGGGCATCCGCGGGAGCGCGCCGGCGCCCCCTGGTGGGGATTTTGGCTGAATTCGCTTAGAAATACTCCTTGTGAACCTACGTGCACGCAGATTCACCCGACCACTGCTGACATGCCCCTGACATTGCCCCCCCCCAACGGGCAGCCTCCGGATGCCCAGATACGCCTTTTTTTCAGGATGGCTAGAGAAGTATGCATGGATTAAACGTTTGGCATGAATATTACAGTCAGGTTCCCATGAGTTGTTTTCCGGACCATACCCTTTCCACTTAATTAAAAACTGTACTTGCCCAGACCTCTTTCTGCAGTCAAGGATGGATTCCACTTCATACTCTTCATTGCCGTCCACCAGAACTGGTTCAGGGACCCTGGTGCCCCTATCAGGAAAAGGATCATCTACAGCAGGCTTTAAGAGTGATACGTGAAATACAGGGTGTATCTTAAGTGAATCAGGTAAGCATAATTCATACGATACTTCATTAATTTTCCTTTTCACAGGGAAAGGTCCAATAAATTTTGGGGCAAGCTTCTTGGAAGGACATGACAATCTGATATTATTAGTAGACAGCCATACCTTGTCGCCAAGCTGAAGGTTTAGATCTCCCCTTCTTTTCTCATCAAAGAACCTCTTATTATCCGCTTGCGCTTTGGATACCGCCTCCTGCAAGATCCGGTTATTATGACTGAAGAACTGCACTGTGTCCTGGACCGCTGGAACTGAAGATTCTGAAAGAAAATCTGGTAAAAAAGATGCATGAAACCCATAATTAGCAAAGAAAGGAGATTGACCTGTGGCAGAGTGACTGGCATTATTGTACGCGAATTCCGCAAGTGGCAGCAAGGATACCCAATCATCTTGCATAAAAGATGTAAAACACCTAATGTATTGCTCCAGAGTTTGATTTGTCCTTTCAGTTTGCCCATTAGTTTGGGGGTGGTATGCTGAGGACAGGGCTAGTTCAATCTTCAAATTTTCACAAAGGGCTCTCCAAAAGCGTGAAGTAAACTGCACCCCCCTATCAGACACTATATTTGCGGGAATCCCGTGTAACCTAACGATTTCCTTAATGAACACACGAGCCGTCTCTACAGCAGAAGGTGTTCCTTTTAGGGGCACAAAGTGGGCCATTTTGGATAGCCGGTCGACGACCACAAAGATCGCCGAACAACCCTCAGAATATGGCAGTTCGACTATAAAGTCCATTGCTATCATCCTCCAGGGCCTATCTGGTATAGGCAATGGTCTTAGTAGTCCCCACGCTCTGTTCCTGGGGGTTTTGTTCTGGATGCAGACAGAGCAGGAGTTGACATATTTCTTGCAAAATTCCTTTAAGTTAGGCCACCAAAAAGTGCGCTGCACCAGCTCAAGGGTCTTACGGACCCCAAAATGTCCTGCAAGTGGGTGGTCATGCAAAAGTGTCAGCACCTTGACTCTGACGTTTTCTGGTACGAAGATTTGACTTCCCCTCCATAATAGTCCATCTCGAGGTGTTAAGGAAGACTCCTGAAGACTTGAAGGTTCTGGGGATGCTTCTCTGATCATGGATAGCAAATCTGTCTGAAGGAGAAGAAAACTGTTTGCCGGCAAAATAGTGTCAGGGACAGAAGAGTCCTTAGGATTATCAAACATGCGTGACAGTGCGTCTGGTTTTATATTCTTGGATCCCGGCCGGTAGGTGATGTGGAAGCAAAACCGTGTGAAGAATAGAGCCCAACGGGCTTGTCTGGGTTTGAGTCTTTTAGCAGATCTTAGATACTCCAGATTTTTGTGATCTGTATAAATCAGTACTGGATGGACTGCACCTTCAAGCAAGTATCTCCATTCCTCCAAGGCAGTCTTGATGGCAAGTAACTCCCGATCCCCCACATCGTAGTTCCGCTCAGCCGGCGAAAGTTTTCTAGAGAAGAACCCAACAGGATGCATCAGGTCTTTGTTGCCCTGACGTTGGGAAATAATAGCACCCACAGCTACTTCGGAGGCATCAACCTCTAGAATAAAGGGCAAAGATGGGTCTGGATGGCTAAGAATCGGAGCTGACGTGAAACGCCTTTTTAATTCTTCAAAGGCCTCCTGGGCTTCCTGGTTCCAGTGGAAACGAAGATTCTGCTTGGTTAGCTGTGTAATGGGGGAGATGATGGCAGAGAACCCCCTGATAAACTTCCTGTAAAAGTTCGCAAATCCAACGAAGCGTTGTACGCCTTTCTTGTCCATGGGTGCTGGCCATTCTAACACAGCAGACACTTTCTGAGGATCCATTTTAATACCGGTTGGGGAGATGACCAACCCCAGAAACTGAATCTCTTTTTGTTCAAATTCGCACTTCTCCGCTTTGGCGTACAATCTGTGCAGGCGGAGTCGAGCTAGGACTTTACGGACAAGTTCCCTGTGTTGTTCAAGTGAACTGGAGAAGATAAGGATATCGTCCAAGTAGACAATTAAAAAGATGTCCAGGAAATCTTTAAACACATCATTGACCAGATGCTGAAATGTGGCAGGAGCATTGCAAAGGCCGAAGGGCATGACCAAATATTCATAGTGCCCGAAACGGGTCCGGAAAGCCGTCTTGCATTCATCCCCGGCCCGAATGCGGACCAGATTGTAGGCCCCTCTCAGATCTAATTTGGTGAAGATAATGGCGGTCCGTAATTTTTGAAACAGTTCTGGTATTAGGGGCAACGGATAACGGTCCTTGACCGTAACCTTGTTTAATTCCCGATAGTCCACACAAGGGCGGAGCGTAAGATCTTTCTTAGAGACAAAAAATATTCCCGCCCCAGCTGGTGAAGTGGACTGTCGAATGAAGCATTTTTCTAGATTTTCATTGATGTAAACCTTAAGCGCCTCTTGTTCCTTTTCGGACAGCGGAAAGATGCGCCCAAAAGGGATCTCAGCTCCAGGAAGCAATTCAATTGGACAGTCATAGGGGCGATGGGGTGGCAGAGAATCTGCTCCCTTCTTGCTGAATACATCTGCAAAGTCCTGATAGACCTCTGGTACGTTTTGAAGCAGATCTGGGTCAGTGTCCATACATAGTAGGGTAGTAGCAGGATTAACAGGTTCAGGTAGGCAATGTCTTTGACAATAGGGTGACTGAAACTTGATCTCGCCCGTGGCCCAATTGACAAGAGGATTGTGGGCTTGAAGCCAGGGCATACCCAAAATGATTGGGAAAAGAGGTGATGAGATAACGTCCAGGATTAAGATCTCTCGATGCTGGGATGAACAGATAGCAGACAGAGGAAGGGTTTCTTGAGAGACCTGCCCGGATTTTATATGGGACCCATCGGCCAGAAAAATTGAAAGTCTATGTGTTTTGTCTTTTAAAGGAAGTTCTTGCTGGGTAGCAAAAGTGGAGTCAACGAAACAGCTACAGGCCCCGGAATCAACAATGGCGTTGACTTGAATTGTTCTTCCCTGGAGCTGTAATGAGAGAGGGAGAACAAGTTGAGTGGCATTGGCTGTTAAAGCAGACAAACTGGTTGGAGCTGAAGAAAAACACTTACGGATCTTCACTGGGCAGTTGTTCACGTAGTGGCCCGTTCCGCCACAATAGAGACAAAGGTTCAGTTGGCGCCTGCGTGCCCGTTCTTCAGGGGTCAGAGTAGTACGCATAAGTCCAAGTTGCATGGGTTCAGAGGCATCAGTTGCTTGGTTGACTGGGCTTGGCCCGGCAGAAGGTAGATACCGAGAGGCAGGTAGCGGGGCTCTGGCAGTCATCCACATAGGCCGAGTTTGTTGGGCAGATCGTTCAGACCGGCGCTCACGAAGGCGTCGGTCAATTTGGATAGTGATGGCAATGAGCTCTTCTAAGGTGTCAGGCATTCCTACTCGGGCAAGCTCATCCTTAAGACCCTCAGATAACCCCATGCGGAACTGGTGGCGTAGGGCTGCGTTATTCCATTGAGTATCCGCGCTCCAGCGTCGAAAGTCCATGACATAGTCCTCGGCCGGTCTACGGCCTTGCTGGAGCGCGATTAAAGCTGCCTCAGCGGTGGCAGCCCGCTGAGGGTCCTCATAAAGCTGGGCCATGGCTTCAAAAAAGGCAGGTAGGGTCTGGATCTGTATGGCGTTGGATTCAAGCAAGCGATGGGCCCAGGTCTGGGGTTCCCCCTGCAGGAGGGATACAACAAACCCCACTTTGGTGGCTTCCAAAGAAAAAGTCCGTGGCTGTAATCCAAAGTAAAGTTGACAAGCGCTGCGGAAGGCCACAAACTTAGTTCGGTCACCGGAAAACTTGTCAGGAACAGGTACTCTTGGTTCTGGTGGGAGCATGACCACTGAGGGTGGTGCAGCAGCCTGTATTGGAGCAGCTGCGGGTGCAGCGGCCACACCACCGGAACCACTGAGGTTTAACACTTGCCCTTCCAGTCTGTTATAACTGTCTTGTAGAGTCTTTACTGCTTGGGTGAGGGCCGCCAAGTGTGTACAGATCTCCTGAATAGGAGAGGTCTCTCCTGCAGGCTCAGTCATGGCTGTTCGTACTGTGAGGTACCTGGTAGTTGAGCCTGACTGGTAGAAGGAGACCTCTCTTAAGCGCTGGTTCAGGAGCCGCTGGAAGTGGGAACAGTGGTCTCCTGAGCACAGTGGGTAGGAGGGCCTGATGCAGGTTCCAGCAGAAGCAGACACCGGAACTGGGAGGATGTCCCTCAGGGATGGCTGAGCTGTGGATGCAGGTAACTGGTGCAGGCCGGTAGGTAGGCTGGTAGCCGGATGCGAAGACAGCAGCTGGATGCAAACAGGCAGGCTGGAAGCAGCGTTACAGGACACAGGCAAGCAAAGTCAGATAGTCCATATTTGGCAGGAGATCAGGCAGGGTATAAGCAGGAGGGATGATCCAAGGGTAGTCAGACAGGCAGGAGTTCGGCAACGGGTAGCAGAGTAAACAGGGTCAGACAAGCTGGGTCGGATAGGAGACTGGAGAATGGTCAGACATAGCCGGGTCAATAGCAAATAACAAGCAGGCAGATACAGGAACTTTCAGGTGCAGAGCTGCAGACGAACAGCAGCTAACATGAGCACCTGTCACCCTTTTAAAGGCCCCTTGGCGAACGCGCGTACGGGCATCTGCGGGAGCGCGCCGGCGCCCCCTGGTGGGGATTTTGGCTGAATTCGCTTAGAAATACTCCTTGTGAACCTACGTGCACGCAGATTCACCCGACGACTGCTGACATGCCCCTGACAGCTTCATTGTGCACTAAGGACTGTGATAGCACCCTGGTGGGACTTGTGTTGTGCCTGTGTGGAATGGTCAACATACCGGTTAAGTGTTACTGAGCCTGTTTCTACAAGCCTGTTACTGCACTATTCTAAATGCAATAACTGTGAACCCTTCGTGGACTCTGTATGTGCTGCTTCCTTAACTTGCGTACCCTCTTCCTCGCCCAACTCACACATTGACCACAGGATTTGCTCGCTCGACACTACTGCCATTTATGAAACGCCTTTTATTTTTTCTAAAAATATAAGGCATTTTCTGATTGGACAAGGCAGATAAGAGTGGTGTTGGTATCACAAACTCTGCCGCATCTAATCAGAGAATGCCTTGTGTTTATTGAAAAAATACAAGGTGTTCTATAAACGGTAGCAGTGCCGAGCAAGTGACCCCCTGTGGCAAGTGTGCAGAGGAGAAGCCATGTGCACAGGTCCCAGATGAACAAAAATCACTATAGTAGTGCCAACTACTAGAATGATTGTCAGATTCCACAGCAGCCCCTCAGGTATAAGGTATGCACACCTACATAGGTGCAAGCTGGACCAATGTAAGTGTGCAATGAAGACACACCTCAATTTCAGCTTTAATTTTAGATTCTGGTTACAGCAGAGAAGGAAAAGGGAGGAGCAAAATAATTTGCTCCGCCCACCTATGGGGCCGGGGCAGACTACATGTAAAAAAAATGACAGTTATTTAGTAAAATTTTAAATAAAATTTTTTAAATATTATTGGCTAAAAAGGCAGGTCACATGTTAAGGTGGCACGAGCTAACCCTTATATAAGGAATTAATACTGCGTAGGAACAACAGACAGCCGAGGATCAGCTGAGAAGAAGAAGACCCCCACCCTCCCTCCCATTGTTGAGGCCCTTGTTATGTGGTTTGGTCCTTTTCTCAAGAAAAGGGACAGTTATGGAACTGTTTAACATGTCTCGGAATTAACTCGAGTTGTCATGGCTGAGTTATAGTGATAGTTTACAGTATAAATAAATGAGTGTTGTGTTTTAAAGAAAATGGACATGTTTATTATTGTTATAAGTTGGTAAATAAAATATAATACCAATAATAAAGGGCCCCAGCCATTCAAATCCATTGTAGTATTGGTTTATTATTGATTAATTATTGTAATTGTAAATGTAATTGTTCTGCATGCGGTCCCATTAAAGAGAACTGTTGACTTTTCATTGCTGTCTGTATCCACATTTGGGAGATGTCATCTCATTTCCTATCTACAGGGTCCCAAAAGTCACGATATATAGAGGAAAAAATAAACAAACTCATATTAAACTTTAAATATTTATACTTAGTGGGTGTGTAGAAAGAAGAGGCCAACGCGTAGAGAATATTTTGTAAATATTTAGTAAAATTTTGTAGTGAATATTCTGTAAATAATGATACATTTAGCTACAATTTCCTATTTTTTCTATATATGGCGACTTTTGGGACATCCTGTATATAACAAGTGGCACAACAGAACGTAAGGAAAATTTATCCCAATATGATCACAGTCAGGAAAATAATTCCTTCCTGCAGTTTGGTTTAAGATTTTGTTTTTTGTATTAAATCAGCCAGTATTCATAGAAATCACCCGGGCTAAACAATGTGCCTGCACGACAATGGTAGCAAAAAGAAAAAAAAAATGTTTGCATAATATTTTTTTGGGTGGTGTAGTATAGAAATAAATTTTATACTTATCTGGGTACATACACTGTAGGACGTATTTCTGAAAAAGCATAGAATGTCTAGTTTCCGGATTTCCTCTAAACTTTATATCATTTACTAAAAACTAAACCTGGCCATGCATTGTTCATCAGGGACCAGCCTAATTTTAATCAGTGTGTGGCCACCCCTAGTCAACAGAAGTCAATTGTGTGATCGACTTCTGTTCAAGGCATATGCTTTAAAATGTACTCAACTAGTAGCTGCAGCCGATCAGCCAGCTAACAGCTGTCAGAATACAATGTCCAGCAGTAGGGAGTCCTCCATCCACCTCATTTACATGAATAAAGGAATCTGGCTGAATGAAAAAGAAAAATGAACAGTTAAGGCCAACCTAAGACTACCTCATATTTCTTTACTACACATGATCTTATTAGTTAATGAAAGATAAGCAAGCTACTATTTTAATCAATCATTTGCACTAATATTTATGTCTCTATGAACTATATAAAAAAAATTCCCCCAATTGTCATTTGTTGTTGGGCTACTTGAGGTCAAATATTTTGGAACCCCTGGATGGACTGAATTAAATCTGAACTGAATACTTGCAGTAGGTAACCACCATTACATCATTTCTAAGTAAATTTGTTTTTATTGTTCTACTTTTACTTTGTCTGTGCACATTATTTACTCACTAGCAGTACACCAAGAGGCTTTATCACCAGTCTAGAATTTTTCCCATATTAAGGGTTTCTCTATGCTTAAATAGCTAGAAACGAATATGACAGTCCAGTATAACACTACCAAAGAAGTGTCAAGGCTGGGCTTTAAGCCTTCCCTTTCTAAATGCTCGGGTTACTCAGCTGTCAGTTATTTGCCAGCACTCATCATTCCACAGCGGCTCACCTGGTGATCATTTCCTGCTCGTCAGTCCAGCCTACAGCCAGCCCCTTCTGGCTATTTAAATTGCCTGGTTCATTTCTTCCGTGCCTTCGCCTTGGTCAAACATATCTGGAGACTCTCTGCTGTTTTCCTGTTAAAGACTTGCCTGGCAGATGTCCCTTCTGGTTCCTGATCCTGTCTGCTGCCTCTGACTATGCTGATCTTCCTGATTTACTGGCTTGTTCTGACTAGCCGCTTTGGCTACCCTACCCTGGCTATATTTTAACTATGTTTACTATTTGTACCATTTTTACCATTATATTAAAAGGTGTAATTTTAACTGCATTTTCTCTCTCCGTCTGATTCATAGTTCCTGACAGTAGGTGAAGGCCATGAATTCAGAAGATGCAGGCGGTCCACCTAGTGGTAATATTTTTTCCAGATTGAATGAGCAGGACCACCACATGGATCAGTTTGCCATAGCGTTACAGACGCTCCTGATTCGCACTGCTCACCTGGATCCTCCCACTGTGACTGTTCTGGTACAACCTGTGTTGCAGGCCGTCCCTGCTGCTGCTCCAGTCTGTGAGCAGGCACCCGCCTCGAATATTACCTCTATAAGAGGTATGTCTGGTTCCGCTCTGCTTCCCCAGTGATTTGGGGTTGATCCAGTTTAATGCAGAGGTTTTTCAACCAGGCTGGGATATACTTTGAGATGCTGCCCCAGGCGTTCCCCATGGACAGGAGCAAAGTAGGCTTCATTATTTCTTTGCTTTCTGATAGAGCCATGGCCTGGGCAAACCCTCTATGGGAGATGGAAAAACTCACTGTCCTGAGTTACAGAGTTTGTGGCTTCCTTTAAAAGGGTATTTGACATGCTCCACTTCTGCTGCCAAGAGCCTCATGTCCATCAGAGTACAATAAATGTTACCGATTACGCCAGTGAATTCTGTACTCTGGCAGCAGAGGCCGCTTGGAACAATTTTTCTCATGGTCTCTCAGATATCAAAGTAGAGATTTCAGTCCGAGACATAAGTACGGATCTGGAAAGATTGATCACGTTTGCCATTCTCATTGACTCCAGACCTTCCTTTAAGGAGCGCTTGTGGAAGTCTCCTGTACATTTGGTTCCAAGCTTTGCGATCTCACCCTTGCCTCCCTCACCTCCCATGCCTCCTGGTACCGAGTCTGCCAGTGAAGTAGAACCCATGCAGTTGTGCTTCACACGTTTCACTGCAGATGAGAGGGCCTTTAGTAGGAGGTAGAGATTGTGCCTTGATTGTGGCCAGGCAGGTCACTTTTTGAAGTCTTGTTCTACCCTTCCAGGAAACGTCTACACCTTGAGATCCTGTAGGGGACAGACCTTGGGTGGTGTTGTTATTACATCCCCAATTATCCTGAATATAAGCCTTTAGTTACAGTTAACCTTTCTTGGGCTGAGTCGTCCATCGAGACACAGGCTCTAGTCGACTCGTAGGGGCACTTCACCATGAGATAATCCAATTCCAAATCATTTCCTCACCTTATTACCCGGTGGTTATTGGTTATCCTTGGTTACAGAGGCACAACCCCTCTTTAATTGGCTTTGTGCTGAGGTTCTTTCCTGGTCGCCACAATGCAGTAAAACATGTTTTCATTGTGTACCTCTTCACTCTCCTCCTTGCCAGAGGAGTACTGCGAATTTAGTGATGTCTTTAACAGAGGTCGAGCCAGTAGTTTGCCTCTACACTGATCGTATGATTGCGCAATTGACTTTCAACCTGGTGCCATGCCCCCTCGTGGTCGGGTTTACCCTTTGTCTATTTCTGAGGATAAAGCCATGGAGGAGAGTGTTGCCGATACACTCTCGAGGATTCATCCGCAAATCCTTGTCTCCTGTTGGTGCTGGCTTCTTTTTTTGTGAAAAAGAAGAGTGGTGAAATGAGACCTTGTATCGATTAGAGGGGTCTCAATCGCTTCACTATTAAGAATGCGTATCCGATTCCATTGATTACAGAATTATTTGGCTGCCTCAAGGGAGCAACGGTTTTCATGAAGCTCGATCTGAGAGGGGCATATAATCTGGTGAGGATCAAGGAGGGTGAAGAATGGAAAACTGCATTTAGTACCAGAACAGGACATTACGAATACCTTGTAATGCCATTTGTTCTTTGCAACGCTCCTACAGTTTTTCAGTAATTTATCAACAATGTCCTCCGAGATATATTGCAGCAATGTGTGGTGGTTTATCTCGACGATATCCTCATATATTCTAAATTCCTAGAGTCAAGACACAGATATTTCCGTGTCCTACAGGGGCTGAGAGGTAATAACCTGTATTGTAAGTTGGAGAAGTGCGAGTTCCATCGTGAACAGGTTAAATTTCTTTGTTATGTCATTTCTACTGCTGGTTTTTCGATGGACCCAGAGAAACTATCTGCACTTTTACAGTGGCCCTGACCCGTAGGTCTATGTCCACAACAACGTTTTCTTGGCTTTGCAAATTATCAGAAATGTATTCAGGACTTCTCTTCTCTGGTCAAACCCCTGACTGATATGACCAGAAAGGACGGCAATCCACAGAATTGGTCTCCGGATTCCATTAAAGCCTTTGAGTCTCTCAAGGCTGCCTTTGTTTTAGCTCCCGTTCTGGCATATCCTGATCCCACATTATCTTTCAACCTTGAGGTTGATGCATCTGAGACTAGTAGGTCGCCCTTCTGTCTCAACGTCCTACCTCTGAGAGCGCTATGCGTCCTTGTGGCTACTTTTCTAAGAAATTGTCTCCCGCAGAGTGCAATTACGAGATTAGGGACATGGAGTTGTTAGCTATCATTTTAGCCCTGAAAGAATGGAGACATCTCCTCGAAGGTACCACTGTGCCAGTCCTAATTTTGACTGACCATAAGAATCTCAGATTCTTGTCTGAGGCAAAACGCTTATCTCCCAGAAGGGTGTAATGGGCTTTTTTCTGTCAAGCTTTAATTACATCTCATTCTTACCCGGTACTAAGAATGTAAGGGCTGACACATTGTTGCATTAGTTTTTCTCCGCTTCCAAGATGGAGTCGGTTCCTGCTCCTGTAATACCTCCCTAACATTTTCTGGCCACTGTTCGTACTAGTCTCACTTCACCTTTGTAAGCCCGAAAAGAAAAATACTGCGCTATCCCTATAATAGTGTTAACATGCAAGTGTGCAAAAAATATTTTTATATAGTGAACCAAGAGTGAATCTCAAAACTCAAAAAAAAAAAGACAGCTGCAACCTCTAATGTGAGACAACCCACACCTAGATAACTATGCAAATACTAGGCTGCGCTTCCAAACATTACACGTGGTCATAAATGATATACCAACTACGTGACATAAGGCATAAACCAAATAAAATGGTAGAAAAGATTGATATCAGCAGAGTGTTGATCACCCCGACAGAATGGTGAGGATACAAAAACTCAACAATCAAATGCATTTATAGTGAGTCCATGTGATTGAAAAATAAAGTCCTTGAAAATATAAAAATTAAACAGAGAGAAGGAGAAAAACACCCATTCTTCCAGTGATAAAAAACATGCAAAAAACAAGGGAATGTCTCCCTAAGGAGCGTGATGTTGCTGGGAGATCCTCCACCTCCAATAGAAAAGGCCTCTTACCAGATCCAAAGACCTCCTGTCACAGAGATCTTACGCACAGGTGGCTGTGTCCCCCAGCCACTGGGTCTCTGTTACGGTCTGTATCACGGGCCACCACTCCAGGGAATCAACCAAGTAAAGTAGTACAGCTCCCAATCCTGAGTCGAGGCTCCTCCCCTCACTCCAGTCAGTGGTCTGGACCAGACCACCGACTGGAGTGAGGGGAGGAGCCTCGACTCAGGATTGGGAGCTGTACTACTTTACTTGGTTGATTCCCTGGAGTGGTGGCCCATGATACAGACCGTAACAGAGACCCAGTGGCTGGGGGACACAGCCACCTGTGCGTAAGATCTCTGTGACAGGAGGTCTTTGGATCTGGTAAGAGGCCTTTTCTATTGGAGGTGGAGGATCTCCCAGCAACATCACACTCCTTAGGGAGACATTCCCTTGTTTTTTGCATGTTTTTTATCACTGGAAGAATGGGTGTTTTTCTCCTTCTCTCTGTTTAATTTTTATATTTTCAAGGACTTTATTTTTCAATCACATGGACTCACTATAAATGCATTTGATTGTTGAGTTTTTGTATCCTCACCATTCTGTCAGGGTGATCATCACTCTGCTGATATCAATCTTTTCTACCATTTTATTTGGTTTATGCCTTATGCCACGTAGTTGGTATATCATTTATGACCACGTGTAATGTTTGGAAGCGCAGCCTAGTATTTGCATAGTCACTTCACCTTTGGGTGACAGAATTCCTGCCGCTCAAAACTATTCTCCTCCCGAGAAACCTGGTGACTGCCGCTTTTTCCTTGAGAATCTCCACACTGCTTTCTCCAGACTTACCATTCTCCCAAGGCAGCTGGCCACCCAGGGAAGAATCAACTCATTTGGGCTATTTCTCAACAATTCTGGTGGCCTAGTCTCCGCTCTAATGTGATGGCCTTTGTAGCCGCTTGTTCTATGTGTCCTCAGTGCAAGATGCCACAACACCTTCCAGTGGGCCTCCTACAACCCATACCAAATGGAGAGAGGTCTTGGACCCACCTGTCTATGGATTTTATTGTGTGGTTACCCAACTCCCAGGGAAACACAGTTATTCTTATGGTTGACCAGTTCTAGAAAATGTCTCATTGTATTCCACTGGAAAAGTTGCCCACGTCCAAAGAACTGGCATCCATTTTTGCTAAGGAGATCTTTCTGTTACATGAGCTACCCAAGGTTATCATCTCGGACAGGGGTACTCAGTTTGTCTCCAGGTTTTGGCGAGTCTTTTGTGCACAGTTATGGATTCAGCTTTTCTTCTTCTCTGCGTATCACAGTCCAATGGGGCCACAGAACGAGCCAACCAAGCCTCGGAGCAGTTTCTATGTTGCTATATTTCTGACCACCATAACAACTGGTCAGACCTCTTACCTTGGGCGGAGTTTTCTAACAATAGTGCCTTCAATACCACTTCCTGATTGTCTCCGTTTTCGGTGACTTATGGTTTCCAACCACCCATGTTGCCTGACTCTGCTGTTCCTCAAAGAATTCCTGCGTTATGTTAGAGGAGCATCTCCGTGATCTTCATTCCACTTGGATGCAGGTCCAAGAGTCCTTGTGATGTGCCAGTGAGAGGTACAGACTCCATGCTGACCGCAGACGCCTACCTGGGCCCTCCTACCAGGTTGGGGAGAGGGTCTGGCTGTCCTCTCGTAACCTCCAACTCCATGTTTCCTCATTGAAATTGGCACCAAGGTTTATTGGGCCTTTCCGTATTCTCTGTAGGATCAACCTAGTGGCTTACGCAATAGACTTTCCTTCTAACATGCACATTTCAAATGTATTCCATGTCTCCTTATTAAAACCTTTGGTGTGCAACCATTTCACCACCTCGGTACCATGTTCTCACCTGGTTCAGGTTGAGAACCATGAAGAGTATGAGATACAGTTGATCATTGACTCCTGTAGGTTCGGTGGGCGCATACAGTACCTGGTTCACTGGAAAGGGTAAGGTCCGGTGGGACACTCTTGGGTCTCATCCTCGGACGTACATGCTCCTGTCCTCCTCTGTGCTTTCCATAGACATTTTCCCCTCAAACCTGGTGGCCCTCCGAGGGGGAGGGGTCGTTTAGGAGTGGGTACTGTCAGGGCTGGGCTCTCAGCCATCCCTTCTCAATGCTCCGGTTGCTCAGCTGTCGGTTAATTGACAGAACCCATCGTTCTACAGCGGCTCACCTGGTGATCATTTCTTGCCTTTCAGTCCAGCCTACAGCCAGCCCCTTCTGGCTATTTAAATTGCCTGGCTTTCTTCCGTGCCTTCGCCTTGGTCAAACATATCTGGAGACTCTCTGCTGTGTTCCTGCTGAAGAATTGCCTGACTGATACATTCTGGTTCCTGATCCTGTCTGCTGCCTCTGACTACGTTGATGTCTGGCTTCCTGATTTACTGGCTTGTTCTGACTACACGCTTTTGCTACCGTACCCTGGCTATATTTTGACTACATTTACTATTTGTACCTTTTTTACAATTATATTAAAAGGTGTGATTTTACCTGCATTTTCTGTCCCCGTATAATTGATGGTTCCTGACAAGAAGATCCTCTACTCCAGATTGTTTTCTCAGCATGTCCATATTATTCCAACATGCAAAGAAATAGAAGTTTCACTCCAGTTGCCCACTTTGCATAAAATGTTACTGTACCAGGGTTAATTTAATGGGTTCTGGGGCACTCCCTTTGACGCATTTCACAGGTATGAGCTTAGTAGTGGAGTAGACTCCTTGACTATGCACATTCCTGAGTGAAACATGTCAATGGGAGGGACAGATCCATGGAATGAACACTAGAATAATAAAGTGAATAAAGAGTCTGGTATGTGGCCTCGTATTTTTTACATTAGCCCAATGTGACACCAGCAATGTGAAGTACTAATTCTAGTACAAACAGCAATTCACTAAATTCATTGAAAACCTCTGTGTGACAGCTGATCAACACGTGGCTGCCATGGACTAAGTATATGCAGTGGCCTCTAAAGCTTTCCAAAACAAACAGATATACTCCTGTCCATTGTGCCTGGGTATGGCCAGCTTGTGTAAGACTGTAGCTACAGCATAAACTTATGAATTTAATTGTCAATAGCCTTTCTTTCCTCAACATCTCTATGAACACATTGCTAGGCCTATTATTTCCTTCAGTTACATTTAGTCATGTTTCTGTAGCTTAGCAAATGAAGAAAATTACTCTATATAAAAGTAATTTCGTTTTGAAGTTGTGAAGTGCATACTACTGAGACAAAACAGGAATGATCAATGGTAGTGCAGATTTCTTTTTTAATACGCTCTAAGAATCACTGTTAACAAGTTAATATGTTTTTATGCCTTAATCACTAAGATATCCAGCCTCATTTAAAAGATTATCAACTAACAACTTTTCATTAGCTTATATATTTATTCAAATGCTATCAAATTCATTTCAGCTAGTATAATTACTTGAAATCTATGCCTATTTCAAGCTGTCACACACCAGCTAATGGAAGAGAGAAGTCAGAAATTTGGTCAGACAAGAGAAGAAGGGTATTTTGAGGGAGTGTCACCAATGTGTCATCTCCAATGGTAAATCTGTTGCAGTCCTATACAAATCTATTGCAATTGGTTGCCCAGTATTACAGATGCTGGAGTGACAAATACAAAAAATTATTACTGTACGTGGAAGTTGCTCAGTGTGAGACAGCCTGATTTGTATCTACTGTAATGGTGTCACTAATTTGCCAAATTAATGTTTTGGGGGGACAAACTAGGCTTTCTTTTGGCTATGTTGTCACTGAAAAATATATTTCATTTTCTATTCCATCTGTAGACAGAATAAATAAAAAGGATTACACTAGATAAAAATGTGCAGAAATGTGTGGGGTTATTATCTTAAATTTCTGGGAATTAAGAATTAGCAAATGGTTTGTTAATTATCCTAAACTCCAGGGAATTAAGAATTAGTCCAGGTTCGTAGGAGAATAATCAAACCCAGTGTGAAATTAAAAAATTGCAGACTTAAAACCAACCCCCATTAAAGCCTATTGGGGTGAATCTTGATTGCAAGGCTAATAGGGAAGGGATTGTCAAAAAAGCACATGTAGTGCAGATTCATATGTTTGCTCATGCATGTGGTACACAAATGACAGGTAGTTTTTCACGGCTTATATGCTGCAGGCTGAGCCTGCAAACCACAATGGTGCTGTTATTAGCAGATGTGTGGAGAAAAGCCTAGAATTCAGAGCTATGTGGACCAGCCCTGGGGATAGCAGTGAGCTGTAAATGTAGGCCAGTGCTGTCCAGTGGAACAGTGCAGCTGCTCCCTCCTGTCCTCCTGCCCACTACTGTTCTGTCTCTCCTCACTGCTGGAGTCCACTTAGCAGTAAGCTGCAGGGACATCATTTTCAAATTCAGGTTTGGGGGTTTTAAATAATTTGAATAATAAATTGTTTTTAACCCTTTTTACCCCACCCCCTATCCTGTACATCTCACTCCATCCCATCCTTTCTCTGTAATAAAAAATTGTCTGGTTATGAAGGGGTAACAAAATAAATAAAAATGCACTGAAAAGTATACACAGAGGGAATTTCAGTGAATTATAGTTGAACATGATCTTGTTATTAGATCAGCTGACAAGGGAAGAGGGGTGGTCATTACAAGAAAAGAGCAGTATCTAGAAGAGATGAAGAGGATACTAAAATATAAGAATACACCTATAGTGTTACATTTTGATTCCGCACTAAAATTTAGAAAGGAGTTACAGCTTTTACTTAAAAGATGTTTAGATATGATATAAAAAGGCATAACACCCTAACCAATAAAAACATGTTTAAAAATCCCATATATTGTAGCTCATTAAGAAGACCTCCAAAATGCAAATACCAAATAAATATAGTGTATAAAACAACAAGCCTATGTATTGGTATGGTTTATACCTTTCTTTCGTATTTACATTTCAGAGGGCTGCCTCATAAGCTATATAGAATTTTTCATTGTTTTATAAGGGTTAGGGAAGTATTTATTTTTCAGATTGTTGTATTAGAGAAATTAGACATATTTTACACGGTGTGGCTAATTGCATTTTTGGGAATTGTGGTGGTTTCATATCTACTTTGCCCCTGACCAGAACACAAGGTGGTGCTGATTTAGTATGGGTTAAATATTAAATACAATTGAATATAAATATAAATATAAATAGGTACCATTGATAGCAAAGGTGCCAATAACGTCCCCCCCCCCCCCAAATTGTCAAAAATAAAGAAAGAGAAACCTCTAGGAAGACATATAATTAGAGATATTAGTCCATTACTACACGATTAGGGGAGTATGTGGATTGACATCTTCAACCTCTGTTTAAAAAATTAGACCTTATTGGAAAGCTAATAAGCAACTGTTAAATACAGTATACTCACAAATATTAAGTAGAAGAGGATATTTATTTAGTCACAGCAAATGTCACTTTACCGTACACTCTTATTCTTCATAGTAAGGGTATGGAGGCAGTAAAATATTTTTTGAAAGAACAGAATTCGTCATTACACACAAAGTTTATTTTTGATTTTCTGACACTTATTTCTTACAGAAAAAAATGCCATGGGCGTGTAATTATGGAGAATCTTTTAATGGGAGAGGGAGTAAATTGGGAGTATATTTTTCTGACACTTATAGTTTATTATATAGTTTTATCAATTTAAGATAGTTTTACTAAGGATTTTATTTATTGCAGGGAAGAGAGGTAGAATTAGTTCCAGTCAAGGATCTCTAAATAATGATGATTGGTGTACTCATTTCACTTGAATATGTTGATCAAAGATAGTTCAATTTGCATGACACATCCCTAAATCTGTTGTATCAAAAAAGTATCTGTAGTAACATATGGGACTTTTGAGGCACAGTGTTTTAGTGAAATTTGTGATATTTTATTTCATTTCTTTTTAAGAAGTAAACATATAATATAGTACAAATATAAAACGGTCATTTTAAACCACTGCAGTGATTTATAGCAAGTCTTTCCGCTTAACACGTTTCATGGACATGGTCCTCTTCATCAGGAGAAAGCAAACTGGAATTGCTGCCAATATATAATATACTTTTTATAGATAATATATAATATAATATAATATAATATAATATAATATAATATAATATAATATAATATAATAAACAATTCAATTATTGGATTTGGACCTGAAATTATATAACAGGATGGGAGACTGCATTTACACAAGAATGCATATATTCCACAAGTAGTGGACACCACCCTAAGTGGTTGGCGAATATCCCAAAAAGGGCAGACGTTTAGAATCATACACGTTCATACAGAGATTAAAGTGATTGTAAACCCTTACATATAGGGGAGGGCTGGCAGCCTTAGGCCTGGGGGCAAGTCCAGTCAAGTGGCCCATTGAACCACTGCATCAGCTAAACATCTATCTACACCACATTCCCCGCACAGAGATAGCGGGAGGGAGACTGCTCCACATTGCCCCAGAGAGAGAGAGACCCGATTGACACTGCCTGCACAGACAGAGAGACCGCTTCACACTGCATGCACAGAGAGAGGTCACTTTACACTGCCTGCACAGAGAGAGACCGCTTCACACTGTCTGCACAGAGAGAGAGACCGCTTCACACTGTCTGCACAGAGAGAGAGACCGCTTCACACTGCCTGCACAGAGAGAGAGACCACTTCACAATGCCTGCACAGAGAGAGACCACTTCACACTGCCTGCACAGAGAGAGAGACCGCTTCACACTGCCTGCACAGAGAGAGAGACCGCTTCACACTGCCTGCACAGAAAAAGACCGCTTCACACTGCCTGCATAGAGAGAGAGAGACTGCTTCACACTGCTTGCACAGAGAGAGAGACAGCTTCACACTGCCTGCACAGAGAGAGACCGCTTCACACTGCCTGCACAGAGAGAGAGACCGCTTCACACTGCCTGCACAGAGAGGGACCGCTTTACACTGCCTGCACAGAGAGAGACCGCTTCACACTGCCTGCAGTGTGAACTGGTCTCTCTCTGTGCAGGCAGTGTGAAGCAGTCTCTCTCTGTGGGGGCAATCATTGTGGAGCAGTCTCTCGGAGAGAGACTGCATTATTGCCTCAAGAGAGACTGAGAAAAAAAGCTTGCCCCTTCCCCACACCCAGTACACAGACCAATGAGACTGCAGGAAGATGAAGACTAAAGACTGTGCTGTCACTGCCGCCACACTAAGCTCTACTTGTGGAGTCTGGAGCTTCTCTGGTGAGTGAGCATCACACCACTGTGCAAGCCATGCAAGCAGAGTAGCCGAGAGTCACAGTGAGTGCAGCAGGCTAAACACGCAAGTCCTGCTGTCTCCCCAGCATGACCACCAGATTCACCTGGGTGCAGGCTCCTCCTGTGTCAATTGTGGGTAGTGAGAAAAGCACACGCAGGCGTATGCCGGAGCACCGGCCCGATTAAGGGAACCGTGGGCCTGGTGCTGCAGTGGAGCAGTTTTAGGAGTGACAGGGATATGAGGTAAGTAATGTCATATCTCAGCTCTCCTCTTACTGGCCACCCTCCTGTGTTTCCAGGAACCTGTGCTAGCTTGTGCCCAGACTTGGTCACAGCCCCACAGGTGTAATGCTAGGGAAGCCTGGCACTTAATTTACCAAGCTTCTGCAAGAGCCGTGTGTCGGTGTGTGCTCTTGGGTGAAAGTTTTCAAGCCATCAGAATACAGTGATCACTGCTGGCAGCTATAGCAGCCAGCAGTGATCGCCAAAAAAATAAATAAAGACACGTTGGTTGTACTGAAGTCAGTTGATAGATCTAATTCTGTACAACCAATCTGCACAAAGATAGATTGAAATTCTGCCAGTTCAGCAGAAATTTCAATCTGTCTATGGTGGCCTAAGTCCACAAGTCTCTGGTTTTAATAACATCCTCAAATCTTCTGAAAGGGGTGCTCCAGTTAGGTGTAGAAATTCACTTTGAACTCCGCCTTATTTACATAACTCTCTTTAGGGTACTTTCACACTGAAGGCACTTTACAGGCATTTTAGCACTAAAAATAGCACCTGTAAACTGCCTCTCATGCCACCCCAGTGTGAAAGCCCAAGTGCCTTCACACTGGGGTGGTACACTTGCAGAAAGTTCTGAAAAGTCCTGCAAGCAGCATTATTAGGGCGGTTTGGGAGCGGTGTATACACCGCTCTCAAACCACCCTGCCCATTGAAATGAATGTAACATGGACGTTTTTAACCCGTTCTTCAGCTGCTAGTGGGGGTTAAAAGCACCCCGCTAGTGCCGCTAAAACAACGGTAAAGCGCCACTAAAACAAGCAGCGCTTTACCACTACCATCCACACCACCCCAGTGTGAAAGTACCCTTAGGTATTAGATGTGCAAACAATAAGGTGAGAGCACATCTAATACCTACAGAGAGTAATGTAAATAAGGTGGAGTTCAAAGTGAACTGTGCCATTACTTGCATAGATTGGCATTTAGGGGGTTAAAACAGGCAGGGAGGAAATGTGATATAAACTCCTCACTGCCTGTCAAAATGCCTCTAAAAAGTGACCTGAACATGGATCACTTTTCAGAGAAGTGGCAGTGCCTGCTGCAAGTGAATACAAGCCTTTGAGCTCACACTGGTGTGCTGCGGTTTCCCTTCAGTGTGGGTGTACTGGTGGGTTTCACAGTCCCTCAGACTTCTTTTAGGTTGCACACTTTTGCTGCATTTTCTGAAAGTGCACCAAAGATGCAGCATGCAGGACGTTTTGTGTACTTTCAAAACCGGCAGTAAAAATGTGCAACCTCTATGGGACCTCTATTGTCCCAGGGATTTTACGGGTGAGAGGGGAAGGAAACTATTCCCTGTACCCTCATTATCTATACTTCATCTTGATACATTTAAATTTATTTTGATTGGTATATTTTATCCATGTACTTTTCTAGATTATACAATACAACTTCACAGGAAACCCCTGAAGAAGGAATTTCATCTATAATATTCCGAAACATGTTGGGTCTCTAAAACGTATCATGTATGCATGTGTTTCTTTGATTAGAACCCTCATTAATATGATATTAGTGTAACAGTTGTATGATATATCTACTGTTCTTAACTTCTATTTTGTGATAATTTTTGAATAAGGCATATATATTTTTACAATTTTTGATCACTTGATCTATACCAATCATATATTCACCATTGATCACAACCTCGTGTTTCCTTCCCCTCTCACCCGTAAAATCCCTGGGGCAATGCTCCAATTTTTTCTATTATTTTGGGATGAGGTGAGGGGTTGTTCCTACTTCTTCTTAGACTATTTGTCTTCCAGTTTGTTTTGGTAGTCCGTTCATACATATTATCTCTATGGGACCAGGGGCAACATGCAGAAAGACCACCAGTACACCAGCACTGCAGCCAAACCGCAGCATGCCAGTGCGAGCCCACATCATAACACCTAGGAGTACAAGGTACTGTCACAGGCTGCTAGAAAAAAACTATTTAGCTGCAGAGAGGGGGAGGGAGGAGGAGCTCACTTACTTGGACGGTCCCAGCCTCCCAGGAGACTCACTGGATTCCAGCCGACTGCTCAGATTTAACTTTCCCGCCCACACATCCTCTTCACAGAGAGCACACGGGCTGTGTGGGCGGGGAAAGGGAGAGCAGGTCCAGCCTCTGCCAGCCATTCATGTGGAGGAGGGAGGGGCTGGGCGGGGCTGTGCTGTGCTCTGTAACACAGACTGTCAGTGTCAGCACTGTGACAGAGAAGATATCGCCGCTCACAGTACTGAATGGATGGAGCTGCTGCACTCGGCCAGCTCAAGAACTGCGCATGTGCAGTTCTGAGCTAATGACACAATGGCCTTTGTACAGCATATCAGAGCGGCCCAAGGGGCAATTGCATCCCTGCCCCCCTGCCCAGCCCACCCCTGCTTACATATTCCCAGTGAAGTGACTGGCCTCAGGTTATACACAAAGATTAAACAAATCCTCTTACATAAGTTGGACCTGTTTATCTGCAGTCTTCTCTTCTCTACATCTGTTCAAGGTTCATAATTTATAAAGCTTGGAAGAAAAGAAAAAAATCTAGTGCCAAAGATACTAATGGAGGATTGAGCAACTAGACAAGATTAGACAAGATTGCCACCAGTAATATAGACAAGAAGAAAGAAGCAAGCCACGCAAATCTGTAATCCCACATTCTGGTGATAATACCTAGTCCCTCAATAAACATATGTGTAATTAATTAAAGCAAACAATTCTATGTAGTGATCAGCAATGTGTCTCGAATACTATTATACAAATAAACATATTCTGTGAAACTATCAAATAAAATGCAGATGCTATTAGAAAAGTGCAAAAGGAAAAAACTATGTCCTGACACAGTAAACAAAAAAGCGCTTTGTGCAAAAATGAATGTTCAATAATAAAGTGCATATATCAAAAAATCATACAGTAATGCCTCGTTTCCACTGAGCAGATCGGTTCGGGGCGGTACAGTTTTAATGGCCTAGAATGGTCCGGTCTATTCTGGTGAGCGTTTCCACTGCAAGTGGGACCACAAGGGGCCATACAGGGTTTAGAAAAAATGCCTCAGCATAGCACAGCAGAGGGTTTTCTGTCAGCCAATCAGTGGAATGTATTGTAGCTCCGCCCTAACCGAACCGTTCCATTTTCTATGGCCCCACATCTGAAGCAGGACCCTGAATGGAACGGTACGGTTTGGCTGTATGGGCCACTTTCATAATGGAAACACCCAAAATAGTGTACCGTACCAAACCATACCGATCCGATCCGCTCAGTGGAAACGAGGCATATATATTCCAAATATTTCAAGTGTAACTCCACTTTTGTTGAGAAAAAAACATTCCTCTCAGGGTGATCTATGTACATTGCAAGGATTATAACAAACTTTGTTGCAGATCCCTACCTTTTGTTATTCTGAAGAAATCCCTCTGTGTTTCTCTGTGCCTCTGGTTTCATAATTATGAATAAAGTGTGGAGCTACAGGGCACTAATGAGGAAATCTGCTGGGCATCCCTTTAGATGGGTTCCTATTGTAAGTATCTCTCAAAAAATGACATTTTTTTGCAAGGGATGCCTGAAATCTGACTTGTATCTTAGGCAGACTGCTGGGAAAATTGGTGAGCCAATCACACAAGAAGAATTTACGTTTCTGGGTCAGTATACACTCTGTGTACAGAAAACTCCAGGTAGCCATGCTGCAATGTATTCTCAGAAAATTATATTGGCTGCAGATTGAAAAGGAAAGGTCATTTTTAATAACATTCAATTACAAAATGATTAGTGTCGCAATTATGTGCGCTATTTTATATTTTCTTTATTTGCTATTTTTTTCCCCAGGAAAAGTGGAGTTTAAAGTCAGTTAAAGTCAGTTTTGAAATCCCAAAAAAACTCCAAAAAAAATGGATATCTTAAGCCGCGTACACACGAGTGGAATGTCCGACAGAAAAAGTCAGACGGAAGCTTTTCATCGTTTATTCTGACGGACCTAGAAATGGAACATGTTCTAAATATTTCCGACTGAACCAATTTCTATTGGGAAAACCGCTCATCTGTATGCTGTTCCGACGGACCAAAAACGACGCATGCTCTGAGGCAAGTACGAGGCGGAAAGCTATTGGCTACTGGCTATTAAACTTCCTTTTTCTAGTCCCGTCGTAAGTGTTGTACGTCACCGCGGACGGTCGGACTTTGGTCGGATTTTGGTTTGACTGTGTGTAGGCAAGACCGCTTGAATGGAATTCCATCTGAGTTCCGTCGGAGAAACCTTCGGAGTTTATTCTAACGGCAAAACTGGTCATGTGTACGCTGCATTAGTCATGCAGAAAAACACCCGATGTGCTTCTTCACCATTTGTCCAAAATGTACTCACCTGAAACAATGGCTGGTCAAATTATAAATCAGAAGCGCTCTGTGCTATATATCAGGCAGGTAAACTCTCCACGCTGCTACTCCTGATGTACTCTCTTGTCAATTCATCTCCCGAGTTAGACAGGCATACATAGGATTTTGGGGAAGAGGAAGAAAGCTCTCCATAGCTTAATACCGTTTAAAATGCTAATCCGTTAAAAAGACTTATAAGAACACTCACATTTTTTAAGTGTCATCCCTGACACTAGAGAACAAAAGCTTCCCTCCATAAATGACTAGTAGGGCAGAGCTAGGACCCTGACGTCAAAGCCCTTGCCTGGATCGTGCTTGTGGCTACTGTGTTGGGGCCAGAGGTGATAGGTATACATTGTAACAAAGTGTTTTTTTTCTCTAGTGTCGGGATGACACTTGAAAAATTTGAGTGTTCTTATAAGTCTTTTTAACCTGTTGCCGACCAGCCGCCGTTATACGGTGGCAGGTTGGCATGACTGCGCAAACTGCCGTAGGTGTACGTCGGCCGCTTTAGGAGCTGTGGGAGGGGCCCTCCAACCGCAATCGCTCCACAGAGAACCAGAACGGGGACCTGTCAATGTAAACAGACAGATCCCCGTTCTGACAGGGGAGAAGGGGGGAGAGAGATCTGTTGTTCCTAGTGATCAGGAACAATGATCTCTCTCCTCCTCTAGTCAGTCCCATCCCACCCACAGTTAGAAACACCTCCCAGGGGAACCCCTTGATCGCCCCTAGTGTTAACTCCTTACCTGCCAGTGACATTTACACAGTAATCAGTGCATTTTTAGACCACTGATCACTGTATAAATGTCAGTGGTCCCAAAAAAGTGTCAAAAGTGTCCTATCTGTCCGCCGCAATGTCACAGTCCCGCTCAAAAATCGCAGATCGCCGCCATTACTAGTAAAAAAAAAAAAGAATAATAAAAATCGTATAAATATATCCCCTATTTTGTAGGCACTATAACTTTTGCGCAAACCAATCAATATACGCTTATTTCGATTTTTTTACCAAAAATATTTAGAAGAATACAAATTGGCCTAAAATGATGAAGAAATATATATTTTTTTTAAATTTGAGATATTTATTATAGCAAAAAGTAAAAAATATAGGTTTTTTTTCAAAATTGTCGGTCTTTTTTTGTTTATAGCGCAAAAAAAAAATTTGCAGAGGTGATCAAATACCACCAAAAGAAAGCTCTATTTGTGGGGAAAAAATTTGTTTGTGTATAGTGTCGCATGACCGCGCAATTGTCAGTTAAATCGGCGCAGTGCAGTATCACAAAAAATGGCTTGGTCAAGAAGTGGGTAAATCCTTTCCAGGGCTGAAGTGGTTAATAAATTAGCATTTTAAACAGTATTATGCTATGGAGATCTTTCTTCCTCTTCCCCAAAATCCTATGTGTAGCACTAACTCACGGTGGAGCTGCTGGTTTAAGCGGGTCTGTTACCTTCACTTTGCTTCCCTCTGTTTCACCGGCACCGGGTCTAGGGGTTCCGTTGAGTTTACTGCTGGACGACACACGCACCAACACTGGAGTACATTTTCAATGCTTTATTAAACAGTCAAACTTTAGGAAGTAGCAGGAAAGAGACGGAAAAGGAAACCTTCAGGAGAAACTCAAATATCTTCTTACAAGATCTTAGCGACAAATGTCCCGGTAGAATTCAGATAATTATGTGGAATGCATTCCCCTCATGGGATACACTCTTTGCTCGTCTAGATAGGCCTCTCTCACTGGTCTAGCAGCCAGTACGCAGCACGAATCTAAAGTCTCTGCCACAGACTTACTTGGGGGTGTAAATCTACACGATCCTCTGCCACAGGACGTATCAGATCTTCTGCAGTGAACAGTCAGTCACAGTGCCTGAACCTTTAAGCCGAACCGGCGACACTATGCTGTATAATTTCTTCTTTTATATACGTCCTGCAACCGAGTCACCAGGCCCCTCTATAGACCAGCACGCTGCGTGATCTCTCCAAGATGGGTCCTCCCCTGGGATCTCCTCGGCTGTCCAGCTTCGTCACACAGGACCGACAGCTCAGGACCATTCCTCGGCCGCCGTGGTAGGCCCCAGACAAGCCTCTGGACCCACCCCTGCGCCGCAGCACCGTGGGCCTCCCGATCGGAGGACCACAAGGTAGCTCCTTAACGCATACCTGTCGGCCAGGAGGGCCAGCAGGTGGCTGAAAACAAAACCTAGAACATGGCATCTGTCCCATAAATACCGTCGCCCAGAATGCAACTCGGAGGACCACCTCCACCGAGCTTGTCTCCGAGACAGAGGAGCATCTATACACTTCGACACGTTGCCCTTCCAACACTGATTAATGGTAACAGCAACACCCACCAGTCAGCACGGAAGCACACACAACGTCAGCCAAGCTGGAACAAAGGCGAACTTTTAACCTTCCTAACACACAATTTACTAAATTTACCTAATCTGCGGTAGATTGTAAATCTACTAGCGCTACATATGTATGACTGTTCAGCCTGAAAGATGAATTGACAAGAGGGTATATCAGGAGTAGCAGCGTGGAGAGTTTACCTGCCTCACATATAACACAGAGCGCTTCTGCTGGTTTATTATTTGACCAACCATTGTTTCTGGTAAGTGAGTTTTGGACAAATGGTGAAGAAGCACACTGGGTGTTTTTCTACATGACTAAGATATCAATTTCTGATCACTTTTTTTTTGGACCTTTTTGGGGATTGCAAATTTTTGCACAAAGCACTTTTTTTGTTTACTCTGTTGGCACACAATTTTTTCTTTTGCACTTTTCTAATAGCATTTGCACTTTATTTCATTGTTTCACAGAAAAAGTTTATTTGTATAATTCTATGAATTATTTTATTTGAGACACATTGCTGATCATCACATAGAATTGTTTGATTGAATTCATTTCACATATGTCCAGTGAGGGACTAGGTTATAAGTAGTGTTTTCATTATGAGGAGATGAGCTGCCTTCTGGATAAAGGAACACCCGTAGACATGGTGTATCTGGATTTTGCAAAAGCATTTGATACAGTTCCCCATAAACATTTACTGTACAAAGTAAGGTCTGTTGGCATGGACCATAGGGTGAGTACATGGATTGAAAACTGGCTACAAGGGCGAGTTTAGAGGGTAGTGATAAATGGAGAGTACTTGGAATGGGCAGAGGTGGGTAGTGGGGCAGGTGCCCCGAGTACTCCCCTGGTCCCAGGACAGGGTTCTGTCCTGGGACCAATCCTATTTAATTTATTCATAAACGACCTGTAGGATGGGATAAACAGTTCAAACTCTGTATTTGCAGACGAAACTAAGCTGAGCAGGGCAATAACTTCTCTGCAGCATATGGAAACCTTGCAAGAAGATCTGAACAAATTAATGTGCTGGGCAATCACATGGCAAATGAGGTTTAATGTGGAAAAATGTAAAATAATGCATTTGGGTGGCAAAAATATGAATGCAATCTATACACTGGGGGGGAGAACCTCTGGGGAATCTAGGATGGAAAAGGGCCTGGGGGTTCTAGTAGATGACAGACTCAGCAATGGCATGCAATGCCAAGCTGCTGCAAGCAAAGCAAACAGAATATTGCCATGCATTAAAAGGGGATTAACTCCAGAGATAAAACAATAATTCTCCCACTCTACAAGACTCTGGTCCGGCCGTACCCGAAGTATGCTGTCCAGTTCTGGGCACCAGTCCACAGGAAGGATGTGCTAGAACTGGGGAGAGTCCAGAGAAGGGCAACAAAACGAATAGGGTCTGGAGGACCTTGGTTATGAGGAAAGGTTACGAGCACTGAACATATTCTCTCTGGAAAGAGACGCTTGAGACGGGATATGATTTCAATGTACAAATACCGTACTGGTGACCCCATGATAGGGATAAAACGTTTCTTTGTAAGGGAATTTAATAAGACACGCGCCCATTCTCTAAAATTAGAAGAAAAGCGGTTTAACCTTAAGCTGCGTAGAGGGTTCTTTACTGTAAGAGCGCAAGGATGTGGAATTCCCTTCCACAGGCAGTGGTTTCAATGGGGAGCATCGATAATTTCAAAAAACTATTAGATAAGTACCTGAACAACCACAACATACAGGGATATACAATGTAATACTGACATAAAATCACACACAGGTTGGACTTGATGGACTTGTGTCTTTTTTCAACCTCGCCTACTATGTAACTATGTAACTATATTATCACCAGATTGATGGATTACAGATTTGTGCAGCTTGCTTCTTTCTTCTCATTTATAAAGCTCTTTTCATTTATAAAGTCTGAGCCGTCATAAATAAAAGGTGTCGGAAAGCTGAAATTACACTTTAGGCTCCATTCACACTAGCGCGTTTTTTGATGCATTTTGCATTTTGCAGAAATGCACGGGAATTTTTTAACATGGGTTCCTATGGAACATGTTCAGATCAATGCCTTTTTGTTTCTCTGCATTTTTGGAAAGGGTCAGGGACTTTTTTTCATGCAAAATGCAGCGTTTTGCATGCAATAGAATTCAATGGACAAGCATCAAAAACGCAAGTGCACCGTTTTTGCAGCGTTTTTGATGCGTTTTTGGTGCGTTTTTGATGCGTTTTTGCCGTTTTTTTTTTTTTTTTTTTAAGACTGTAAAAAAAAATGTAAAAAAAAAAAAAAAAACGCAAAATGCAAATCGCGGCAAAAACGCGGCTCAAAAACGTGGCAAGCATGAAAAAAAAACCTCCAGAGATCCCCCCCCTCAGTTTTTTCTGTTGGTGTCAGAAAACTTGCCAAAATTGATTTATGCTGATAGCAAAGGAACGAAGCAGCAGACAAAAAATGACACTTAATTAAGACAAGTACACACTATAGAGGGATATGCTTTGTTCATATTTCACATCTGAGGTTTTACAACCACTTTAAGCAGTACAATAAACAAATAGAAATACTAAAACAAAGTTTTATCCTAAAAGGTTATGAAGAACAGGATATTGAAGAGATAAAAGAAATAGTAAGGAAAGTAGGTAGGGAAGAATCATTAAAGGAGGTTGATAAGAGTGGGAGAAAAAGTAATAACATAGAATATGTCTTTATTACACGCTTTCATATACAGCACAGATGAAAAACAGTTTTTTTCAGAAATTCAGGAATGTACTCGAAAGAAACCCTATTTTATGGAAACATAAACCCAATTTCCTAGTTTTGACTAAACAGAACTGACAATTTTACAAAAAATTACCCTAATTAACAAAATCCCTGAAACAAAAAGGACCCCTTACCCTCTCCACTTAACCAATCAGTTAAAAATTGACAAATCACCTCTCTCGAAATTTGATTTATCTATTTGCATATGAGCACACAGGCAAATATATAGGTTATTGATAGCAACTCAAAATGACAGATAATGATAAAATGATAAGCATGTCCTAACTACAGCACATTTCAAACAGGTTCTCGCCGCTATGAAACCAGGCAAAAATAACAGTTTGCAAAAATTATGGAAATCCTTTTGCTAATATATCCACAATGAGGAAAAAGAAGCTACATCATCTCTTGGGCAATCCAGAGATAGGAATGGAGTCACTATGAAGTCTAAACTTAAATAATTCCATGCTCAAATGTAATCAAGACTGATCTCTATGCACGCACATGCACACCAGGACTTCACATATGGCATAAGAATGCCTCCTCATTGAGAAAGCGTACAGCACAAGAATGTTAAAATGTTGCAATTGCAGAATAGATTCCATTTGAATTTGGTAGCATTTCAATATAAATAGAAGGCATCATTCAGTCTTTTCAAATTCAAATGGCAATAGATTCTAGAATTGGAAAATAGTAGAAAAGTAGAAATTAAACAATGTGTTTTCAATACAGATCTTTACCACGCTCCTTATCTCTCTCCGTTACCCAAAAACTATATTGCCAGGAGTTTTATCAACTCTAATTCAGCTCTAAAACATAACCTCACAGCCCAGGTCACTAATATTTAGATTCTCATATAAAAGCTCTAACTAGAAACTTCAGTTATTCAGTGGTCTTCCTGGTGTTGGTAAGTTATATCTGTTTCACCACAAGTTGTTATTTTTCTGTTAGAAATCTATGGATTGATTTATTAGATGTGAAAATAGAAATGTGATATACAGGTATGCTCTTGCCCGTGTGGTCAATTTTATATTAACTGAACTACCTGGAGATGGGAAGATCGAATTGATTAACATATTTATAATACTGAAGCGATTAATTTTTCTGCTCTCTCCTCCTGTCAGCAAGATCCCAATATAAAATTAACAGCACTATGGAATGCCGGCTTTCCCTCTTCAGTCAGAGCTCTGGTGTTCAGAGGATTACAAAAAGTGGATATAAAACAACTTCTGATACACATACCAGATGTATGTAAAATATATTTAAAGTGTTACTAAACCAGGACCATGCATTCACTATATATGGTCTCCCACAATACACATAACAGGGAAATGCAATGATTTTAGTAAATATAAACTGCTAAATACCTTTTTTCATCAGCAGTACAGTATCTCACATAAGTGAGTACAACCCTCACATTTTTGTGAATATTTCATGTGACAACACAGAAGAAATGACACTTTGCTACAATGTAAAGTAGTGAGTGTACAGCTTGTATAACAGTGTCAATTTGCTGTCCCCTCAAAATAACTCAACACACAGCCATTAATGTCTAAACCGCTGGCAACAAAAGTGAGTACACCCCTAAGTGAAAATGTCCAAATTGGGCCAAAAGTGTCAATATTTTGTGTGGCCACCATTATTTTCCAGCACTGCCTTAACCCTCTTGGGCATGGAGTTCACCAGAGCTTCACAGGTTGCCACTGGAGTCCTCTTCCACTCCTCCATGATGACATCACAGAGCTGGTGGATGTTAGAGACCTTGCGCTCCTCCACCTTCCGTTTGAGGAGGCCCCACAGATGCTCAATAGGGTTTAGGTCTGGAGACATGCTTGGCCAGTCTATCACCTTTACCCTCAGCTTCTTTAGTAAGGCAGTGGTCATCTTGGAGGTGTGTTTGGGGTCGTTATCATGGAATACCGCCCTGCGGCCCAGTCTCCGAAGGGAGGGGATCATGCTCTGCTTTAGTATGTCACAGTACATGTTGGCATTCATGGTTCCCTCAATGAACTGTAGCTCCCCAATTCCGGCAGCACTCATGCAGCCCCAGACCATGACACTCCCACCACCTTGCTTGACTGTAGGCAAGACACACTTGTCTTTGTACTCCTCACCTGGTTGCAGCCACACATGCTTGACATCATCTGAACCAAATAGGGTTATCTTGGCCTTATCAGACCACAGGACATGGTTCCAGTAATCCATGTCCTTAGTCTGCTTGTCTTCAGCAAACTGTTTGCGGGCTTTCTTGTGCATCATCTTTCAAAGAGGCTTCCTTCTGGGATGACAGCCATGCAGACCAATTTGATGCAGTGTGCAGCGTATGGTCTGAGCACTGACAGGTTGACCCCCCACCCCTTCAACCTCTGCAGCAATGCTGGCAGCACTCATAGGTCTATTTCCCAAAGCCAACCTCTGGATATGACGCTGAGCACGTGCACTCAACTTCTTTGGTCGACCGTGGCAAGGCCTGTTCTGAGTGGAACCTGTCCTGTTAAACCGATGTATGGTCTTGGCCACCATGCTGCAGCTCAGTTTCAGGGTCTTGGCAATCTTCTTATAGCCCAGGTCATCTTTATGTATAACAACAATTCTTTTTTTCAGATCCTCAGTGAGTTCTTTGCCATGAGGTGCCATGTTGAACTTCCAGTGACCAGTATGAGAGAGTGAGAGTGATAACACCAAATTTAGCACACCTGCTCCCCATTCACACCTGAGACCTTGTAATACTAACGAGTCACATGACTCGTTAGTGTTACACGTGTATACACACTTAGTGTTAGTGTTGCACGTGTATACACACTTTACATGTGGGGGTGTGATTGTATAACAGTGTACGGATGTTATTTGTACCATCTATGTCTTTACACTATATATTAACATCCCTTTAGGCCAGAAGTTCTTTTTCTCTTTTCCCTCTCTCATGATTTCAATGCACATAATTACCTATTATTATTTTTATTTTTATTTCATTTTTTTATTTCATTTATTTTATTTCATTTTATCCAATTTCTTTCATTTCCATTTACCATTCATCTATTGGCATGGCTGTTTCTTCCCTGAGAGCCTGGTCATTTGTCTGCCTTTGGCATCTATAGTATGCCTTCAATAATATGGTGGAAGGCATTTACCATTGCTGACTTAGACTCAGCGCGACAGTGGGAAATGACGTTCAGCCTCTGCTTCTGCTGTCTGGACCGCAAAAAATAATAACAAACATGGCATGCATTCCATCCGCCGCCTATAGGCACTATAGCGTTCCTCTAAGGTAAGGCATCCTTTGAGACAAACGATTGTTTACAGTGTGCTGTGTATTCCTAGGGAGGACAGGACTCGCTCCCTCGGATGGCTGATTTAATGTGGCTTTTGCTGGGTCAGTGCGGATGCCAGTGTGGGTGCCCTTGCTGGTGTTGGTTGGTCTGGTTTGCTTTCTGGTGCCCTCTGTGTGCAGGCCGTTGTGCGTGATATTTGCACATAGTTTGCTTGTACATGTGGCCGTATGTGTGGGGCGTGGGACTGGGGCTTGCCTGGTGGTCTGTGGTCCTTGGTGTGTTGCATTGTGTGTGGATCTGTTGGTGCATGTTATCATTGTTGTTGCTGCTGTGCATGTGGGCTGGGCTGGCTGTAGGGGCTTTTTTGGATTGGCTCCCTTGGGTGCATGCGTGTACTTGTGTGGTGTGCACGGGTGCCTTCCACGCATTCATATATGTGGGTGTGTATATATGTGTATGCATATACAGGTGGTTTTCAAGGTGCTGAGCCAAGGTCCGCCTTTGGACCGCCTACCTACATGGGAGGGGCACCAGAGTCAGTCTGATTTGTGTCTCCTTGATGAGCACATATATCTAAGTAGCTGTAAGTGATGAACACTGTTAGGCTCTGAAGAAGAAGGTGTGACCTTCGAAACGCGTCAGCCAGCAGCGGTTTGTACATCCTCTTCGTAGGATCTGGAGACTGCTATCAGTGGATAGACTGTCACAAGTCAAAGACTATTTTAAGCGTGATGTTTCATCTACCTTTGTGAGTAGTTTTATTACATGTTCTGTTAAATAAACTTGTTAAAGGATAATGCACAAGGCCGGTGCGCCCTCTCTTTTCTGTTTTTTTGTTGCACATTTCTTTCCATAGGATTCTAATGCCGCGTACACACGAGCGGAATTTCCGACAGAAAGAGCCCGATGGGAGCTTTTTATCGTATATTCTGACCGTGTGTATGCTCCATCTGACTTTTTCTGTCGAAAATTCAGACGGACTTAGATAGAGAACATGTTCTATATTTTTCCGACGGAACAAATTACTATCGGAAAAACCGCTCGTCTGTATGCTGTTCCGATGTACCAAAAACAACACATGCTCTGAAGCAAGTACGAGACGGAAGCTATTGGCTACTGGCTATTGAACTTCCGTTTTCTAGTTCTGTCGTACGTGTTGTACGTCACCGCGTTCTGGATGGTCGGAATTTGGTGTGACCGTGTGTATGCAAGACAGCTTGAGCGGAATTCCGTCTGGAACCTTGTCGTAAAAATCTATAGAGTATATTCCGACGTCAAAACCGGTCGTGTGTACAGGGCATAAGACTCGCTCACTCTGCTTCCATCTCGAAAATAGTGTTGTCACTTCTCCCAACTGGCTGATTTGTGTATTTCTTGTTTTTTGGAAATTGATTGTAAGGGATTTTACTTTGAATTTTTTTTGTAAATAATTTTTTTGTAAATAACTACAGAATTCAAAAAAGAGTCAAGATGGTATAGAATTCCTCAAACATTAAACAAACCTTTTCCACAGTCCTCCCCAGTATATTGGTGATGTCAACAACAGGAACTTTCTATGGTGCACACATTCTGGGGTTGCCCAATGCTAAACACCTTCTGGAAACAGGTGAAAGAACTTTCATTTAAATTGATTGATGTAAGTTTAGGAAACTCTAGCTGCAGATGATCTGTTGAGCTGAATTATTTGTATGGTTTATCATATTCTAAACTATAAATATAATGTAGCTTATGTATGTGGTAAAATATGATCACTTTAAAAAAGTCAGGGATTGTCTCCTTGAATCTGTCTTATTCACTTACTGACGGTCATTTAATAGTCTTGTGATGCAAGCTAATAAATTATTTTTACTGCAGTACATCATCTATTACTGCACGAGTGCTCCCAAGTTCGATTGCTCCACTAATTCCAGAAACAGATCAAGTGAACCATATAACAAGAAGATAATTCCATATTTCAGATCAAAATTGGTTTACAAAACACAACCCACAGCAGGCAGTTTGCCAGCTGAAGGAGATTTAAAATGCAGACCAACCAATGTTTTTTCTTTACTTTCAATTAAATAACAAACAAAATGCCTGTCAGCACTAAGCAGTGCATTAAGAGGCCATCCCCTTATATGAAAAGAGTGAATGAGAGTATAGGTTGGTATTAGGGGTGGTATATGCTTGGATGTCTTCCAGCAATGTACCAGCTTGTATGTGTCAGGTTACCTGAGGCCAGGTGACAGGTGCATACCACTTGGGTTAGAAGCGCACCGCTAAGGTTGTGGACCCTTCAGCTGATTGCTGCGGATGGAGCTTAGGGTGGTTCAGGAAAGCCGCTCCACCTGAGCACCGACAAGGACCAAACAAGGAGCTAGAGCATAAGATTCTCCAGGGTGCGGAGTCTAAGAGCCAGCAGGTTTTCACCAGAGCCTCTGATGGTGAGGATCGACTTTGCTGTAGCTGAATCCAGGTCGCGGCCCCTAGGGTCTCCCAGCTCATGCTCACGACTGGCTCTGGTGGATGGAGAGGAAGCAGCAGTCCAGGGCAACAAGGAATAGTCAGGAGTAGGGATGAGCTTCAAGTTCGAGTCGAACTCATGTTCGACTCGAACATCGGCTGTACGCCAGTTCGCCGAACAGCGAACAATTTGGGGTGTTCGAGGCAAATTCGAAAGCCGTAGAACACCCTTTAAAAGTCTATGGGAGAAATCAAAAGTGCTCATTTTAAAGGCTTATATGCATGGTACTGTCATAAAAAGTGTTTGGGGACCTGGGTCCTTCCCCAGGGGACATGGATCAATGCAAAAAGAAGTTTTAAAAACGGCCGTTTTTTTCGGGAGCAGTGATTTTAATAATGCTTAAAGTGAAACAATAAACGTGTAATATTCCTTTAAATTTCATACCTGGGGGGTGTCTATAGTATGCCTGTAAAGGGGTGCATGTTTCCCGTGTTTAGAACAGTCTGACAGCATAATGACATTTCAAAGGAAAAAAGTCATTTAAAACTACTCACGGCTATTAATGAATTGCTGGTCCGACAATACACATAAAAGTTCATTGATTAAAACGGCATGGGAATTCCCCACAGGGGAACCCCGAACCAAATTTTTTTTTAAAAATGGCGTGGGGTCCCCCTCAAAATCTATACTAGACCCGTTACGTAACGGGTGACCCCGCCCCCTCTGACATCACGGGGAATGCCACAGAGAAGTCCCCGACAAGTCCCCGTGCGTCAGAGGGGGGCGGGGTCACCGGGTGGCCCCGCCCTCCGTTATGTAAGAACCGTCAGAAGACGAGAAGCGTCACACAGCAGGAGCCTCCCATCATGGTGGATGCGGAGCAGCCCGAGAAGAAGAAGGGAAGAAGACGCCGCGGAGGAAGATGCCGGACGAGAACACCGGAGGAAGAACCAGAAGAACCAGAAGAAGAAGAAGAAGATGGCGGAAGAAACTGAAGGAAGGTAGAAGATAGAAGATAGAAGAAAGAAGAAGCATTTCAATAAAGGAATTGTCAAATTCCATCAACATGGGGACAAGGTGTTTTGGGGGGCTACCCCAAAGCACCCTCCCAATGTTGAGGGCATGTGGCCTGGTACGGTTCAGGAGGGGGGCCGCTCTCTCCTCCCCCCCTCTTTTCCTGCGGCCTGCCAGGTTGCGTGCTCAGATAAGGGTCTGGTATGGATCTTTGGGTGGATCCCACGCCATTTTTTTAAAATTTTGGCACGGGGTCCCCCTTAAAATCCATACCAGACCTGAAGGGTCTGGTATAGATTTTGAGGCGGATCCCACGCCATTTTGTTTTTTACATTTTGGCCGGGGTTCCCCTTAATATTCATACCAGACCTGAAGGGCCTGGTTTGGAATTTAGGGGGACCCCCCCACGCCATTTTTTTTTAAATTTTGGTTTAGGGTTCCCCTGAACGAAATTTAAAGGAATATTACACTTTTAATGTTTCACTTTAAGCATTATTAAAATCACTTCTCCTGAAAAAACGGCCGTTTTTAAAACTTTTTTTTGCATTGATCCCTGTCCCCTGGGGCAGGACCCGGGTCCCCAAACACTTTTTATGACAATAACTTGCATATAAGCCTTTAAAATTAGCACTTTTGATTATTCATGTTCGTGTCCCATAGACTTTAACGGTGTTCGCGTGTTCGAACAAATTTTTTGCCTGTTCGCATGTTCTGGTGCGAATCGAACAGGGGGGTGTTCGGCTCATACCTAGTCAGGCGGACAAGCCAAGGGTCAGGGCAACAAGCAGACAGGGATAGTCAGGATAAGACGCCAAAGGTCAGGGCTACAAGCAGACAGAAATAGTCAGGATAACAAACCAAAGTTGGTACACAGAGTCAAATGTAGAGCATACGGCAAGAAATACACAGGGAAGCCTTAACACACTAATGCTCGGGCAAGGCTGGCTTGCAGTGCACAGAGTTAAGTAGTGTTTCCTGTAAGAGGCCGGGGTGGAGCCATGCTGAGAGAAGATTACTTAAACATGCAGGTGTGAGAGCACAGTCCTTAAACTGGTTGTAAACCGACAAAAAGAAAACAAAAAAACCTGCAAGACAAAGGCATACTAGCTCATTATGAATTACTTACCTGAGATCGAAGCCCCTGCAGCCGTCCTCGTACACCATTCATCGTTCCCGGAGTTACTTCCGGGTATCGTAGACTCCGGCTCTGTGATTGGCCGGAGCCGCGAGGACGTCACTCCCACGCATGCGTGTGGGAGCCGCCGGTAACGGCACATTCTCTGAAGCAAGCCATTGCTTCAGTTTGCTTCAGTGCGCATGTGCCCAGGATGTCAGCACATGCAAATACAGGGGATATCTCCTAAACCGTTCAGGTTTAGGAGATATCCAGGGTAGCTACAGGTAAGCCTTATTATAGGATTACCTGTAGCAAAAGGTGTGTTGAAAGGGTTTACAACCACTTTAAGTTGACACACAGACCAGAGAGGTAAGCAGACAGACAGGGCAGGAAACATTACTTGAGATTCATGACACTATGCCTGGTGTGATGGGTTTGTATTTCCAATGTAGCAGGGGGTTCACATGCATTGTTTTCTAGAATTTTAAAGCTGAACTCTAGTCTTACCTTCAGCTTTGCACAGTTGTACAGGCTTCTCTCCTTTACTTACTGCTTACTATGATTTTATTGCATACGGTGAGTTTCTCACAGTATGTACCAGATGTTTCATCAAGTAGGAAAGTAGTGCTTCACTTCCTGGCTGGAGGATGGCGAGGTATCAGCTTTACTGTCCCTAGCCCACCCTTTTTAGTCATTGTATGTCTTGTATTGTACATTTTTGAAATAAAGAAGCCCAGCATCACATGAGGGTGTTACCTAGGATGTTCTGCATGCAAATGCAGTCTGCCTAGGAATGCCAACTCCACCAGACTATCAGTCACCCATTAAGCTATTTTAATATTTGCTTAACTTCTCCTTGTATGATGCTCTTAAGAGGTGCACTGGGGAGGGGGGGAGGTGTACTGTGACATTTTCAGAAAGCCCTCTGTTAGCCCGACCCACCAGTCATGATCTGCCTGCATTGTATGAAGAAGCTCAGAGATCCAATGATGACATCGCTTGGTCTAAAATAGGGTATGTATTGAAAGCATGTTTTATTTAACCACTTGCCAACCGCTGCACGCTGATGTACGTCGGCAGAATGACACGGGCAGGTAAAAGGATGTCCCTTTCAATTTGCCGCACCTGGGTTCCGCAAACTCGATGTCTGTTGTGGCCTGCAATTGTGACACGGAGAGGTAGAACGGGGAGATATAAACAAGGCATTTCCCTGTTCTGCCTAGCAACATGACAAGGATCTACTGCTCCCAGTGATCGGGAGCAGTGATCTCTGTCATATTCTAGTGAGCCCACCCCCCCCCCCCTACAGTTAGAACATGCTGAGGGAACACAGTTAATCCCTTGATCGCCCCCTTGTGTTAACCCCTTCCCTGTCAGTGACATTTACACAGTAATCAGTGCATTTTTATAGCACTAATCGCTGTATAAATGCCAATGGTCCCAAAATAGTATCAAAAGTGTCCGATCTGTCCGCCAAAAAGTCGCAGTCCCGATAAAAATCGCAGATCACTGCCATTACTACTAAAAAATAATTAATAATAAAAATGCCATAAATCTATCCCCTGTTTTGTAGACGCTATAACTTTTGGGAAAACCAATTAATACACACTTATTGATAAAACAACAGTGTGGTACGTATAAAAACCAAGTGTAATGTGTAAAAAACAGAAATAACTGTGCTTGAACACAATTAATATGTGGATCAAACATATAACAACAGTCCACATAAATGTGAAGAGAAGATCTCTTCCTGTAAAGGTGACATCAAATCAGTGAGGATGAGAAATTGATTGTCTGTAGTCGCTCTCAGCAACACTTCGAAGGTAAGTAAATAAATACTCTTACCAACTGGGGTGGACACACATGTCGTACGACAGTGGGTCAAACAGGATTTGAATCCTATTCCGAATTCCGCTTACCGGAACCATCGGTGGTGGCGGAGATGATCGTGTCCTTTCTCCTCTGAACATGGAGCAGAGTGAAGGGAAGATGGCCCCCGCTCGAATATTCATTCCAGTCCTATGACCAGCTTCGGACAAATGGTCCTGCTGGAAAACCAGCACGCAATCAGCGCTTGCAGCCATTGATCAGTGTATTCAGGGGTATTCTATAATAATACAACATGACACACCCCCACATCTCACATTCAAATGTCAGGGTTTTTTTCTTTTTGTTTAACCCGCTGGTTGAACAAAAAAACTGTACATATATACCCAGGTTTAGATTGGTACTTTTGTCTAGGTCTAGGACCTTGTTAAGAATTTTACTGTACTGCCTCTTCTGGTGACAATGTTTTTACCAGGAAAAGAAGTCAGGTCTGATACAAGGGCACATACAGAAAAAAAATGCTTTGTAAGTAAATGAGACCTAAACTCCCTATCAGATTTTATCATGTTGCACATGTAATGTGGTTTGTTTGTCTTTAAATAATTTTTCCCTTTCCTCACTCCGTAGCTAGGGGATGCTGGTTGGCAGCTAAACAGTGGGGACCTTGAGTGGAGAGTGAACAAGTCTTGCTTTTTGACTGCTGGTGATTGCTGGGTTGCATTTTTAGGTTCTTTTCGGGTCTTTTCCTTGTAGCTTTTTAACACCTTTTTCTGACACTTTTTAAACAGATTTTTATTTTCTTTGCTTCCTTCAGCCTACTAATTAAAGTGGTGTTCCGGCCGAAATTATACTTTTTAAATAAAAATACCCCTATAATACACAAGCTTAATGTATTCTAGTAAAGTTAATCTGTAAACTAAGGTCTGTTTTGTTAGTTTATAGCAGTAGTTTGTTATTTTATAAACTTACAGCTGGCCATCTTAAGTGTGGGCATCTGAATCCAGAGTGTATTTCTTCCTGGATCTCATCCTTGCAGATTTCGCACATGCTCAGTGCAGCACAAGCAGTGTAATAGGTTTCAGGTCAGGTTTCCATAGCAACGGCAGTGTCAGAGGAAGTTGCTGGCCCTTCCCAGAAGGCATTGCAAACAGGAAATGAATTGGATATTTTTAAACGAATTGGAACGAATTGGATATTTTTTTATTTTTTTTCTCAGCACCTACTGTATATCTGCTGTATTCATTTTTCACTTCCTCCTCCCTGGCCGCGGCCAGGGAGGAGGAAGTGAAAAATGAATACAGCAGATATACAGTAGGTGCTGAGAAAAAAAATAAAAAAATATCCAATTCGTTTACAGTGCACAGTTTAGTGAGGGATGCTGAAGAGTTGTAAAAGTGGGTGGAACTCCACTTTAAGGGGAGTGGTCAATTGATCACAGGTGCTTGAGGCCTATATAACCTTCTGTAGAACTCATTGTGAGCCTGCTTATCTTTAAGCTTGCTGGAACTCTGTCCAAGTGGAACTGGTCTAAGTGGTGAGTTAAAAGTAAGAGTTGAAAACAGGAGGTTATAACAGGGGTTATAGTACCTGTGTAGTGTGAGTACCTGAGTGTTGTCTGAGTAGTGTGTGTGGATCGTTAGTACTTGTGTATTGTGTACTTGTGTATTGTGAGTGCACGTAGGTCTGCGAGTGGTGTACGGATGTACATAGGTCTGCAAGTGGTCTGCGAGTGCACTTAGGTCTGCGAGTGCATGTAGGTCTGCAAGTGGTCTGCGAGTGCACGTAGGTGTGCAAGTGGTCTGCGAGTGCACGTTGGTCTGTGAGTGCACGTAGGTCTGTGAGTGGTCTGCAAGTGCACATAGGCCTGTGAGTGGTCTGAAAGTGCACGTAAGTCTGCAAGTGGTCTGCGAGTGCACGTAGGTCTGCGAGTGGTCTGCGAGTGCACGTAGATCTGCGAGTGCACATAGGTCTGCGAGTGCACGTAGGTCTGTGAGTGGTCTGCGAGTGCACCTAGGTCTGCGAGTGGTCTGCGAGTGCACGTAAGTCTGTGAGTGGTCTGCGAGTGCACGTAAGTCTGCGAGTGGTCTGCAAGTGCACGTAGGTCTGCGAGTGGTCTGCAAGTGCACGTAGGTCTGCGAGTAGTCTGTGAGTGAACATAGGTCTGTCAGTGCAGGTAGGTCTGTCAGTGCAGGTAGGTCTGTGAGTGGTCTGCGAGTGCACGTAGGTCTGCAAGTGCACGTAGGTCTGTGAGTGGTCTGCGAGTGCACGTAGGTCTGCAAGTGGTCTGCGAGTGCAAGTAGGTCTGTGAGTGGTCTGCGAGTGCACGTAGGTCTGCGAGTGCACGTAGGTCTGCGAGTGCACGTAGGTCTGCGAGTGTTCTGCGAGTGCACGTAGGTCTGCAAGTGCACGTAGGTCTGCGAGTGGTCTGCGAGTGCACGTAGGTCTGTGAGTGGTCTGCGAGTTCACGTACGTCTGCAAGTGCACATAGGCCTGTGGGTGGTCTGCGAGTGCACGTAGGTCTGTGAGTGGTCTGCAAGTTCACGTACGTCTGCAAGTGCACATAGGCCTGTGGGTGGTCTGCGATTGCACGTTGGTCTGCGAGTGCACGTAAGTCTGCGAGTGGTCTGCAAGTGCACGTAGGTCTGCGAGTGGTCTGCAAGTGCACGTAGGTCTGCGAGTGGTCTGTGAGTGAACATAGGTCTGTGAGTGCAGGTAGGTCTGTGAGTGGTCTGTGAGTGCACGTAGGACTGCATGTGCACGTAGGTCTGCGAGTGGTCTGCGAGTGCACGTAGGTCTGCGAGTGGTCTGCGAGTGCAAGTAGGTCTGTGAGTGGTCTGCGAGTGCACGTAGGTCTGCGAGTGCACGTAGGTCTGCGAGTGGTCTGCGAGTGCACGTAGGTCTGCAAGTGCACGTAGGTCTGCGAGTGGTCTGCGAGTGCACGTAGGTCTGTGAGTGGTCTGCGAGTTCACGTACGTCTGCAAGTGCACAGAGGCCTGTGGGTGGTCTGCGAGTGCACGTAGGTCTGCACGTGCATGTAGGTCTGCGAGTACCTGTGTATTGACTTGTTGAGTACCTGTGTATTGTCTTGTTGAGTATTAATGTCAGGAAGCTAGTTGTTAGGTAATTTGTACAGGATATAATCCCCAATCCTCATGAAATGCAATAGGTACGATGCTCGGCGGGTGTAGAGAGGCGACTCGTTGTACATCTTGCGGCATGTATGTGTTCCTTGATCATCCGATCAAGGGTGAATACTGCTGTGCAAAATGTAAGCGCATTGTTTCCCTGGAAGCCCAGGTTCTGAATCTGGGAAAGCAACTGTCAGCACTGAGAAGTCTCCATATTAAAGGAGAGCCAGGACAGTACACGGCAGGGGCCAGCAAAGAGGCAGGTGGAGACAAAGAGGTGCAGGCACTAGCAAAGAGTAAATGGGTGACAGTCAAGAAGGGTAGAGGGGGAAGTGCCAGGGAGGCCGATCTAGGGCTGGAGCATCCCAATAAGTATGCTCCATTGAGTGACATTGGTGAAACCAGTCAGGGACCAGCACTGCTGGAGCTGAGGGACTCTCCTAGCTTCCGGGGGAAGAACTCCTCCAGTGAGAGTGAAGGGAAAGGAAAGACAGATTCTGGTGGTAGGGGACTCAATTTCATAGAAGGACAGAGAGGCCAATCTGTAACAAAGACCTGAAGCGCCAAACAGTATGTTGTCTACCAGGCGCTCAGGTTCGGCACATCATGGATCGGCTTAGGTTCGGCACATCACGGTGGACAGATTACTGGGAGGGGCTGGGGAAGACCCAACTGTCATTGTGCATGTTGGCACCAATGACAAAGTCATAGGCAGATGGAGTATCCTAAAGAACGATTTTAGGGACTTAGGATCTAAATTGAGGAAAATGACCTCCAAGGTAGTATTCTCAGAAATACTACCGGTACACCGAGCCACACCAGAAAGGCAGAGGGAGATTAGGGAAGTAAAAAGTGGCTGAAGAGCTGGTGTAGTAAGAAGGGGTTTGGGTTCCTGGAGGACTGGGCCGACTTCTCAGTCGATAACCAGTACTATAGAAGGGACGGACAGCACCTAAATGAGGATGGTGCAATCAACTGGGAATGAAGATGGCCAAAAAGTTAGAGGGGTTTTTAAACTAGGCGATGGGGGGGAGGGTCCCGAGGTCGAGATAGTCAGCGAGGAACATATTCCAGAGGGTAATATTGGGGGCATTAGTAGTAGGTTGACCAAAGCGCATAAACCCAAGGTAAGTATAGTAGCAAGTCCTAGTTGCAATCTCGGAACACCCAATAAGAGGATAATATGCGACCGGTCTTAACTACGTGGCATGTTCACCAATGCCAGGAGCCTGGCGCACAAGATGGGTGAACTAGAGATACTGTTCAAAGAGGATTTGGATTTTGTGGGAATTTCAGAGACCTGGTTCAACAGCTCTCATGATTGGCTGGCAAACATTCAAGGGTATACCCTTTATCGCAAGAATAGAGAGGGTAAAAAAGAGGGAGAGGTATGTCTATATATCAAGAATAATGTACAAGTGAATGTGAGAGATGGCATCACTAAGGGAGCTAGGGAAGAAGTGGAATCCTTATGGGTAGTGCTCCAAAGGGATGAAGCTAAGGGGAAAATAATACTGGGAGTATGCTATAGGCCCCTAACCTGAGGGAGGAAGGGGAGACAGATCTCCTATCACAATTTGACCCACAATGCCACCTACACTCTCCCACAATTGATGCAATATGAGGGGGAGCAGCATGACTGTGGGGAGGTACATCGGACCAGAACACAGGAGGTGTTCAGGTTAGCAGCGGGTAATGAAGACCTTAAAATTTGGGTGGATGGATCAAGGTATTGGGAGGGAGGAACGTTTCACACAGGGTATGCCCTGTGGTGTCCCCAGACCAATAAAAAAATCATGACCAAATGCCCTCAAAGCTTTTCTGCCCAAAGAGCTGAACTGGAGGCAGTAAGAGAGGCCATCACACATTTCAGTTCAGGTCCAATAAGCGTATTCTCTGACAGCGCCTATGTAACAAGGTCTTTGACTGAATATATGCCTTTGTGGCAGTCAAGGGGCTTCAGTGATGCCTCTGGGAAAGACTTGGTACATAGTGCAGTGCTAAGAGATATATGGGAAAGAGCAAGTGTGGAGCCTCAGAGAGTGGCTATCATTAAGGTGAAAGCTCACCAAAGAGGTGGAGAGGAGGTTACTGTGGGCAACAACAAGGCAGATGAGCTGGCAAAGGAAGCAGCCCTGATAGGAGTCAAGTGGACACCCTATGATGCTGAAGGGAGACAGGCCTGGGAGGAACATAATTTTGAGGAGCAGGAGGTGAAAGCAGGTTCACACGAACTCCTGCCGGTGCTAAGGACACCTACCCCATGTTTAGCAGTTGAACAAAATAAGGATGAGGCCTTGAGCTCAATCAAAAAGCAGCTTAAAATGAAAGCAGCAGATGCTCCCCATAATTATGTACTAGAAGGCGATCTACTGTTAAGGGAAACATCAGAAGGACAAAGGTTTGTAGTGCCCTCACAGCATCAAAAGGATTTAGCCCTTAAAAATCACAGGTTAACGGGCCACATGGGTGTTCAGGGTACCTTAAAATTTATGCAAACTAGATACTGGTGGGAGACAATGGGAAACACAATCTCACAGGTAGTGCAGGAATGTTTGATATGTGCACAGATGAACCCTAGGCCAAAGGGACAGAAACCAGTATTAGCAAGGGTGCCGGTAGCCAATGGGCCCTGGGAAAACCTACAGATTGACTTTGTTGGTCCGTTACAAAGTGCCCCTGGAGGATACAGATATTCAGATATTTACTGGTAATGGTGGATGTCTTTTCAAAATGGGTGGAGGCTCTACCCCTGAGAAAGGACTCTGCTACTGCCACGGCTAGAGCTTTGTGGACCGAAGTCTTTTCAAGATGGGGGTTCCCCAAAGTCCTGGAATCCGATAGAGGGACTCACTTTACCGGCAGTGTCATGAAAAATGTTTGTGAGCTGCTGGGAGTGGAACAGAGATTCCATGTACCGTACCATCCACAGTCCGCGGGGATGGTTGAGAGAATGAATCAAACATTGAAGGAAAGGCTTAAAAAGATGGTACTGCAATCAGGAAAGAACTGGCTGATTCATCTGCCTTCAATCCTGATGGCCGTACGAGGGTCCACAGCGAAGGGTACATCATTAACCCCATATCAGTTAATGACGGGGAGAATGATGAACCTCAGCCATCCAGCAGACCCAATACTTAGTACCCCCTTGAGAGAGAGTGCTGAAAGGGACAAATTTCTGGTCCAGCTACAGGAACAGGTACAGGGATATTTGCAATTCGCTGCAAGTAACATGGCACCTAAAGAGAAGGAGCAGCCTGAGAGGCCTCCCATTAGCTTGAAGATTGGAGACAGGGTTATGGTAAAGAACTTTGTTTCCAAGTCTTCATGGGATGCAAACTGGACCGAACCTTTCACAGTCACCATGACCCTTAGTGATCAGGTAGTCAAAGTGAAGCGGCTCATTGACAATAAGGGCGCAAAAGGCATGAAAAAGAGGGAGTTAGATAAGTGGGTTTATGCCGATCAGTGTAAAAGGTACTGCTGATAAGAATTGATTCCGCTCTTGTTCTTGTTTTTCCAGAGTTCCGGTGGAGCAAAGATTGGCAAGGTCTCTGGAGAATGGATGGAAGGATCATAATTGTCGTGTTGGCGATCCATCCTGGCCATGTAACATCTCAAATTGATTCAGACGAATTTTCAGGGGATGATGTGGAAAGGGGAAATCCTGAGGAAAACCATGCATCAACTTCAATTGCATCATCAATGTTGGACTTGTTAGGCCAGAGGGGGGTGCTGGGGGGAGGTGAAAGAAGGAGGAAGGTCAGGATTATATCAGAGAGTCCTAAATTAACAGAAACTTACCAATGGGGTCACCATGGCAAGTTGCAATACAGAGTTTCTTTTGCTTTTGGACGATTTAATCCTAACTCAACATCTCAAGGATGTGCGTATAAACAAAACTTTAAAAATATCATACTGGAAGCCCTCCAGCCATTTGTGGATGCAACTATATATATGAATGAAAAATTCCAATCTATCCAAACCTTGGGAAGCAAGTGACGTAGGATATGGGGTTTTTGGTGAAGAATTGAAAGAAGAGAAATATGTGTTTGTGTGTGGCATATATTGGCATGACCAGAGTAATAGGGCGCAGAGGCCCAGGAGGCTGACACTTAGGCATAGTAAGGTGGCTGTTGGCCAAACTAGGGAGCTCCAGATGACACATCAATGGGGTTAAAATTTCCTTGTAGGGGTGGTATCTCGGTCTTATCAGTCCTACAGAGAAGCTCTTGGTTACTGGACATGTGGGACTCCAGAATTGGACATGGGGGAGATACGCCTGGTTGATGTCTCACCCTGCACAGGTAATGCCAATAACTACACACAGGGGCATGCTCTATTAGGGAAAGGGGAACCACTACAAATAGATCTGAGCTCGTCCCAAACGCTGGCAACCAGGGTACAGTATGCCTTCACCACATGGCACTTCAATGTCTCGCAATGGTTGGTAAAATCCTATTACCCTATATGTGCTGAATATACACTGAATCAAGTGCGGTCAGTATATCAGTGGCTTGCTCCCAGAGATGGGCGAACGTAGAATGAGGTCCATGCCGGACCCTTATTTCTGAGGAGCAACCGAAAGAGGAGGGATATATTCAGCACTATATTGGGGGGAATAGGAGCAGGGATGGGTGTTGTTAATGGAGTGGACATCGATTTCCTGAGGAACAAACTCTCAGCTATAGCTTCAGATAGTAAGCAGGGCTTTGTTGCTCAGAGAGAGATTAATGACATTCTTGATAATATTCAACAACGTCACATAAATACCCAGGTAAAAGTAGCTCAAGATTTTATCCGCCATTTTAAGAGGTTGGTAGATAGTGTGGTGACACAGGGCAAAAATATGTTGTGGGCTCTGGCATGCACGCAGGGACAGGCGGAGTTATCAACCAATATCAAGCTGATTGTACAGTCTCTGTATGGGGGGCAGCGGCCTTATGAGTTGGCATCACAGCTCAGTAAGATTTTACCAAAGCACATCTCTTACACTAATCCGAGTTGGTGGTCGAATGCCTGGATGGGCTGTACTAATTTGGATTATGAGAGATGTTATGCTTCCTCATTGATCCCATATACAGAAGTTCAGACTCAATCTGTGTATTCGGTGGTATCGATGGGCTTGCTGACTGGGGATTCTACTTTGTTGCATCTGAGGCTAACTTACCCACATGTGATCAGAGAGGACGGGAGCTGGAGGCAGGTTGATATTTCCCTCTGTCGGAGGCATGACCATGATATCCTTTGTATGCCAGGTCAATACACGGTGGTGGATGAGAAATGTTAGGAAGATTCCCCACTCTGTGTTCTGGTTGGGGAGAACATTGCCTCAAAGGGAACACCGGTGTATTATGTGGGACATAGGAGAGTTTGTTTCTTTGTCCTAAAGGATATTAATGTATCATTAGTCATGGAACTAGGATGTTCTGTGAACCTGACAATAGCTAGAGGAGCATGGTGTACCCTTGGCGGTGTCTCTGAAATCCAGACACAGGAATGGAATTATGTGATACCGCATATTGCCAATCTGTCTGTGGATGTCAACCAGAACTGCCCTGTTAATCTGAGAGCCCTGAACCTTGGTATGGGAAGGAAGATACAGGAATGGTTAACAGATTGGGATAGAGATGAGAGCCTTATGAGGATGCTGCAGCAAGAGAGAGCTAATGCTACTATAGCCATCTACCATGACCAGAATGTAATAAAGGAGGTAGTACATCAACTAGAAAATGATGTGGGAGGGTCTTGGTGGGAGGTAATATTCGGACATTCCAGTAAGGCCAATAGTATTTTGAATTATTTGATACATCCCGTGGTAATATTACTCATTATTGCTGCAGTTTCATCATTGTTCAAGTTGGTATGTGTTGTTGGACTCGACATTTGTATAGGAAGGTCTCGCATTTATCTATACAAGTGGAGGGACGAATTGATGGTAAGGTCTCTTCATACATGGTAGAGGCTTTGCTGCCAGTTCAGAACCCGGAAATACCACTGACGTGCCAGAATTGTGGTAGGAAAGGCCATTGTGAGCGAACCTGCCTAATGCCGGCCCGTATCTACAGTGAGGAGGTATAGGAGGTTGGGAATGGGATGTGTAGTCTGATGGATCATAGGTATATATGTATATATTATGGTAATGGGTTGATTTCAAGTTATGGTATAGTGTGATAAAGGTGTATTTTAGGCTAATAACATGGGCAAAAGGCCCTCCTCGAGACTCTATATCGTAAAGCTGGTTGATAGGTTGCTCTCTGAATGTGTGGTGGTGAATGGTGAGTGAATGGACACCCCTTGCCTGTACTGCACCCCGTCCTGAAGATATTGGAGAGAAGAAGACACAGAGTAGTGACATGGAAGCTGTCACGGAAGAATGATGTTGGTGTGTCACCCAGTAGCAAAGCGGCACGTGTTTGGAAACACAGCACGTTAAGACTATTATGGACTGTTCCACAGGAGCTGGTTCTGAGGCCTATGTTGAGAGGCGCAACACACAAGACCCTTATGGACTGTTCCATAGATGTTCCTGTTGAAAACCGCAATACGTTACCACAGTTAAGGACTGTTCCATAGGTACTGGTTCGGAAGCACATGTTGGGGAGCAACACACATTAAGACAGTTATGGCTGTTCAATAGGAGCCGTGTCTGAAGAAGGCTGATCACGGATGTGGAAATATAGGGCAATTTAGGTAACAGGTCAATTGGCTTCAGTATAAATCACACAAATAGGAAATATAAGGGGAATACAAAGACACTGAATTTCAAAAGAGCCAACTTCCATAAACTACGAGCTTTGCTAGAAGGCATAAATTGGGATAAAATCTTAGGAACCAAGAACACGAAGGAGAGATGGGTTTGCTTTAAGAGCATATTAAATAAGGGCATTAGCCAATGCATCCCATTGGGTAACAAAAGTCCTGGATGGCTTAACGTCAATGTAAAAATGCATATAAAAGCAAAGGAGAAGGCCTTCAAAAAATACAAGGTTGAGGGATCATCAGCATTCAGACTTTATAAAGAATGCAACAAGAAATGTAAGGGTGCAATAAGGACGGCTAAGATAGAACATGAAAGACACATAGCGGAGGAGAGCAAAAAAAATCCCAAGAAATTCTTTAAGTATGTAAACAGTAAAAAAGGGAGGACACACCATATTGGCCCCATAACGAATGAGGAAGGACATCTGGTTACAAAGGATGAGATGGCGAAGGTATTGAATTGATTCTTCTCCTCAGTCTTCACGAGGGAATCGGGGGGCTTCAGTAACCAAAACTGCAGTGTTTATCCTAATGACACATCACAGGAAGCACCTCCATGGTTAACAGAGGACAGAATTAAAATTAGACTTGGGAAACTTAACATTAATAAATCACTGAAACCAGATGGGTTGCACCCAAGGGTACTTGGGGAACTCAGTCAAGTAATTGCCAGACCATTGTTCCTAATTTTTACTGACAGTCTACTGACTGGAATGGTACCAGCTGATTGGAGAAAAGCCAATGTAGCACCAATATTTAAAAAGGGCCCAAAATACATCCCTGAGAATTACAGACCAGCTAGCCTAACATCAATAGTATGTAAACTCTTGGAGGGGATGATAAGGGACTATATACAAGATTTTAGTAATGAGAATGGTATCATTAGCAGTAATCAGCATGGATTCAGAAGAATCGTTCTTGCCAAATCAATCTATTAACCTTCTATGAGGAGATGAGTTGCCATCTAGATAAAGGAAGGCCCATAGACGTGGTGTATCTGGATTTTGCAAAAGCTGTTGGCACAGTTCCCCATAAACATTTACTGTACAAAATAAGGTCCGTTGGCATGGACCATAAGGTGAGTACATGGATTGAAAACTGGCTACAAGGGCGAGTTCAGAGGTAGGTGATAAATGGGGAGTACTGGGAATGGTCAGGGGTGGGTAGTGGGGTCCCCCAGGGTTCTGTGCTGGGACCATTCCTGTTTAATTTGTTCATAAATGACCTGGAGGATGGGGTAAACAGTTCAATCTCTGTATTTGTGGACAATACTAAGCTAAGCAGAGCAATAACTTCTCCGCAGGATGTGGAAACCTTGCAAAAAGATCTGAACAAATTAATGGGGTGGGCAACTACATGGCAAATGAGGTTCAGTGTAGAAAAATGTAAAATAATGTATTTGAGTGGCAAAAATATGAATGCAATTACACACTGGGGGGAGAACCTCTGGGGGAATCTAGGATGGAAAAGGACCTGGGGGTCCTAGTAGATGACAGGCTCAGCAATGGCATGCAATGCCAAGCTGCTGCTAACAAAGCAAACAGAATATTGGCATGCATTAAAAGGGGATCAACTCCAGAGATAAAATGATAATTCTCCCCCTCTAGAAGACTCTGGTCCGGCCGCACCTAGAGTATGCTGTCCAGTTCTGGGCACTAGTCCTCAGGAAGGATGTACTGGAAATGGAGCGAGTACAAAGAAGGCAACAAAGCTAATAAAGGGTCTGGAGGATATTAGTTATGAGGAAAGGTTGCGAGCACTGAACTTATTCTCTCTGGAGAAGGAACGCTTGAGAGGGGATATGATTTCAATATACAAATACCATACCGGTGACCCCACAATAGGGATAAAACTTTTTCGCAGAAGGGAGTTTAACAAGACTCGTGGCCACTCATTAAAATTAGAAAAAAAGAGGTTTAACCTTAAACTACATAGAGGGTTCTTTACTGTAATGCCGCGTATACACGAGCAGACTTTACGGCAGACTTTGCCCGGCAGACGGGATTTCGTCGGACAATTCGATCGTGTGTGGGCTCCAGCGGACTTTGTTTTCTCAAAAGTTGGACGGACTTAGATTTGAAACATGTTTTAAATCTATCCGTCAAACTCGAGTCCGGTCGAAAAGTCCGCTCGTCTGTATGCTAGTTCGACGAACAAAAAGCCACGCTAGGGCAGCTATTGGCTACTGGCTATGAACTTCCTTGTTTTAGTCCGGTCGTACGTCATCACGTACGAATTCAATAGACTTTGGTGGATTGTGTGTAGGCAAGTCCATTCATTCAGAAAGTCTGTCGTAAAGTCCGCCGGGCAAAGTCTGCCGTAAAGTCCGACCGTGTGTATGCGGCATAAGAGCGGCAAGGATGTGGAATTCCCTTCCACAGGCGGTGGTCTCAGTGGGGGACATTGATAGTTTCAAGAAACTATTAGATAAGCACCTGAACAACCACAACATACAGGGATATACAATGTAATACTGACATATAATCACACACATAGGTTGGACTTGATAGACTTGTGTCTTTTTTTCAATCTCACTTACTATGTAACTATGTAACTATGCTGTATGTAGTTAGTCCCACCTTTCTTATTTTTTATGCTTTAGTCTCCCATTCATTACATGTGCTGTGTTCTGCTGGAGCCACACAATATTTTTTTTGACCTATCTAATGTTCATCTGTGAATATCTGCACAAATTTTCAATTAAAGATTTCTATGACCTGCAGGATATCATTTGGATCGAGTCAGTGTCTGTAAATTTTAGTTTTAAAGGGTAACTCCACTTTTGTGGGAAAAAATAGGAAATAAAAAAAAACAATAATATAGCATATACAAATGCCACACAAATCATATTGTAATTTATTGTTAATAAATATTACCTTTGATTTTCAATCTACAGCACTGCAATTTTCCTGTAAAATGCAATGCAATATGGCAAACTGAACTCTTTAAATCATATTTAAACAACTTTGAATCATAATACATAATATGTACAATGGTGTCCATAAGAGATTAGTGCAAAATAAGTCATACCCTGTTTCCCCAAAAATAAGACCTAGCGTGATTGTCGGTGATGGCTGCAATATAAGCCCTACCCCCCAAATAAGCCCTAGTTAAAGTCCTTGTAGGTCTTAGGGTAGGGCTTATTTTCGGGGAAACAGGGTACACAGAAAATGGACAGTCATGAAAAAAATATATTCAACCTACCACAGAAAAAAATTACACAGGGTCGTGGACCACGGGCCAATCACAAAACAAGTGTACAGCTCATATTAACTGGAGAAGGCCAGCAACAAGAAGGAAAGAAGAGGAGGAAGAAAGAAAAAAAAAGGCACAACACCAGGCTCTGAAGTGTGTGATCACTGGGCTATAGCCATGGTTGGCTCCGAACAAACTAAGAATAATTTAAATCAGGCTATAAATATGAATTAAAGTCGTCAGAGTCCAAATAGAGCAGCCAGAGACACCAAGTGTCAAAATGAGCTTTAGTTCTCTTATCTAACTGGGCCATCAATCCTTCAAATTCATAACATGGCCCTTGTCCCACTCAGCACTTGTGGGGCTAACCAAGGATTTTTAGTGGCACCAGATAACTGCATGAGCTGCCAATTGAAATAAGTGAAGGAGACCCTTCTTAATGTGAGAAACAGATTGAAGGTAGGATTGACAGAAGAGTAATTTTAGGGATACATGGTTTGTCACACAAAACAACTTGATGGAATATGGCAAAGACATTAGACCAAAGAGATTGGATACCAGGACAGTCCCATCAAAATGGTCCAGAATGGGGATTGGTTCATGATGATTGATACTATCACGTATTTAAGTGGGAACCCCTTAGGTCAGGGGTCCTCAAATTTTTTAAACAGGGGTCCAGTTTACTGTCCCTCAGACTGTTGGGAGCCAGATCAATGCAGCCTGATCAGTGCCCATTAATGCAGCCTCACCAGTGTCCATCAATGCAGCCTCGCCAGTGCCCATTGATGCAGCTTCACCAGTGCCCATCGATGCAGCCTCACCAGTGCCCATCAATGCAGCCACACCTGTGCCCATCAATGCAGCCACACCTGTGCACATCAAAGTAGCCGCACCTGTGCACATCAATGCAGCCACACCTGTGCCCATCAATGCAGCCACACCTGTGCCCATCAATGCAGCCACACCTGTGCACATCAAAGCAGCCACACCTGTGCACATCAATGCAGCCACACCTGTGCCCATCAATGCAGCCACACCTGTGCACAGCAATGCAACAGAGGAGCCAAGATGGGGGCCGGCTGTGGGGTCGGGAAAAACATCAGTTAGATCCGTGGGGCAGGCCAACTGACCAGCCCCAGACAGCCTCAGGGACAGAATGAAGGGGGTGGATGCAGTTTAGAGAGCCCAGGAGATGGCTGAGATGGCGGCGGACCACGAGTATGCCGGATGAGCAGACTGGCTGGGAAATAGTGACTGGGATCAAAACATACATCATGGCTCACTTGGACACCCCCACAGGCCAGGTAAATGACCTAGGCGGGCTGTAGTTTAAGGACCCCTGCCTTAGGTGTTTGGTTGCGAGGGATCTTGATTGCCCATGGGTTGCTCATTAAAAAGAGAAATCTTTTATTCTGATTAAGCTTCTTAGGGGAATCCATATTCTGGAATGCACGCATAAAGCCACTTTAGGAAGGAGCAGGTTTGATGGGGCAATTTTGATGGTGGCAGTATGATGGGGCACTTTTGATGGGGGCAGTATAATGGGGCAATTTTGATTGTGGTAGTGTGATGGGGCAATTTTGATGGGGGCAATAGGATGGGACAGTTTTGATGGTGGCAGTATGATAGGGCAATATGATGGGACAATTTTGATGGGGGCAATTTAATGGGGCAGTATAATGGGGGCAATTTTGATGGGGGTAACATGGGGCAATTTTGATGGGGGCAATTTGATGGGGGCAATAGGATGGGACAGTTTTTATGGGGAAATTTTGATGGCAGTATGATGGGACAATATGATGGGGGCAATTTTGATGGTGGCAGCATAATGGGGCAATTTTGATGGGGGCAGTATGATGGTGGCAATATAATGAGGGCAATAGGATAGGGCAGTTTTTATGGGGCAATTTTGATGGTGGCAGTATGATGGGGCAGGTTTGATGGGCGCAATATGATGGGCCAGTTTTGAAGGGGGCAATTTTGATGGGGGGAATATGATAGGGCAATTTTGATGGGGCAATATGATGGGGCAGTTTTGATGGGGGGCAATGTGATGGGGCAGTTTTGGTTGTGGCAGTATGATGGTGGCAGTATGATGGGGCAATTTTGATGGGGGCAGTATAATAGGGCAATTTTGATGGTGGCAATATAATGGGGCAATTTTGATGGGGCAATGTGATGGGGCAATATGATAGGGAAATTTTGATGGGGGCAGTATAAGGCAATTTTGATGGTGGCAGTATTTATGGGGCAAATTTGATGAGGGCAATTTGATTGGGCAGAATGATGGGGCAGCTTTGATGGGGGCAATTTGATGGGGGGAATAGGATGGGGCAGTTTTCTATGGGGCAATTTTGATGGTGGCAGTATGACGGGGCAATACGATGAGGCAGTTTTGATGGGGGCAATATGATGGGGCAATTTGATTGCGGCAGTATGATGGCGGCAATATCAAGGGGGAAATAGGATGGGGCAGTTTGATGGGACAATTTTGATGGTGGCAGTATGATGGGGCAATTTTGATGGAGGCAATAGGATGGGGCAGTTTTGATGGTGGCAGTCTGATGAGGCAGATTTGGCTGTGGCAGTATGATGGGGCAATTTTGATGGTGGTAATATAATGGTGGCAATTTTGATGGTGGCAGTATGATGGGGCAATTTTGATGGGGGCAGTATAATGGGGCAATTTTGATGGTGACAGTATGATGGGGAAATTTTGATGGGGGCAATGGGATAGGGCAGTTTTGATGGTGGCAGTATGATGGGGGCAATTTTGATGGGGGCAGTATAATGGGGCAACTTTGATGGTGGTAGTATGATGGTGGCAATATAATGGGGGCAAAAGGATGGGGCAGTTTTTATGGGGCAATTTTGATGGGGGCAATATGATGGGGCAATTTTGATGGGGGCAATATGATGGGGCAATATGATGGGGCAATTTTGATGGGGGCAATATGATGGGGCAGTTTTGATGGGGGCAATATGATGGTGGCAGTATGATGGAGCAATTTTGATGGTGGCAGTATGATGGTGGCAATATAATGGGGGCAATATGATGGGGCAGTTTTGATGGGGCAATTTGATTGGGCAATACGATGGGGCAATTTTGATGGTGGTAGTATGATGGGGCAAATTTGATGCTGGCAGTATGATGTGGCAATTTTGACGGGGGCAATTTGATGGGGCAGCTCCTGCAAAAGGTAATTACTTTTTAAAAGATGCTAATTGTAAATGATAGCTCTTTTTCTGTGCATATACACATATATATATATATATATATATATATATATATATATATATATATATATAGTACCTCACAAAAGTGAGTACACCCCTCACATTTTTGTAAATATTGTATTATATCTTTTCATTTGACAACACTGAAGAAATTACACTTTGCTACAATGTAAAGTAGTGAGTGTACAGCTTGTATACAGTGCAAATTTGCTGTCCCCCAAAAATAACTAAGAACACAGCCATTAATGTCTAAACCACTGGCAACAAAAGTGAGTACACCCCTAAGTCTCCCCCTGCCACATCTGACATGACGCTTTGCTGTTCACCATGTGGACATTCTCATTCTCCTGTCATTGCCTTGAACAACTGACCTCCAGTGCATAAAGTGTTAAACACGTTAGGTCAGTTTGTGACATACATATGTATCTGTACTGTTTAAACTGTTGTATACTTGTATAATATTATATGTATAATCATGATTTCTATATCAATCTTATAGATTGCTCATAGCTATATGGAAGTCTTTCAGCCCTTTCCTTTCTTTCCCTGAAGAAGACCCTTACTCCACATGTCGAAACACCTTGGATCTCATCTGTTTTACAGCATACCTTTACTAGAATACATTAAGCATGAGGGGTATTTTTATCTAAAAAGTTAAATTTAGTCCGGAACACCACTTTAAGGGGAGAGAGGCATGGATACAAATAGCTACCCCTTTAGGTTTATTATCAGGCTTGTTACTCACATAAGACAAAAGAGGAGAAAGCCTGGATTTTTAAAATAGGTGAGTGGGATTCTGTAAAATGGGTTTCTTGCAGAAAATGTAGCTTTACTTTTGCTTATGCATATGATACAAAATGGCTTCTAGATTTGCATGTTTGGTCAATTCACCTCACAAAAATTTTGGTAATTTGGTTTGAGTGACTACTTTTTATCAAGACAGAAAATTAGGCAAGTCTACCAAACATAGCTTCCCATGATAGCCAGAGCAGATGTGCAAATCCAAGAAATCAAAAAGGTATCTCATCAACAGAGTCCCAGAGATACACTATATTACCAAAAGTATTGAGACGCCTGCCTTTACACGCACATGAACTTTTAATGGCATCCCAGTTTTAGTCCGTAGGGTTCAATATTGAGTTGGCACACCATTTGCAGCTGTAACAGCTTCAACTCTTCTGGGAAGGCTGTCCACAAGGTTTAGGAGTGTGTCTATGGGAATGTGTGACTATTCGTCCAGAAGTGCATTTGTATGGTCAGGCACTGATGTTGACGAGAAGGCCTGTCTCGCAGTCTCCGCTCTAATTTATCCCAAAGGTGTTCTATCGGGTCGAGGTCAGGGCTCTGTGCAGGCCAGGCAAGTTCCTCCACCCCAAACTTGCTCATCCATGTCTTTATGGACCTTTTTGTGCACTGGTCCAAATCATTTGGTGGAGGGGTGAATATTGAACCCTATGGACTAAAACTGGGATGCCATTAAAGTTCATGTGCGTGTAAAGGCAGGTGTCCCAATACTTTTGGTAATATAGTGTATATATGCAGCTCCTTTTATTCTAGTTAACCCTGTCCTTTCTGGTCTGGCATTCTATACTTAGTGTTAGCTCAGGGTTCAGTAACAAGCATTGGCTAGGGCCAGGTTAGGCATCTGACAACCCACAGTTAGGTAGAGGTCCAGTTGCATGGCAGAAGAATGCTATTAGCGGCTAAGAAGTAGATAGGCTGACCCTGATTTCTAGTATCACACAAGTTGAACAATTATTGGAGGATCTCCCCATTATCTCTGATTCTGTCTTCAGGCCTTCAACACCAAGACAGACACTACATCATGATCATCCTCAGTGGTCCCTGCAACGGGATTTTGCTGCACTATTCATCTGGCGGTATCTCTATTAATAACTTGACATACCTGGGTATATGTGCACAATTCAATCAGAACTCCTGTAAGCCCTTTGTTGATATTACCTGTTTTACATTGGATGTACTGTATGTAATATTACTAATCTTTAATTATTAAAAGCTCCTATTATTCCCCTACTATCTATTTACTTTTGGTTAATGTTATATGCTCACTGCAGTAGTTCCTCTTTGCTCAATTATTTTTATTGGGTTACTAATTAATTTCCCAGGAAGGGGAATCATGCTGAAATAATTGTTTGTTATAAGAGGACCAGCAACAAAGATACCCTTGCAGCTCCTTTGTCTGTAGTGGGCAATCACATTTTTATTGTTGTTGTATGGTACAAGTTATAAAAAAATTCAAAATAAAATTACTTTAAAAATGCTATAGGCTGCTTTAAGCTAACTCACTGTATATATTTAGTTTGAGACAAATTTTGTACACGATCCCCAGCATATTGATTTAAGTTCATAGGCGTATTCACACTGAGGCGGTGGGGGCATCGTGGTAAAGCGCCACTATTTTTAGCGGTGCTTTAACATCAACTAGTTGGATGCTTTTTAGCTCCCGCTAACAAGCCAATAAAGGGGTTAATAGCGCCCATGTAGCGCTAATCGCTTTGTAGGCGCCTTGGCGACACTGCCTATTGATTTCAACGTGCTTTAAGAGCGCTCCTAAAGTGCCCCAAAGATGCTGCTTGCAGGACTTTTTTGATGTCCTGCAAGTGCACCGCGCCAGTGTGAAAGCACTTGGGCTTTCACACTGGAGTGACAGGAGAGACGCTTTACAGGCACTATTTTTAGTGCTAATACGCCTGTAATACGCCTCAATGTGAAAGTAGCCTAAAGTCAGGCAATGTGCCAAATTTGTAGAGGCTGATCTGCTGACAACCTAAAGATTTACTACTGCTCAGGGGCTCTGGGCTTCAGCAAAATGGCAGCTTCCGAGAAGAAGAAACAGGAACAATGCTGGAGGCAATTCAATAGCACACACTAATTTTGGTAGCATAATTAATGTGAAATGTATGTTCCTTGATAAAGAACATTATTTTTATCGAGTTGTTATATGTAAAGTTCCACTTTAATTTGGCTAGATTAGTGAATGGTTGGTATGTAAACACAGAGAAAATTGACATTCATAATGTATATGTACCTTCTGTACTCATATCAGGTGTGGGTATCCATATGTAGGTCATTCCAACATCCTTATACAACATGAAAAGGGTATCTGGGCTCATGGGTTCATTGTATCGATTGCAGCCTTTACTGTTCTGGACGATGTCCCACTCAGTTTGAAAGTTTAAGACAGCAGTCACTTTTAGTTCATGCTTCATCTTGATAGTAACATGCTCCAACTGTCGTGGACAACTTCCCAACCAGATATTGGGCTGTATTCTGTTGAAATACACAGATGCATAGTCAACATGAGAAAATAAAATTGCACTTTTATGCCAAAATGATTTACACAATTTTTCAGGCTCCCCTAAGGCCCCTTTCACACTGGGGCGGTTTGCAGGCGTTATTGCGCTAAAAATAGCGCCTGCAAACCACCCCTAAACAGCCTCAGCTGTTTGTTCAGTGTGAAAGCCCGAGGGCTTTCACACTGAAGTGGTGCGCTGGCAGGAGAAGAAAAAATCTCCTGTCAGCCGCATCTTTGGAGCGGTGAAGGAGCGGTGTATTCACCGCTCCTAAACCACTCCTGCCCATTGAAATCAATGGGACAGCGCTATAGCCATGCTATACGAGGGGTTTTAACACTTTTTCGGCCGCCAGCGGGGGGTTAAAACCGCACCGCTAGCGGCCGAATACTGTGGTAAAACAGCGCTAAAAATAGCGCTGTTTTACCGCCGACGCCCCCTACCGCCCCAGTGTGAAAGGGGCCTTATTTTCAGGGTACGATGACTTCTTGCTTCAAGAAATGTGTAGCTTCATGAAAATTTCTAGAATGCCCATGCTTACGGTACAATCCACATACATGAAAGGAGCAGTTTCATCACAAGGTGATCGTTTTCTAGTACTGAATGAATTAAAGGGGTTGTAAACCCTCAAGGTTTTTCACCTTAATACATTCTATGCATTAAGGTAAAAAAAAACTCCTATGATGCAGCAGCCCCCAAGAGGCGCCCCCCTTTTACTTACCTGAAACAGATCTTTCCAGTGACAGGGACGAGCACACCAGCTTCACCCGGTGTCTAGGGTCCTGATTGGATACATTGATAGGAGCGCAGCTATTGGCTCCCACTGCTGTCAATCAAATGCAATGATGCGGGAGCTGGTGGGCGGGGCCAAGTCCTGCTGTCTGTCAGCAGAAAGACACGGGAGGGCACCCGCACGAGTGGAGTACCCCGAGGGAGAGGCAACGGGGCACTTGAGAAGAGGAGGATCCAGGAGCGCAGCTGAGGGACCCCAGAAGAGGAGAATCGGGGCCACTCTGTACAAAACCAACTGCACAGAGGAGGTAAGTATGACATGCTTGTTTGTTTGTTATTTTTAAAACAAGCCTTTACATATCCTTTAAGCCTTTCTGAAAAGTAATCCTCTCTTTCAACACAAATGTGTGTGTATATATATATATATATATATATATATATATATATATATGTATATATACACACACATACGCACACACAGTTTCTCGCAAAAGTGAGTACACCCCTCACATTTTTGTAAATATTTTATTATGTCTTTTCATGTGACAACACTGAAGAAATGACACTTTGCTACAATGTAAAGTAGTGAGTGTACAGCTTGTATAACAGTGTAAATTTGCTGTCCCCTCAAAATAACTCAACACACAGCCATTAATGTCTAAACTGCTGGCAACTGCTATAGCCGCTAGCATTAATCACTGTGTTATTCCCCACCCGGAGAACACAATAGCTCCTCTGGCAGGATTCCCCATCAACACTGACTGTGTTAATGGGGGAATCTAGCGATTTTCTTTCCTGCTATCAGTGATTGCAGGAAAGAAAATCACATCACCTATGGCCTGCCTTAGTTAATTCCTCCTGAACAGCTGATTCTGCTGGATTTATGATTGTATTCTAACCTACATGTTAACCTGTTGATCTAATATAATTGTTTGATCATGCATTGGACTATTGCCTACAGAATCCTTAACTGTGCTCATGTGTACCTAGGAGAACTGATGCTGTTTTAAAGGCAAAAGATGGCCACACCAAATATTAATTAGATATACTTTGTTTTCTGTTCCTGCACTTTGTAGATTGTTAATAAATCAAAACTTTTAATTCAATGCTTTTTGAAAGCATCCTTACTTTACAGCATTTTTCACAAGTGCCTAAAACTTTTGCACAGTGCTTCATATTACAGTTATAATAAATATATATTGATTTGAAGGTATATATTTGCTCATTACAAATGCATGATCTACTTCCTGCTTAATAACACCACACAGTGACTGTGCTTTACTGCTCTTTTCTTTCAAATAAAAATATATACAAATATGGCACAGCAAGTGAATAAAAATGTGCAAATCTCACCAAAAATAGTTTTCTGATAAATAAAACAATGATAATTCAAAATGTTTACTTTGTTTCTCTTTAAAAAAATAATCAAGTTAACTTAAATTAGCCAAGAACAGTGTCCATTCTAACTTGTTGCCCTACTCATACGAGTCTTTGAATTTCTAGTACCTGGAAAAGTGCATTGCTTGATTGTCAGCGATGTGAAAATAGAAGTTTGTAGTATGCTTCATTTCATCTGTATGGCCAGTAGTTTCAATCCAGTGCCCTATTGGATAGCAATAAGCTCCATCAACTATATTGCTCTCATCATAAGTACAACATCGGTCATGGTGAGGTCCATTACCTAAGTATAAAGAACACATAAAGAAGAACTAACAACTTTAAATATTTAGTTGTTTTTCAATAAGCAGTGGCAAATAGTTACTGCAGTCTTAAAGGAAAATATACTGATTTTGGATTAATTGATTTGTAATGTACTTCTAAGTACAATGTATTTCTTTGTTAAAGTAAGAAACACTGTAATATATTAGACGAGTACTGCTTAAAGCTTAACTCCAGGTATTTATGCATTTATTTAAATACAGTATATTCCTCAATATGAATCCACTTATGCTGTGTACACATGGCCGGACTTTTCGACCAAATTTGTCCGACGGAACAAATTCGTCGGACAATTCGACCGTGTGTGGGCTTCATCGGACCTGCAGCGGACTTTTTCGGTCGAAAATCAGACAGACTTTAGATTTGGAACATGTTTCAAATCTTTACAACGGACTCGAGTCCTGTTGAAAAATCCGCTCGTCTGTATGCTAGTCTGACGGACGAAAACCGACGCTAGGGCAGCTATTGGCTACTGGCTATCAACTTCCTTATTTTAGTCCGGTCGTACGTCATCACTTACAAATCCGTCAGACTTTGATGTGATGGTGTGTAGGCAAGTCCGTTCGTTCGAAAGTCCGTCGGAAGTCCGTCAAAAGTCCATCGGAAAGACCGTCGAACCTTTGATGCAGAAAAGTCCGCCCGTGTGTACACGGCATAACAGTAAATGCCTTTGGAAACTCGGATAATATCTTGTAAAAGTAGCGGTGACATCATCACTGGCTGCACATAACCTGTGCAGAGAGCAGAGGTCTGGGAGGCACCCAGCAGGCTCCACCCACCACAGGTTGCCTGCAAAAAACTACAGGAGGAGGCAGAGACAAGACCAGTCACCCTGCACAAGGGGAGAGAGCAGCAGAGACCGGTCTTTATTACTTGAAGCAGCAGTGACCGGTCTTTATTACTTGAAACAGCAGTGACCGGTCTTTATTACTTGAAGCTCCTGCACAGAAGCAAGGTTTCACACTGGATTATTGTACAGATTTGGAAAAAAATACATAAAGCACACTAAAGCCTCGTACACACGATCCGATTGTTGGCAGGGGATTGTCTGTTGACAGACTGTTGTCCTAAAATCAGACCGTTAGTACACTCCTTCAGACAATTGTTGTCCAACTTTCGGCCAACAAATGTTGGATGGCAGGCCTAGTAAATTTTTGGCAGACAATGGTCTGTTGTCTGATTTTTGTATCGTTGGTACACAAGTCCGTCACACAAAAGTCGAAAGTACATACACGCATGCTCGGAATCAATACTCAACAAACACAAAATTAGCAGAGGGGCCCAAAGGGTGGCCCTTAAGAGCTGAAATTCCTCATAGTACATCACTACGTCTGTGTTTGTTGGCCAACAATTGTGTACCATTAGTATGCAAGACAAGTTCCTGGCACATGCCGTTTGGACAAAAATCAGACGCTCGGTTGGCCAACAATCGGATTGTGTGTACGAGACTTAAAAACTCTATTTTAAGTATATGGTAAGTAAACCATAACAACAGGCCTAACTAATATGTAGGACAACACAAATAGTTTTATCATATTTCACATAAAACTTGTAAAAAGATAATCCACCCCATGGACAAAACCATTCATGATCTTTACAGGTATAAGGAAGCCTTAAATCTATTACAAGCAAACAGATATTGTCATTACAGCCTGTGGAATCCAATCGCAGCGTCAACAGGTATCTGATAATCTCAAATCCAAAAATAAAACACTCCAGTATATCCACTCACAATAAGCAGGACTTCTCATCACTTAAAAAATACTGCACATCAATCACTGTCACACTCAAACGATTTTGATTCAAATGGCAACATGCATATTTGCTGTGATTAATTGTAACCAGCACAGGTTTCAGTACTTATTCAATTCAAAGCTAAATACTAAATAAACAAAGGAGGTCTCAATATGTATTACGCTTACTTGATATGTTTATAAAGTGTATTTTTTCCTTATCTCTGAATATGTATTTTTCACCACTTATTCCAATGGAATTTTCCATTGCAGTATTGCTCCACTTATAGAACAGCACAGAGTATAAGGACATATGAAGAGTAGAAGCAAATGCAAAATGGTTTTAAAGCCCAACTATGGGCTAAGTAAAAACAAAAGTCAGATTGATCGAGACCCTGTGCCCTATTTTCACTGGTACTGTTACTGATGACCACTCACTCATCCTTGGGTAATGTACTATAAAACGTTCTCTTACACGTCTGAATGAGCATTATGGGCCTCCATGGTAAGGAAGCTCTGTCCTATTCTTGTTACTTCATTCTCCTTCAAACTCGATTGATCCTCAGAAAAATAACTGGTTTATCTGATTGGCGGTTTCCATACAGTTTGCAATGTTTCTACCTTATTTAAGTATTGTACCCCCAGGTTTACTGGGAGACTTGCACCTCATTAGAATATGCTGGTTGAGCATGTTTGGAATTGTGCTCCCTTTTTTAATTGTTGCCAAGGACCTACTGCCTCTTGTGCATATTACCTCTGAGGGGTGAGGTGAGGTTTCACCATGATCTGTTTGGGGATCCAGGCCATCCTCAGTTTGGGGGGGGGGGGGGGTATTTTTGGGTTGCTGACTTGTTAAATGCTTTGTCTCTACTGAAGCTGCATGATGTACTTCCGGTACTACTCTTGTTTTCCCTTTTCTCCATGTCTGATCTTACTGTAGTGTATTGGATTATGAGAGGGCTGAACTCCCTTTTCAAGAGGTCTCTGGTTTTTCACTTCCTGAAGGATCACAATCCTTAGCTGTGTATCCTTCAGAAAACTCACTTGGTGGGCAGTAAGATCAGCCTTAAAAAGCCCTGGGTGGGTTTCCACTACAACTCTAGTTACTCTAATTTTGCCAGAGGGGTGAGCATATTAGTACAGAGGTCACTTCCCTTTCAGCTGTTACACTTGCACTAGAGTTGGACCCGGATGGACGGTACGTTATAATACATGCTGTAATAGACAGTCTTGAGATGGTGCTGGTTGGTCTTTATCTTCCTCCTCCAGCCTCATCTAAACTACTCCACAAGATAATTTCTATAGTGACTACATTTGCCACAGATAAAATATATCTAATATATATAGAATAAATATGCCTCTGGACCCTGGGTTGGACAGGGTGTCCTCATATATGAGCTTCCATTTGGACCTGGTGTCTTGGGCGGAGACTTATGGGCTTGTTGACGTTTGGCATTGGAAGAATCCAACATCCAGAGAATATACGTGTCACTCTGCCACATACAAAACATTCTCCTGTATAGACCTGGCCTATGTGGGGGGTCCTTGCCCTGCCAGGGTCCGAAAGGCAAAATACTGCCTCAGGGAATCTCTCACCATGCCCCAATACTGGTCCAGATTTCTTTTTCTCAGGATACGGGGGATAAGCTGTGGAGGCACCCTAGATTCTGGATTGTTGATTCAGAGGTAGACAATGCTTTCCGAATGCAGATGCTTGTGTACTAAAGCACTAACGCCAGGGAAGCGACTGTGTGGGGTGCCTTTAAGCCTTTCAGTAGAGGACAATATCAGGCAGTCATTGGCCAAGTACATTGTAGAATAAAGGTTGAATTCAGTGAAGCAAAAGATGAGGCTACCAGATTAGAATGACAGTATGTTTCCACCAGGACTGCAGTAGAATGCAAGGGGCGACTGGTCGGGTTCTGTTACTACGCACATCCCTGACAAGAAAAAAGCTACTACAATAGTCTCAGAGAATTTTTGAGCAGGGTGAAGGCACAAGGAAGCTTTTGGCCTGGTTGGCTCGTTAACAGTCCCCGACCATGAGCGTCCCCCGTAGTATTTCGCCTTCCAGGAACATCCTAGTGCATTTGACCCCTATTACTGAATTCTTTGCCAAGTGTTACACGAATTTGCACAAATCAAGAGTTAGTTATTCTCTATCCGATTTGACGTCATATCTTACAGTAATGGACTTTCTGGCACTGACAGATGAGTATAGAGCCAGATTAGGCTTACCAATTACACTTAAGAAAGTCCAGATAGCCATCTCCTCTTTGCAACCAGGAAAGCAGGAAAGGCCCCTGGGACCAGATGAATTTCCAGTGGAATTTTACAAGTCATGCGTAGATGAATTAGCACCCCATTTTCACACAATGCTTCTCAATTCGTTGAGAGACAATACCCTCCCTCTAACAATGTCCGAAGCTGTAATAGTGTAATCCCCAAACCGGGTAAAGACCATACTCAATGTGCCTCTTGTCGTCCTATTTCTTTACTGAATGTGGACACTAAGTTGTTTACGAAGATTCTGGCAAGAAGATTAAACATGGTAATTACAGCTTCGATTCACCCAGACCAATCTGGTTGTATGCTGGGCAGAGGAACCGACATAAATATGAGAAGGTTATTTACCCACATTCCTGCTGCGACTGAGGACTCTCCAGGGCTAGTCGCATCGCTTGATGCTGAAAAAGCGTTCGACTCAGTTAAGTGGGGGTTCCTCTGGAAAGTACTAGAGTGCTTCAGGTTTGGTCCCAATTTTATCAACTGGTTGAAGCTGCTTTACCACAGTCCTGTGGCCAGAGTAAGGGTAATGGGGCGCTTTCTGGCCCCTTCCCCCTTACTAGGGGGACGAAGCAGGGGTGCCCGCTTTCTCTGGGGCTATTTGCCCTGACGATCGAGCCCCTGGCCATCCTCCTCCACAGGTTCCCCAGGGTGGTGGGAATTTCAGTGGGACCCCTATGTGAGAAACTCTCACTTTTTGCAGATGACGTGTTGCTCTATCTCAAAGGCACAGACTCATCTTTACGTTCTGCTCTGGACATTATAGAACAGTTTGGTCATTTTTTAGGGGTTGGCATCAACTGGGGGAAATTGGTCCTCTTTTCACTTTATCCTTTGGGTTCAGACAGAGTGACGCACATGCCATTGCAGAGGGTAGATAAGTTCACATATCTGGGTGTTAGGGTTTGGGCTAACCGAAGTGCGTACTTTGAGGACAACCTGAGCTCCCTCATCTCTCAATTTGCCCATAAATGTCAGTCCTGGTGAACTCTTCTGTTGTCCCCAGTGGGAAGGGTGAACCTGCTCAAAATGATTTATGTACCGAACTTCCTTTATTTCATTAGGAACACACAGTCCTGGTCTCTAGAGGTACCTTCGTAAAACTGAACAGCATGATTACTTCCTTCGTCTGGGCAGGAAAGAGACCCAGATTAGCTAGAATACAAAAAGGCAAATTCCTCTGTGGGACTTTGAAAGGCAGAAACTCATTGACAAATAAGTATTTAGAAAATATATTGCAATTTTATTAGAAAAGATAAAAATGAATACTTATCAAAAAGTCACAGTAGGATGCCTATGAGTTAGACCAGTACAATATCAAGAGACATATAGATGTATATACAAACAACCACTTGGATCTGGCCAGTAAAGAACTGGGTCAGAAGATGGCCGACGCGTTTCAAGGTTTGTAGCGATTGAACCTCTGCTTCAGGGGCTAGTGGTTCAGTGATTGTCTACAAGTTAACAGCAAGCAAAGAAAGCATAATGAACATTTGTCATACAACATATATAAATAGGCATTACATATTGGATATATATTAAAAAAATACAACATGAAATCTAACCATCTTTCCTGAGAAGTCACTGAAAATGCATCCATTTAAAAGAACAGGGAATGAGTCCACTGCCCTAGAACAACCAAGATGGAAAAAGCCGAAGAGGGGAGGCCAGGTACAATGGGCCCAAGCCAAAAAGATCACACACAGAGGGTGTCTATAATCCAACCAGGAGAAGGGGCTGACCGTACTTGAAGCCAGGAAACCCCCTAAAGGTTCTATAGTCAAAGCAAGAAAATGGAGGATGGAAAAAACATCAGAAAAAATACCGATTTTCAAATGCATATTGGTTTCAAAATGGGTTAAATAAATCACTATAGAAGAAGACTGGACCTCTATTTAAAAACACAACTTATTATGGGCTTTTATGTTAATAGCATGCAGGTTTTAAACAGCATGTGTTCCAGACAAGGAAAGAGAGGAACAAAGTGCCTCCAGGATCTATAAAATAATTTATAATTAATACATGCTGCACAAAACAGTGTGCAAAATCATGATATGTATCACTGAGAAGACCGATAATGCATGTCCATAAAATATTAGACAACATCTCACTCAAAAAGGACTTATAACGTTGAAAAGTAGAGAGCTGTTTTTTACCTTTAGTCTGGGATAGCTGATGCTATAGCTGCACGATGCTGGCTGCAGCATTAGACTAAACACCAAAGTGTTTGTCTTATATGCAGTGTATCCTGGGCTGGGGACACAGATGTAAGGAGAGGCTCTGCTGGGGACACAGATGTAAGGAGGGGCTCCGCTGGGGGCACCTGATGTAAGGAGGGACTCAGCTGGGGGCACCTGATGTAAGGACGGACTCCGCTGGGGGCACCTGATGTAAGGATGGACTCCGCTGTGGGCACCTGATGTAAGGACGGACTCCGCTGGGGGCACCTGATATAAGAACGGACTCTGCTGGGGGCACCTGATGTAAGGATGGACTCCGCTGGGAGCACCTGAAGTAAGGACGGACTCCGCTGGGGACACCTGATGGCATCTGGTGGCAGGTGATGTGGTAAGTGACATGCTCAGGGCTCCCACTGATTCTGCATTACGGTGAGTTGAATGATTTAATTTTATATTACAATGTAATAATAGAAATAATGCGCTTCAATCATCCTGACACCATAACAACCATGGTGCCAGGATAATTGAAGTGCTAACACCAGGTGTTTGGAGTATCTTTATCTGCTGATTGTTAAACTTTCTAGAATACACATATTTCTATTGTTGTATAGAATCTGGGCCTACTGTCCTTCCCTCTCTCCCTACCTCTCCCTCCATCCCTCGTTCATCTCAGACGCTAATCACACCACCTTAGAGCCATGCCCACTATTTCGCTGAAATCACGCCCATTTTCACCAAGTGGGAGGGGTCAAAAAGGAAGGGCGGGGTCTGACGCCCCCCCATCCTAAAACTTCACAAGCCGCCACTGGTCCCCTGACACTCAGTCCAAACCTTCCCTGCATCCTTGCTTTCACCTGCTGCCACAGCCATGCTGTAAGGTAAGGACAGACTCTGATAAACACTTTGATGCAAGCAGGAATCTTATGGGGACTCTGATGAAAAGGCAAACTCTTATGAGGGCTCTGATGTAGAGGGAACTCTAATGGAGACTGTGATGCAGGGGGGAACTCTGGTGGAGATCTTGATATAAGGGGGGCTCTGATGGGAACTCTCATATAAGGGCGGACTTTGATAAGGACCCTTATGCAAACTAAACTCTGATGTGAACCGGGGACTCCTGGTGTAAAGTTAACTACGTTTTCATTGCCTTTCTGCCTGGTTGCTAAGAAGGCGATGAGTATTTTTTTTTGAAAATTGACAATTTTTTATTAAGTTTTTCATGATAGAACACATACAGAAAATTAAAGTACAAGGTGATATACATTACATTGCCGTAATCATATCCAGAGGAAAGCCCTGTTCTGATAACAGTCGTAGCATGGAGTTAGAGTCAATGTACATATCTTTTCTGAATGTTAGATAAAGAGAGAGAAAAATTATAATAGATGGACTGTCTCTAGATTTAAGCCACTGGTTGTACACCTTGTATATCTTAGCAGAAAAAGGGAAAAGAAAAAGAAAAAAAAAAAGAATAAGAGGGGGGAGAAAAAAAAGAAGAAAAATTGATAGGAAAAAGTGTAGGGATAGAAATTATTGAGAAGAATTGAGAGAAAGGGGGGTTAATGGGAAGTCCAGGGTGGGGTAAGTGGAGTTGGGTAGGAGAGGTAGGGAAAGAGGATGAGGGTAGTGGGGTCGTACCCCATCCCAGGTGCCCAGAACCTCCCCATCAAAGGGAGAAACCAAGCTCCCCGAGGCCATCGCATTAGGTTATGGGGTTTTCAAAAAGAACCCACAGTTCCCATACTTGGTTATGTTTTTCAAGCTTGTCATTTAGGGAGGCTGTGAGATACTCCATCCTTTTGACCTCCCTGATCCTAGAGTGCAGTTCCGACATCGAAGGTGGTTCCCTCTGTTTCCATTTTAATGCCACCAGACAACGTGCAGCAGTTAATATATGTGATAGAAGTTTTTTGGATCTTTTAGAGAGGGAGATTGGCGGGAGACCAAGTACAAAAACCTTCGGGTCGAAAGGCACCCCTGGGCCAAGGACGGCCTCCAGGAGGGAGTGCACCAGTTCCCAGTATGGTACAATCAGGGGACATGTCCAATAAATGTGATGTAGGGTTCCTCTATCCTTATGGCATCGCCAGCAGCGAGAGTTTGTCAGTGGATATATGGAGTGGAGCAAGTCAGGGGTCCGATACCAATGAAACAAAATCTTGTATTGGTTCTCTTTATATAGCGTACACATAGAGCTTTTGGTGGCTTGAGACCAAATGAGTTGCCATATGTGGAGAGGTATGTCTGCACCCAAGGCTCGCTCCCATTTATCCATGTATGCGTGTCGAGGACTCTCTGGTGAGGGATCCTGCGTCAGGAGCTGATAGGTTTGGGAGATCATGCCTTTAGGGGATGAACTCTCCAAGCACAGCTTTTCAAAATCGGTTAGCGGGGAGAAATGGAGGTCAGGGACTAAAGATTGTGCATAGTGTCGTATTTGTAAGTAGCTAAAGAAGGCCTGTTTGGGAATATCAAATTCTTTTTGCAAATCTTGAAATGTCCTTAAAAAGCGGGTTTTAGGGTCTATCAGTTGGCCATAACGGAATAGGTTCTTTTCCATCCAGAAATGGGACATCTGAGAGGTCAGACTATCCGGGATGTTGGGGGTAAATAAGAAGGACGTGACCGGTGAGGAAGGGGTGGTAAGGGGGTGTGCTGATTTTGCCCGCTTCCATAGTCGACGTAAGAGGGACATTGGTCCCAGCAAGTGCAAGTTTTCAGAAGCCACATCAGAACTCCACAGTAGTGAGTTCGGATGTATAGGGGCTAACCATAGCTTTTCAATTTGTGTCCACCGATTGTAGGCGTGCAGGGTACACCAAGAGGCTACAGGGCGTAGTTGAGCTGCCAGGTAATATTTGGTTATGTTAGGGAACGCCAGGCCTCCTTGGTTGCGGGGGGCATAGAGAACCGATTTAGCAATCCGGTGTCCCTTGTAGTTCCAGAAAAAGTTAATCAAATCACTCTGCAGTCTCTTTAGGTGTGTGGCTGGGATAGGTATCGGAAGTGTCTCAAATAAGTATAGCAGTTGAGGTAGGATCATCATTTTAAGGGTAGCTATTCGTCCAAAAAGGGACAGTTTTAGGGGTTTCCATTTATTCAGTGAGGCTCTAATAGTGGTATATATGTGGGGGAAGTTGGCTTTGTATAAGGAATCATATGTGGTCATAAGGTGGACTCCTAGGTATTTTAAGGAGGAAGTTTTCCAGGAGTAAGAAAATGCGTGCGAAAGGGCCGCTTGTGTTTGAGGAGGCATATTAATGGGGAGGGCCTCTGTTTTAGAGTTGTTTATCTTATATCCCGATAGGTCACTGTATCTATCTAGTTCCGTATGCAGGTTTGGCAGGGAGATGTGAGGTGAGGAGAACGTCATCGGCATATAGGGAGATTTTAAAGTCTCTGGTTCTAACTGGGATGCCATGTATGTTTGAGTTTTCCCTGATATGGGCAGCTAAGGGTTCTATGCAGAGGGCATAAAGGAGCGGTGAGAGTGGGCATCCCTGTCGCGTCCCGTTTGAAATCGAGAAAGTGTTGGAAGTTGCGTGTTGAGTGCGTACCATGGCTGATGGGGATGAGTATAAGTGATGGATAGCTCTCAAAAAGGACCCCGTAATTCCGGCTCGCCGTAGGGTAGCAAACAGGAAAGGCCAACTTAGCCTGTCAAAGGCTTTTTCTGCATCGAGGCTGAGCAGTAATGCCTCTACTTTGGTCCTGTTTGCTACCTCTACTAGGTCAATAACCTTGCGGGTATTATCCCCTGCTTGCCTCATAGGTATGAAGCCTACCTGGTCTTTATGGATCAGTGATGGCATGAAATTGTTTAGTCTATTAGCTAATAGTTTCGTAAAGATTTTAAGATCGGCATTAAGCAGCGCAATAGGTCTATAATTCGAAGGAAGACTATGATCTTTGCCAGGCTTGGGAATCAGCGTGAGGTAGGAGTTTTGCATATCTCGTGGTATGGGCGTCTCAGATAGAAATGAGTTAAACAGTGTTGTCATATAGGGGAGTAGGTGCGGTAAGAAAGTTTTGTAGTACTGATATGGAAGTCCATCAGGGCCTGGGGCTTTGTTGTTTGGGAGCGATTTAATTGTGTTTGTAATCTCTTCCTCTGTAATGGGGGAATTTAGTGTGGTCAGGGCGGAGGGAGTGAGTCTCGGTGTGTCGCACTCTTCTAAATAGGAATAGATTCTTTGGGATAGGTCTCGCGGGGGAGGGTTGTGTGGTACGTCCGGATTATTATACAGGGTCGAATAGTAATCATGGAAAATCTGAGCAATCTTGGTGGGATGCGTTTGGGGAGTGCCCGTTCGGTCGTTGAGGTGGGTAATGGAGGTGGTCGCGAGCTTATCCCGCAATTGTTTAGCTAACAATGTGTGTGGTTTGTTTGCCTTGTCATAGTAGGTTTGTCGTAGTCGTATTAGCGCCTTCTCAATTTTACCCACTTCTATATCACTAAGACCTGCCCGTACCTGTACAATCTCTCTGAGGGTTTTTAAGGACGGAGAGGAGAGCAACTTTGCTTCCAGTTGTTTAAGCTTAGCCAATAGGGCTATGCGAGCCGTGTTAGCATTCTTCTTGAGCGCCGTGGATAACGAAATACATTGGCCCCTGAGGACCGCTTTGTGACCCTCCCAGAGAGTAGCAATGGAGATTTCTGGCGAACTGTTTTCCGCAAAATATAGTTTCATTGTTTTCTCCAGGTCCTCTCTGGAGGGGTCATGTTTAAGCAAAAAATCATTCAGTCGCCAGTGGCATGTACGAAGGGTTCCCGGGGACAATGCCAAAGACAAAGTTATTGGGGCATGATCCGACCATGAGATGGCCTGGATGTCTGAGTTCTCATGAGCTCTCAGGGTTGGGGCGTTTACAAAAAAGTAATCTATGCGCGAGTGGGACTTGTGCGGATGGGAGTAAAAAGTGAATTGTTTAGCTGAGGGGTTTGCGGTTCTCCAACAGTCAAACAGGGCATATTTCCTGGTCAATTGGCGGAAGAGAGAGCTTCGTCTCTCGAGGGCCTTGGGGACCTGTTTCTGTCCGAGAGAGTGCCTGTCTAGGCAAGAGGAGAAGGTCAGGTTAAAGTCTCCGCCAATGACCAGGTACTGATGGGGAAATGCAAATAGTCGTTTATACACTTTAGATAGGAAGGAGGTTTGGTTAGTGTTAGGGGCGTATATATTACATAATGTAAGATCAGCATTTTTCCACGTGCCTCTCAGGATGATATAATGTCCTAGGGGGTCCGAAATTAGTGATTGTAATTTGAAAGGGGAGTCTTTTTTGAATAAAATAGCCACGCCTGCCCGTTTACGAGGATTAGAAGCTTGGTATATCTGGGAATAATGCTTAGTGGCGAATGCCATATTATCAGTCTTAGTGAGATGTGTTTCCTGAATGAAAATAATGTCAGCTTTAGATCTCCTAAATTCCCTTAGGGCTAGGCTTCGTTTGGTATTGGAATTGAGACCTTTCACATTTAATGATATTATGTCAATCATTGGGAAGTAAAGATATTAGAGGATTTAGCTTACCAAGGTGAGTGGAATACGTTTGGATGCAGAGGATGGTAATCGGATGGACTTTCAGATAAGGTACATACCCAACTGGGAACATGTTCTTGCGGACTAGGACTGGGCTCCATAGGCGGGGGGCACCCACAACACCCCAAGTTACTGGGAGGTAGAGAAAAGAGAAACCAGGGGTGGAAGAGCAGGAGGAAAGATGGATGACAAAGAGGAAAAAAACAAAGGTTAGTATAAAAACAAGTAGTAACCATGTGAAGGTTAACCCACTCAAACAGAGTGGTGGGTCGGAGACCCCCGGAGGGCCCCCCCCCACGCGGGGAATGAAATCATCACTCTCCACAGGGGTTATAGGGGAAGCCATTCGAAGGTCTCCCGGGGGAGGATAGGACAGTCCCAAAACGGTACACACGGTCGGATTTTCTGACGGAAAATGTGTGATAGGACCTTGTTGTCGGAAATTCCGACCGTGTATGGGCTCCATCACACATTTTCCATCGGAATTTCCGACACACAAAGTTTGAGAGCAGGATATAAAATTTTCCGACAACAAAATCCGTTGTCGGAAATTCTGATCGTGTGTACACAAATCCGACCGACAAAGTGCCATGCATGCTCAGAATAAATAAAGAGACGAAAGCTATTGGCCACTGACCCGTTTATAGTCCCGACGTACGTGTTTTACGTCACCACGTTCAGGACGATCGGATTTTTCGACAACTTTGTGTGACCGTGTGTATGCAAGTCAAGTTTGAGCCAACATCCGTCGGAAAAATCCTAGGATTTTGTTGTCGGAATGTCCAAACAAAGTCCGACCGTGTGTACGGGGCATAAGAGTGGCATGGATGTGGAATTCCCTTCCACAGGCGGTGGTCTCAGTGGGGAACAGCGATAGTTTCAAGAAACTATTAGATAAGCACCTGAACGACCACAACATACAGGGATATACAATGTAATACTGACATATAATCACACACATGGGTTGGACTTGATGGACTTTTTTCAACCTCACCTACTATGTAACTATGTAAGGTGGCTTGAGTGTAGCCAAGGTGTGAAGTAACCTTGTTGCAGGTTCACAGGGAGCCCAACTTATCTTACACATAGGCCCACTGCATTCAGAAAATGCCCCTGAACAGAGAGTCTAAACCTTCCTCATGCTATCCAATAACAAAAAATGTTTTGGATCTACATACTCACACAAATGTTTATGCAACGCTTAGCAAGTAGTGTAGACAGATGCTGAATATTCACAAAAGACCAGAGAATAGAGAGTAGAAACAAGCTGTCCACCTGTGGTAAATTCAGTTGATTGGACTTGATTTGGAAAAGAACACACCTGTCTATATAAGGTCCCACAGTTAACAGTGAATGTCAGAGCACAAACCAAGCCATGATGTCCAAGGAATTGATTGAAGATCTCCGAGACAGGATTGTATGGAGGCACAGATCTGGGGGAAGGATACAGAAACATTTATGCAGCATTGAAGGTCCCAATTATCACAGTAGCCTCCATCATCCGTAAATGGAAGAAGTTTATAACCATCAGGTCTCTTCTAATGCCTTGTGCACACGTTCGGATTTTCCGACCGAAAATGTGTGATAGGACCTTGTTGTCAGAAATTCCGACCATGTGTGGGCTCCATCACACATTTTCCATCCGAATTTCCGACACTTCTTCTTCTGACCTTTTCAGAAGAACAACCATCTCTGCAGCTCTCCACCATTGAGGCCTCTATGGTAGCGTGGCCAGACGGAAGCCACTCCTCAGTAAAAGGCACATAACAGCCCTCCTGGAGTTTACCAAAATGCACCTGAAGGACTCTCACAGCTAGCAACACAATTGTATACAATGAACAGCATGAAAGGAAGCCATTCATTGTTTACAACTGTAATGTGATATGCTTTGGTCACAGCGATCACATGGTACTGTGTCAGCGGGCCAGTACATTGATCAGATCATGCTAGAGCACAGCCTGGAGGGGTCACATGAGGCTCATTCTCTGGAGGACAATGGCCCGGGCAGGAAGCATTTAATTATAATTAAACATACTATATATTGCAGCGAAACAGCTCCTAGATGTGATGACTTAGATTTCTTTTTTCAGGCTAAGAACATATTCAACAAGTAATGAAATATCATAAATGTCCTTGTCTTTTCCTGAGAGCTGAACTTACAGTGTTGTTTCCTCTTGTAAACTACTAGCCCAGCCTAGGTGGATCCCTCAAAAGATACAATGGTAGAGTGAGCGTAGCCACCCAGGGACAGGAAGTATGTTAAGTACACAACCACCAACAGTAAACGAATGAAAAAAAAATGTCTGGAAAAAAAAAAATCAAATGCAACCATTTAATTTAACCGGTTCCCGACCGGCTTGCATACATATTCAGGGGCAGATTGGCTCCCCTGCATGAAACCCCGTACAGGTACGGGGTTTCTGTAAGAGCAGCCAGAGGGCATGCGTGGCCAGCGCGATCGCATGCACGAGCGCCAGCACAGGGATTTGTGTGTGCTGTCAGAGGAGAGGAGACATGCCGTTTGTTCCTACTATGTAGGAACAGCGAAATGTCTCCTCTCCTACTCAGTCTTATCCCTATACAGTTAGAACACATTGAGGGAACACACAATTAACCCCTTGATTGCCCCCTAGTGTTAACCCCTTCCCTATCAGTGTCATTTACACAGTAATCAGTGCATTTTTATAGCACCGATCACTGTATAAAGGTCTATGGTCCCAAAAATGTGTCAAAAGTGTCCGATGTGTCTGTCGCAATGTCACAATACTGCTAAAAGTCGCAGATCACTGCCATTACTATTTTAAAAAATTTTAAAAATGCCTTAAAAATGGCATAAATCTTTCCCATAGTTTGTAGCCTCAATAACTTTTGCGCAAACCAATCAATATACGCTTATTGCATTTTTTTACCAAAAATATGTAGAAGAATTCACCATTTGGAAGACATAACTCATAGCATCAGAGGTACTTCTCAGAGACACTCCTTAACATGGGCACCCTGGATAAAATTCATATCGTCATCCTTATATAAGGACATCTTAACACAACCAGTATGAGTCTGATTCTGAGTCCATCTCTTTAGCCATTGGTTACGATCTTTCAACTTAATTTCAGGGATCTATCTCCTCCTGAAAGTGGTTTTATTCTTTTTCCTGAATAAATATATAGCATTTGGTACTGTACTTTAAAAAAAGACGACACCCATGCCAACCCCCCCCCCCCCCCCCTGTGTCCCTTCTTAAACCCACTCTCTCATCCCTACTCTCTTTCCTTTTCCTCACCCATCCTCTTTTTACCTCTCTTCTTGAAAGTATTTTCTAATTACCCGATCTTGTTACAATATTAATATCTGGGTTGAATTTTTTATTTACATGGCTGTAAGCCTCTGTTTAGTCTTTGGCTATTTTCGATTGTTCAATCCATTGTGCAGTTACAAGGGCAATCTTTCGAATACTGATGTATGCTTGGACTTTGTGTACATTGAATCTTTTGTATTTTCTTCATAAGATTGTTCAGCATATGTTATATGTCTAGCTATTTTTTCTTTCTGTTACATTAATCTTTAATAAACATTTATTAAACAAAAAAAATGTAGAAGAATATATATTGGCGTTAACTGATGATGAAATTAATTTTTTATTTTTAAATTTCGGGGATATTTATTATAGCAAAAAGTAAAAAATTTTTTTTTTTTTTCAAAAATGTCGCTTTTGTTTATAGCACAAAAAAAAAATGCAGAGGTGATTAACCACTTGCCTACAGGGCACTTAAACCCCCCTCCTATCCAGACCAATTTTCAGCTTTCAGCACTTTGAATGACAATTGCGCGGTCATACAATACTGTACCCAAATGAAATTTTTATAATTTTTTCCCCACAAATAGAGCTTTCTTTTGGTGGAATTTGCTCACCTCTGCGGTTTTTATTTTTTTTTAAAAAAATGTAAAAAAACTGAATTTAAAAAAAATATATATGTTTTTTTTTAAATTTTGTTATAAAAAATTTAAAACAGGTAATTTTTCTCCTTCATTGATGTACGCTGATGAGACAGCACTGATGGGCACCGATAGGCGGCAGTGATGGGCACTGATGGGTGGTAATAATGGGCACTATCAGTTACACTGATAGGCAGCACTGCTAGGTGGCACTGACTGACTACTGGTGGGCATTGATAGCTGGCACTTGTGGGCACTGATAGGTGGCACTTGTGGGCATTGATAGGTGGCACTGTGGGCATTGATAGGTGGGCACAGATGAGGCAGATGTGCCTCTTCCACTTCGGGACCGATGTCCCTCGCATCCGAGCCGGTGATCGGCTTTTTTTTCTACTCACGCTGTCAGCGTGAGTAGAAAACAAAGCTGATTACCGATCTTTTGTTTACATCATGTGATCAGCTGTCATTGGCTGACAGCTGATCACATGGTAAGGGGCGGGGACCAGCCCCTTACTTGGATCGGTGATCACCCGAGTCTCAGTGACTCGTGATTACAGCATGCTTGGCGCACGCCCTGTGAGGCCCAGGCACAGGGGAGGCCCCGTGGGACAAGTTCGAGGGTTTAGGCAAGTAAAACGGGAGGGCTGGGGGGCCAGTCACGGACAGGTGTTTTTTCACCTTAATGCATAGGATGCATTAAGGTGAAAAAACAGGAACCTTTAGTGTCCCTTTAAGGACCCATAAGCTGTAAAATATTAAAATGTTTTGTTTTGGTTTAGATACTCTTCAAAAGAATTTGGTAGATACTGGAAATTGTTGGGCAAGTCATGAATATTATACCATCAAGTTCAGTATTCTCAGTATGTAGCTGAGATCAAGAACACAGGAAAACTCAAAACAAACCTAAAAAAGTATTTTCCTGAAAGAGTAGATGATGCTTGGAACAGACTTCCAGCAGAGGTAGCGAGTCAATAAGTAATAAATTAACTTAAACACTGGAATAAACATACAGTAGGCCTATACTCAAACAAATAGGTTATCAAGTAAAAACATACAAAAATTAATTATTTTATTAATGAATTAATTAATTTAAGGTCACCCATTCTCTGCCCCTTTTTGACAATGTCATGAAGGGGAGGGGCTTAATGATTCATTATCGCATAAAGCGATGGCCAGTGTTCCCCATATAGATCCCCTTTAGAGCAGGGCAGGTTCCCCAATAGAATAGACCCCTCTTTACTTAGTCTTCTTACTCTTACCTTTTTTTTCACCACTCCGCATTACATGGTGGGCATAGGACATTACATGGTGGGCACTGTACATTACTGAGTGGGCACACCACACCTCATGTGGGCACAGCACACCACATTACATATGGTGCACCACTCCACATGACATGGTGGGCAGAGCACATTACACAGAGGGCACACTACTCCGCATTACATGGTGGGCACTTTAAGGCACAGCACATGACATGGTGGGCACAGCACATTACACAGAGGGCACATCACTCCGTATTACATGGTAAGCACAGGACATGATATGGTGCGCACAATACATCACATGATGGTCACTGCACTGCATATGACATGGGGGGAAGTAGCAGCCTGCCCCCCAGTACAATCATTTTGTTCATCTGTTTACTGTTTACTGACCTCATTTTAGCAGCATGGTAGATCTTATTCCTCCTGGGCTCCAGCTGAAGGGGATAACATCAGCGCCCCTCCCCCACACAGCTGCCTTAAGCTCCCAGAGACTGAGAGGATCTGTGTGTGCAGATCCTGTGATAGGAGCCGGGCAGCACTGACAGCTTTAGCTCCCCTCCTCTGCCTCAGATCGTGGCGCCTGGGTGCAGTGCACCTGCTTCCGGGGGGGAGCACTTGACCCCCCTTGCCCCCTCTTGCAGATGCCCATGACACAGTACAAGACGCCAGGGGTTGATGGACTCCATTGGTAACCAAAATATCACTTTTGGGTGGATTGTCCCTTCAAAGAATACCAATATAAATGCATTTGAATTCTTAATCTGTTTCTTCTCTTAGAATGTTATGGAAGAAGTCAACCAAACCTCTAAAGGAAACTTCATCCTCCTTGGCCTATCTAACATCTTATCTCTCCAGGCAATCTATGTCCTTGTGTTTTGGTGATGTACATAATCACATTGTCAGGAAACCTTCTACTGATCATTGTGGTGAGGATCAACCCAAAGCTACAGACCCCCATGTACTTTTTCCTAAGCAACCTCTCCATGATTGACTTTGGTTTCTCGTTCACTATTGTTTCCCTAATTATCATAAACACTTTGGTCAAGGACAGAAGCATCTCCTTGTTGGAATGTGCAGTGAAATGTTCTTTCATTTGGGTTTAGGAGGTACAGAGTGTATAATTATAGCTTTCATGGCGTATGATGCTGCCATCTGTAGACCATTGCACTACAGCACCAAAATGAATAAAATGTTGTGTGTTAGATTAGCAGCAGGGTCATGGAGTATTTGCTTTCTGAACTCTACCATTCATGTTGTCCTCACCTTCCAACTCCCCTACTGCAAATCCCACCACGTCAACCACTTCTTCTGTGAGGTACCACCTTTTCTCCGAATGTCCTGCAGAGACACTTCACTTAATGAGATAGGCATGTACATCTCCGCAGGAATCCTTGGCATGTCTTCGTTCTACCTGACTTATCTCATATGTCCAAATAATTTCCACCATCTTGAAGATCCGTTCCTCACAAGGAAGAGCTTTCTCCACATGTGGTTCCCACCTAACTGTGGTGGTTCTCTACTATGGAACCCTTCTTTTTATATATCTGAGACCCCGTTCTATATACTCTCCTGCAATAGACAAAACTCTGTCTATTGTATATACGGTAGTAACGCCAATGCTGAACCCCATGGTCTACAGTATAAGGAATAAGGATGTGAAAAACACAGTTAAAAGCACACACAGAAGAATTGAAAAAATATGTAAAACGAAATGTTAATTTGCATTACATGACATCATTGCATAAACAACAATTAAATATTTCTGGAGTTTGCATCATCCTTAACCACTTCATCTCCGGAAGGTTTACCCCCCTTTCTGACCAGGCCATTTTTTGCGATACAGCACTACGTTGCTTTAAATGACAATTAACACTGTAACCAAATAAAATTGATGTTGTTTTTTTCCCACAAATAGAGCTTTCTTTTGATGGTATTTTATCACCTCTGCAGTTTTAATTTTTTGTGCTAGGAACAAAGAACGACTGACACGTTTGGAAAAAAAACTATATTTTTTTACTTTCTGCTCTAAAACAGATCCAATAAAATTAAAAAAAAAAATCTAATTTCTTCATCAATTTAGACCAATATGTATTCTACTACATATTTTTGGTAAAATAAATCACATACGCGAATATTGATTGGTTTGTGCAAAAGCTATAGGGGGGATTTACTAAAATTGGAGCACTCAGAATCTGGTGCAGTTGTGCATGGCAGCCAATCAGCTTCTAACTTCAGCTTGTTCAATTAAGCTTGGACAATAAAACCTGGAAGCTGATTGGTTTCAGTGCAGAGCTGCACCAGATTTTGCACTCTCCAGTTTTAGTAAATATCCCCATAGTGTCTACAAACTATGGGATATTTGTAGTTATTATTTAAAAAAAAAAACCTAGTAATGGCAGCAGACCAGTAACACTAATACAGTGATCACTGTCACTGTACTAATGACACTGCCAGGTTAGAGGTTAACAGCAGGGGCAATCAAAAGGTTAAATGTGTGCCTAGGGAGTGTTTACTGACTGTGGGGGAGGTGCTTTTACTACTGGAAGACACAGATCATTGTTTCTGCTTCACAGGAACACAGGATCCATGTCTTCTGTACTCACACAATGACAGTCTGCCTTGTTTACATAGGCAGACTGTCATTCTATCAGAGTAATGAACGATCCGCAGCATACATCGGGTCCACAGCTCCCGCTGTGTAAAATCACAGTGGGAGTGACCCGCCGGCAGCGCACGCTCACGCCCAAAACCCAGAAATGCAGAATCACGTATATATAGGTGATTCTGCACAGAGAGGCCGCCTTGTAGCAGTAAATCTGCTATGGAGTGGTCATAAAGAGGTTAAAGGATTAGTTCACTTTTTTTTTTAATTATAAATGCACATGTGTATCAGTACACATGTGCAATTCATTTCATTCGGAATTCATTTTTTAACCAATTTCGACAAGTTTAATGAATTTTTCCAAAAAATCATAAATTCAAATATTCGAAAATTTTAAAATTCGTAAATTCGAAAATATGTAAATTCGGAAATTGGGAAATGTAAAAATCCAAAACCTGAAAGTTCGAAAATCTGAAATAATAACTAACTAATAATAACTTAACTATTACTAACTATTAAATTAAAGGTATTGGAATTTCCTTTAAAATTTGGCTGTTAGTGAATGTAACGATTACGAATTTATCCGAAGTTACGAATTATCTGAAATAATGAATGCCCTATCTAAACGAATGGAACGTACCAAATAATATTAAACAACAATAATAATAATAAAAACTTTTTATAATTATTAATTATTTGTTCTACTCCATTTGATTAGATGCAGCATTTGTTATTTTGGATAATTCGTAACTTCGGATAAATTCGTATTCGTTACGTTAACTAACAGCCAAATTTGAAAGGAAATTCCAATACCTATAATTTAATAGTTAGTCCTTATTAGTTAGTTAGTTATTCTTTATAATTTTTCGGATTTTCTTTCTTATTTTCGAATTTACGAATTTTTAAATTGTGATCATAACGAATGACCTGAAAAAACAAAAAAAAGAATGAAATTAGATCAATTATGTATTAATTAAAATGTATGTAAAGAATAAATGTTTTTTCTAAGTTTTGGATAGTGTGGGAAGGTTTAGAACCCCATTCCGGCTTTTATTGCTATTCCCCTCCCTTTCTGTCTTATGGATGTCATAGGATTTCCTCTCAGACCTGTGCCTCGTGCATGCCCTAGCGACTGTGCTGCGGCACAATCTGTCACTACGGGGCACAGCGGATGACAGACCTGTTTACCTGGCCAGTTTACCTATATAGTTAAATATGGTGTTGCACCGGGTAAATAGTTACCAAATTATCACACTTTAAAATTGAGCCTTTAATGGTTACCAGTTTAGTTTTACACAGGAGGTCTGTGCTAGATTTATTGCTCTCGCTCTGACGTTCCTGGTGATACCTCACATGTGTGAAGCTATCGCTGTTTATGTATGGGATCAATGTGTGCACGCACCTTTGCACACGAACATGGGGGGGGGGGAATGGAGTATTTTAAATGTTTTTTTTTATTGGTGGGATACTGACAGACATTTTTGTGCACTTGTACACTGACAGATGTTGATCGGCCACCGGCGGACACTGACAGATGTTGATGTCACAATGGTACACTATTACAGATGTTTTGTGTACTGGTACAGATGTGATGGGACACTGAAAGATGTTCTGTGCACTGGTACAGATGTGATGGGGACACTGACAGATTTTTTTATGCACTGGTACAGATGTGATGGGACACTGACAGATGTTTTGTCCACTGGTACAGATGTGATAAGGACACTGACAGATGTTTTGTGCATTGGTACAGATGTTTATGGGGGCACTGTGAGAGATGTGTATGAGGACAGGGACAGTGGTGCTTGGTGTATTGTGTGTGGGGGGATCTGTGACAGCTCTGTGTGTAAAATCATCCTTATACACAGAGCTATCACATACCTTGCATACTCCCCCGCTCCCCCTCCCCCTCCTCTCACACAGAGCTCTCCCTGAGCTCAGTGGGGAGAACTGACACAGAGACACGTTTCTCTGTTTACACTGTGAAGTCTTGGATTGGACACAGCTGGCACGTGATCGGGAGGGCCAATCACAGCGTCCATATCTCGATCCTGTCTTGGCTGTGTCCTGTGATCACAGCCTTCACAGGATCACACCGCAGCGCGGCCTTGGGGCCACACTGTGGGCACTTGTTCTGAGGGACGTTCCTGAACATCCACTCAAAAGGGTTAAAAGTCCACCCGGCTGTTTATGTACACTGCAAGCCCCCGAAACATGTTATTATGGTGATGGCATTATCTCCTTTAGTTTGACATGGTTTAAGTGCTGTCCAAGACTTCCAGTTTGCCCTCACCAGCCAACGCTCTAGCGCTCTTCTGCCAGATGTATGACATCACATCTGGTTCCAGGACATGTGACTTTCCGTTGTGCGCGCCATCTCAGTGACCTCATCGGTTCTAATGCACACACTTTTCCATTGTCCTGAGGCTCCTGGGCAGTGTAACCTATTCTTAGGTCCAGGATCATTTGTCATCCTTCCGCTTTTGGGATCAAGTGTTTCTCCTCTCCACTGGTTTGGAGATGTATCAGTCTGGGCACTCCTGCATGTTATGCTTATTAACATTATGTTAAAGTGAATTTAGATTTTATCTATTCCTGGGCTTGTGGCTCTGTTGACTGCCACAGGCCTGGGAGCCCTCTTTTATTTGTTGTTTTGTGCTCATAACTTATTGCTGGTTGGATGAGTAGTTGGATCTGCCCTTACTGTGGTTACCTACATACATAGTTACATAGTTAGTCAGGTTGAAAATGTCCATCTATTTCAAAAAAAAAAAAAATACAATCCCATATACACAATCCTTCACTCACAGTTGATCCAGAGGAAGGCAAAAAACCCCAGCAGAGCATGCTCTAATTTGCTACAGCAGAACACACCCTGCGAGAGGGTTGGCACTATGAGCCAATCAGAGCTCTACTTCATCACAGCCCAACATTGTGAATAGAATTGGGCGAACAGTTCGAGATAAGCAAAAGTTCAGCCCGAACATCGCCCGTTCACCCATTTAGTGAGCACCAGCACTGCACAGTGCATTCTAAGCCATGATTGGGCAAAGCTTTGATGAGTCAGGGCACAGCGAATAGTGAGTTGTAAAGGGGTGGGCGGGGAAGCTGGCTGCTGCATCCATGAGTCATCAGCTGTCAACGGGCTGTAGCCAGAGCTACAATGGAATTGTTTAGATCAAAGCATATTTATGTGTTAGAATGGTCCAGTCAAAGTCCAGACCTAAATCCAATTGAGAATCTGTGGCAAGACTTGAAAATTGCTGTTCACAGATGCTCTCCATCCAATCTAACAGATCTTGAGCTATTTTGCAAAGAAGGATGGGCAAAAATTTCACTCTCTAGATGTGCAAAGCTTGTGGAGACATCCTCAAAAAGATTTGCAGCTGTAATTGCAGAGAAAGATGTAAGTATTGACTTAGGGGAGCTGAATACAAATGCACGCCACACTTTTAGTTATGTTTTTTTCTTTGGAAAAAATGTTGAAAACTATTTATCATTTTCCTTCCACTTCACAATTATATACCACTTTGTGTTGGTCTATCACATAAAATCCCAATAAAATACATTTATGTTTTTGGTCATAACATGATGAAAGTGTGGCCCCATGATCCACACCACAGGAGTAGGAAAAAAAGCCCCCGGACACGCTGCCCACCCACTTCCTAGATGGGGTAAGTGCGGGGTTTTTATGTCCCGACTGTCCTCCGGGGGGGTTGCCACCGGCCAACCGACTGGGGGGGGTTGCTGTTTGACTGAATGATGTCATTTCTGCGCATGCACAGTAGTCAGCCATCCCTGCACACAGGGACCATGCTAGCGATGTAGGCTGAGCTTGCAGGTAGGGGCATTTTATTGGAGAAGTCTCTTCTGCAATAAGAAATCTGCCTGCTAGCAGTTTGTGACAGCGGAACTTCAATTCCACTTTAAGCCTTTCTCTTTTGGGTATCAAAAAAAATGCAAGCCAGCTTGAAATGTTTTATTTTCCACAAAATTGTCATATTAACAGGTTATTTCTCTCACATGGCATATGCATAGTTGCAACTACACCCCAAAATATATTCTGCTACTCCTCCTGAGTATGGCGATACCACATGTGTGAGACTTTTTCACAGCCTGGCCACATACAGAGGCCCAACATGCAAGGAGCACCATCAGGTGTTCTAGGGACATAAATTACTCATCTAACTTCTTGACAACCTATTCAACTTTTGAAGGCCCTGGAGCACCAGGACAATGGAAACACCAACAAAATGACCCCATTTTGGAAAGCAAACACCCCAACGTTTATTCTATGAAGCATAATTAGTCTTTTGAACATGTCATTTTTTTCCCACAAGTTTATGGAAAATGTAGAAAGAAAATGAAAACACATTTTTTTTACGCATTTTTTACAGCATTGACAGGCACTGATGAGGATCCACTGATAGGGTGGCACTGATGAGCACTGATAGGGCACTGTAGTGGCACTGATAAGCACTAATAGGGCACTGTAGTGGCACTGGTGATCACTATAGTGGCACTGATGATCACTTTAGTAGCACTGATGAGCACTCAGTGATGGAACTGTAGGGCACTGATAAGCACCCACTGATGGCACTGATGTGCACTATAGGGTACTGACTAAGCACTCACTGATGTGCAGGACCAGCGCTATGACTAGGCAAACTAGGCAGCCGGCTAGGGTGCACTGCCACCTAGTGCGCAGCCAGGGCTCTGCAGCCGTGATCACACACTGAGGACGAGGGAGATCTCCTCCTCTGTCCCTGGGATCGGTGTCGGTGTCCAGCAGCCCTGTCAGCTCTCTGCCTGCCTCCCTTCCTAGGGTGATGTGTAGCCATTGGAGGAGCAGGGCTGCATCCAACCAGGCTCAGACTGGCCATAGAACACATGTCAGGCATCTGTCCAGTGGGCCAGGCCAGGGCCCGCGGGCCACTTGTCCTGGTGGAGCCCAAAGCTAAGGTGCTCCTGTAGTCCGCCCCACTCACCCAGCCTCTCTGCGGCTGCCTATTTATAATCTGCCCAGGCTGGCGACCTGTCAGATTATGTAACGGAAGTGACGTTGCGTCAGCTGCGCATGCAGTCCACCACTTCCAGGTTTGCTAATCTGACAGAACACTTGCAGTCAGAAGAACACAGCGGACATCTTACTACACCCAGCTAAATCTTGAATTTCACAGTAATTTTAGCAATAAAGTGAGCATATATACTATATTTTTTTATAAACGCTCCCTTTATTTCTAAAATTACTGTGAAATTCGAGACATAGCTGAGTGTAGTAAGATGTCTGCTGCCTTCTTCTGACTGCAGGTGTTCTGTCAGATTAGCAAACCTGGTAGCGGTGGATGCATGTGCAGCTGACGGAATGTCACTTCCATTACCTAATCTGACAGGTCGCCGATTCTGACGGAACACCAGCCATCGGGACCCGGGGGGCAGAACCCAGAGATCAGCTGACCTGTCATGGAGGAGGAGGAGCTGGAGGAGGTCTCCCCTGCATGAGCTGTGACTCACAGCCTGTAGGAGACCCAATCTCTTGATCTTGGAACAGGTGACACAGACTGCCGCTGTCTAACACGTGGAGGGAGTAATGATATCCCCCAAGGTAAAAGCCCCCCCTCTTCTGTCCATCTGGCTCTGCCTAGGGTTGTCACCTGTCCGGGATTTAGACCTCGGGTTTAGAATCGTGTGTCCGGGTTTCAGACCTCCTGAAACCTGGACACAATATTCATAATGGACTCTGGCTCCCCAAGTAACCGAGTACCACAACCGCTGAGTGCATAGGGGTGTGCACAGGACCCATTCCCATACATAGACAGAAGAGGAGAGAGGACTTGATCTGCTCCTCCTTCTCCCACCCCTACAACTCTGTCTGCCCACGCACACACCAATCCCCGGTGTTCTGGTCCTCTGGAAAGGGATGTGTGGGCTTGAAATCTGAAGTTCAGCAACCGGCAGATACATCGTGGATGAAAGGTGTCGATACCTGAGCCTCCATTCTTGGGTGAGTGAGCTCACCATCCAATGTCTGTGACTGAAGTCTCCCTCCACCATCCCTTCTCTCTCTTGCCTCTGAGCGAGTGAATACACTAAGGTAAGAGAGACTCAGATGTAAGGGATGCCCTGTGGACTCTGATTTAAGGGGGTATTTGGGAACCCTGATTTAAGGGGAAATGCTGGGAACTGTGATGTCAGTGGGAGGTTTGGTGAGCAGAAACCCCCTTACATCAGAGTTCCCCTTTACACCAGAGTCCACAGCATTCCCCCTTAAAAAAATTAGCCATGAGCCGTTAAAGTGTTTGGGTTTGGCTTGAAGAAAAGGTGGCAACCCTACTCTGCCCCCCCACCTGTCTGCACCCCCCCTCTCCTGTACACCTGGCTGCACCCCCCTCTCCTGTCCACCTGGCTGCACAAGACAGGAGAGGGGGTGCAGTCAGGTAGGGGGGGACAGAGTCAGGTGGACAGGAGAGGTGGAGTTCAGCCAGGTGGACAGTAGAGGGGGTGCAGCTAGGTGGACAGGAGAGGGGGGGGGGTGTCAGAAACCATGAATCAGACTGAGACAGAAGTATAGTTAAATCACACTTGTTGATTAATAATAATAATAATAATAATAATAATAATAATAATAATAATAATGAAAGGGTAAACCAAGTAAACGTAGTCAAAACATAGCCAGAGTTTAGGAACTGGAACGGATAGTCAGACAAGCCAAAACGTCAGGGAGCCAGAGATGAGCGTAGTAGAACAGCAAGCAGGATCTGGAGTCAGAAGGAATGTCAGCCAAGCAAGTCTTTAACAGGAACACAGAAAAGCGCCTCTAGAGATGTGACCAAGGCAGAGGCAGAGATCATCTGGGCTGGACGGCTTAAGTAGGCAGGACTGACGAGCAGGATATCATCAACAGGTGAGTCACTGTGGAGAGAAAGGAGCTGACAATTAGCTGACAGCTGAGCGGCCAGCTTTGAGAAGGAAGGGCTGAGCCCAGCCCTGACAGGGTGCACCCAGGTGGACAGGAGAGGGGGGTGCAGAAAGGTGGGGGGACAGAGGCAGGTGGACAGGAGAGGGGGGGCTCCTAGCTTGGGGGATATCATCACTCCCTCCACATGTTAGGCAGTAGCAGTCTGTGTCACCTGTTCCAAGATCAAGAGATGGGGTCTCCTACAGACTGTGAGTCACAGCTACCGAAGGGGAGACCTCCTCCAGCTTCTCCCCCATGACAGGTCAGCTGATCTCTGGGTTCCTCCCCCCGGGTCCCGATGACCGGTGTTCCATCAGAATCGGCGACCCGTCAGATTAGGTAACGGAAGTGACATTCTATCAGCTGCGCATGCGTCCACCGCTACCAGGTTTGCTAATCTGACAGAACAACTGCAGTCAGAAGAAGGCAGCGGACATCTTACTACACTCAGCTACATAATTTTAGCAATAAAGGTGGCAGAGGCCATGTTGGTACACCCCACACTGCTCAGCGTTAAACCTTTAGCCTTTTGGTACTGAAAATTAACCCCGAGCCACACTCTGGATTACTGCCAGGGAGGTTAAAGCCTATGATGACAGACTTTTTGACATCCAAATGATTAATTACCAAAACATCAGATTAGGGAAGGTTTTCACAACAGGACAGATGTGTAATTAACCATCTCTGTTTTTCAATACTCTGGCTAAGTGCTGATATGCCTTGTTTATTTTACTGCTAAAAATCCAATGTTTTAATGTCCTTTGAAGCTCAATTGAAAGTCTCTGCTGATAGGTTGGGTATTCACTATGATTTTGTTCATTATAAACTGTGGGGTTAGAGAAAGAATGTCTGGTACAAGTAATGGAGTTAAATCCAGTTGGTTTATCGCAGATTGGCAAATTTTAGAGGGATGAGAGTGACACCATGTGCAACCTGGCCTCCGTCCTCTATTTGGAGCGGTCAGACTTCATTATGGTAACATGTTTCCTCGCCTTAGGTCCTGGTTAGGGATGAGCCGAACACCCCCTGGTTCGGTTCGCACCAGAACCTGCGAACGGACCGAAAGTTTGTGCAAACTTTAGATCCCCATTAAAGTCTATAGGACTCGAATGTTCAAAATCAAAAGTGTTCATTTTAAAGGCTAATATGCAAGTTATTGTCCTAAAAAGGGTTTGGGGACCTGGGTCCTGCCCCAGGGGACATGTATCAATGCAAAAAAAGTTTTAAAAACGGCTGTTTTTTTGGGAGCAGTGATTTTAATGATGTTTAAAGTGAAAAAAAAGTGAAATATTCCTTTAAATATCGTACCTGGGGGGTATCTATAGTATGCCTGTAGAGTGGCGCGTGTGTCCCGTGCTTAGAACAGTCCCTGCACAAAATGACATTTTTAAAGGAATAAAAGTCATTTAAAACTGCTTGCGGCTTTAATGTAATGTCGGGTCCCGGCAATATGGATGAAAATAAGTGAGACAAACGGCATGGGTACCCCCCCCCCCCCCCCAGTCCATTACCAGGCCCTTTGGGTCTTGTATGGATATTAAGGGGAACCCTGCACCCAAATTAAAAAAAGGAAAGGTGTGGGGCCCCCAGGCCCTATATACTCTGAACAGCAGTATACAGGTGGTGCAAACAAGACAGGGACTGTAGGTTTGTTGTTAAGTAGAATCTGTTTGTAATTTTGAACTGGTACATTTTTAAAGTGTAGCTCCAGCCAAGAAAACTATTTTTAGGCTTTTTGGAAAACATAGGGAAGGGTTATGACCCCTGTAACATTTGTTTTGCTGTCTGTGTACCTCTTCAGAAGATTTCGCCTCACTTTCTGTCCCAATGACAAAAGTTTTTTGAAAGTTTGGGGTTTTTAGTGAAACAAGGATTGGTGATAAAGCATCAGTGAAGAGGAGACACCTTTTTCCCATATTAACTCTTACAGGAGAGAATTTCCCTTCCTTTGGGGTAGATTTCATCTCACTTCCTGTTGTCTCCTTCCGTTTGCAAGTAGGAGTCGTTTGTAAGTTGGATGTTTGAAAGTAGGGGCCTGCCCTATATATTCTGCAGAAACTGGGGCCTTAGGTGTTGGTATTGCCACAACACTGTAAGCCCTCACAGTTACTATTGGTGGGCGCAGGAACGGGCCCTGCTGTGAAATATTAGATCAAGAATTGTAATTACAGGCCATTGTTGAACAGTGGTAGAAAAATTGGGCCTTTGGTGGTGGTGCTGGTGCCACAACACTGTAAGTCCTCACAGTTACTCTTGGTGGTTGCTGGAACGGGCCCTGCTGTGAAATATTAGATCAAGAATTGTAATTACATGTCCGTGTTGAACAGGGGGAGAAAAATTGGGCCTTAGGCACTGGTGCCACAACACTGCAACCCCTCACAGATGCTATAGTTGGAGCGCAGGAATGAGCCCTGATGCAAAGTATTGCATCAAAAATTGTAATTATACGCCCCTGTTAAACAGGGGCTGAAAATTTGGGCCATGGGCACTGGTGCTGGTGCCACAACACTGCAACCCCACACAGATACTCTAGTTAGAGCGCAGGAATGAGCTCTGCTGCAAAGTATTGCATCAAAAATTGTAAATACACCCTCCTGTTAAACAGGGGCAGAAAAATTGCCACAACACTGCAACTCCTCACAGATGCTATAGTTGGAGCTCAGGAATGAGCCCTGCTGCAAAGTATTGCATCAAAAATTGTAATTACATGCCCCTGTTAAACGGGGGCTGAAAAATTCGGCCTTGGGCACTGGTGCTGGTGCCACAACACTGCAACCCCTCACAGATACTATAGTTGGAGTGCAGGAATGAGCCCTGCTGGAAAGTATTGCATCAAAAATTGTAATTACACGCCCCTGTTAAACAGGGGCAGAAAATTTGGGCCTTGGCCACTGGTGGCGGTGCCCAGAACCAAAAATGTTCTTACAAGCTATCAGCATGAAAATTGAGGAGAAAGAGGATTGTGACTCAGCATAACAGGATAGTCAATCAGCATCAGCATAGGCAGTCTTGAAGGGATCTCACATTTTTTTAAAAATCAATCGGTTACATCAGCATCAGGAACTTGGTAGCTGGTGATCCAAGACTGATTCATTTTTATGAACGTCAGCCGATTGACCGATTCGGTGGACAGGCGCACCCTGTGATCGGTTACAAAGCCTCCAGCAGCACTGAACGTGCGTTCCGAAAGAACGCTGGATGCAGGACAGGCCAGTAGCTCAATTGCATACTGTGCAAGCTCTGGCCAGTGATCCATCCTCAAGACCCAGTAAGCCAGAGGATTTTCGGTGGGAAAGGTGTCCAAGTCTGATCTTGCCCCTAGGTAATCCTGCACTATGTGAATCAGACGCTGGCGATGGTTGCTGGAAACGATCAGACCTTGGGGCTGCGGACTAAAAAATTGTCTGAATGCATCGGTCAGACGGCCACCTTCTCCACCGCTCCTTCTGTGACTGATTGAAGCCTCAGCAACACGTTGTCCAGAAGGACCAGGAAATTGTAACCTCCCAGGCTCTGGAAACGCGTTGCACAAACCTTTCTGCAAGGCCTCCCAAAGATGTTTCATCCTCTGCTCCCTCTGCGACGGCAAGATAAAGTCCACCACCTTACCCTTGTAACATGGATCAAGGAGGGTTTCCAGCCAGTAATCATCCCTCCCCTTGATACCACGAATACAAGGATCCTTCCACAGGCTTTGCAGGATCAGGGAGGCCATGCAGCTTAGGCTTGCTGAGGCATTTGGAGTCCTCTGGGTCACTAAGGACGACATGATCCGCAGCCACCTCCTCCCAGCCACGTACAAGTCCATGGGTTTCTTCGGACTGTAAATGAATGCCGAACATGGCTAGAGCTCCCCCTAAGGATAGACCAATGTCCACATCAGCAACCCCCAGATGGAGAAATAGGTACCTACCAGAAACTCACAGCGTGCACAAGGGGGCATACGGCACCCCGAGGGGAGTCGGAGGTCCTATTAAGAGATCGTCTAATAACTAGTCATCATTCTCCCAGTAAGCTACAGTCTCACATTGCTGTTGGCACCTTTCCAAGTGGAAAATGTGATATGTGCGAATTTGTTTCTAATTCCAGAGAAACTCTCCTTCCCAATGGTCTTACTCATACCATCAAACACAGACTCACATGTAAGACTGTGGGAGTTGTATATCTAGCTACATGCCGATGTGGCTGTTACTACGTTGGCAAGACCAATCGCCCTTTTTATATACGTATCCGAGACCATATAAAACCTCTATACAAACGAACTACAACCACTGCCATCAATAGACATGTTGGCTTACAACACGACTTTGACCCTCATGATGTCAGCTTCATCGCCCTGGAGCATGTACCCTTACATGCCAGGGGCGGTGGAATTGATTGCAAATTACTTCAACTCGAAACAAAGTGGATACATACCCTGGATGCTACTAGATTTCCAGGGTTGAATTGCCTTAAATTTTTTTATATTGTGTATATTTTTCTAAAATTTATTTTTCCTTCCCTCCCTCCATATGTATCCCTCACCCTGAATTTAGTGCCATGGATCCTTTGAGTTCGCTCATTCCAAGTAAAATTATCTCTTTTGTTTGACTATTGTACCAAAGACACTTTGATGCATATAAAAAGGAATTTTGTTTGTAACTTTTTTTTCTTTTGCTTAATTTTGTTTTGCATTTAACTCATCGTACAATATCTGTTCATTCATCTTTTTGCTATACTGTCCCATACATTGTATATGCTATATTTGGATGCCTGATATGGCTACAGTGCAGGACCCAGTCGGGAGCCCGATTCCCCGCTCCCCATTTGGTGTGTGGGTGGCGAACAGACTTGTTTGCCCCCTCTGTGCCCTGCCTTTGATCCCCCTCTTGCTGCGGTCCACATCGGTAAAACCCCCCTCCTTTTTTGGTGCCTGTCACTCCGATGAGCATCGGGGGACTTCTGGTCCCCCTTGGTATCCTCGAGAGCCTGTGCGCCGCTATTGGCTGTTCGGACACCCAAGGGCGGCACTGCCCTGGTTGCCGTGCCAGCTTGCCACCGTGTCATCGTCCATGCCATGATCCATCTGGATCATGTCTCAACATCTGCCCTTCTGGCCAATTTCGCCGATGTCACGCCGAGTCCACTTGACGGATAGCTCCTCCTCCTGCCCAGAACATCCGCGTCGATCACAATCATGTGACTCCCGCACGGCACTGTGGGGTTTGTAGGCCTATAGAGCCATTGACGGGCGCATGCGCGATGGCCTTCTCTGTCCGCTTACATGATCGGTGACGTCAGACGCCGATCATGTGTGCGGGCATTAAAAGCCAGCCTCTTCAGTCCCCTCTTTGCTGGTTCTCAAGGGAGCCCACATTCACTGCTGCTGCACTTTAGGTAAGTCCCCTTTATCATTGTTGGTCGTCACTGGTTCATTTTCCTTCATGGACATCAGCCTCCATACTTTACATCCTATCTATTTACATCTTAGGTGTTCCTCCTTGCAGCATTGCTCTGCCTTGGACAGCACATTGGCCCAATACGAATGGATCAGTATACTCTAACTATTATTAACCATATGCTGGTCTTGTTGGTGAGTGCCCTCACTTTTTACACTATCTCTTTGCAATCAATTTTTCCTTCTGGTCATTTGCTGGCATTACACTATATATTTTTACACTGTCTCTATTCTTTTATTGTTTCAGTAATATTACATCTGAGACTCTATTCATCTTAGTGGAAATCTTCATCTTTCTCAGTCTTTATAGTCACTCAGCATTTTGGGCACCCTTGTGTTTTGTTCTTGTTTTTACTACATACACACTGTAAGTATTTTGAGGCTATGTTAGCCCTCCTACTTCGATTTGGATTATGAATCCTACAAAGGATCCCTATACAATACATTATATATTGAATGTACTCTTTTCTGCTTGCTAGGTCTTTGTTTGCCCCCTGCAGCCACGCATAGTTGCGGTACAGGACCTCCAACTCCCCTCGGGGTGCCGTATGTCCCTTTGTGCGCGCTGTGAGTTTCTGGTAGGTACCTATTTCTCCATCTGGAGGTTGCTGGTGTGGACTTTGGCCTATCCTTAGGCGGAGCTCTAGCCATGTCCGGCATTCATTTAATTAAAAGATTGATAAATAGTTACATAGTTAGTAAGGTTGAATAAAGACACCAGTCCATCCAGTTCAACCTGAGTGAGTGTGGGTCTACAACCCTGACCCTTGTCCCTAACCCTCGCACACTCACATCAATCCCTACCCTCAATCCAAGGTCCCCATTCATATACTAGGGCCAATTTTGGACAGAAGCCAATTAACCTACCAGCATGTCTTTGGAGTGTGGGAGGAAACCGGAGTACCCGGAGGAAACCCACGCAGGCACAGGGAGAACATGCAAACTCCAGGCAGGTAGTGTCGTGGTTGGGATTCAAACCAGCGACCCTTTTTTACTGCTAGGCGAGAGTGCTAACCACTGCACCACTGTGCCGCCCCTTAAATCAATATTGTTTTTATATGCAATATTAGCATATACTGTTATATGTTTTCTCTTTTCTCCTTTCTATCTAGAATTTACGAAAGTGTACAGATATAACCATCTTTCCCTGAGGAAGCCAAAGTTGACGAAACATGTAGAAATTTATTACCTGTTAAAGACCTGCCTTCTTACACACTGGCCGGTCTCCGCTGTACTCCTTGTATGTTTGTTCAGTTACTTCATTCTTATATATATTACACCCTTGTCCTTTGTACCCTTTTTTACTATGTATACTAATAAAATTATACTTTTTACCTACCTATGTGTAACAAATCTTTAAATTCCTTGGCACCGTTATAATCCCCTCTTCTATCCCCCATTGTTGTTGATTAGACAGACACTGGCATCTCCTAACTGGTGATCCTATCCTGAGAAAGTACATTGGAGATCATCCCTAGCTCACTTACAAGAAATGCAGATCTCTTAAGGACTGATTGGTCCATAGCTATTTTCAAGAACCCTCAGGGACTACTGAACTAAGTAAGGGCATGCACCAATGTGTTATGTGTGAATATTGCAAGTGGGTCTTAGAAGGAGCATCGTTTATTTTGTCAAACAGTAATATACATAACATTGAACATTATGTTGACTGTCAAACTAAAGGTGTAATATATATTGCATTTTGTAAATGTGGATCATTCTGTGTTGGAAAGATATTTAGAAATTTTTGGAAGAGAATATATGACCACATTTACTACATTAGAAAAAATCTACTATACACTCCAATTGGTAGACAATTGCTCTTCAACATAAACACAACACATCAATGGTTCAGTTCACAGTCTTAGAGAGGGTTCTTAAAGACCCAAGAGGCTGAAATTTAGATAAGAAATTATTACAGCGGGAGGCAAAATGGATTTTTAAATTAAACGCCACCTGCCCGCCAAGCTTCAACGAGGCCTTAAGTTACAAACCATTCCTGGGTTAGGTAAACTGCATGAATTTAATGCTCTTGAACCCCATGTGTCTTAAAAACCCTATATATATATGTTACATATGGAAGCATTGATATCTAACCTGTATACCTACATGCGTTTTAGTGTGTCCTGTTTTTAAACCAACAGACTGACTCATGAGCTACACTTTATTGTGGAACATATCATAAGTAGTGACAATGTAAAAATCAAATTTGGATGGATTTTAGTGCAGCATTCTCTAATCTGATTAATTTGCATAAGGTGAAATAACTAATTCCCTGTCTTATTGGAATTTCATTCGTGATGCGTATAATAATCACATGCCATAGTGTCTTCACATGCAATCTGAATCAATGTTTGTCTCTATGTAATTGGGACTCCATACATGGTTATAATCTGGGAGCAGGATGGTTATATCTTTTTGCCCCCTGCTTTCCAAAGTGGTGGTGTTGAGGTGGTTGGAGTGTGGGGAATCCCATGCAAGCACGTTAATATTATTTAGATATATTATTTGTAACCAGGTTTGGAATTGATCTATTATGTTTTATTTGGTTAATTATAAATGTGGTGCGGCTTTAGCTATTTGATTTCTGGCTGTGCATGTAGGATTATCGGGTAGAGATAATGTGGCTTTGTCTAAGGAGGTCTGTTACCTGTTAGACAAGATCTAGTTGACAGCTTTTGTCTGGCTGCCTGTAATTAAGAGATTTGCAGCGGCTCTACTGCACATGCACGCACTTTCGGTTTAACACAGACCAATAGTGATGTACGGCGCATGCGCGGACCATACGTGGCCACTGATTGATATAGGACAGCTGTATGCAGTACACCCTGAAGATAGAGAATACCCTCCCATGATTACAGCTGATATCTATGACAATCAAGATGCCGTTTTGGTGCCAAAATCAGCCTATATTAGATCCGTTTGTGCATGTAAGCACTCACCAGAACAGGACAACCCCCAGCTTTGCAGTACAGGGCTCACTTCAGGCTTGTAAATGGTATCCCACACACGTGGATTGGTGTCAAAACATCAGATGGTGGATTGGTGTAAACATCAGATGATAGATTCCAATAGGAGGCTCTCAACAGGATATACAGGCACCCAGAAATGAAAAGAGGATGGACTAATAGTGAAGTACTGGAAGTAGTGAAGAGGTGAAGTGAAGTGAAGGAATAAGACCCGGAAAGATGGAAAGAAGAAGACTTTAAATAAAGGAATTGTCAAAAACTGTCTCTTGACATTTTTAACATTTTTAATACTTTTTTTGTGAAATGGTAGAGGTACTTTTGTACCCCATTACCATTTCACATGGATCTGGGGGTCCCCTTGTTATAGGGGGCTTCCAGATTCCGATAAGCCCCCTGCCCGCAGACCCCCACAACCACAGGGCAAGGGTTGTGGGGATGAGGCCCTTGTCCCCATCAACATGGGGACAAGGTGCTTTGGGGGGCTACCCCAAAACACCCTCCCAATGTTGAGGGCATGTGGTCTGGTATGGTTCAGGAGGGGGGGCGCTCTCTCATCCCCCCTCTTTTCCTGCGGCCTGCCAGGTTGCATGCTCGGATAAGGGTCTGGTATGGATTTTTAGGGGGACCCCCACGCCATTTCTTTTATTTTGGTGCGGGGTTCCCCTTAAAATCCATACCAGACCCTTGGTCTGGTATGGATTTTGAGGGGGACCCCCACGCCATTTTTTTTTAAATTTTGGCGCGGGATTCCCCTTAATTTCCATACCAGACCTGAAGGGCCTGGTATGGAATTTCGGGGGACTCCCACGCATTTTTTTTCTTAATTTTGGTTCGGGGTTCCCTTGTGGGGGGAATACCATGCTGTTTTTTTCAATGAACTTTTATGTGTATTGCCGGACTGACAATTCATTATAGCTGCGAGTAGTTTTAAATAACTTTTATGCCCCATACACACGGTCGGAGATTGATCGAACATTCCGACAACAAAATCCTAGGATTTTTTCCGACGGATGTTGGCTCAAACTTGTCTTGCATACACACGGTCACACAGAGTTGTCGGAAAATCTGATCGTTCTGAACGCGGTGACGTAAAACACGTACGTCGGGACTATAAACGGGGCAGTAGCCAATAGCTTTCATCTCTTTATTTATTCTGAGCATGCGTGGCACTTTGTGTGTCGGATTTGTGTACACACGATCGGAAATTCCGACAACGGATTTTGTTGTCGGAAAATTTTATAGCCTGCTCTCAAACTTTGTGTGTCGGAAAATCAGATGGAAAATGTGTGATGGAGCCTACACACGGTCGGAATTTCCGACAACAAGGTCCTATCACACATTTTCCGTCGGAAAATCTGACCATGTGTACGAGGCATTATTCCTTTAGAAATGTAATTTTGCTGTCAGACTGTTCTAAACACGGGAAACATGTGCCACTTTACAGGCACATTATTGCCCCCCCCCCCGGTATGAAATTTAAAGGAATATTACACTTTTATTGTTTCACTTTGAGCATTATTAAAATCACTGCTCCCGAAAAAAACGGCCGTTTTTAAAACTTTTTTTTGCATTGATACATGTCCTCTGGGGCAGGACCCAGGTCCCCAAACACTTTTTATGACAATAACTTGCATATAAGCCTTTAAAATTAGCACCTTTGATTATTCATGTTCAAGTCCCATAGACTTTAACGGTGTTCACGTGTTCGAACAAATTTTTTGCCTGTTCGCATGTTCTGGTGCGAACTAGACATGTGCACACTGAAATAATTTGTTTCGGAATTTTGTTTTCGTCCGAAAAATACATTTATTTAGTTACTCCCGAAATTCGTTTTTATTTATTTCATTATTCGTTAAAAATTGCATTTGTCCGAAAATCCAAATTAATTAAGGTCGAATTGAAGGCTTATGGTGTCTGTTGAATGTTCAAAGAAGATTTGACGCAGCAGCTAAACTGTACAACGCCGCAAACGTACATTTCCAATCAAATTTTCCGCCTACAAGCTAGCTGTAGTAGAATTCTAATGTTTTATGACTAGTAATAATTATATTTATTAATTATTTTACTAGTCAACCAACATTAGAATTTTTCTAAAGCCTATGGGCGGATGCATTTGACCGGAAGTGTACGATTGCAGGGTCGTACAGTTTAGCTGCTCCGTCGAATCTTCTTAGAACTTTCGACAGACACCATAAGTCAAAAATTCGACGTTTGTATGTTTTTCGTTGCTTTGTTGAATCTTCATCGTTCCTGTTGAATGGTCTACTCTACCCCAACCGTCAGCCAACTTTCACATTCGTTTCTCAGTCTCCAAGTGCATTGGCGGACGCGGCATCCAACGTTGTGTCAGATATTGATATGGCATTATAATAATATAGAATCTATAATAATAACCCCCCCCCCCCCCCCACAACACGGGCAGCCTTCTGAGGCTATCACAACACTAGCAACACTAGTATCACTATCAAGTTCACAACACTAACACAATAGCAGCAGATTATTATGAAAAAGTTAAGTTGAACTTGAAGTTGTAGCTTGCTTCATTATTGTTCTGCTGCTGTGCTTATGCTTAATTGCTAAATAATTCAGGTTCTCCGACAAACGGACCAGCTAAGATTGACTGTCTTCTGAAATGATTCAGTGTGTGTGTCTCTCTCTGCTAGCAAATCTTAAGTGAAAGTAAGTTGGCTGTATGTGTGTACTTAGTTCTAGCTATTTTACTGCCCCTCCTCTTTGGTTACAATCGGCCAATAACATTCATCATCATCATTATTTTTATTTTACTTTCCCCACCCAATTCCAGCAGCGATCTTTTCTCTCTATGTCAAATCTTTTCTCTCTATGTAGAATAATCTTGGACTAATAGAGTTAAGGTTAGGCACATTCGACCACAGGTTCGATAGACACAGATTGTTATTGTCAGTGTCATGTCGAATCTCCTATCTATATCGAACTGTTGTTGCAACAAAAACTAAAATAAAGCATCTGTGTATGTCGGATCTTTCGGTTTTCACACTCTGCTGAAATACCTGAAATTCGGATGAAAATGCATTCGGACGAAAACGAATGCACATGTCTAGTGCAAATCGAACAGGGGGGTGTTCGGCTCATCCCTTCTTGTGATGTACATAATCACATTGTCAATAACCTTGCTACTGATCATTGTGGTGAGGATCAACCCAAGGCTACATACCCCCATGTACTTTTGCTTGATTAATCTCTCCATTATTGACATTTGTTTCCCATACATCACTGTTCCAAAGATTCTCACAAACACTCTGGCCAAGGGCAGAAGTATCTCCTTGTTGGGATTTGAAGTGTAGATGTTCTTTCATTTAGCCTTAGGATCAACAGAATGTCTAATTCTTGCCATCATGGCCAGTGTGCTGCCATCTGTAGACCATTGCACTACAAGACCATCATGAACAAAATGTTGTATGTCAGTTTAACAGTTGGTGCATGGAGTATTAGCTTCCTTAACTCTGCTATCCAAGTTCTACTGACCTTCCAACTCCCCTACTGCAACTCCCACCATGTCAACCATTTCTTCTGTGAGATACCACCTTTCCTTCAAATGGCCTGCGGAGATACTTTGTTCAACACCATCATTGCAGCAGGGGCTGTTGCTTTGAGCTGCTTCTAGACTCTAATCTCGTATGTCTACATCATTTCCAACATCTTGAAGATCATATCCTCCCAAGGAAGATTCAAAACTTTCTCCACACGTGGTTCCCTCCTGACAGTAGTGACTCTCTACTACGGGAGCATCATGTCTATGTATCTGGCACCACACTCTAATCACTCTCCTGAAATAGACAAAACTGTTTCCATTCTCTATACAGCAGTGACACCGATGCTAAAGCCCATAGTATACAGTATAAGGAATAAAGATGTCATAAACACTGTTAAATACACAATGCAAAAATTCTCTAAAATAAATAATCTCAGGTGTGGTTCTTTCATCAGCATGTTTTAAACAGATGGGCACCATTACTTTGGTTAGAAAGAATTGTAAACTAGTTTATTAACTTTTAGCACATGGGAAGAAGAGTAAGGAATCAATTAGAATATCTAGCCCAAAAGACTCACCCATAAACTTAGGCTGTAATCCTCTTCTAAGGTCTCTCTACAAAGGTCTCTCTTCCACCTGGTCACAGACTATGCTGGCTGGATACCCATGGGATTTTGGTTCCATGAATATCAAGGTTATAGTAGTATCTTAATGCTGGTATTTCTAGACATAAGAAGGTTCATTTGGTTCTTCTCTTTCAGCTAGTCATATGCCAGCTCAATTTTAGGAGAACAGCCACAGTTGCTTCCTCAAGGCCAGACTCCCTTTAGCCTCCAGCAGACAACATCTTCAGGAATACCTCCCAAGATGCCTGCTTCTTACAACCCCTAGCCCCTAAGGCATGGGGAAGAGACAGATCCTTACTGCAGTATTCTCAAAGTGCAGAAGCCCCGGTGGAAAGAGACAACAAGGAAGTGTCCCAAATTTTTAGCGCTTCTCCAGCACACATTATCAGCCTCTCCCCCAAACCTGCTGAGTGACTAAGTCATTAAATGTTTATAGCAAAGGTTACCACCTCCCACATACAGCTTACTAGAGCTTGTTCAACAGCATCTGACTGAGAAAGTAATATTGTGTTTACAGGGCAATCCTGAAGAGATAGAGACAGGCAGACTACAGCCCACTGCATTCTACAGTTTACAAGAAAAACACGAGAAGGGTATTTGATGAAATACGAAATTCCTACATTTAAAAGTTAGATTACAGTAGGGTGACCAGACATCCCCAATTTCTGGGGACAGTCCCCAGATCGAGAACAATTTCCCCGGAGACTGCCTGTCCCCGGATTGGAGGGGCGGTGGGGGGCCCAAGACCCGACATCTCCCCCAGCACCTCTGCCTGTCAGTTTAGTATACAGCAGATGGAAGGTGGGACTACAGGTGAAGCTGCATTCCTGGGCACTGGTGAGTCTGCATTCCTAGGCACAGGTGAGGCTGCATTCATGGGCACAGGTGAGGCTACATTCATGGGCACAGGTGAGGCTACATTCATGGGCACAGGTGAGGCTGCATTCCCGGGCACTTTTGAGGATGAATTCCTGGGCACTGGTGAGGCTACATTGCTTGGCACTGGTGAGGCTGCATTGCTTCTCACTTTTGAGGATGCATTCCTGGGCACTGGTGAGGCTACATTGCTGGGCAATGGTGAGGCTGCAGAGATGGGCACTGGTGAGGCTGCATAGATGGGCACTGGTCAGGCTGCATAAATGGGCACAGCTGAGCCCTGCATCCTTTATGTAATTCACTCCTGAACTCTGCACTCTGTTTTTTCTCTGTCTTATCTTTATAACATTTGGCAGTCATATCTCAAAAAATTCTAAGCAGTATCTTTTTAAAAAATCTTTATTTATGGACGAAATGTGAGAAATAACGTATATATGATACAATCATTCCATAAACACATAGCACATACACTGCATATATCATTTGAGGAAAATATGCTTATAAAAAAGTTTACCATTTGCCAATAAAAAAAAAAATGTCCCCGGATTTCATTTAAAAAAATCTGGTCACCTTAGACTACAGTCCATAAACATAGTAAATAACAACACATTGAGCTGAACCTGTATGCCAGCCACTACCCCTTGATAACTTTACTTTTACATTGAAACACCATTTTCTTCTATCTATAAACATAAAGTAGAAAACATTTCAAACTGATTCATACTGAGACCCAACATATCAGTGTGCCACCTTTCCAAGGCCCCAGCTGTCAGTTTGATCTAGTTCCCTACCCTAAAGAGATGTTATATCCAGTAAAATGTGTATGTCATATTCAAAATCCTAGAGAACTAAATATCAATTATAGGTTATTTGTGATCATTTCTTGTGGGCACTTAAAAAAGTCCCCAAGGGACTCTCTGTTCTGAATTTCCAGATCTGCACACCTACTATGGGCATTATGGGGACTCCACAATCCCTGCAAGATTTTTCATTTATTTAATGTTATGGCCAATTTAACAGAAAACGATGTAGTGAATGAGGGAAAATTAGCAGAGAAATCTTATTATTGGAGAATTTAAGAAACCAGCTGAGACTACGAGGCTCCAACTAAAATATTACTTTTGCATAGGCTGACCCTTTTAAAACAATAAAAATACAAATACCTTTCCTCTTTTCCCACCAGGACTTGATTCCCCATCCACTTTTTCTTGGTGGACTTCGGATAGCTTCATCTTCACTTACTTTTAGAGAGATCTTCCATCTTATCCTTTGCAACTCTTGAGGGATGTTTTAAAGGTCCGCTTCCAAACAAACTCGGTACACTCAGCTTAGACGTTGGGTCATGTCTCTTAACCGAGGGGAAGAACTCTCTTCCTCCTTGACCATTTTTTAACATATGTGCCACCGTATTCCCCAGGCTCTTAAACTGATTTCCATCATTTACGCCCAACTTAACCGCCTGCCATCTCCTAACATGCACATCTATGTTACCAGATGGGAAGGCAGACTTAAAGGCCAATAAACGTGAAAAGTTTGGTATAACATGTGGTCCACTGCTGCCAATTGTACTATTAACATCACCACTTTTGAGTCAGCATATAAAGTTCTGACCAGATGGTACTTGGTGCCTGCCAGATTGTCCCACCTATTCCCTGGACATACGGGATTTTGTTTTAAAGGTTGCAAGGTGACGGGTGATGTTCTCCATACTTGGTGGACTTGTCCAATGTTAAGCCATTTTTATGCTAAAGTATTTACACTTCTGTATAAGCTGTTTGGACTCCACCTCCCTAAAGATCCTTGGTTTACTCGTCTACATTTTAAACCAACGGGCCTCTCCAAAACCATAGTTTAGGCTAGCACACTATGTCCTCCTTGCTTCGAAACTGACAATTGCTAGAGTCTGGAAGAAACACTTTGTCTATTTTCCTGACATTGAAGCCAGACTGGATGGCTTCTTTATAAATTAACAACTACCTAGCTTCCTGCTCAATAGCCATGCCAAATTTCTTAATATGTGGGATCCATGGATCTCATATCTCCACCCGGCTCTTTCTACATGATATCTTTAACTATTGGTAATCATTACTATGGTTGGAAACCCCTGCGTCCGGCTGTGTGTCCCTGCCCTCCCCCCACCCTTCCTCTGCCTCTCTCACCTTTCTGTGCAACTTTGCGCTCCCTGGTCCCTCCCTGTATGTCTATTTGTCATTTTGACAAAGTTAAAATCAATAAAATATATTCAAATGAAAATATATAAATACCTTTTATTTTAATTGTCAAACTCGTTTCCTCTGTAAACAAAATGTCTCCAGGAAGATTCATACTCCTTGGTCTATCTAGTATGCCATATCATCACACCACCTGTTTTCTCTTGCTCCTTGTCAAGTATACAATCACATTGTCAGGAAACCTTCTATTGATCACTGTGGTGAAGAGAAAACCCAAAACCACAGACCACTATTTAATTTTTCTCATCCACCATTATTGCCAAAATAATCATAGACACTGTGGACAAGGACAGAAGTATCTCCTTGTTAGCAAGTACAGTGCACGTGTTCTTTCATTTGTCTTTAGAATTAACAGAGTGTTCATTCTAGTCATCATGGCATATAACAGTTTTTCTGCCAGACATTGCATTACAACACAATTATGAATAAGCTGTAGAGTCATAGAGAATATCCTTTAAGAACTCTGTCATTCATATCATCCTCACATTCCAAGTCCCACCATATTAACCACTTCCTTTTTGAGAAGCTGTCTTTCTTTCATCTCTCTTGCTGAGACACTTTGGATAATGAATTAACCATGTAAACCTCAGCAGGGATCATGAGTTCGCTGCAAGGAGGACATAAGGCTTTTTCCCACAGGATAATCAACAGGAGACACTCACCTGAGTGCAGACAAAAAGGCTGCGCACCCCATAAGATGCATAAAAAGTGTACAAAGAACCCCCTAGCGGGGCTTTAAAGCAGCCAGTAAAAACGAAAGGGATAATCAAAATGTAATTTTATTAGTACAAAGGGTAATATGTAACAAATAAATTCTGACCTCTAGAGTCAGGACATGAACTGAGATACAGTAAACAATAAAAGTATAAAAAACACAACGGACAGCGCCCGTAATCGGGAACAATGTACAATACAATGTATAGGACAACAAGGGAATGTTAAATATTATTAAAATTCTGACGCGTTTTGACCCTGGATGGGTCTTCTTCAGAGGATAATTGTCAACTGTGAAAATACAATCATGTATCAAACAGAATATAAGACTCAACAGTAGCAAACTCACATATGTGACATGGTACATCTACAAGCTTATATAATTACCAATCACAACATTCCCGATAATGTTAGGTGTTCATGATGAAGAGAATATGGTCCCTCCTGAGTTTATGCCTCCCCAGTACTGGATCAACTCCTCAGAGAGCGGGCAGTGGGCCAGACATGTCTTACGAGGAATCATGCATTTGTCACCCCCCACACAGGGGAAGGAAGCAGGGAGAAACGGGCAGCAGGCACTCACTGCACCCGAGGTGAAGTAACGATAATACTGCAATCAATGCAAGAAGAAGTTAATTAATTCTCTTAGAGGAATATAAATTCCCCTGATTCTGAGCAGTTTCCTGGTGTTGGGTGTGGGTGTAGGGGCATGCAGGGGAAAAAATGCAGGGGAAAAGAATAGAAAGAAAAAAAAAACATGAGGAATGAAAGTAAGGGAAGGAAAGGAAAAGGAAAAAGGGGGGGGAGGGGGGAAGGGGGGGAGAAACAAGAGGGGAGTGGAAACAGGAAAGAAGTGAGGGGAACAGGCAAGAAATCAGTGGAAGACAAGGGGTGCAAGAATGTGTGACCTGAGTGAGAAGTGACGTGATAAGACAAACAATTATAATTATATAGAGACCCCTGCTGCCCCTGCAAGACCAAACAGCGGTGACAGTGTAGGATAGAGTACCAACCATACACCGGTGAGCAAAAAGTGTGTAGGGTGGGAAGGACCAGCCACAAGGCTGGAAGGAAAAAAAGAATCATGGAAGCAGTGAGGGTGTAAGAGGTGAAAGATATGAAGAGGCACAGGATAAAGGTAATAGTAAAGCCCTAAAACCATATACAATCCACACAAGAGTGATAAATCCAAAAAAGGGGCATGCAGTGTGATAGCCATAGATAAAGGGGTGACGGTGGTAATTATTACCTAGTACTGAAAACCGAGGGAGCTTAGATAAATTAGCCCAGGTTCTGAAAGGTATAATATCAGCATCAAATATGTTTGAATAAAGACAAGAGGTATTGCAAGGAAGTGCTCAAAGGCAGTGGTATAAACCACATATGAAGGAAAGCATTTCCAAACAGTAAAAGGGCACTTACCATTACCTGAGATCAATGGCTGCATGCAGGCATTTCATAGGGTAAAGAGAGGATCGCTGAGCCTCCAATGTGGCTGTGTCCTTCTTATAGAGAGGTGCCGATTAACTGAAACCTTCTACAGGTGCGGGTGCATGTCTAGTCCCCTCCTCCCTCCCCCCTTCACCACGGGGGGGGGGGGGGGAAAGCGGCACATGAGTGCGCCCTCCGCATGATCCCCCCGGTGTTCCGGAGGGGAACAAGCGTCAATTCCGCTGCAAACGCGCCAACGCCGTGACGTCACACGCGCGCGGCCAAGTTGCGCGCGCATGCGCACGGGGTCTGGAAGGGATCCGGGACGCCGCTGGCAGGAGAAAAGCGTCCAATACCAGGTGCAGACACCTAGTGGGCGCATTTGAGGAGACGCAGGGCCCAAGCGTCTCCCCTCTTCTCCTGCCAGGAAGGCATGTGTGGCACGACACCACCCCCCACCGGAAGAGCAGCCAGTCAGAGGGGGACACACCCACAAAGCAAAACACAGGGGAAAAAGGCAGAATCGTAACAGATCATGTTAGAAATCACACCTAACATTATTAAACGCCAACTGGGAATATTGAGAGGTATAGATAGTCCTATTGTTGACCATGATAGATATACATACACTATACTGTGCAATGTCACTGTCACGTACAAAACATTTATATAAATACCATAACATGATACATGTTATACAAATGAAAAATACTAAATAAACAATACTTGATGAACAATATACATAATAAAAGGAGATAAGCAAAATCAAAAGAAAATCAAGAAAATCAAAAAGAAAAGAACTATGAGCCATTTTTCAGGGCTATATTTTACCAAGAATGGAGAAATTAGAAAAAGACATTTAACCACTTCTTCTATGTTGTACTTTCGACGCAATCAGTCTCCCAATCATGGAGCAGCCTGAAAGGGGGCTAGATCATGAAATTGGAAACACGATTGCCCCTAAATGGGGGAATAGTTACCAGGACTAGAGGGAAAAGGGGGGGGGAGGAGGGGGGAGGGGGGGCGGGAAAGGGGGGGAGGGAGCAAAAGGGAGGGGGAGAAGGAGGTGGGGAAAAAAGGAGGGGGAAAAAATGCTGTGGTCCTGGACAGACAGGAAATTTAAGGTGGGAAATTCTTCTAGTATGTTCATTGTGTCTTACCAGAGGAAAACCCCTGGAGAAAAGGGGCGAACGAGATGGATTCGTTCAAGCCTGGTGGAGAGGTGGCGTGTAGTTGGAATATCCATCTCTGCTCTTTTTGTAGCAGAGCCTTATTCCAATCACCACCTCTAGTGGGGATCTGCATCCTACAAAGGGCCACAAAGGTGACTCTTGGAGCCCTATAGTTTTGTATGGAGATTACATGCCTCCCAATAGGGAGGTATGGATTCCCCACCTGCATACAATATACATTTTTGGAGATGCGCTTCCCAAATTCCTGCCTGGTTTTCCCCACATAATAGGCGCCACATTCACATTCCATAAGATATACTACTCCACGTGTGTGGCAATTAACAAATTGTGTGGGTGTAAATATCTTTCCATTAGGAAGAACAAAGGTTTTGTCTTTTTTGATAAATGAACAATAGGAGCAATTTTCACAAGGGAAAGAGCCCGCTACCGAGCAACGTTTTAATCTCCCATTCTTGTTGGTATATTCACTCTGGACAAGCTTATCTCGTAATGATGTGGCTCTTCTATAGGTTATAGTGGGTTGTTTATGGACAAACTCACGCAATTTGGGATCATCTGTGAGGATGCTCCAATGGCGCTTTATGATTTTGTTGATGGCTCTGTGTTGTCGCGAGTAGCGCATGATAATGCCGGTGAGATTGCATTCAGAACTCTTGGGGGACTTGGATCTAAACAGCAGCTGGGATCTAGATTGACCTATAGCTCGATTGTACGCCTTTTTTAGGCAAGATCGACTGTATCCCTTTGCTAACAGTCTATTTTGAAGCCCTTCAGCTCTTTCCCACATGTGCTTTTAAACCTGAGCATGGTGGCTCTTTATTATGGAGCCATCAAATTTTAAATTTAAAGTTTGCCATAGAGGGGTAGAATTTCAAATAAAAATTCATAGGAAAAGAGTGCTCTAAGAAATAGATACCGGTAGGGAGACCCTCACTGTGCCACATCCTCAAAATATCAAAACAAATTGGAACAACACTATTACCAACAAAAGGGCAGACTTTATCAGCACACCAAGAGGCGATACTCAATAATTATAATGTTTATTACAAAACAAATTAAACTCATCTAAAAAAAAAAAAAAGGCAACACCCTAAACCATACAAGTTTGACCTATAGTACTACCCAACCCTGAGATAGAGCAAAGAGGGCCGCTTTAACTGTCTCAAGCCTCCGAATATGTAGAGCTTGTGGGCACAGATCCAATGGACATATTCATTGCTTGCTTTGTGCTCTGGTGTGCAGTCATATTGGAACAGGAAGGGGAAATCTCCAAGCTGTTCGCACAAAGTTGGAAGCATGAAATTGTCCAAAATGTCTTGGCATGCTGACGCCTTAACAATTACCTTCATTGGAACTAAGAGGCCAAGTCCAACCCCTGAAAAACAGCCCCACACCAAGAATCCCCCCTCCACCATATGATTTGGAAAAAAACAAGGAAAGAGGTGCCTCTGAATATATATCAAGTAACAATTTATTTATAAGAACAATATCCACTCACATGGAAGAACATAAAGTAGAGTTCAGGCACATCTTTGGCCTGATGAGGCAGTCAGTCTGTTTCAGGATTGGTGGATACAGTACATCAAACCACAGTTCGGATGGTGTGGAACTGCAGATCACAGCAAGTCCTCTAAGTGCTGACCAGGAGCAGCACTAAAAGATTCCACAAAGATTGTGCACTAGTGGCTTAGGTTTAAAAAGTCCACTTAATGAGGGCAAAATCCATAGGGTGGGGGGGGTGGAGAGGTGAGGATAATACAGTGTCAGGGCTGGTAACAAGCCGCACTGCGGCCTCGCTATCCTCGTCTCCTTCACGGCCGTTCTCCATCATCATGGAAGCCTTTTTTCCTAGCTTCACTGGAACTTGCTTCTGGTCCTCGTGGTGGCAGCCCTGACAGACTCACCTATTTTCTCCCCCATATTTGCCATCGGACTATTATGGACTACATATTGTCATTTTGAGGTATCTGAGAATTGCGCCTTTTTACTTGTCAAATAACCACATGATTTGGAACAGTGCATAAAAGCAAGGTCCATAAAGACATGCATGAGCAAGTTTGGAGGAAATTGACTGGTCTGCACAGAGTCCTGACCTCAACCCGATAGAACACCTTTGGGATGAATTAGAGCAGAGACTTAGAGACAGGCCTTCTCATCCAACATCAGTGCCTGATCTCACACATATATATATATATATATATATATATATATATATATATATATATATATATATATATATATATATATATATATATACAGCAGAGGGAATTGTAAAAAGCTAATGCCTGATAAGTCAAACAGGTTCAAAGACCTATGAGTGGATTTCTCCCCTATCCAACATAGATTTTCCAAATCCTATACAATAATAACAATTTTTTTTTTACCACAAAAAAAAAACGGATACTATAGGCGCTATAGGAACCCTGCACAAACTTTCACCACAGTGTTCACCCCTTTGTTGGAGATGCCAACAGCAAGAAAGTTCATGTTGTATGTGTTTTGGAGTTGCCAGATACTACCCAGCTTTTGGAATCTGGTGCAGGATTTTTTTTGTAAAACTTCCTGACGTTCATCTGGGACATGACCCAGCAGTCTTCCTCTTCATCTCACACCCTTATCGGCAAACTATCACTCCTGATACATCATTTTAAAGAAACTAAAGACTGTATATCACTATATTGGAAACATATGACTCCCCCCACCAATAAGCGTCTGGCTCAGCAAAGCAAATAAAGTCAAAGCTATCGAAGATGGCTATGAGGAAAGCACCAGGACGACGGCAGATTAGTGATGAAACGCGTCGGAAAGAGCGACATGCTGACGTCACTGCACTGTTTTTACGTCCCGCTTGTACGGGCGTGTTGTACTAGTACTGGCTGGCTTTCTTATGGACTTTTTAAACATGTGCATTCTATACTTGTAAGCACAATTTTTTAAATTTACTAAAATACAACCCGGTTTTACCGATGGCGATTCATCTTTATCCTGTCTTTGGATTGGTATGAACACTTACAGCGAGCTGATTCCAGTGGCTGGCTGCTGATCGTTGGACACATCCATAGTCTCCAGGAACACTTGGCTCATCGGCTATCGGAGGTGCTGGGAGGATTAAAGGCCCTGGCTGGGTATTAGCCACAAGCTCAAACAGCTTGTGCAGCTGGTAAGCTTGTACTCTATGTGGTGGTGGATTCACGTTGTCTTACAAAAGTCACAGAAGATTTCATTACACTGTGTTTCTACAAACACTTATCCACTTACTATTGGAGGATTTAAGGACTGTTGATATATTTTACAGATTTTTATTCTCTTTTTTATTTTTTATTTTTATATTCCCTCCCATCGGTTTATTCATCATAAACATGGGACACTCATCATAAATACAATTTTTCCATATACCGTATTTATCGTCGTATAACACGCACCGGCGTATAACATGCACCCCAAGTTTAGGAGGGAATTTTAAGGAAAAAAAACTTTTAGGCGGGAAAAAAACTTACATTTAAATGCCCATCATTGCAACCTTCTCAGTGCAGCCTTTCCCCAGTGCAGCCTTGTCAGTGCAGCCTTGTCAGTGCAGCCATGTCAGTGCAGCCATGTCAGTGCAGCCTTGTCAGTGCAGCCATGTCAGTGCAGCCTTGTCAGTGCAGCCTTGTCAGTGCAGCCTTGTCAGTACAGCCATGTCAGTGCAGCCTTGTCAGTGCAGCCTTCCCCAGTGTCCATTGCAGCCTTATCCTAGTGCAGCCTTGCCCCAGTGCAGCCTTGCAGCTCGCAGTTTGAAAATGGCGCCTCTACCCTGCGATCCTGTGATCCCCTGCGATCCTGAGCTTCAAAATCGCCGACCGCGATTTGAGAATGGCGCCGCCGGCGCTGAAATACACAGAGCTGGTCCTCGGCTCTTCTCGGCGGCTCTCGTTCCCTTTTGGCTCCACTCGGGATGGGCATGACTGTGAGCGGAGCTATCCGAACCTAGCCGAGTACACTCGGCTAGGTTCGGGCGGCGCTCGAGTGAAGCCGAAAGTGGCTGAGAAGAGCCGAGGACCAGCTCTGTGTATTTCGGTGCCATTTTCAAATCGCGGTCGGCGATTTTGAAGCTCAGGATCGCAGGGGATCGGCGTATTACACGCACCAGCGATTTTCCCCTGATTTTAAGGGGAAAAAAGTACATGTTATACGCCAATAAATACAGTATGTATTTACCAATTCCTTTTTTCCCTCTTTTTGCATTTCTGTTTTTATTTTTTATGTTAAATATATATTCTTTTGGATCCACTTATCAGACTAATCCATTCACTTGCACATTATTCACTTACTTATCAATTTTGATCTTTGTCAGAGTAACGACACAGAAATCTCACAATGTCTGGTCGCGGAAAACAAGGAGGCAAGGTTCGGGCTAAGGCTAAGACCTGATCATCCCGGGCTGGTCTGCAGTTCCCAGTCGGTCGTGTTCACCGTCTGCTCAGGAAGGGTAACTATGCCGAGCGGGTCGGGGCCGGAGCTCCCGTCTATCTGGCCGCCGTCCTCGAGTATCTAACGGCTGAGATCCTCGAGCTAGCCGGCAACACCGCCCGCGACAACAAGAAGACCCGCATCATCCCCCCGACACCTCCAGCTGGCCGTCCGCAACGACGAGGAGCTCAACAAGCTGCTGGGCGGCATCACCATTGCCCAGGGAGGAGTCCTGCCCAACATCCAGGCCGTGCTGCTGCCCAAGAAGACCGAGAGCCACAAGGCCGCCGCCAAATCCAAGTAATCCCAACAACTCCTTTCTAGTACTTATCAATTTTACGAACGCAGCTCCTTGTGTTTTGTATTTGTATTTGTGTGTATTTCACTTTGAGTTGCAGCCTGTGTGGTGTGTTTAAACAGCGCAGTTTTTTTCTTTACAAGTAAAATGTGGGGGCTGGGGGGGCGGTCACTGCCATGTGTTTTTTCATCTTAAACCATAGGATGCATTAATCACATCCCGCCCGGTCTATAGCAGAAAGACGGCCGGGCGGTGGTTCAGTTATGCTGTCTGGGCGTAATTTGCGTAATATGCACGCATCACGGAGATTGGTGGTGTAGTGTGTCAGTCTGACACACCACTAAACCGATCTCGGGATAGAGTCTCTTTACCACGTGATCAGTCGTGTCCAATCACGGCTGATCACGATGTGAACAGGAAGAGCCATTGTTCGGCTTTTCTTCACTCACATCTGACAGACACAAGTAGAGGTGAGCCGATCGGCTGCTCTCCTGACAGGGGGGGTCTGTGCTGATTGTTTATCAGTGCAGCCTCCCCTCGGATGCCTGCCCAGGACCACCAGGGATGGCCACCACACTGGACCACCAGGTATGCCACCCTAGACCACCAGGTAAATGCCAATCAGTGCCCAGGCAGCTGCCAATCAGTGGCAATTAAAAATGCCTGCCAGTGCCACCAGTGATGCTGGTGCAGTCTATCAGTGCCAGCCATCAGTGTCCATCAGTGCCCATCAGTGCCACCTTTCAGTGCCCATCAGTGCCCATCAGTGCCGTCTATCAGTGCCCATCAGTGCCATCTATCAGTGCCACCAATAAGTACCCATCAGTGCAGCCTTTCAGTGCCCATCAGTGCCCATCAGTGCCCACCAGTGCCACCTATAAGTGCCCATCAGTGCCGCCTATAAGTGCCCATCAGTGCTGCCTATCAATGCCCATCAGTGCTGCCTATCAATGCCCATCAGTGCCCATCGTCAGTGCCACCTCATCAGTGCCATCTCATTGGTGCTACCTCATATATGCCGCCTTATCAGTGCCCATCAGTGCAGCTTATCAGTGCCCATTAGTGAAGGAGAAAATGTACTTATTTACAAAATTTTATAACAAAAACACAGAAAACCTTTTTTTCACGAGGGTTTACAACCCCTTTAATATTTCCCTTAATTTTGGACAAAAAGTAGGTGGAATTTTGAAAATCAACATTTTTTATAATCTCCAAATTAATAAATGTACTTTCCTAAAGTTTTTTGTTATTACTGGGATTTATGCCACGCACCATATTTGATGTTAAATTGGAAATATGTCAACTATAATGCCCCGTACACACGGTCGGATTTTCCGACTGAAAATATGGGATCAGAGCTTGTTGTCGGAAATTCCGAACATGTGTGCGCTCCATCGGACTTTTTTCATCGGAATTTCCGACACACAAATTTGAGAGCAGGCTATAAAATTTTCCGACAACAAAATCTAAACGCGTCAATTCCAACCATGTGTGGCCAATCCCGATGCACAAAATGCCACGCATGCTCAGAATAAATTCCGAGACGGAACTGCTCGGTCTGGTAAAATTAGCGTTCGGAATGGATATAGCACTTTCGTCATGCTGCAGTGTTTTAAATTGTTTAATGCAGCGCACTCTCTTCTTCTTTATATAACACAGAGTTCTCACAAACTTCTTTCTTTATTATTTATTGTGATTTCATCAATATAATATTTTGATTTGTTACATCTACCGAAAAAAAAAAATATGTTTTTAGATTAAAATTTTTTCTTTAGGATTTTTTTAAATCCTGATCTTGTTTTTTTATTTATTTATTTATTTTTTTTAACTCCAGAATAGTTTTGGGTGTGTTTTGTGTGTCAAGTTACCACAACACGATTATTATCTTGTATTATTTAATTTCAAGCAGATTGTTTGGTGTTGGTGTCTCTTGTTAATTTCACATTGTATTTTTGAAATGTACCTGCCTCCTCACAAACAAACTGTTCTTTTGAATTAAAACACACATAGGCAAGTATAATAGAAATAAAAATACCTTTATTAAGGGGTCATAACCAAACAAAGAGGGAGGCATTGCTGGATAAACAGCAAAAATTGGCGAAGCCTTTGGCCCCCAGGGCACACATCAACTATTTTACTGCAAAATTGGTGGCCTGAGGAGTCCATATATAAGGGAGTACAATCTGGTCCAGAAGTCCAAGAGATCATGAACAGCAGCAGATGACATGTATGTCCCCAGGCTGTGGTCATACAAGAGCCTTCATCTTTTGTCAGACCAGACTGAACCCAGGGCCATCACTCTCTGGTCTTCCTTAGACGCTTCCTTCCAGGCTATGGCTCTGGTGTTGGAGGTGTGGCAGGAGGAGGAGGAGGAGGAGGAGTACCTGGAGGAGGAGGAGGAGGACCATGGTTGAGTTCACAAACGTGGCTTTGGCTTGTGAGTAGGCCCCTCAACCCCTTATTTAGGGCTTGGAAGATGAGATACTCACATATTAGTCATTGGCCCTCCTCCATTTCCTGCATTTTGCAGGCTGTTATGTATGCAAAGTCCTCTTGAACACTGTGGGGGGTTCTGAGGGCCTCAGTAGCCTTCCAAAATAGGCCAATTGCTGCCTCCTCCAGGTTACTCCTCTTCCTGCCACTTTTTTTTTGAAGGTGGAGGGGAGGGACCTGGGTATCGGGCAGGCTACTGGCCCAGCCACTTCCTGGCTGAGACTTTCCTGTGTATGAAAAAGGGACATCGTTTTAGTTTTTGGTTCATCAATCACAATCATAAATTAGTACTCCAAACTAAGATAGATTGAACATCATTAATTTGACCAACAGAAATAATTAGAAGAATGCTATACCTGGCTCCAGCTGGGCTCCTCCACATGTTTCTGCCTGGACGCCCTGGTTGGGCATCATAAGCCTCAGCTGAGGGGGAAGGAAGCGTTGAAGGAAGACTAAAGAGTGCTGGCCTGGGTTCAGTCTGACCTGCCAGAGAATGCAGTCTGTCATAGTACCACAGCCTGGGGACATAAATGGCATCTGCAGCTGCTGATCTCTGGGAATCCTGGACCTTCTTGTGCTCCCTTAGATAAGTGCTCCTCATGCCACCAATTAGGGCCTTCAAATAGGGGATGTCTGCCGTTAGGATCACCGGCTTCACAAATTCCAACAATTGATTCAACGCTGCCTTCTTCTTTGTTTGATTCTTATAATGTGGGTAGACAGGGCAGCTCCCTGAACATATCAATGAATATGGGGATAAAGTCCTGATCATTCAATATATTCATTTTCTCTGCAAGACACAACACAAGACAAACCCTAATGTCAGACTAAAGTCTCCTAATCTTGTCCCAATATAGGCCTCAATTTCTAAGCAGTATAGCCCAAGTTTAAATGTTACCTTCGTTATCACGATTGGCGCTTCCTCTACTCCTTCCTCCGCTCACAGATCGTACGTACTACGCACGTGTTACGCTTTATATACACTGCACATGCGTGAAACTCCGCCCGCCTCTGATGTTCTTTTTAGTCTTTTTATCTTAGTTCTTTTTATTCCCCGCCCCTTGTCGTTCCGCGCAGTGGGGAAGAGCACATGGCAGAGACAGAGCAGGTGCATGATAATTACAGCAAGGAGGAGGAGGAAAGCCCAGAGCCAGAAACGCCACGATCCCGGAGGAGATGATTTAAGGCATCAAATATGGCCTTTGTTGAGATGGTGGAGATGGTCGACATACTGAAGAGGGCCGACTATGATGGGAAGTATGGACCTTACCCAAACCCCAATGTCAGAAAGGCCAAGATCATGACTAAAGTTGTGAAGAGTCTGCACCGTAATTTTGGGGTACGTCGAACCAAGGATCAACTCAGGAAGCGGTGGTTGGTGCTCAAAATCAGAGAGCACGATCAGTATAGAAGGATCAGAAGAGTGCTGCAAAAAAGTAAGGAGTTGTCCTGTGTTCCTATTCTTTCTTTTTATTATGTTCGTGCTGCTCCATGTACTTTTCTTTACTGTTGTACAGTTTAAGATGGCAACTTTCTTGTTCATGGACACATTATTCATTCGTAGGAAACATTGTTTGTTCGGTCAGTAAAACACCATGTTTTGTCCAGATGCATTTCAATACATTTTTTCTGGCCTACTTCTCTTAAAATAATTTTGTTGTCTAGATGGGTTTGTAACTAGAATGAAATGCAAACTAGATTCTGTGTAAGGAGAGGACTCTCAGCAGCTGTTTACACCACTGGACGCTGGAGCACTAGTGTGGGACACCAGAACATCCTTTTTAATAGGGGGCCCACACAGGTGCTCCAGTGGATACTATAGGGGTGACTCCATCTGTGAAGCTTGTCCAAAACAGGTAAGTATTCAAGCTTGACAAAGGAAAAAAATATTTCTTCATCTTGCAACTCTGCCAAAATAGACAATTGTACCCCACTTCCAAGCAATGTTTCATATTCCTATTTCTGCCATCAAATATCTGTGTGCTAAGTATACCTTTTTTTTGTTTACATAGGGGCAAAAAGACTCGGAGGACACCACTCAGAGGAGACAACAGACCCCCCACCTCAGGAAGAAGGGGAAATCCCACAAATACAACAGGAGGAGCAGGAGGGAGACGTTATAGAAATTGTATAATAAATGCCGCTCTTGGCTTCCTGGTTTCGCTTTTGGACAGCCAGGCTGTACTGGGTTAGCTGCTATGATTTTTATGCAACGTCTTTAAATAAATCTGAACTTACTTCACTATGGAAGTCCCCTGTTTCTTCTTTCTAATGGAGGAAAATACATTGATATGGTGATGAGGCACGGAGGAGTCCACCTCTGAAAAACGTCAGCTGGAAACCCCAAATTGAATTACTGGGATATACCCACGGACGATCGGAGGTAATTAGCACCCAAAGGAACATCCACTCCAGACACCCACTCTATGCCCACTACCCCTGCAGGGGTGACTGCTTCTGGTGAGTGGGGACACATTGGGGGAGCACCTGGAGTCACCATTTTTTTCTGATGATCACAGAAGTCACTGCTGATACATTTATTACTTCTAACTTTTATTTCTAATGCTTGGACTGCACAAAGACTGTGGTCCTTCATTGAGTTTATAATTCTGATAATTTGGATTTTTCCACAGAGTTTTGTCACATATATGAATTTGCACATGTAGTCCTGATATATACATATTTTGGTATATGAATTCAAGTAGATATTTGCACATACGGTCCTGATATACCTTTTTACATTGTGGTATATATATATATGTCACATGAAGTTTATGTATGGTTTAAGGTTTTTTTGATTATATAGCTTATGTGGTGGGTTTTTAGTTGTTGTCACTTCACAACACCCCACCCTGAACAGTAGCCATTGTATTGTATGTATATATTGAGTCTCACTTGAGTATGCACTGCTGCTGATATCTGTTCTTAGTGGGATTTTGTCCCTGGATTTAATACATTATTACACACTAAGGGTGCTTGCCCTGAGGGGCACATTGTCACAGTTTAGACACTGTATGATAAGCAAATTAATACATATTATTATTTTTATGTACATTTATGGAATTACTTATGGTTTGGTAGACACATTGGGATTAGTAATATTTGTGTTTACTTTACGGTATAGTTAGTTATTATCAGATACACATAGGGTAGCGCCATTTCCCCATTTATTATACTTAATACCCAAATAGTCCCATCAGGAACTAATTAGGGGAGGCCGCAACCCCTTCATTCCTAAGCGCGGACTTGTTATATATACTAACGTTATAGAAATTGTCACCACAACAGGTGAGTGTCTGCGACCACAGGCTCAGGTAAGAGATGGATGCCGGCATATTTATAATACATGGTGGGGTTTTTTTTATATATTTTTAGGTGATCGTGATGTTGTGGATGAAGGTCTTTTCACCAGTGAAAGTGCCTAGATCCTGATCCGGGAGATCATGGGGTGTAATAGGGACATGGAAAACATCAAGCAAAACATCAGTGATGTTCAAAACAAAATGAAGAACATCATTGATGTTTTAGGGATAGTTTAAAACCCCTAGATATCCCTAAATTATTTATGCTTTGTTTTTCTGACAATTTTTTGAACATTTTTTGACATATTCTAGAAAAGCCAAATTTTGAAGATGCACACACTGTGTCAACATGTGCTATTTGTCATCACGGGAGATCAATGTACACGTTTTGGGGGTGCAACCCCTTCCTCAATAATAAAGTAGCTGAGAGGAAGGGTTTGCACAAAACACATTCATTGATCCCCTATGACAGCTAGCACATGTTGACATTCGACAATTTGTGTGAATCTTCAAAATTTGGCTTTTCCAGGGGTGACTTCACCCCATCTGCTGAACGCAGTATCAAACACAGTTTATAAATACTCATGTCTGATATTGCCTTCAATTTTTACAAAAGTTGAACTTTGTAAGTTCCAGAGTTTCTTGTTATATTTGTATTTCTTGTTGGTTTGAAACATGCCTGTTTTACCTTAAAAGGAAATTTCTACTTTAAATGCGACCTAAAAAATTGTTATACAACAAACATGTTGGTTTGTTTTAAAAACCTTTTATAAATGCACATGTGATTGTGCTTAGATTAAAAAGATTAAGAATCAACAATGTGTGGCTTCTTCTTTCAATGCTCAAAAGCATTTTTGTGTTGTAAAGTTGGTGTTTTCAGTGACAATGAGGGTTATTTACTAAAGGCAAATCCACTTTGCAGTTTCAACACAGTCTCAAGTGCACTTGTAGTGCAAAGTGTATTTGCCTTTAGTAAATAACACCCAACAGTGCTTTCTAATTTTACACAATCATGCCATTTTTAGGACTCCCCAAATTTCAGTCAGGGTCAGCTAAAAGAAAGCCATGCAGTAAAGCTAAGCAAATATGTGTTCAGTTTAAAATATATTTTTATTTTAAAAATGTGTCAGACATTGTCTGACATATTCATGGCCCCCCTACCCGAAAAGTTTTCCATGTATCTTAGACGGACCTCATGGGCACTCTGGGGGGGCAAGCCAGGACGGCCAGCTTCAAGCGCCATCAGGATTGGTTCATTTAGATTAATTCCGGCTTCAGGCCCAACTGAGCCAGCATAGTTCACAGAATTTCTCCTTAAAAAGTTGTGGAGAACACAGCAAGCCAGGATGATGTGATTGAGTTTATATTCCGCCATGTGTATCGGTGTAAGAAATAGGCGGAACCGGCTGGCCATTATTCCAAACGTGTTCTCCACCACTCTTCTGGCTCTGGCCAGCCGGTAATTAAAAATCCTCTGGTCCGGGGTGAGGGTCCTCATAGGGAATGGCCATATAAGATGGTCCCCCAGCGCAAATACGCTTGATCCGCAATGAAGACAAATGGGAGTCCTTCCGCATTGTCTTCTGGAGGTGGCAAGTCCAAGCTACCATTCTGGAGACGCCTGTAGAACTCCGTGTGGGCGAAGACTCCACCATCTGAAATCCGGCCATTCTTCCCCACATCCACATACAGGAACTCGTAAGTAGCCGAAACCACTGCCAACATCACAATACTATTGAACCCCTTGTAGTTGTAATAGTATAACCCAGAGTTGGGTGGTGGGACGATGTGGACGTGTTTCCCATCAATTGCCCCTCCGCAGTTAGGAAAGTCCCACCACTGGGCAAAGTGGGAGGCCACAGTCTGCCATTCCTGTGGGTTGGAAGGAAACTGTGGAGTCAAACAAGAAAAATAAATTAATCATTTTGCACATAAACATGGGAAGCAGATTAGACACAAACATTCTTGGACAACATCAGTATAACATTTATTTTAGGGAGTATTTAAAGACAAAGGTATAAGGTCCACCTATCAGATTCCTCCCCCACTCTCATGGGCCATTTTATACATTTTAGGGGGGGGAGATGTTTTGGACAGGTAACCCTGTCCACTTCATTGAGAGATGAATGCCTAAATAAAGTGTATTACTTTGGCCAGCCCCTCCTTACTTACACTATTGGCAGCCCACTGGACAGGTAGGAAGTGTCATAATACAAAGAGATAAATACACACTGTACACATTTTAGCACATTTTTACATTTTGATATTACCGATCAAGATAATAATGGGATACAAAAACTTTGAACATTACCATTTGAAATTATTCAGGCAGGCCCTTGCACTACATGCTTTGGGGAATTCATCCATAAATATGACCACAAAAGAGGTGGGTATAGTGTGTATGGGTTTGGCAAAGTCAGCAGATAGAGGATTGAGGATAGATAGAGGATTGGTATCAGCTGAGTTAGCAGTTGGGGGGGAGGGAGGGTTCCAAATGATTTTGGGACCCAAAAAAAAACCTCTGGCACTCTGCCAGAATTTCAAGCACAAATCACATTTTTACACATTTTAGGGGGTGTTTAGGGTAAAGCACTACTATGGAGCTGACAAAATACATTGTTAATTGAGTAGACGAGGTGGATATAGGCCCAGGAGAGCAAGTAAGTGAAGGCAAATATGTATGAAGAACCAAAAAAAAATTCCAAAAAAATACAGCATGCATGTGGACAAAGGGGACATTCACAGCATATTACAATCATGGTAATTAGGGAATGAGGAAAGAAATACAATATATTAACAAACATTAAATACAATAACATGTCATGTTAAAGGATAAAAATCTTACGTTCATATACTCCTTCTGCAGGACCTGGATGATGGCAGAACAGGTCTCCGGGATAATGATTCCCAGAGCCTGGGGGGAGATGCCTGTCGAGAACTTGAGGTCCTGCAGGCTTCTCCCCGTCACCAAGTACCGCAGGGTGGTGACTAGCCTCTGCTCCGGAGTGATGGCTTGCCTCATGCAGGTATCCTGCCTGCTGATATAAGGGGTCAGCAAAGCCAACAAACGGTGAAATACGGGGTCCGTCATCCAGAGAAAGTTACTGAAATCGTCAGGATTATTCTCACGGATCTCACGGAGCAAAGGCATGTGACAGAATTGGTCACGCTGGAGCAACCAATTCTTGGTCCATGAACTCCTCCTCGCCCTGTTCATGGACTGGGCTTGTGTCAAAGTAAGGACCCCAACACCAAGCCCCAACACAGCACGAACTCTACGATGAGTACGCACACTAGAAAACGGTCGGCTGCTCAGAACGCAGTAACAGAGCGCACTGAAGAACAGCAAGGCCTGTGAAGAGCGACCTGAAAATCAGTAACGAACGGACAAGAACACAATGATAAATCAATGGTACTCGCTGCACGCACTGAAGACCAGATACAAACCCACAAGCACAAACTGAACAGCAGAAATACGATCTGAAAACCACGAGTCTGAAAAAGCACGAATCGCCTCTCACCAAACTTTTACTAATATGAGATTAGCAAAAGGAGCCCAAAGGGTGTCGCGCTTGGTACTGAACTGCCCGTTTATAGTCTCGTCATACGTGGTGTACGTCACCGCGTTCTTGGCGTTTGGAAATTCCGACAACTTTGTGCGACCGTGTGTATGCAAGACAAGTTTGAGCCAACATCCGTCGGAAAAAATGCATGGATTTTGTTGTCGGAATGTCCGATCAATGTCTGACCGTGTGTACAGGGCATAAGAGTTTATAAAGATGTAAAATAAAATGTAAACTTTTGTTCTATTTGCAACAGTTAGCAAGTGAAAACAAAATATGCATATTCACAGAGGAGCAGAGACCAATCAGCTGGGAACGAAGGAAATATTCTCAAGCTGAGGGACCACAGTGTGTTCTTTATATAAGGAAGCACCTTCAATGTTTTTCGGTGCTCTGTGTCGGACAAATGCTGTCTCTTCTCTCATTCTTCCCCTCACCACAATGATCTTCAAAGAGATGGGCAACTGCTAGCGCATATGGAAAAAGACAGGAGGATAAAGATATTAAAAAGAAGCAAAATAATCAAAGTTGCTTATTAGATTTTTTTTTCTTATACTGAAACACTTCACTAAAATTTTATCTCCTGTGCAAGGTGAGAAAAAAGTAAACCTATATATTTATATTGATTTGAAATAATGTTTTCATTATTTATAATACCATATTGTATTTTTATCAGAGAGGAAGTAAGTAGTATTTTCTTCCAAGAATTACTTAATCTTAAAGATGCTGTCACCCCCACAGCTGTTACCTTTTGTTCCACTTGACCCTCCCTTCTAAACTGTAAGCTCTAACAAGCAGGGCCATCTGATCCCTCCTGTATTGAATTGTAATTATAACTGTACTGTTTTCCCCATGTTGTAAAGCACTGCGCAAACTGTTGGCGCTATATAAACCCTGTATAATAATAAAGGAGAAGGATTTGAAAAAAAATAAATAAATTCTTCCACTTTTTACAAATGAAAGTTTTTAAATAATTTGGACCATTACATCTTAGTACACATGGTGAAGTTATTTGCAAGTGAAAACTGCTTTTTTGTATATTTTTTCACATAGATGGCCTTGAAAAAGTATTCACACCGCTTGAAATTTTCCACATTTTGTCATGTTACAACCAAAAATGTAAATGTATTTTATTGGGATTTTATGTGATAGACCAACACAAAATGGCGCATAATTGTGAAGTGAAAGGAAAATGATAAATGGTTTTCAAAACGTTTTACAAATAAATATGTGAAAAGTGTGGGGGGCATTTGTATTCAGCCCCCCTGAGTCAATACTTTGTAGAACCACCTTTTACTGCAATTACAGCTGCAAGTCTTTTTGGAGCTGTCTCTACATCTAGAGTGTCATTTTTGCCCATTCTTCTTTGCAAAATAGCTCAAGCTCTGTCAGATTGGATGGAGTGTCTGTGACCAGCAATTTTCAAGTCTTGCCACAGATTCTCAATTGGATTTAGGTCTGGGCTTTGACTGGGTCATTCTAACACATGAATATGCTTTGATCTACATCATTCCTTGTAGCTCTAGCTGTATATTTAGGGTCGTTGTCCTGCTGTAAGGTGAACCTCCTCTCCAGTCTCAAGTCTTTTGCAGACTCTAATGCCGCGTACACACGTCCGGACTTTCTGGCAGAAAAGGTCCGACTGGATAATTCCATCGGACATTCCGATCGTGAGTGGGCTTCATCAGTCTTTTTCTTTCGAAAATTCTGACGGACCTAGAAATAGAACAAGTTTTAAACCCGGAATCAATACCCATCGGAAAAAACGTTCGTCTGTATGCTATTCCGACGGACCAAAAAACGACGCAAGGGCAGCTATTGGCTACTGGCTATTAAACTTCCTTTTTTAGTCCCGTCGTACGTCATCGCATTGTAACGATCAGACTTTGGTGTAATCGTGTGTAGGCAAATCCATTTAAAAAAACGTTTAAAAAACCGTCAGAGTTCATTCCAATGGAAAAACCAGTCGCGTGTACGCGGCATAACAAGTTTTCTTCTAAGATTTCCCTGTATTTGGCTCCATCCATCTTCCCATCATTTCTGACCAGCTTCCCTGTCCCTGCTGAAGAAAAGTATCCCCACAACATGATGCTGCAATCACCATGTTTAATGGTGGGGATGGTGTGCTCAAGGTTATGTGCAGTGTTAGTTTTCTGCCACACATAGTGATTAGGCCAAAAAGTTTAATTTTGGTCTCATCTGACCAGAGCACTTTCTTCCACATGTTTGCTGTGTCCCCCACATGGCTTCTCTCAAACTGCAAATGGTACTTCTTATGTCGTTCTTTCAACAATGGCTTTCTTCTTGCCACCCTTCCATAAAGGCCAGATTTGTGGAGTGCACGACTAATAGTTGTCCTGTGGACAGATTCTTCCACCTGAGCTGTGGATCTCTGCAAAGTTACCATGGGCCTCTTGGCTGCTTCTCAGATTAATGCTCTCCTTACTAGGCCTGTCAGTTTAGGTGGATGGCCATGTCTTGGTAGGTTTGCAGTTGTGCCATACTCTGTCCATTTTCGGATGATGGATTGAACAGTGCTCCGTGAGATGTTCAAAGCTTAGGATATTTTTTTTATAACCTAACCTATAACCTAACTTCTCCACAACTTTATCCCTGACTTGTCTGGTGTGTTCCTTTGGCCTTCATGATGCTTTTTGTTCAAGGTTCTTTAACAAACCTCTGAGGGCTTCACAGAACAGCTGTCTTTCTACTGGGATTAAATTACACACAGGTGGACTCTATTTACTAATTAGGTGACTTGTGAAGGCAATTGGTTCCACTAGATTTTAGCTAGGGGTATCAGGGGGTGCCCGGGCGTCGCCCCCCACCCCGTCACCAAAAAAAAATGGCCCCTTCAAGAGAAAAAAGTCCTTTAACTAAGTGCACTGTGTTCAGGCGCCGGACACAGTGCGCTATGGGAAGCACCACGTGCGGAGCTGGAAGGTAAGTAATGAGAGAGAGCATGCCACGCAGCATATGAGGGATTCGGTTCACTTTGCACTTAGGCCCTTTTCACACTGGGGCGGTGGGTGCGTTGGTGGTATTGTTAGTGGCGCGTTACCGTCAATTTTGCTGTACTATTCGGCCGCTAGCGGGGCGCCTTTACTCCCTCCAGTGGCCGAGAAAGGGTTAAAACCACCGCAAAGTGCTGCTGCAGCAGTGCTATGCTGGCAGTATAGTCCAAAGATGCTGCTAGCAGGACTTTTTTTAGCATCCTGCCAGCGCACCACTCCAGTGTGAAAGCCCTTGGAGCTTTCACATTGGAGAGACAGCATCGTCTCTTTCAGGGCGCTTTGCAGTCACTATTTTTAGTGCTGTAGCACCTGCAAAGCACCCAGTGTGAAAGGGGCCTTAGTGTTTTGCTTCCTACACGATTTTCTATAAAAACCTGAAAATCTGATTATGTGTAGCAGAATACACTCCACCTTCTTCCTATATCACCCGTTCTGTCTTATTTTCAGTGCAGCTGCTGAAACAATCGCATATGGCTCTGTATATGTTACCAAGAGGTGCTTTATAGAACATATTGGGGGCACTTTTTTTTTTTTAAACAATCTTATAGCGATTTGTTGTGGGAAATTGCATTGACATTTGAAATGCATGAAAGTGGCAAAAATGTATGGCATTAAGCTATTTTCTCTCTAATTTAAATGTCATTCATTCCTACAGAATAGTGATTATTCTCTGCTGTAAGAATTGTAGTTGGGTAAGCCTTCCATATAAGTGGCGGTTCACACTGCTGCGTGGTGCGAGAATGCATGTGATTTGCACCGCACTGCAGTGCAAATCACATGCGATATCCATGCGATATCCATGCGATGCGATTTCAGCTATACAGATAGTATGGCTGAAATCGCATCGCATTCAGACCAAACTCGCACAGGACTTTTTTTTTTTGGTCCGCACCAGAATCGGATTGCATGGGTGTTCACACCTATGTGATCCGATTCATGTCAAAACTGTCAGTTCGCAGTGTGATATGCGAGCTGAAATGAGGGTGTCATTAACAATGCATTGACACTCCCCGCAGTTCGCATATGACAGTGTGAACTACCGTGCGAATCAGGTGCAATGTGGAAACTCGCAGTGGATTTGCAGGGTTCCCGCATCGCACAAGTGTGAACCTGCACTTAAAGTATATCTAAAGCCAAAAACATTTTGGACAGCATAGCAAATGTTGAAACCCTGTTTCATTTGGGAGATGTGTCCCTATTATGCCAGCTCTGGTGATGTCCTAGAATGTTGGCTTTTCTTTTACTTTCAGTTCCCTTTGATACTGGATGCAAAAGTTCACAAGTGTTGCGACTGTGGTCACCCAGCAGGGGGGGGGGGGCATGTTTCCTTCTAGGGTGCAGGTAAAGAAAACCTGTCTCTATGCAGGGTTTGTGTTCTCTATGCCTTAGGCATTCCCACCCTGGGTGCTCTTTTGGGTTTGCAGGTGAGTGAGCGAATTGGTAAGAGTCAGCCCAAAAACAGCCAGTTGGTAGATCGATTGGCAGAGGTGCCCGATGTAGTTTTACAATAGGTAGGCATTATTCATCTGCTTTAGTAGAGCCCTGTGTATGATGTAGAGCCTGGTATATGATGTACAGAGCCCTGTGTATAATGTAGAGCCTGATTTATGCGGTACAGAGCCGGGTCTATAGTGTACAGCCTGGTATATGATGTACATAGCCCTGTGTATAATGTAGAGCCTGGTTTATAATGTACAGAGCCCGGTGTATAATGTAGAGATGGGTATATAATGTACAGAGCCTGGTGTATAATGTAGAGCCTGGTATATAATATACAGAGCCCGGTGTATAATGTACAGCCTGGTATATAATATACAGAGAGCTGTGAATAATGTACAGCCTGGTATATGATGTACAGAGCCCAGTGTATAATGTACAGACTGGTATATGATGTGCAGAGCCCTGTATATAGTGTAGAGCCTGGTATATGAGGTAGAGAACCTGGTGTATAATGTACAGCCTGGTATATGATGTACAGAGCCCTATGTATAATGTAGAGCCTGGTATATAATGTACAGAGCCCTGTGTATAATTTACAGCCTGGTATATAATGTACAGAGCCCTGTGTATAATGTAGAGCCTGGTATATAATGTACAGTGCCCAGTGTATACTGTACAGCCTGGTATACGAGTCAAAGGGTATTGCCACTAACAATTAGCAAAATAGACAATGAAGGGTACCATCATCCTATAATGATATAATGGAGAAGGGGAGGAGATTGGACAAGGGCTACTCCAAAAATGCCCTCAATCACCAAAAAGGATTAGGACTATCACGGTACCCAAATATATAGTAGAGCATTTGATTAAAAAGGAGTTTATTATACAAAATACAAAAAATATATCAATTACAACAATAAAGTGATTGTTGCAGAAATACATAGAAAAATTACATTAAAATTGACAATTTTAAACCCCCACAGATATGTAGAGGCACAGTGATGTGGGTATAGACGTTGACCTCAACAGTTTCGCAGCCAATGCCACTTCATCAGGAGGCGTCAAACCATAACATCTAAAAAACATATAATTACAAAATTACAATAACACAGAGATTTGAAGTAATGTTATATTGCCTGAGGCAAATTTATATTGGAGTATTCACAAGATGCAGCATAACTCACCAATGTAGGCCCATGCGGGCAACAGACGGCATATATTGAGACACCCCAAAGCGTGTGATCCCCCTGGGGGCGGGCACAGGGGGCTATTGGGATGGACTAAAAATAGACAGTTAAACTACGTGGGTTCCAACATTGAGCTGATGCACTGAAGAAAAACAAGGAGTGTGGGTGAAAAAATATAGGGAAAGAAAAAATGGGGGAGAGGGGAAAACAGGGAGGGGGGAAGTAGGAGGGGAAAAGGAAAAAGGGAGTGAGGGAGGAAGGGAGGTGGGGACCTGGTGAGGGAAAGAGAGTGGGAAAGGGAGGAAAAAGGGGTGAAGGGAGAAAGAGAGGAGGGGAGAAAGAGAGGGGAGGGGGAGAAAGAGAGGGGGGGAGAAAGAGAGGGGGAAAAAAGGGGGGGGGAAGAGTGGGAAAAGGAGAGGGAGCCATGGGGAGGAAGGAAAAGAAAAAGAAGGGGGAGAAGAAAGGGAGGGGGAGGGGGGGAAAGGAAGAGGAAGAAAGTGAAGGAAGGGAAGAAAAAGGGAAGAAAAGTGGCACCCGGGATTGGGCCAAAATTGCTTAGGAACTGGAGGGATTTGTATAAGGAAGTCTATAAAGAGATTAAAGTAACATTCCAAAAAAACATTTTTTAGTCCAAAAAAGCTTAGTGGTTAAACAGCTTCCCATAAACAGTCAGGGGCGTCGGGCTACACAGCACCTTCCCATGGATAGGGAACAGTGATAGTGAGCCGAACATCACCTGGCCAGGGAGGGAGATAAAGCATAGACCAGGTCCACGGTTAGTGGAAAAGGCTTACCTTCCTGAGACTGCAAATTGGAAATTCCCGGGTGTCAGCAGTCACGCAGAAGACGGCCGGATGGTCGCCTTAAAAGCCCCAAACCCGGATGTATGTGCAAGCACCGCAGCTACGTCGAGCGCTGATGTCACCGGGTCCGCCTCTCCCAAATGCGCGTGTTGCTACATGTTTCTCTCCTACTATATATTTGTTTTTTCTCTAATCTTTTAAGAACTTCTCTTGGTTTACATCACTTAAAGTTATGTATGTTTTGGGCCCAGCATGGGTGGACTTTATGTCCCCTATTCAGGCAGGTTGCCTGAGTAATCAGAAAACAGAGGATGAAACGAAAGTCTTGACAGGATGTTTAATCTACTTAAAAGAAAGTCACACCTTCATTGGCACACTCAATACTTTGAATCATATATCAGGGAGAAAGTATGCCCTCTAGGTCTTCGAATTCAAGTCTTTCCCAGTCTGAAGTACCCTTCCCCTGACTTCAAAAATTCATGGGAAGACACGCTGACTAAATACAGCGTGGAATTGATGACACAATTAACCACCCAGTATCGGGCGGATATGGTAGCACTGGATGGTGAGATCGATCGACTTAATGAGCAATTCCCTAATATATTAGACTCCACCTCCTTCACTGATAAATGGAAGGAAGGGAGAGAACGCCTAGAGGCCCTCAACAAAGATATTATTGTCAAGAAGCAAGGCAAGTTTGTCCAAGATAAGCTTGCTTTTTCTGAAGGCTATGCCTATAAATGGACAGGTAGACAACATCCTAGAAGAAATATTACACAAAATCGAAGATCACAAAAAACTATTGTAACAGACCTCACTGAATTGGATTCCTCTATTTCTTCACTCTCCTCACAGGCCACATCACGACCTTTAAATCCACAGGCACCGGGTATTCCCCGCAAAAGATCCCTCACTCTTGAAGGACATCCTACTAAGGAATTGAAAAAAGGAAAAAAACAGGGTAAAATTTCTAAAACACAACAGCCACCACGATCAGGGGTGCAGACCCCTAAAGATGGGGCCCTACAATCCACTTTGCACAATATCATTCCGAAATTACTCCAACCCAATAATCAAACACTTTTTCCACATTCTGGTTTTTTAGTACCGACAACTCCAGAGCCCACCCGGAAGGGTAGCCTGGACGCGTTTGTGCTAAAAAACCCCATGCCCAGTACATCTCAGAATCTACTGTTGTAGATCCAACTGACAACTCACATACACTTAACATGATCAACCTCACATGTTATGTTTTGACCCCTGAGGAGGAACAGGTCCTCCAATTGGGTTTGGGTTTCTGCCCCTCTAAATCTATCAATATTTACAAAACTATTAAGGACTTATATCTATTTGCTCGAAATCTCACATATAGTTTCATCTTTGACCAAGACAGGAAATAACTCAATCTTGAGAAAGAACTAGCAGAGAGGACCAAGCATTTTACCATGGCAGAATTCAGGGCTCTGCATGACTTGATGCTCCTCTATGAAGAGGGAGCAGTCGACCCACCCAACCCTGGTGTAAATATTGATCAATCTGAGCTGATCTTGGGTATTCACGTTCCTGTCTCGCCTCAACTGGAACCAACTAGAACTGTAAACAAATTAAAACTTAAGTCCCAATCGTTTCCAGATCTTATGACATGTCGCACGGTGTGGGCCTTCCGATATGAATCCATAAAATCCCTCAAAAAACAACATTGGCCTAAATTACCTTCCAACTTAACTAAAAAACAAAGTAGGGCCATTAGCAAACTCCAAAAAAACCCAGATCTAGTAATCAAGCCATCAGACAAAGGAGGCAATTTGGTGCTCATGACGCAACAGCAGTACCAAACTATGTGTTTAAATGTATTACGCAACGCCACTTGGTATTCCCCTATCAGTCACACTCTAATAGGGTGTACACACGGTCGGACTTTGTTCGGACATTCCGACAACAAAATCCTAGGATTTTTTCCGACAGATGTTGGCTCAAACTTGTCTTGCATACACACGGTCACACAAAGTTGTCGGAAAATCCGATCATTCTGAACGCGGTGACGTAAAACACGTACGTTGGGACTATAAACGGGGCAGTGGCCAATAGCTTTCATCTCTTTATTTATTCTGAGCATGCGTGGCACTTTGTCCGTCGGATTTGTGTACACACGATCGGAATTTCCGACAACGGATTTTGTTGTCGGAAAATTTCATCTCCTGCTCTCCAACTTTGTGTGTCGGAAAATCCGATGGAAAATGTCCGATGGAGCACACACACGGTCGGAATTTCCGACAACACGCTCCGATCGGACATTTTCCATCAGAAAATCCGACCGTGTGTACGGGGCATTATACAAACCTTTATTGCAGAGTCTGATTGTTGGGGCATTTTGGGAAGGTCTCATCGATCAGGACACACTCAGATTCATTAATACCCAGATGCCACGGATGCCAACTTTTTACACTCTGCCCAAAACCCATAAAAAGTCACCTCCTGGTCGACCCATAGTTTCTGGCATAGGGTCACTAACTGAGAATGCCAGTAAATTTGTTGACACCTTTCTCATGCCACACGTTCTAAGTTTACCTTCCTACATCAAGGATACTACAGACCTGCTTAAACATATTGAGGGGGTCCAGATCCCTCCGGACACCCAACTCGTGGCCGTTGATGTTGAGGCATTGTACTCAAGCATACCCCACGAGCAGGGCGTCCGGATGGCTGGTACCTTCCTCATGGAACAAGATCGCAATACCTGGCCTCTTAACAACTTTATTTTGAAACTTTTCAATTTTATACTTACTAAAAACTACTTTGTTTATATGGACCAGCTATATTTACAAACCCAAGGCGTGGCCATGGGAACTTCTTGTTTACCAGCAGTCACTATAGGGCTCAGCCACACCAGCTGCAGGGTCCCCGTGGCACCTTTAAATGTGGTGATTGCCCACAATGCCCGTGGATACAAGAAGGAGACAACTTCACTCTCCCTAATGGAGAAATCTTTCTCCCTCGACAACATGCCAATTGTGGCACTAGAGGGGTTGTATACCTGAGGGTCTGTGCCTGCAGGGCTTTCTATGTGGTCAAGACCATCAGGGAACTATGACAGAGATTTGGAGACCACCTTTATGCTTCAACCAATGGTAAGCTCACCACTGTGGGCCGTCACATTGGAATTCACCACAGGTTTAATTCTGAGTGCGTAAGATTTTTTGTCCTCGAAGTTATTCCAGAAGATCCTAGAGGAGGCGATTGGGATCACGAAATCCTAAGATGTGAGTCTATCTGGATTGAACGCTCTCACACCTCCTGGTCTCAATGAAGCGCATTCATATAAACATTTTTTACAATAACCTCTTTCATGTTGTTCCTTTACATATCTCTCTTTCTGTTTTTGCTGCCACTTTCTTTCTCAAGGGGTTTTTCCACTGCCTTGTTCTGGTCCTTGTATATATATATATATATATATATATATATATATATATATATATATATATATTATATATATATATATATATATATATATATATGTTCCCCCTCCCCCCCTTTTATCATTTCGTCATTCTTCTAGCCCATCCTTTCTGACATGTACCTTTTGTGGTGCACTAGAGTAGTTTAACCTTTTACTATTGTATATAATTTTATGTCTATGTCCTTGTGTTCCAGTTTTAACCCCAATAGTGTTAGATCTAACCTGGAGAGTTCCTGTACCCTGTAAGATCAGTTTTTTGTAATTCTGTACAATCAATTATTCAACAATCATGCAGTCATGTCCCATTCTGGAGGCTAGGTTGTATTACCCTTGTTTCCCCCTGTCTGGTATACTGACTGCCTTAAATCTTGTTCTTTACTGCTTTATTAATGTGTATCCTAACAGCATTGCTCTCCCTCAGGTTGGGTTCCCTCCCCTTGCTTCCCTCGGGGGAAGCTGACTAGCGTCGTACACTGTAGGGCTCTGCACATGCGCACCATGGCATTTGCGCATGCACATTTGGGAGAGGCGGACCCAGTGACATCAGCGCTCGACGAAGCTGCGACGCTTGCACATACATCCGGGTTGGGGGCTTTTAAGGTGACCGCCCAGCCGCCTTCTGCGTGATGGCTGACACCCGGGAATTTCCAATTTGCAGTCTCAGGAAGGTAAGCCTTTTCCACTAACCGTGGACCTGGTCTATGCTTTATCTCCCTCCCTGGCCAGGTGATGTCCGGCTCACTATCACTGTTCCCTATCCATGGGGAGGTGCTGTGTAGCCCGACGCCCCTGACTGGTTATGGGAAGCTGTTTAACCACTAAGCTTTTTTGGACTAAATCGATGTTACTTTAATCTCTTTATAGACTTCCTTATACCAATCCCTCCAGTTCCTGAGCAATTTTGGCCCAATCCCAGGTGCCGTACTAACTTTATTTAAATATTGGGTGGGTTTGTCATTAGTTCTGCTTTTGCACTTTACGTTTGGTGTCTCCCCAGGGTGCAGGTTTATTCTTTTCCCCCCTTCTTTCCTTCACATTCCATTTCTCTCCTCTATCTCTTTTTTTCTCCCTATCTTTTCTCCCATCTTTCTTTTTCCCGCACTTTTTCTTTCCTTCCTCTTTTCTTCCCTTTTTCTTCCCTTCCTTCACTTTCTTGCTCTTCCTTCCCCCCCCCCTCCCTTTCTTCTCCCCCTTCTTTTTCTTTTTCTTCCTCCCCGTGGCTCCCTCTCCTTTTCCCCCCCTTTCCCCCCCCTTTTCCCCCTCCTCTCTTTCTCCCCCCACCCCTCTCTTTTTCCCTTCCCCCCTTTTTCCTCCCTTTCCCACTCTTTCCCTCACCAGGTCCCCACCTCCCTTCCTCCCTCAGCAGGTCCCCACCTCCCTTCCTCCCTCACTCCCTCCTTCCTTTTCCCCTCCCCCCCTTCCCCGCTCCATGTTTTCCCCTCTCCCTCCTTTTTTCTTTCCCCATCCTTTTTCACCCATACTCCTTGTTTTTATTCAGTGCATCAGCTCAATGTTGGAACCCACGTAGCACAAATTTAACTCTGTCTATTTTTAGTCCGTCCCAATAGCCCCCTGTGTCCGCCCCCAGGGGGATCACCTGCTTTGGGGTGTCTCAATATATGCTGTCTGTTGCCCGCATGGGCCTAAATTGGTGAGTTATGCTGCATCTTGTGAATACTCCAATCCTTCAAATCTCTGTGTTATTGTAATTTTGAAATTATATGTTTTTTAGATGTTATGGTTTGACGCCTCCTGAGGAAGCGGAATTGGCCGCAAAACTGTTGAGGTCAACGTCTATACCCACATCACTGTGCCTCTACATATCTGTGGGCTAAAGAATAATGAACATCCAACTAGACCATATAGGTTGCCAACATCCCTCAAGTACAATATAGAGAGGGTACCCCCAAATGAGTGGGACTTTAACAGCAACAACCAGAAAATGAACAATTAAAAAGTTTTATTGACATTTATACAACATCCTATATGAATACAAATAAGCACAGTGTGCATAATACAAAAATACAAAACCACTAAAAACAATGGTATCAATGGTAGTGATACATGTAAATTGTCCAGACGGCCCAATGCATTTCGGGACTGTAAAGGCGTCCCTTCCTCAGGGTCAAGTCATAGAACAGGATCACACTGTGCAATAAAGTAAAAATTTAACAAATTAGGTAACATAATACATAAATCAATTTAACAGCTGCTATAAATAAAAGAACATACAGCATAACAATCACATCAAGGGAACATACCCACAAAGGGTCACCATAGAGATCTCAGTGCTGGAGCGGTTTGGGATGGAAGCTGTTCGCATGCAGTATGGAATTTTTGGCTGTGGGTTTACAGTAAAGGGAACTGGTTAACAGTCCATCATGATCCTTATGGATTGTGACATCCAAATAGGTGATGTGTCACAGTCCCTACTGTGCCCTGCAGACAGCCAGGTATGGTCACACCCCAAGTGGCTCAAGGAGGTATTGAACTCATGACTGTCTGTTTAGTGCTCCTGTTGCTTTGCCTCTGAGCCACTCCTCAGTTCTTAACTCTGCCTGCTTTCCAGCCAAGCCTAGTTCTGTAGGAAGTACTGAGGGCTTTTCTCTGGATCTTTCCTTGCAATCTGTACCTGTCACTCCTGGATCAGCTGAGGCAGGTTACCTAATCAGCTGGGTATAAAACACTGCCTGAGACCCTGGCTCTGTTTATCGTTTATACTGACTTCTGGAATCCCTGACTACGGCTTTACTTGGACTATCCTTTGGCAAATTCCTGTTAAGCCCCCGTGCACAGATTCACAGCCCAGGTAACTTCTTACCTTGTTACCGTGGGCTGTGTGTATTTGCAAGGGTGAGCATACATTTCTGCACTATGAACTCCAACCAAGGTAAGCCCTTACATAATGAACTGACCAACATGGAGTCCGCAGAGATGTACAAGATGCTCACCTCCCTTGTTCTACAAGTCTCCCGCCTGGGCCAGACCGTTTCAGAGCTGCTGCAGGAAGTTCAGTTATTTAAAGGCACAGTACGCCCAGCCCCGGAACCAGCATGTCCTGAGCCATTTGTGGTGATGCCAGAGAGGTTTGATGGTAGCCTTGCATCATTCTTGGGCTTTAAGATGGATTGTGAGCTGTTGTTTGTTCTTAAACCTAGGACCTATGCCACTGACTATATAAAGGTTTGCACTACCATCAACCTGCTCACTGGGCAAATCAAAACTTGGGCTCATCAGCTGTTGCAGGAAAGGAGTCCAGTCTTGGACAGTTGGGTAGCCTTTATGTTAGCTCTGGACTCTCACATTACAGTTTCAAAGAAAACCAGTGTTCCCAAGTTTGCTCCTAGTTCACGTGGCCTACGGGTACCCAGGGACAGGAATACCCTGTACAGAGATGACCCCAAGCCTTTCTTGTACGTGCCAAGCTATGAAGTCCTAAACCCACAAAGTCTAGACGCTCCTGAGGTTATACACACATTTACCCTGGAAGATGTGGAACCCATGGAGATCGGGGCCATTCGGTCCAAGTTGTCTAAGGGTGAAAAAGAGCAGAGGAGAAGCTGTGGTCTTTGTTTCTACTGTGAAGAAAGAGAACACTTTATCGCTCTCTGCCCATCTCGCCCACCTCGGCCAAAGGTTCTTCAAGTGGATTCTGTTTGGATCCATCCTGCTACCCCTGAATCTCTGCCTGTTACCCAGCTTGAAGTTCCTGTGCCCCAGTCCGACGTCCCAGTGCCTGCTGCCCAGTATGATGTCCCTGTGCCCATGTTCCAGCTTAAAGTTAAGGTGCCTGTGTCCCCACTTGAAGTTCTGGTACCGGTGTCCCCACTGGAAGTTCCTGTGCTTGTGTCCCCAATTGAAGTTCCTGTGCTCTGTGCTTGTGTCCCCGCTTGAAGTTCCTGTGCCTGTGTCCCTACTTGAAGTTCTGGTGCCTGTGTCCCCGCTTGAAGTTCCAGGGCCTGTGACCCCGCTTGAACTTCCAGTGCCTGTGCCCCTGCTTGAAGTTCCGGTGCCTGTGTCCCCACTTGAAGTTCCGGTGCCTGTGTCCCCGCTTGAAGTTCCGGTGCCTGTGTCCCCGCTTGAAGTTCCGGTGCCTGTGTCCCCGCTTGAAGTTCTGGTGCCTGTGTCCCCGCTTGAAGTTCCGGTGCCTGTGTCCTCGCTTGAAGTTCCGGTGCCTGTGCCCCGCTTGAAGTTCCGGTACCGGTGTCCCCGCTTGAAGTTCTTCCACCTGACTGTATGTATGCCTCGAATGGCACCATGGTCCGAAAGCAGGAACTAGAGATTTTTGAAAAAGCTTTGCAAGCGACGAAAGCCTCTGCAAGAACTTCTAAAACTAAAAAGCCCAAAGGGAATAAGGAAAAGTTTTCTAACTCTTCTGTTGATACATATAGTATGGATGTTTTTGACGAACTACCTGTTCACGCCCAGGGGGCATTCCTAAGGGGGGGGACTGTCACGGTCCCTACCGTGCCCTGCAGACAGCCAGGCATGGTCACGCCCCAAGTGGCTCAAGGAGGTATTGAACTAGGGGCATGGCTTGAGGTTCATGAGAACAGCAGCTTAGAGCCACAGCTCCTGCTCTAAATATTTATCCTGCAGGCATCCTGGGTCCAATCTCCTCACAAGTGGCACGAACTCCTCATAAAGATTGTGGGCACCCGTTCCAGGCATGATGGTAAACAAATACGGGCCACCCGTGTCCCAATCCACTGTGGAGCAACTGATCCGGTTCAAAAGGCAAGATGGTCCTTCAGCCATGCATGAGGCCACGCTGCAGCCAGCTCCATCCTCATCACAGGGGTGAGTGACTCTATTCTTGCAGCCTTTCGCACCCAGACTACACACCTAGCAGCTCTAGACTCCCCTGCCAGCTCGGCGGACCCCACCTCCCCCCTCCCCTTCATAGATGAACCCACACTGGCAGAAATCATGCTGGCCATAGAAGACTGCGAGGCTTCTCTCACTGTACAAATGGAGAGCATCCACATTGATTTCTCCTTACTGAAGCAAGACGTGCAGGACCTGAGGGATAGGACAGGGGAGGTGGAGGCACGTGTCAGCTCTCTGGAAGATACTATGCATCCTTTGAATGCAACTGTATGCACAGCCACAGACGAGCTAGTGACCCTTAGAGCTAAATTGGACGATTTGGAAAATTGTTCCCAAAGGAACAATCTCAGATTTGTGGGGTTCCCCGAAAGACGAAAGATCGGAAGGTCCCCGCCCTGAAAGATTTCTCCATAAATGGCTGCGTGACATTTTTGGGTCAGAGGAGCTCTCACATGGGTTTGAAATTGAGCATGCGCATCGCACCCCCCGTCACTCTCCACAACCAGGGCCCCCCTCCAGATCTCTGATTGCAAAAATCCTCAACTTCCCTGACAAAGTCGCCATACTGCGACTTGCCAGAGAAAAAGGTACACTTAAGTTCAGTGGAAACTCCATCTCCATATACCCTGATTCTTCAGCAGAAGTACACCGCCAACGCATGTCCTATGCGGCAGTAAAACACAGATTCCGCTATAAAGGCCTCCCCTATGTGATGCTATTTCCTGCAAAACTGCGCATCATCCATGAAGGCAAAGCTCACTTTTGCACCTGCCCTAAAGAAGCTATGGCCTGGCTAAATACCCACTTTGGAAAGCAACCCAGGCAACACCGCAACTGATGTCATCAGCCTCGGGCTCAGTGGAGGGGGTCTTTTATGCTTATGCGTTTATACTGTTTGATTGCTAGCACTGCTATCTGAGAACCCCATCCTGTGCTCACTCTCTTTTGCATGAAGACAGCATTCCCCAAGATTAGGGATCTGCATTACCCCTTTTCTTTGAATTTCCTTACACCCTAATCGGGTCTGATGATCATTTCAAACAGCAATATATCCCCTGATCCATTTACAAATTGCACCTGTTGTACCTAATACACCATTACTGTTATTGTATGTTCCTTATGTTACAGAACTATCCTATATTCTGCAAGATGGACACCTGCACCTTATTTGAGAGCCTCCATGAAACTGCTACCTCCCCCATACCAGTAGGTGGCGAGGCCACAGGTCTTCCTAATCTCTCTCATGACTGTTGCTGAGAGGGATTCTTTTTTGTTCCGGTGTCTTGCTGAGAAAGTTCCCCCGGCGGATAAGGACCCCCCTGTACTGCGCAGGCGCAGCGCTTGCGCAGTACGAACGACTGGGAGCCGTCGAAAATAGCCGAAGCTGGGAAACTTCATTCAGCTGTACACGGCGCCTGCGCCCTAGGTCCAGGTTCAAGCCCCACCATCCAAGTGGACCTAGAGGGGGAATAAAAAAAGTGCCGAGCGAAGCGAGGCTGTGCCCAAAGTGTGGCGAGCGAAGCGAGCCTGCGAGGTGCCCTCTTACAGGTGCCGTGTACGGCTGATTTGTATTCTTTTCGGCTTCGGCTATTTCCGCCGGCTCCTACTGCGCAAGCGCTGCGCCTGCGCAGTAGAGGGGGGTCCTTATCCGCCGAGGGGAACTTTCTCAGCAGAACACCGGGAACCAATGCTCACTGTGTTTGGGTTAGAAGAGTGGGGAGGGGGGTGGGAAAAGGGGGGATGTTCGACACGCCAGTCTCATCTCAAGTTAGGGATGATAAGAATGACTGGTCTCTCAGGGTTTTTGTTGTTTTACATGCTCCTATGGACACCTTTTTTCTACTACTATTACATCCCTACTATGGGCGATACTATATGCTATGTCATATGTGGTATGCTGTAATGTTTGATTACTCTCCTAATGATATTATATTAGATAAGACCATATATGGCAGGTGCGCTAAAATTAATTTCCTGGAATGTCAGGGGTCTGAACTCACCTCACAAGCGGTCCCTAGTGTTCTCCTATTTGAAAAAACATAAGCCTCATATCATCTATCTACAGGAGACCCACCTTACTGATATTACGTTCTGGACTCTTAAACATCCCCGGATGGCTACCCAATATCATGTCACCTACACCAACTACTCCCGGGGGGTTTCAATCTTGCTAGCGCAGTCCCTCCCAGCAGAAATAATACTAGCAAAAACGGACCCTGCAGGACGTTTTATTATAATTACCCTTCGTATAGTCTCCATAGTTTTTACATTGGTGAACGTATACGTTCCTCCTCCGTTCTCCCCAGAAATTCTTTCCCACATATCCTTCCTATTATTGTCCAGATCCCCTGGTCCCCTACTGTTTATAGGCGACTTTAATGCTGTATCAAATGAAAGACCTAGGATCGGAGTACCTCAGTAAGCAGGGTGACTCTGCAGGTACTCAGTAACAATATGTGCCAACGTCCCCAAGAATCAGACTATAGATAGAAAAAACTCTAAATATGGGACTTTGAGGCCACAGCTCCGGCCCCTACGTAGACCGGACGGTATAGCCTGTTGCTTCCTCTCATCTACCTTAGGCATTACAACGTTTAAGCCCTTGCTCTCCTTCATATGGATACTTGATGCTACATCTCCTTGAGAGGTTCCAGGTTATGACCGATTGCTGTTTACAATCTGATTTAAACTTTCTATATTTATGATCAAATTGTGGTCAGTCACATATAATTACCACTGGCTGATTTGGGCAATCTTACCACATTCAATTGAGTCTCTAGCTCCTGAGGAAGCGTTCTGCGAAACGCAAAACATGTAGAGCAACTAGAGAATACCCCACCGTGGATTACCAAACCTGCTGCATCTTCTCTGCTATAGCTATGTGCTTGCCTACTGTTTGATTTTCAGGGGAAGTATTTCTCCCGTATTTGGTTTAAGCAATATATGTATATGTCTATAGCCTTTTCTATGTTATACAAATTGGCAGGATAGGACCCATACGGTGTATTACCATTAGGATCTATATTGAATTTGTAGTGTTTTTAAACAATCTATGTGTGTTTAATGTCTTTTATATTTTTCTAATAAAATACCTCTATTAAATATATAGTTTGTAGCTTAATACTATTGTGCCCTCAAAGTCCCATATTTAGAGTTTTTTCTATCTATAATCTGACTTTAATGCTGTACTTGATCCTACTGTGGAGGGGGCAGATCCTACCCCTCATTTGTTGACTGGACCCAGGTATATGACCTCACTAAACTATGGCGATGGAAGCATCCAGATGACCGACAGTATTCCTGTCACTCTGACTCCTTCCATACCATGTCTCGCATAGACCTGGCATTTGCCCCAGCAGAGATACTCCCTCTTGTCCAATCTGTCTCGTATTCACCTCGAGGGATCTCTGATCATGCCCCTATGTCTGTGGATCACCTCCTCCTGCCAAGAGCAGGCCCTCGGGTATGGAGACTGAACTCCACTCTCACTGACTGGAGGATAAGATCGTACAGAGTGAATGCCAGAAGGGCATCACTGACTACTGGCGGGTGAACCAGGGTTCTACTAGACCTACCACGGCCTGGGAAGCCTCCAAGGCAGTGTTAAGGGAAACCTTCATGTCTATCACTGGCATCCTAGGCAAAAATACCCAACAACATACTGAGGAATTAGAAAATGCATTACTAGTGGCAGAGGCGACCTACGCCCAAAACCCTGGTACAGCTACATTAACTCCATGGTTGCAATGTCACAGGGAATATGAAGTTCACTTGCTAAATCTCACTAAAAAACACATGCTCTATGTCACTCAGAAGACGTTTGAACATGGTAACAAAGCTTGTTGCCTACTCGCATATTTCACCAGACCTGACCGCCCCCTGTCTCAATCCCCAGGATTTCGGTCTCCAAGGACCACATCAGTGATGTACCTCAAGATAAAGCAAACGCCTTCCTAAATTTTTACCATGATCTCTATACCTCTAGAGCTCAATACTCGGAGACACAACTTGATGAATATTTAACCCAAATATCACTCCCACAACTGACAGACCAAGACGACGAGGAGCTAGATGAATCTCTCTCTGTGGGGGAGCTCTCCCTTGCGATTTCACAACTGCCAACTCGCAAGACACCAGGCGTAGACGGTTTTCCAGCTGAATGGTATACGCACTTTCAACACCTCCTTAGCACTATCATACTTAATACATATAATGAGGCCTTGAAAGAAGGAGTACTCCCTCCCTCAATGAGAGAGGCTTTAATTGTTTTAATACTTAAAAACTGAAAAGATCCTCTTAAACGAGACTCCTATCGGCCGATATCTCTCATATCACCTGTCAAAATTCTGGCTAAAGTGCTTCTCAACCGTCTGAATAAAGTGGTTGCAAAGTTGGTAGGGAGTGACCAAGGGGGCTTTATACCAGGTCGCTCAACCAGAATAAACATTCGCAGATTATTTCATAACCTGATCTACCCACATGACTGTCCACCCACTCGGGTTATTGTGTCCCTTGACATCTGCAAGGCGTTTGACAGCGTAGAATGGCCATACCTGTTTCAAGTCCTACAGCTATATGGATTCGGCCCCCAACTGATAGCCTGGATACGGCACCTGTATACTCTGCCACAGGCCCGTATACAAATTAATTCACAAGTTACTGAGACTTTCCCTATTACTAGGGGCACCGGGCAGGGCTGCCCTTTATCGCCCCTCCTGTTCGCCTTGGCCATGGAACCCCTTGCAATTCGGATCCTTAGCTCCCCGCTAATTAGAGGTTTCCCCATAAATGACATAGAAGAACTGATATCTCTTTATGCAGATGATACACTAGTCTACCTAGCCGACCCCCATGACTCCCTTACTAATCTGTTAGCTGTCCGGTGACTTTTCCGGATTCTGAGTGAATTGGGACAAGTCAATCCTCTTTCCCCTCAAGCTCTTACCTCGGAGATCAAACCGGACTCCAGACTGCAAATAGCCACCTCATTCAGGTACCTAGGAGTTATACTTCAGCTGCCATTATCCCTCTATATAACCAATAATTTAGCCCCCCTACTACTCAAATTGCAGACTCAGACCAGACAGTGGAAGGACTTACCCTTAGACCTTATGGGGCGAGCCAATGTCCTTAAAATGATATATCTACCTAAATTGCTATATGTCATGGCTAACTCCCCTTGCAAAATCCCTAAATCTATTTTTAAGAGCATAGACTCTATCAGTACTACCTTCCATTGGAATGGACGACCCCCCAGAGTCGCACTAGAGACACTTCGCCTCCCGTCCCACCTGGCAGGGTTGGCTTTCCCTGGCTTTTACCTCTACTACCAGGCATCTCAATTAGTTAATATCCATGACTGGCTACACCCTGACTCGAATAACGCGTGTACGACTACTGAAGGAGCCATAGTGTCCTCATTTGAAACACTACATAACATAATATACAGCAGATGCACAACACCAGGACCTGGAATGTCTATCATACGTACCTCTCTCTCTATGTTTAAAACAGTGATAGTCAAACATACCTCTGACTCTTGGCTGGCCTCTCACAATAGCCCATTCTGGTATAACCCTACGCTTAAGGAACTAAACTCCCTACCTGACCCTGAAGAGATGGACATCCAAGGGGATTAAATACTTATGCCATATATACACTCCTCAGGGCTTCAAATCCTTCCCCCAGATGAGATTGGACTTCGATGTGCCACGTACCTATCTATTCTATCACTACCAACTCAGATATGCTGTACAAGCTCAGTTTGGCTCCCTAGCTAGTCCCCTCAAGACCCCCGACCTGGAAAAACTCCTAAGAGCTCCGGACCAGACAAAACTTATACAGTCAGGTCCATAAATATTGGGACATCGACACAATTCTAATCTTTTTGGCTCTATACCCCAGCACAATGGATTTGAAATGAAAGGAACAAGATGTTCAGGTCCAGGGTACAGATGCACCCCGTTGGGGTCAGGAGTGTACCACTAAGATAGTGGACCCTAAGGCTGACTGCTGCGGATGGAACTCGGGGTGGTTCAGAAAGGCAGGTCCCCTGGAGCACCAACACGGATCCCACAGGGAGTTAGAGCATAGATTCCCCAGGGCGCGGAGTCTAAGAGCCAGCAGGTGTTCACCAGAGCCTCTAGTGGTGAGGATGGACTGGGCTGCAACTGGCTCCAGGTCGCGGCCCCCAGGGTCTCCCAGCTCACGCTCACGGTAGGCTACAGGAGGATGGAGAGGAAACAGCAGTCCAGGACAGCAAGGGATAGTAAAGAGGTAGCCAAATGTCGGGGCGGCTAGCAGACAAGGATAACAGAGAACACGCCCTCTGTAGGAGGAATTTTTGACTTCAGGGTGGTAGAATGGGCAAGGATGCATGAAGTAGGGATAATCGGCTCAGGTTCAATGGTAGGCTCCTCATCCTGAATGTCAAAAGATCTAGAGAGTGCATCAGCCCAACTGTTGCAGGAACCAGGTTTGAATGTAATTGTGAAGTTAAAACGGAAAAGAAGAGACTCCACCTGGCTTGTCTGGGATTCAATTGTTTGGCATTCTGTAAGTACTGCAGATTTTTATGGTCAGTGAAAATTGTTATGGAATGTGGGGAACCCTCCAAGAGATGACGCCACTCCTCCAACGCCAAATTAATCACAAGAAGTTCCCGATCACCAATAGTGTAATTCTTCTCCGTCTGAGAAAATTTTCTGGAGAAAAACGCACATGGTAGGCGTTTTTTCCCAAAGGATTGAAAAAGCACAGCTCCCACCCCAGTTGGGGAAACGTCCACTTCAATAAAAAATGGATCCCCCGGGTCAGGTCGCCTCAACAAAGGTCCAGAAATGAAGGCCTGTTTCAAATCATGAAAGGCAGAGACAGCTTCGGGGGACCACTCCTTGGCATTAGCACCCTTCTTGGTCAAGGTGATAATTGGCGCAGCAATAGAGGAGTAATTCCTAATGAACTGCCTGTAATAATTAGTGAACCCAAGAAGGCCTTGAGGTCCGGCAGGAAGAGGCCATTTGGTAATGGCTGAGACCTTCCCAGGATCCATACGAAGACCGAAGTGAGAGACGAAGCATCCCAGAAACAGGACTTCAGAACATTCAAAAGAGCACGAAGGCGCTGAAGTACAATCCGGACATGGTCTCTGTGAACCATCAGACTATCCGAAAAGATGAGAATGTCATCCAGGTAGATGACAACAAATTGGTAAAGCAGATCCCTGAAGATTTTGTTAACAAAGTTTTGGAACACCGCTGGGGCGTTACACAAACCAAAGGGCATGACCAAGTACTCGTAATGCCCATCTCTAGTGTTAAACACAGTTTTCCATTCATCCCCTTCCCGTATTCAGATCAAATTGTATGCACACTTGAGATCCAACTTGGTAAAAATGGAGGCACCTTTCAACCTGTCAAATAGTTCCGATATTAGGGGTAGAGGGTATCGATTTTTGATCGTTACTGTGTTTACGCCTTGTTAGTCAATGCAGGATCTTAGGGTACCATCCTTTTTGGCAACAAAATTGAACCCTGCTCCTGCAGGCGATGAGGATTTCCATATGAATCCCTTTTCTAGATTTACCGCAACATACTCAGACATGGCCTGGGTCTCTGGGATGGACAGAGGGTAGGTACGACCCCTGGGTAGAGCTGCTCCAGGAACAAGGTCAATAGCACAGTCAAAGGACCTGTGAGGAGGAAGCACCTCAGCTGACTTTTTACAGAACACATCCCGGAAATCGCTATATGCAGCGGGAAGGGCAGAGGATACTGAGGTGGTAGCCACGGGAAATCTCTCCTTAGGGGCAACCTTGAGTAGGCAGGAAGAGAAACAGGAGGGACCCCAAGCCAGGATCTGCCCAGAAGTCCAGTCAATGTGTGGAGAGTGGAGCTGCAACCAAGGAAGCCCCAATACAATTGGGGTTGAGACCTTAGGAAGGATAAGAAAGGATATCCACTCCTGGTGGAGTATCCCTACCGACATCTTAACAGGAGGGGTCTGGAAGCGGATAGGGCCCCCTGGAAGTACAGTGCCATCAATCGCTGAGACCACCAATGGAGTGGTGAGGGGTAAAAGGGTAAGGTTCATGTCCATAAACTTGCCAGCGGCTCCCGAATCCAGATAAGCCAAGGCCGAGTGGGAGGAAACACCAACATGAAGAAACACCGAAAGAAGGAGACGAGAAGATGACTTTTCTGGGTCTAATACTCCACCTTTCAGATGTTTTACCCAAGCTTTTCTTGGACGAAATGAGCATGTGTCACGAAAATGACCTTTGCCCCCACAGCAGAGACACAGGCCCAGAGTTCTGCGCCTAGCACGTTCCTCGGGGGATGGCCTGGTCTGGCCCAGCTGCATGGGTTCCTCAGTCGGCAGGAGATGCTCCACAGGACAAAAAGAGGGGCGCTCGGGCTGACTAAGGACCAAGGAGTGCTGGCGTCGCTTTTCTAGGGTCCTTTCCTGAAAACGAATATCAATCTGGTTACACAGGGAGGTAACTTCGTCCAGGTCAGTGGAGATGGTTCTTCCTGCTAATTCGTCCTTCACTCTATCAGAAAGGCCATGCAGAAAGGTTGCAACTAAGGCCTCATTGTTCCAGCTTAGCTCAGCCATCAATATGCAGAAACTAAGAGCATACTGTCCCATAGATGTAGACTCTTGGCGGAGACGTAAAAGGGTGCTGGCCACTGAAGAGACACGAAGATATTCCAGAAGAGTTTAAAAAAATTAGAGAGGCTGGAAACCACTGGGTCTTTCCTCTACCACATAGGGGCAGCCCAAACTAAAGCCTCGCCGGACAGGAGAGAAATAATATAGGCTACCTTTGCCCGATCAGACTTAAAGTTTTGGGGCTGGAGTATGAAATGAATGGTACACTGGCTAAGAAACCTTCTGCAGGCCTTGGAATCCCCAAAGTAACGGGACGGAGCTGGTAAGTGCAAAGGGTTAGTGGCTGCAACTGTAAGCGGAGCTGATACGGCAGCCGATTGTGGTTGTGGAACCGGGGAGCCTAAGGAGGCTTGAAATTGTTCAAAGCGGGAAGTCAAATCCTGAAGGAATCGCATCACCAGGGTCTGATTAGATTCCTGGGTCTTGAGTCTGTGGACTATGCCCTGCAGCTGATCATCGGCAGGTAGCGGCACATCAGCCGGGTCCATGGCCATGCAAACTGTCAGGTCACCTGAGTCCAGGTGACAATTGCACCCCGCTAGGGTCAGGAGTGCACCACTAAGATAGTGGACCCTAAGGCTGACTGCTGGAACTCGGGGTAGTTCAGGAAGGCAGATCCCCTGGAGCACCAACACGGATCCCACAGGGAGTTAGAGCATAGATTCCCCAGGGCACGGAGTCTAAGAGCCAGCAGGTGTTCACCAGAGCCTCTAGTGGTGAGGATGGACTGGGCTGCAACTGGCTCCAGGTCACGGCCCCCAGGGTCTCCCAGCTCACACTCACGGTAGGCTACAGGAGGATGGAGAGAAAACAGCAGCCCAGGACAGCAAGGGATAGTAAAGAGGTAGCCTTGGGGCGACTAGCAGGCAAGGATAACAGAGAACACGCCAAAGGTCAGGGTCACAGGCAAACAGGGATAGTCGAGAACGCGCCAAAGGTCAGGGTCACAAGCAGACAGGGATAGTCGGGAACACGCCAAGATCGGTAACAGAGACAAACTTAGAGCACACGGCAAACAAGAAGCCAAACACACAATGTTGCACGGCAAGGCAGGCTTGGAGAATACAGTGATAGTGGTTCCTGTTGAGGCTAGGGTGGAGCCACACTGAGGGAAGATTACTTAAGCATGCAGGTGTGAGAGGGAAAGCCTCAAGGCTGATACACAGACCAGGTAAGAGACAGGTCATGAATGTATTACTGCAAGGTCATGACAATGTGCTTTAACTGCAGACTTTCAGCTTTAATTTGAGGGTATTTACATCCAAATCAGGTGAACGGTATAGGAATTAAAATAGTTTGTATATGTGCCTCCCACTTTTTAAGGGAACAAAAGTAATGGGACAGTTTAACAATCACCCATCAAACTTTCACTTTTTAATACTTGGTTGCAAATCCTTTGCAGTCAATTACAGCCTGAAGTCTGGAACGCATAGACATCGCCAGACGCTGGGTTTCATGCCTGGTGTTGCTCTTCCAGGCCTCTACTGCAACTGTCTTCAGTTCCTGCTTGTTCTTGGGGCATTTTCCCTTCAGTTTTGTCTTCAGCAAGTGAAATGCATGCTCAAACGGAGTCAGGTCAGGTGATTGACTTGGCCATTGCATAACATTCCACTTCTTTCCTTTAAAAAACTCTTTGGTTGCTTTCGCAGTATGCTTCGGGTCATTGTCCATCTGCACTGTGAAGTGCCGTCCAATGAGTTCTGAAGCATTTTGCTGAATATGAGCAGATAATATTGCCCGAAACACTTCAGAATTCATCCTGCTGCTTTTGTCAGCAGTCACATCATCAATAAACACAAGAGAACCAGTTCCATTGACAGTCCTACATGCCCACACCATGACACTACCACCACCATGCTTCACTGATGATCTGGTATGCTTTGGATCATGAGAGTTCCTTTCCTTCTCCATACTCTTCTCTTCCCATCATTCTGGTACAAGTTGATCTTGGTCTCATCTGTGCATAGGATGTTGTTCCAGAACTGTGAAGGCTTTTTTAGATGTTTGGCAAACTCTAATCTGACCTTCCTGTTTTTGAGGCTCACCAATGGTTTACATCTTGTGGTGAACCCTCTGTATTCACTCTGGTGAAGTCTTCTCTTGATTGTTGACTTTGACACACATGTACCTACCTCCTGAAGAGTGTTCTTGATCTGGCCAACTGTTGTGAAGGGTGTTTTCTTCACCAGGGAAAGAATTCTTCGGTCATCCACCACCGTTGTTTTCCGTGGTCTTCTGGGTCTTTTGGTGTTGCTGAGCAAACCGGTACGTTCTTTCTTTTTAAGGATGTTCCAAACAGTTGATTTGGCCACACCTAATGTTTTTGCCATCTCTCTGATGGGTTTGTTTTGTTTTTTCAGCCTAATGATGGCTTGCTTCACTGATAGTGGCAGCTCTTTGGATCTCATATTGAGAGTTGACAGCAACAGATTCCAAATGCAAATAGCACACTTGAAATGAACTCTGGACCTTTTATCTGCTCCTTGTAAATAGGATAATGAGGGAATAACACGCACCTGGCCATGAAGCAGCTGAGCAGCCAATTGTCCCATTACTTTTGGTCCCTTAAAAAGTGGGAGGCACATATACAAACTGTTGTAATTCCTACACTGTTCACCTGATTTGGATGTAAATATCCTCAAATTAAATCCGAAAGTCTGCAGTTAAAGCACATCTTGTTTGTTTCATTTTAAATCCATTGTGGTGGTGTATAGAGCCAAAAAGATTAGAATTGTGTCGATGTCTCAATATTTATGGACCTGACTGTATCTACTTATTTCTCAGCCCTAGTGACAAAACTCTAATCCCAGGTTCAGGGCAACACAACAGAAATGGGACTCCTTAGACATCCCTATCACAGAAGAAGACTGGTCTGAATTCTGTGACACCTTTAAGACCTCAGTTATGTCTTCCAGAGATAGGATAATTCAACTTAAGGTCTTTCACCATATAATGAAAGATAGAAACCAGAAAGACCAAAATTTAAGACACCGCATCCCATATATATATAGATATGGAAAGAAAGGGCTGTAGGCATCAAGCCTTGGGACTTTAAAGGTGTCAATATCAAAATATTTTTTATAAACACTGGTTCAAAACCATATTAAAATAAAAGAAAATTTTATTATTACAATTGATTTAAAAAAAGGCCTATCAACAGGCCAATACATAGTACAACAATTTCCAGAAAGTTCATAAAGTGCTACAACAATTTATGATACAGATACCACTTTTTTCCCAACATGTTTCGCTCTGTGGAGCTTCTTCAGGAAATCATGTGGTACCAATTGTAAGACTGAAAATTACATAAAGGAGGAAAAACCATCAGTACAAAAATAATATTTAATTTAAACAAATTACATAGTAAAGATAACTTTTACAGATCCAGAATATCAAATTTGTGAAGTGTTGAATGAAATTAATATAGATCATTATTAATTTAATTAAGATTATTCATGTTAAATTAATATTTGATTAATGAATTAAAGAATTAAGCAAAACAAACAAAATAAACAAAAAAAGAAAAATAATAATAATGAAAAAAATAAGAGGTGAAATAAAATAAAATAAAATAAATTAAATTGAAAATAACAATAAATAAAAATATAAATAAAGTAAGATAAGAAGAAATTATACCCTTACCCAGAGACAATATTTATAAAATGAGGCTGAAGTTTTGCCCGATATTGAAAAAGGTTAACCCCTAGGTTAACCCCCCACTCATTGAAATTCCTGGGTCACCGATTTGCTTGCAGAGGTAATACTTGTATAATCAAAAGTTTTTATATAGTGTCCTAACTGGAAAAGACAGGACGCATATAAATGGAAAAGTATATTAAAATATTTAAGTATTTAAAAGGAGAAATAATTTGTTGAGTACAATCAGGAATCGTTGTATTGAAAATAACCAATAGTATTTAATTAATGGATTTTACCTGGATATATTTTAGAAGATAGATTCAATTTTGATGACGTAGGAAATCCTGGGTGTTTAGTGGGACAGGAGCACCAGCCATAGGATGTAATAAAAAAGGAAGCTTCAATGTGGAGAAAAAATAGGGACCGTCTGGAAAGGAAGGAATCATAACCAGCCTTCACTTAGATCCAAAACATCAACCATATAAATAGCCAAATGAAATAAGATTTACTTTAAATTTGTTTAGGTTAAGCCAAATATGGGCGAAGGAATAGTGGGTGAATAAATCCCAAGGTTAACATTGAATAGGGCTGCCTACCTTGCAAGGATGTTGAAGGAGTTCAGTGGAATAAGGAGGAGAGATCCTTCCCTCCTGCCTCCTTGGTGTCCAGCAGAGTAATGACAGGGAGTGAGAGAAATCTCCCTGTTTAAATATTACACTCCGGAGCGGCCGGCGTCTGACGTAAACGGACGTACACAAGGTCTCACTGCGCATGCGCACATATCAATGTCAGCGGCGTCAGAAGCTGTTAGAACAGACAGCTATCTATCGCCATCTTAGAAATGGTTTTGCCCTCAGTTGATGGGAGGGGGGCTGGCACAACTCAGAACAGAGTGTAGGAACACTGATGAGACTAACATCAGTCATTACATGAGCAGGCCAGATGAAAGGATAAATAGATAGAGATAAATTAGAGATGTGATGCATAGCGCAGGGAACCAAAAGAGGCATTTGGAGACGAGGTCATTGATTAGAAACCAACATTCAGCAAATGCCTGGGTGTCCATGCAAGCTTAAAAAAGAGGCAATCCAGGATAGAGGAGGGGCTAAGACATAGGAGAAATGCTCATTGATGTAGGAAAATTCATAAATAAATAAATTAGTAATTACATAAAGTATGAAAATTCAATATAATAATATTGAAGAATATTGTTAAGAGGAAAGTATTCAAAAATAAATGAAATGAATAAATAAAATAATAATGAAATAATAATGAAATAAAAAAATAATAATAATAAATAAATAAATAAATAAATAAAAAGAAAATGAAATATAGTAAATAAATACTACAAAAATTGTGGCAACCAGAATTATAATAAAAATAAAGCTAAAAGCACAACAAAACAGATTACTAATATAAAGAATATTAGACCCAATGAATGAATCACAGAAAAGGTTTGTAGCTAAAGGAGTCATTTAGACCTGGGGCTTTTAAGGCATCTAGATTTGAAATCCATTTGGCCTCCCGTTGTAGTAGGATTTGGTCATAATTGCCTCCCCTTTCTCCTGGGGGAACATATTCCAGAGCTACAAAACGCATCATGGTGTCATCAAATTTGTGAAAGAGGTCCATATGGCGACTAATAGGCGTCTCCATTCTTTTTTTACACACAAGGGAGACATGATCCTGTATACGGTGAAAGAATGGGCGCTTTGTTTTGCCCACATAAAAGGCGTCACAGCCACAAGTCATTAGGTAGACAATGCCAACTGACTGACATGTGACTGCAAATTTAGGGGAATAAAGACGGCCATTGGGAAGGGCAATGGTACGTGTTGCATGGATGTACCTACACAAACCACATTTATGACATTGTCGTGTACCTCTGTTTGAACTGGTAGAAATGAGAGATGGATCATAATGACTGTGAACAATCCTGTCCTTAATGGATTGTGATCATCTGAAAGTTATTTCTGGATAGTTTTTTAGATGTTTTGAGACCCGAGGATCCCCCATTAGGAGGTACCAGTATTTCTGCATTAATTCCCATATTTGTTTATGTTGTCCCGAGTATCTGGTGATCATTCTTAGTTCAGATGTAGATGTGGAAGTTTTGTAGCCATGAATGAGATCCGATCTATTGTGCTTTTTTGCCCTGGCATATGCTTTTTTCAGACTCTTGTTACTATAACCGCGGATCTTAAGGCGATGTTGTAGGGCCTTAGCTTCCTTTTCAAAATGACTGCTATTGCTGCAATTTCTTCTAAGGCGAAGATATTGCCCATAGGGAATGTTCATTTTTAATGATGAAGGATGGGAGCTGGTGGCATGGAGAAGGGAGTTACCCGCCGATGGCTTGCAATATAGAGTAGTGCCTAAGGTTCTATCATTGTTGATGAAAATTTGAATGTCTAGGAAGGTCAACTTTTCTTGACTCGCTTCCATGGTGAAGCTAAGGTTATATTGATTCATTAGCCTTTAAATTTTCAAAAAACATAAGTAGATCAGTATGACTTCCCGTCCAGACGAAGAAAATATCATCTATATATCTTCGCCAGATCGGTATCTGTTCGAAAAAACCTTGTATATTGTCATCAAAAAGCAAATCCCGCTCCCACCCCCCCAGATACAGGTTTGCATAGGAAGGAGCACATTTAGTACCCATAGCTACGCCCTGTATCTGGAGGTAGTGGGAGCGTTCAAAAATAAAAATATTATTATGCAAAATGAATCGCAGAAGGTCAAGGATGAATTAATTGTACGCCGGAGATGACTCTCCACTAAGGGAAATAAAGCCCTCTACAACTCCAACCCCCTTGGTATGGGGGATGGAGTTATAGAGGGCCTCCACTTTCAAGGACACCAGCCAGGCCTCTTTAGGCAATGCCAAGCCATCCAGAGCTCTCAAGAGATCTCTCGTGTCTTGTATATATGATGCTAGGTCTTCCACAAAGGGTCTGAGATGGTCGTTAACTAGTTGGCTAGCCTTTTCCGTCAGGCAGCCATTACCTGACACAATAGGGTGGCCTGGGGGATCCTTAAGATCCTTGTGGATTTTGGGAAGTGCATAGAAGGTAGGTGTACGTGGGAAAGGAACATTAAGAAATTGCCAGGTGTGTTTGTTAATAAGGCCTGAATGATAGGCTGAGCCAATAAGTTCTCTATAGCGGGTGGTCATTTGTTGTATATGGACCTCTGATATTCGTTTGTACCAGTCACGATTGTTTAACAATCGTTTCACCATGGTTACATATTGTTGGCAGTCCATGATGACCAGGTTGCCACCCTTGTCGATGGTTTTATAATTAACTGTTTATTGTTCTGTAGGGAAGATAGAGCTTCTAATTGGGAAGGGGTTAAGTTCGAATCATGTAGTCCCTTCCATTTCGTCTTTTTTATGGCTTCAGTCATTTGTTGGGTAAATGCCCAAACATTGGGATTTCCATGTAGGGCAGGAACCGTTTTTGACTTTGGTCTATATTCTTTAGGTTGAGAAAATATAGGGGTTTTGGATTGTGAGTCTGAGATGGAAGGAGAGGTTGAAGGTTCCCATTGATCGAGAGCTAGAGACTCCGCCTCCAACATCTCAGTTTGATCAATGTGTCCTTCTTCCCATAGCTCCATTAGATCTTCAAGAGCTTTGATGTCTTCTAGGCTGTGAATCTGAGGGGGAGGTGTAGGAGTGGAGCTAAGGTTCTGAGAGGGAAGTAAAGGTCTTGAGGATGTGTCAGGTGATGAAGTAGGTTTGTCAAAAGATATACGAAGAAGTAACTTTCTAGCAAATAGATTTAGATCCTTGATTAGCTCGAATTGGTCAATTTTCTGTGTGGGGCAAAAGGATAAACCCAGCTCCAACACAGAAAGTTGATCTGGCGTCTTTCACCAAGCACACCTTACTCCAGGTAAAATGAAAAAAATGGGCATATCCCCTTCGGCCGAATGCTTTAGAAAATGTGGACACACAGCTGACTTCCTCCACTGCTTCTGGACTTTTCCTATAGTGCAGAACTTCTGGGTGAACATAGGTGCCTTTCTCTCCTCAGCACTGGGTCTCCCCAATATACTTAATCCCAAGAACTGTCTCTTGGGCATCTTTGGTGACCTCGCTGTTCCCTCCCAGGCCAAAAGACTACTTTGTATCCTCTATTTTTATGCAAAGAAGGTCATCTTACTGACCTGGAAGGGTACTGTGACCCCTACTAGAGGTCTCTGGTTAAAACTAGTTAACGAATCTCTACCACTGCATAAGCTAACGTTTGATATCCGAAAGAGGAAAAAAACATTTCACAAGATCTGGCTGTCTAGCCCACTAACCCTCTCACCTACACTGCCATAGTGGGGTATTATTTAAGGTAGTTTGCCTCACACAGTGAATTACTTTTGCCACGATAGTACTATCCATGTCTGTGATACTCGTCTATACAAAGTTTAATGTCGAGTTAGATGTTATCCACTCTGAATACCATAGTAGTTATATGATGCACAATTTCCTTCTGTTCTAAGACATAGGAGCATTCTGTATTTTATGTTTTGACTTTGTTGTTTTTATTTGTATGTCTGTCTGTATGTTCAAAAAAATGCAATAAAAATATCTTAAAAAAAAAAAGGAGGTATTGAACTCATGACTGCTTGTTTCGTGCTCCTGTTGCTTTGCCTCTGAGCCACTCCTTAATTCTTAACTCTGCCTGCTTTCCAGCCAAGCCTAGTTCTGTAGGAAGTACTGAGGGCTTTTCTCTGGATCTTTCCTTGCAATCTGTACCTGTCACTCCTGGATCAGCTGAGGCAAGTTGCCAATCAGCTGGGTATAAAACACTGCCTCACTCTGAGGGCTTTGTCAGTTCATTGTCTCCTGTTTTGCCAAGTGTTCCTGTGTTCCTGTTTTCTAGTTGCAGTGCTCCAAGACTGACCCTGGCTTCAGACCCTGTCTCTGTTTATAATTTATCCTAACTTCTGGAACCCCTGACTACGTCTTTACTTCGACTATCCTTTGGCAAATTCCTGTTAAGTCCCCGTGCACAGATTCACAGCCCAGGTAGCTTCTTACCTTGTTACTGTGGGCTGTGTGTATTTGCAAGGGTGAGCATACATCTCTGCACTATGGACTCCAACCAAGGTAAGCCCTTACATGATGGAACTGTGATCATAAGTCATTGTAAAAGTCAAATTGATATATGTTATTGTTCAGTTCATGCAAAAAGCTCTTTAGTCTGTCCAGTGGTCCGTCCCACATGAACAGGATATCATCAATATAACAATACCATATAATGACATTTTCAATGTGTGGGCGCATGTGCTCAGATACAGTGAGCATACGCTCCCATTCCCCCAGGTACAGGTTGGCATAGGACGAGGCACATGACGACCCCATCTCTACCCCCTGTACCTGGAGGAAATGTGCACCAATAAAGGTGAAATAGTTATGATGAAGTATGAAATCCAAAGCATCTTCTAGAAACTGATTTCTCTTTTTCTCAAAACGATTGTTTTGTGAGATGACGTGCTTGATGCACGTCAGCCCCTTGTCATGTGGTGTAGAGCTTTATAAAGCCTCTACATCCAACGCCACCAAAATTGATGCAGGTGGGACGCAGAGGCCATCAATAGTCTGTAGAAGATGCATGGTATCTTTAACATAGCTTGGTAAATTCAGCACGTGTGGACGTAAGTCTAAGAACTGACTGAGGTTTTCTGTAAGTGATCCACTGCCAGATATGATTGGCCTTCCCGACGGCCGGTGCATGTTCTTGTGCAATTTGGCCAAGGCATAGAAAGTTGGAGTGCGGGGTAGTGAGGTTCTCACATAGTCCCATTCTGATTTGGAAAGTATATTGGCAGCGTAGGCCACATCATCTAACTTGTAAAATTTCTGATGGAATTTATCAATTTTCATTGAAGAGATTTTGCAGTGCCATTGCTTGTTGGATAAGATCTTATTACAGATTTCTTCATAATGCTTGTTGATTAAAATGACGATGTTTTCCCCTTGTCCAAAGGTTTAATCGTGCTTGAGGAATTGGAGGCAAGCAACTTGAGTGCCTCCCGTTCCTCAGCACTCAGATTATACTGCCTATTGCTAGAGGTATTAATTTTACGAATCTCACTACAGGTCAGCTTGACAAAAGCCAACATATTTGAGTTAGTATTGAGGGTGGGAAATGTGTCTGATTTCTTTTTAAATGCTTGTAAAGGTGTATTGGATAGTTCTGATTGATCAAAGCGTCTGAGCAAATGCAGGAGAACGATTCGATCAATCAGATCCGTGGGATCGTTTTCCTCCAGTAATTCGATTAGATTATCAAGAGCCTCAAATTCTTGTGATTTAAATCTAGGTTGTCTAGGTACATCTTTAGAATTGTCAGACTTACACGTACCTGACTGATGAACCCGGTATAGCAGGGGAGGCCTCCCGTACGTATCTGCGAACTCAGCAATAGGCAGAAGAGAGACCCAATCGTTCTGTGAGAAGGTGGAAAAGCATCGGAGGTATTGCTCCAGGGTTTGGTTAGTCCTCTCTGTCTGCCTGTTTGTCTGGGGGTGATAGGCGGATGAGAATGCCAACTCAATCTCAAGTGACCCACAGAGAGCCTTCCAGAACCTGGAAGTGAACTGCACACCTCTATCAGAGACTATACTTGCTGGTACTCCATGTAATCTTACGATTTCTCTGACAAAAATTTTCGCAGTTTCCACGGCAGAAGGTGTACCTTTCATGGGTAAGAAATGAGCCATCTTAGACAGCCTATCCACAATGACAAAAATGGTGGAAAAACCCTCTGCCAGAGGGAGTTCCACGATGAAGTCCATCACAATCATCTTCCAGGGTCTTTCTGGAACGGGTAAAGGTTTTAGTAGACCCCAGGCCTTTGTCCGACTATTTTTGTAGATTCTCTGGGACCAAGATCTTGTCTTTGAACCGGAACAACCCATTTTGCAAGCATACATCGACTCCCATAGGTGGGGACAGATTCCTGGAGGCCTGTTTAATTTGGGATATGATATCCCCCTGTAGCAACAGAAAATTTCCAGCAGGAAGGATGGTGTCAGAAGGTAAAGGTTCCTCGGAATCCTGGAACATGCGGGATAATGCGTCCGACTTGGTGTTCTTGGAGCCAGGTCTGTATGTGATGTGAAACTGGAACCTAGAGAAGAACAGGGCCCACCTTGCCTGCCGAGGTCTCAGTCTCTTGGCAGTTCTCAAGTACTCGAGATTCTTGTGGTCAGTATAGACCAAAATGGGATGTGCAGCACCCTCTAAGTGATAACGCCACTCCTCCAATGCGGCCTTAATAGCTAGAAGCTCTCTGTCTCCAACATCGTAGTTCCTTTCGGCAGTGGAGAGTTTCCGAGAAAAAAAAGCTACTGGATAAAGTAGGGACTTGGCACCTTGCCGCTGAGAGAGTACTGCCCCCACAGCGACTTCTGAAGCGTCCACTTCAAGGACGAAAGGTAAGGCAGGGTTTGGATGTTTCAGGATGGAGGCGGAGGTAAACAACTTTTTAAGTTTGTCAAAGGCAGATTGCGCCTCGGTGGACCAACAAAAACGGTTCCCTTGCTTGGTTAGTTCGGTAATTGGTGTGATAATTGCAGAGAAGCCTTTAATGAATTTGCGATAAAAGTTGGCGAAGCCAATGAAGCGTTGGACCCCTTTTTTATCGGAGGGAGCGGGCCAGTCGAGGATAGCTGCCACTTTTTGCGGATCCATCTTAATGCCGTCACTAGCAATGATTAGGCCGAGGAACTGGATACATTGGCGTTCGAATTTTCTAATTTGGCGTAAAGATAATGCTGCCTGAGCCGGGTTAGAACATTTCGGACATGCCTGCGATGTTCGATGACTGAGGAGGAGAAAATCAAGATGTCATCTAGATATACTATAACGTATAAGTCCAGGAGGTCACGGAAAATGTAGTGAAGTGCTGAAACGTTGCAGGCGCGTTGCACAGACCAAAGGGCATAACAAGATATTCAAAGTGCCCGAACCGGGTACGGAAGGCAGTTTTCCACTCATCTCCCTCCCTGATGCGGATTAGATTATAGGCCCCACGGAGATCGAGTTTAGTGAAGATTGTTGCTGAACCTAGTCTTTGGAAGAGTTCGGGTACCAGAGGTAAGGGGTAGCGATTCTTGATGGTTATTTTGTTTAACTCTCTATAGTCGATACAAGGCCGAAGGGAGTGGTCCTTCTTCTCCACGAAGAGACGTGGATGGACGGATGAATCCTCTCTTTAAGTTCTCATCAATATAAGTCTTGAGAGTAGCCAGCTCCTGCTCTGTTAATGGGAAAATTCGTCCAAACGGAACTTCAGACCCAGGCAAAAGTTCTATCGGGCAATCATAAGGCCTGTGAGGAGGAAGGGTTTCCGCCCCCTTTTTACTGAAGACGTCAAGAAAATCCGGAGTGGGAATCTCTTGCTGCGATTCAGTGTCCACGTCCAGACACATGAGTTGAGAGGCATCTGTAGGGGTACTGGGCAAACAGTGTTGGTGACAATAGCGGGAGCAGAACTTAATTTCTCTGGAAGCCCAATCGATACTAGGGTTATGGGCTTGTAGCCACGGCATTCCCAAAATAATCGAAAAAAGTGGAGAAGAAATCGCATCAAAACGAAGGAATTCTCGATGGTGAGTATCCATAATGGCCAATAGAGGAGTCTCTATTGTCTCCTGAGTGACGGGACCCGAGCTGAGGGTGGAGCCGTCAGCGAGATAGACCGCAAGTCCCTGTGATTTTGCTTGGAGAGGAATGCGGTGGATAGCGGCAAAGGTTAGGTCTATAAAGCAGCTACAAGCTCCGGAGTCAATTATGACCGAGACTGTAAGATCCTGTCCTGGAAGCTGTAGAACAATGGGGAGAGCAAGATGATTAGCAGGATTACGTATGACAGGAGCACACTTAGTAGAGGCTGAAAGAGACTTACGTGTCTTGTTAGGGCAAGATCTCACGTAGTGGCCTGACTCCCCACAGTACATGCAAAGGTTGTTCACCCGTCGACGCTGTCGCTCTTCAGGTGTGAGGGATGGTCGGAGAAGGCCAAGCTGCATTGGCTCAGGGGGATCAAGCACCGGAGTAGGCGGTACACGAAGGCTTGGGCCGACAGAGCTGGTGGCACTAGGGACCTTTGGGAGGACCCAGGTAGGACGGAACTGACTGGTGGTTCTTTCGGATCGGCACTCTCTGAGGCGCCAGTCTATCTGAACGGACAGGTTGATGAGGTCCTCCAACGTCTGTGGTACTCCCACCCGCGCCAACTCATCCTTAAGCGGATCGGAAAGATCCATGCGAAATTGGTAACGCAGGACCGCGTCGTTCCAATCCGTGTCTGAACTCCAACGCCTGAATTCCAGGACGTAATCTTCGGCAGGTCTACGCCCTTGTTGTAGGGCATGCAAGGCGGACTCAGCGGTGGCTTTCAACTGGGGGTCCTCATACAGTTGGGACATGGCAGCAAAGAATGCATCCAGGTTATCTAGGGATGCTGATTTTTGTTCCAGGAGACGGTGGGCCCAGGTCTGTGGTTCGCCAGACAGGAGAGAAATTACAAAGCCCACCTTTGTTGCTTCCAAGGAGAAGGTTCGTGGTAGCAGAGCAAAGTATAGTTCGCAGGCATTGCGGAAGGATCGATACTTGCTACGTTCACCGGAAAATCTGTCGGGTGTAGGTACCCTTGGCTCAGGAGGAAGCATGACCACGGAGGGAGGAGACGAGAGTCCGGAAGCAGCAGCAGCTAAAGGGTTAGCAGGTGAGGAGAGCACCTGGACTCTCTCTTCCAGCCTAGTGTAGCCTTCCTGAAGGCTCTTTACAGCTTGAGTGAGACCCGCCAGGTGTCTGCATAGCTCCTCCATGGGGGGAGGATCCCTGCTCGGGCTCGGACATGGCTGTCCGATACTGTCAGACTTACACGTACCTGACTGATGAACCCGGTATAGCAGGGGAGGCCTCCCGTACGTATCTGGTTCCCGGCCCCTGGTAGTGTAAACAGAAGGCACAGGAGCGCAGAGTGGTAAGAGAGCCTGGCGGGTGACTTGCGGAGGTAAGGCCCAGGATCCTGATGCGTATGGTCTGGAAGTCCTAGGAAGTAAGGGACTAAGCGACTGGTGCAGAGCAGGAGCAGAAATGGCAGGTCAGGTCTCAGGCAGAGTTGGCAGCAGACGGTCAGCAAGGTACATAGGAACAGGCAGGCTCAAAGTCCGGGTCACAGGCAGGGTTGGCAGCAGGCAGGCAACGTAGTACAGAGGAGCAGGCAGAGACGTAGTCAAGGGAAGCCGTGGTCAGGTGCAGGCAGATAACAAGAGAAGTCCAAGACAAGCCGGGGTCACTAGGAGATCAGACAGGCAAACAGGAAGTGGACAGGAAACAGGAACTCAGGCACTGGGAGCTGCAGATCGGACAGCACCGAGCAGAAGGTTCCAGCACATTAAATAGGGCGGTTGGCGCCAAGTGCCGTGCGCGCGCCCATGCCGACGCGCCCAGGCGTGAACCGGCGCACACCGGAGCGCCCAATAGCCGATCTTCTTGGAGAGCTTCTCTGACAAGAATACATTTGTTTAAGAATACGTTTTCGAGCGAATAGTATAATATCTTTAGTCACCTCAAATTTGTCCATGTCTTGATTAGGACAAAAACTTAACCCATGAGACAGTACTTGTGTCTCTACTTCATTGAGATTGTAAGAAGAGTGAGGAAAGGAAGAAGAAGAACCACCACCTACTAAGTTACCTGACACCAAGTGAGGACTGTGAGATCCCGACGCCGTGAGTGATTCAGTGATGCATTTTTTACTTGACTTTTCCTGTGGTCCATTTCCTTGTGAGCTCCTTTTGGATGATTGCTTGTGTTTCATAGACCCTTTTGAAGAAATAAAGGACATGGACGAGGCATCAGATAGCCCCGGATTAGGTTTAGTGTTTGATACTGAGTTTTATGTTTTGAAATATTATTTCAATTGTATGCTTTACTATCCTGAAAGGCATTTTTGTCTCTGTAAAACTTATTTTCTTTTTTAATCAGAATCTCCCTATTGAAATGTTCCAGATGTTCATTGAGATTTTTGTCATACAGTTCATATAGTGCATGGTCTTTGAAAACAATTTGACAATTGTTTGAACACAGATTCTAATTCCCTGTCAGCCCTCCCTATCTTTCTCTGATATTCATCTATAAGCAAATACATCATTCAAGCTGAACACGTAGAAAGATTTTTTTCCCATTCACTTTTAAAGGTCATGGTAATATTTTCCAAAATAGGAAATATTTGAATACGTAGACCAAAGGGATTCATATTATTTTTAAATATATTGCTGGAAAAAATGTATATGCCAGTGAAAAGACGATTTTTTAAGATTAAAGAATATTGATGATAGCTCAATGTCCTTCTGTTCCTTCTGCGTAAATTCTTTATAGAACCCTAACATAGTAGAGTCCCAGTTGATACCTACATAATTGGTCATATTGAAAGTAGATTTAAATGTAAATAAATTGAATTTCACAGGTCTATGGTACAACATTCGAGGGAATCTACTACTATCACAGTTTACCAAGATTAGCTAGGACCACTCTTCAATTGCCCCTTAGTCGGGGAGGCTTGGCCTTGCCTAACCTGCCGTTGTACTACTGAGCAGCAGTGCTAGTAACAGTATAGGGGTGGTTCAGTCACCTGATCCAGAACCTGGCAGTCACATTGGAGTCTGCCCTTCTTGGATCATACTCTGCATTGATTAATTTGGTCTATCGTGGTACAACCCTCAGAGTCTGGGTACAGGCATGGGGTGTTTTTGGAAAGAACGCCACCTATTCACCCCATACCCGTTATGGGGTAACCCCCGGTTGGAGCATGTCACTCGGATCCTGGAACCTCAGTTGTGGGTGGCAAGGGGAGTTGTGGCCCTTAAGCATGTGATTACAGACGGAAGGATCTCTACCTTTGCAGAGCTACGAGATGGATTCTCTCTACCTCGATCCATGTCCTTCCGTTACTTTCAATTATGCCATGCTCTCCGGGCCCAGCTCCAAGAGCCCATCATGCTGGAACCAGATCAGATTGAACGATTACTCATTTCCAGACTATTAGAGGGTCAGCTGTCTTCTTTGTACCTTAGGCTCTCAGTCACATATGCCCAAACGACCAATAAATCTTTTGACAGATGGCAAAATGACATTTTTTCATGGGAGGAATTGGAGGTACTTGATTTGGGGCTTAAATATGCCCCTGACAAACCTTTAGACAAATTTGAGGTCTATACTGACCTCCAAGAGTTCCTAAGGGAACTCAACTTGAAAAAACATTTCGCTATTAATACAGGGGAGAGGAGAAGGGAAGATACAGAGTTTATCCAGACGAACCTTAAAAACAACTCCATATTCAACCCCACAACGCCAGCAAACCAATGTATCAATGCCTTTAAGAAGATGGTAGAGGAAGATATCAAATCTATTGGGAGAAGCAACAAGAAAACACGGCACATCTGGAGAACTATTAAAGAAATAGGAAACAAACATGAGGTTATAATAAGGCCCGCAGATAAAGGGGGAGGACTGGTCATCTTAAACAAAAAAGACTATCTAGAAGAGATGAATAACCGACTAAACACAGAAAACACCTACAAGAAACTAACAGGGAACCCCAAGAATAAATACAAGAAGAAACTGAAGAACTATGTGGATAAAGGGAAAAGTAAAGGTATCTTAAACTCTAAAGAAGTGGAGTACCTTATTTCAAATTCTTCCAAAACACCTGTGGAGTATTACACACCCAAAATCCACAACAGGCTGGACAAACCGCCAGGGAGACCCTTCATAAGTGGGATCAATTCGATCTTTTCTAGACTTGGGGAGTATCTGGACAAATACCTCAAGCCCATGGTGAAGGAAGGCAAATCTTACTTACGGGACAGCATGCAATTGATCCAGGAACTTCAGGGGATAAAAGGAGTAGAACATTGGCTACTTGCCACAATAGATGTCAACTCCCTATATACAAGTATAGAACAAGATGGCCTGTCAGGAGTTGAGAAAGCACTACATGCCAATACAGGGATGAAGCAACAACAAATTAATGACATTCTGGAGGGCCTAAAACTCGCCATGGAGTGTAATTATTTTTGGTATGACAAATACTTTGTACAAACTAAGGGTGTCGCAATGGGAGCCTGCTATGCCCCTAGCATGGCTAACCTATTCATGGATAAGTACATTTACAGCAAAGATATACCCCAGATTAAGCTATATAGAAGATATATAGATGACTTGATCATACTGTGGGATGGGACACCGGAAAGTTTCAATAAATTTCTTGAAGATCTAAATTCAAACAGCTACGGTATCACCTTTACAGGGAAATGGAGTCACCAGCAGATAGACTACCTGGATTTGGAGATCTATAAAGTAGGGGATACACTATCTACCCGTACACACTTTAAAACAACAGACCGGAATGGGTATATTCCCACCTCAAGCTGTCACCACCCACGGTGGAAGACCAATGTTCCCAAGGGGCAACTGTTACGAATACGTCGGAATTGCGACACACTTTATGATTTCAACAATCAAGCTGATACCCTAATTACAAGATTCCAAGAAAAGGGGTACGCAAAGGATAGCCTCTTAAAACTGAAAAGGGAAATAATGGGAATGGATAGAAACACACTGCTTCAGAACAAAAAGACAAGTAAGAATGAACAAACCGATATTGCCTTCATAACCGGGTTTATCAGCCAGTTTAAAGAACTCGAACGAATAGTGAAAAAATACTGGCCGATACTAAAAGAGGACCGGATCCTATCTAAAATCCTGCCCACAAAACCTAAATTCTTGTACAGAAGGGCACCCAGTCTAAGAAACCATTTAGTACGCAATGCCATAGATCCACCTAGACCAATCCTCCCTGATCTGAAAGGGTTCTTTAGATGTCAAGGATGTTTACCGTGTAAAGTCAGCAAAAAACAACCCAGGAAAAAGACCACATTTAAATCACTCACAGATCACAGATAATACCATATTAAACAGCTGATTACGTGTCGAAGTACACACGTCACATACATTATCGAATGCCCGTGCCACCTCCAATATGTGGGCAGAACCACCCGGCCCCTTTTTGTTCGTGTAAGGAACATATTAAGAACATAAAGGGTTTTCCCAATCACAGTCTCTCTAGACACTTTGATGAGGTTCACCATCGAGACCCGAGTGGCCTAATTTTTTATGGAATTGATACGGTACAAGAACACTGGAGGGGGGTAATAGGGAAACTTTAATTTCCAGGAATGAAACCAGCTGGGATCCCTTGCCCCCAAGGGACTTAACTTAGATATTGATCTGAATTGCTTTATAGCAAACCCATAAAGGCTGTAAGGTGCTGAGTTAACTAGCTACGGTTACCCACTATACTTAAGCTAAGGTATTGGCCTATGGTACACCCATTATACCCCTATTGTACTAATAGATATAAGGACCTCTATCTACTTGCATTAGTGGACAGCATGGGAGGGTAGTGCATGTAGGTATTACCGTAGAGGGGAGGTACTGCACTATGCCTCTCTCAGCACTAGGCATTATGATTATGATCATTGGGGAACAGTGGGGAGAACTTAATTCCTTTGGATATAGATTCTATTTTTTACATCAGTAATCAGCCCCCACTTACTTGATGTATAGTTAATATGGACTTTACCTGTTTTGTGTGTTTATGTTTTTATGATTATCGCCTCTTATAATTTGGGCCTGTGTTGACACTCACATGGTACCACATCATATGGGTAATGTTCTCTCCAGCTGTTATACGGGGTGGGCGTATATCCCCTTGGGTGGTGGTCCCTTAAGGATGGCGTTGTGCCTGTGGTGTGGTCAGAGACCGGTATACAGGGGTCCGATTAGCCCTTGGTCTGTCACCTACCCTGAGTGGATCCCACGGGTATATCTACCTGGAGTATAACTTTTATAGATGTCTGTATTATTTAGATTTTTAGTATTCCCTCTGGGAATCACCCGTTCAAACCCTTTATTCCTTTTTGTTTTTTAATTTTATTATGTGTACCTCTAAATTTACTATATATAGGAGTGTACAATCGGCGCATCCATATGTTGTGGAATCATGAGGTAACATATGTATGTGATTTTAAATATACGTGTGGACCAATTCCATCTTGCCATGTTTAACATTGGGGTCTGTCATACACATAGACAGGCGGCCCCGCTCTGCCCCACGGAGATACTATCATCTGGCCGATCCTGAATGGTACCTCAGGGGGGGGAGGTACTACGGAGTCCGCCTGCCTATAAGATACGTGAAGCGTGGAGTGATGGCTACGCCTTTGATAACGTCCTATGACGAAACGCGTAAGGCGGAGCCGCGCTCTCACATCACACCCGGAAATCTCGGCTTTGGAACGCAGGCTGGTGCTGACAGCTCTACATCCATAGCGCCCAGACGCCCCTGCTTACTTGCAATTCATGCCGGATGGGTTTTTATGTATGCTTTTATATAAATTTTTCTACTACACTATGGCACTCCTTTGTGTTTTCCGGTAACAAATGGACCGTTTGTGGAGAAGTACCTCAGGGCACCCTGGTTCAAAATTCGGGCTGGAAAATCTTGATTTAACACTACAAATGACGATGGTGCAGACAATCACTATGGCTATCTAACAGGAAGATCCTTATTAGAGCTACCCACTCTATGTCTACTACCCCTGCAGGGGTTATCATCTCCGGTGAGTGGGGACACATTGGGGGAGCACTCAGTCACGATATTTGCTACACGCAGAAGTCACTGGAAGTCACTTTTTGGAACTTTATCACGTTTTGTTCTGTTTATAACCATCTTTTCATGTAATATAAGGTGGCTTCATAATAGAAATATAGTATCTATGGACTTATATCACAGACTGGATAATTATATATGTATGTAACACAGTGGAAGCTGGTTGCACAAATTAATGGTTGATCAATTATTTTTCAATGTGCATAGACACTTTAGTAACTATTTTCACTTTAGATTATGTTATTTATTTTGACAGTTTTTCATTTTTAGTTTTTGAAGTTGATTTTTTGATTTTAAGAGTAGGGGTGTGGATATATGGGGTTCTAGGGGCTGGATAAGTGATTTTGGTTGTATGGGGGAATTGCCCAGCTTACACCCTACCCATTACACCCTACACATTAACCCACATTCACTGGCGGAATATAAACACACCCTAGTCATATGCTACAGGGTTTTTGGATTTATATATACACTGTTTTTTACGTTTTGGCACATAGAGTAGCGCCACTTCCCCACTTTCCTTTACATACCTCATTAGGGCCCTAAGGGTACTGATTAGGGGAGGCTGCAACCCTTGCTTTCCTAAGCGCTGATTTTTTCCATACTATGTTCTTATTTTATGCATTTTTTTTTTATGCACGTAGGGAAATTCACCTCCGGTAGAAGCTCCCTACCTCGCCTACTCTAACTAACTAGATTTCAGCGATAAATGCAGTACTGCCTCTGTATAAGTTAACCTATGAGAGAAGTTGTCCAAAAAAGTTTGACAAAGTGTGGTCAACCTGGATTGATGCTCACGGTCCGGGTGAACTAGCGGACAATTGATTCCAGTCAGCTCACATCAGTCTGATCTCTCTCAACCCTGCCCTTCCCCCTACCTGTATCTTTTCCTTCCCTTCCCTTCTTTGGGGGAGTGTGGTTAATCCTTCAATCCTTTAGTTGATGGGAGATGACTGGACATCTCCTGCTGACCCCTAAAGTAAACCTGATGTAAGAATTTGATATGACTTTTTCTAAATGTTTGATTTGTCCTCTATGTGCCATCATGGATGATGTACAGCAATCTCTCTGTGAACCTGTAACTATTTTGTGCAGTTTTTCAATAAACCTTTACCTGTTAAAAGTCCACCCAGCAGTAGGTAAAATAAAATAAAAAAACACAGCTCTGGCTGCAACATTCACCTCCCATCCAGTGCTAATATTCAAAGTAATTCCCTTTGGCCACTACATGTCCTTAGTCTTTTAGTTTTTATGACACTCAACATACAGACATAGTTGGAGCAGAAAGAAGGACTTTAACTTAAAGAGGAGCTCCAATCTCCCCCCCCCCCAAATTAAGTCAGCAGCTACAAATACTGTGGCTGCTGATTTTTATTATAAGGACAATTACTTGTCCAGGGATCCAGCTCTGTCCCTACCTGAGTCGATTCTTCAATAAGCTTTGGGCCCAGGCACGACATCTTAACTAAGGGAAACTGGCAGTGAAGCCTTGTGGCTTCCCATCCGGGTTCCCACTGTGCATGCTTGAGCCACGCTGCGTTTTGTGAATAGTCTCACAGTCTTCTGGGACCTGTGATGTGACCCAGAAGGCTGCAGAGGAAGGAGGGGGGGTGAACTTCTGATTGGATCGCCACAGAGATCCGAGATGAAGTGGAAGCATGTACCTGTCAAAACCAGGTATGCACTATCCCCTGCCCCACCCCAAAAACTGCCAATTGTTAAAGAGAAGGAGGATTGAAAACAAGCAGACCTCCCCCTTTTGGGTGAAGTTTCACTTTAATAACATGGAGAGAAATTACAGTAAAGATAGGGTTGGATTTACTATTAGGCACAGCAGGCTTTTCCCTGTATAGTTACAGGCCTCTTTCTATCATTCCAAAAACAGTAATTAAACAGCTTGTTTGCTTACCCATGATTGGATGATGAAATTCAGCACAGCTCCATCTCATTCCCTAAGCTCTGGGGATAATTTCCTTGCAAAGCACAACTTCCCTTGCAAAGTGAACAGCCAATTACCTTTCATTACGTCAACCCCACTTTGTAAAAACAGAATCAAGCAGCCAATTCAGTGAGGGCAGGGGGAAAAAAGACTCAACAGTAAGTTACATCCACCTTTAGTTATATTTTATTTTATAATATTTTAATGAAGTAAGGGCCTATTTACGCTGTTGCACTGTGTTAGCAAACCTGCGTTAACAAATGTTATACCATGTATTAATGTGTGTTGCATTAAACCTATTCGTAATTTGAATGGACTGCCTAAGGGTATATTTACAAAAGATGTTGTGGGACTGCTATGGGCAACTATTCCAGTGCAATCCCACCTCATAACAAGGCAAAATGCCTTGTCCCCAGTGTCCTTGATTTATCTAACTGCATTGTGATGGTGTGCAGGTGGCATGCGCTGAAAAAATTGTAGCACATTTTTTCAGCGCAGAGTAGACTCACATCATGCAGCCAGCTACTGAACTTAATGAAATGTCTCTGGGACATTTCAGTACAGTTCATTACAAAAGGTAAACAGCGCATCAGCACTGAGGAGATACCATCAGACCACACCGCAAACCAGCCGGTGTAATGAAGTGGCTGGTGAGAATTATCCCTAATGCTCCAAAATGAACCAAAAAGTTGCATGTAGCATTTTGGGGGTGAAGCCCACTGCAATGCATGCTAGTGCCCTTGAAAGAACATATATAGGCACAGGTGGCTCATTCGGTCAAGGGCCATAGAAAAGGGTTTGCTATTACTGTTGCACTTTATTACTAGGATCTAACTCCCCCTGACTTTGTGGCTATGCCCTTTTTACTATTATTCCATTGACAAGTAAGACTGCCTCAGTAACCAGTAATTTATTCCACACTCATTTTTTTATAACTCCTGCTTACCTGATGCTGGGTTGTCCTCATTTCAGTTACCTACACACCCAAGGGATCCAGTGTTGTCCCTCTGCAATCCATTATCCCGCTGGAACCACTCAGGTCCCACACCTTTTTCTTCCCACATTACATCAGGGAGAGAGGTTGTCCCCCAGCTTACCCCCACCTCACTCCCTTCATGAATGGGAGATGAAGCCGTCTGGGTAACATGACATGCATATCCAATGAGGGTCTGAGAGAGCTCAGCACATCATTCTGGCCAATAGACAAGGGAGGCAGGCCAAAATGTTACCAATTTAAAAAAAAATGAATAAACAGCAAAAATATAAAAAATTTAAACAAAACAATAAAAAAAAAAAGGTTTATTTCTTATAGCGGAGGGGGGGAGGGTTAGAGGGGAGGAAAGTCCAATTTTACTGTTAACTTTTGCTTTATTATGCCTGCTCTTGGGCAGAACTTTACTTTAAAATCTTTATTTTGGAGTACATCTTCATATTCAATGTGGAAGCATGATATTTTTAATTTTACTTTATCCAAAGTTTTAGCCGCCCTGGGCTACGAGTTACAAATATGTAATTATGATTAGTGGCCTTCTCTCTCACTTCACTACTACTTAGGAACCAAATACTTACTCTTCATGAAAATGATATTAATGCAAAGAGGCTCAAGTTATAACTAACTATTCCATCATTCAAGAATGACATACAGTTGTGCTCATAAGTTTACATACCCTGGCAGAATTTATGATTTCTTGGTCATTTTTCAGAGAATATGAATGATAACACAAAAACTTTTCTTTCACTCATGGTTAGTGTTTGGCTGAAGCCATTTATTATCAGTCAGCTGTGTTTACTCTTTTTAAATCATAATCACAACAGAAACTACCCAAATGACCCTGATCAAAAGTTTACATACCCCAGTTCTTAATACCGTGTATTGCCCTCTTTAACATCAATGACAGCTTGAAGTCTTTTGTGGTATTTGTGGGTGAGGCTCTTTATCTTCTCAGATGGTAAAACTGCCCATTCCTCTTGGCAAAAAGCCTCCAGTTCCTGTAAATTCTTGGGCTGTATTGCATGAACTGCACGTTTGAGATCTCCCCAGAGTGGCTTAATGATATTGAGGTCAGGAGACTGAGATGGCCACTCCAGAACCTTCATTTTATTCAGCTGTAGCCAATGACAGGTCGACTTGGCCTTGTGTTTCGGATCATTGTCATGTTGGAATGTCCAAGTACATCCCATGCGCAGCTTCCTGGCTGATAAATGCAAATGTTCCTCCAGTATTTTTTGATAACATGCTGCATTCATCTTGCCATCAATTTTGACCCAATTTCCTGTGCCTTTGTAGCTCACACATTCCCAAAACATCAGTGATCCACTTCCATGTTTCACAGTAGGAATGGTGTACCTTTCATGATAGGTCTTGTTGACTCCTTTCCAAATGTAGTGTTCATGGTTGTGGCCAAAAAGCTAAATTTTGGTTTCATCACTCCAAATGACTCTGTGCCAGAAGATTTGAGGCTGGTCTCTGTGCTGTTTGGCAAATTGTAAGCAGGATACTTTGTGGCATTTGCGTAGTAATGGCTTTCTTCTGGCGACTTGACCATGAAGCCCATCTTTCTTCAAGTGCCTCCTTATTGTGCATCTTAAAACGGCCACACCACATGTTTTCAGAGAGTCCTGTATTTCACCTGAAGTTATCTGTGGGTTTTTCTTTGCATTCCGAACAATTTTCCTGGCAGTTATGGCTGAAATTTTAGTTGGTCTACCTGACCATGATTTGGTTTCAACAGAACCCCTCATTTTCCACTTCTTGATTAGAGTTTGAACACTGCTGTTTGGCATTCTCAATTCCTTGGATATCTTTGCATATCCCTTTCATGTTTTATACACTTCAACTTCCTTGTCCGGGAGATCCTTTGACAATTCTTTTGCTTTCCCCATGACTCTGAATCCAGAACTCCTTGTGCCTTGTGACGTCACTTCCGGTGCCGATTATAGAAGCATGGTGAGGAGGCAAGTTTGTCACTGCTCCCATTTTATACTGCGGTTTTTGTTATCACTTGATGTAAGCAGCTTTGTTTATTAAACAAGTTTATTTTATCTGGCAATATTGCACTATGGTTGTTCTTTGTTTCCTTTGAGTGCCATTCACACAAGAAGTATTTATCCTTTGGAGCGAGCTATTTCTCTATATATGGAATTACCCATTGATGAGCACAGGATGTGTTGATGCTAAGATTCCATGCAGCATTTTGTCTTCGCTTGATACCTGAATGTCTTTACAGATCCACCAGCAGGATTCCCCATTTGCTGTCTGATGAGCCTTGTTTGAACTTTTAGTAATTTTTGGAGGTGAGCGGCCAATCTATAAATTTAACAGTCGATGTTGGATTGATGCTTTGGTTTTTTTTGTTCTATCAAGTTATTTCTATGAGATATTCATCTCTATATGAACTGATTCCTACCATGGGGCTTTACTTGGACTTTTGTTTGCATTTTTATTTTTGTTTATTTTACTTTATGGCACATTATAGTGAATAAGCGCACCACTCTCACTTCTCTCCTTTTTTGTATGTGTTTACAGTGTTTGAGTACACTACTAAGTGGTTGCAGCTATTTCACAGCTTTTATACATTTATTATACTTATGTGGAAGACCACTTTTGCCGTAAAATGCAAATTTTTAAATAGGATTTCATACAACATGTATTTCCATTATGATTGATGGTTTTGCCATTTTCATGTAAATGCTAGAGCTCAGTTTATTACAACTCTTATGTAATTGCCAAATTGCCTTTTGATACAATAAAGAATTTTTAATCAATAACCTTTACATTTCTTGGCTGCTAAAAAATCCCATGAGGGAATCTTTCCATTATATAAACGTTTCGGGGTGTGCAGCATGAGCAGCTCACATATATGTGTTTTTTCTTTTCTGTACATTTATTATACTTTTTTTCATTTTGAGTTTATTTTGATTCCTTATTTTCACTATATTTACTGGAGTTTGATGGTTTATTTTTATTTTTAATTACACATAGTAGCGCGCAAGTTTTATCCCTATAAAAATATGCACTGTCACTGTACTAATGAGACTGGCTGGGAAGGGGTTAACATTAGGGAAGATCAAAGGGTTAACTGTGTGCCTAGCTAGTGTTTTAGTGTAGTGTGAGAGGTGCTTTTACTAGGGGAAGACAGGATCCATGCCTTCCTTACTGACAGAATAGAAATCTGCCTTGTTTACATAGGCAAACCGCTGTTCTGCCTGTTTACCAAACGGTCAGCAGGTTGTTTAGTAGGAGGTAGATGGAGGGCGCGTGATCAGACGCTCACATACAGACATAAATTAAATCATACAAATACTACGTTGCAAAAAACGGGTGACAGAATAAGCACTAAAGAGTTAAAAACTGGGGTATGCCCATGTTGAGGCAAGTAATTAAAAAAGGCTGATGCATTTCGAGGGTAACCTCTTCATCAGAGCCAGGAGAACAAGAGCACAGTCTGTACGGGCCGGTAGGCCGACAAGTGTACATGGGAGGGAGTGGTTAGTAGGAAAGTATGTCCTGTAGTGGATAATTAGTTATTCTAAGTTCCATACCAGTCCCCATCCAGGCGTTCTACAAATGTAATAGGAAATGTATATATGATTGTATTTCCCTTGCGGTGGTGCTTGACTGTCGGATGTGCCTGTCTCCAGTGGGTATGGAGGAGCGGATGCAACCTGTATGCGTCCTTGGGGGTAGAGTGCCGTTCGATCCTGGAAGTTAGAGGGGGAGGAGGTGTTCTTGAGGTGGCTGTAGCCTTGGATACCTGAGCGTGAAATGACTTTATGCCCGGAATAGGCCAGTATTGGAGTCCACGGAACCCGCTTTGTAGATTCACAGTGCGAGAGAGCTGCTGGCGGCGTGCCCTCGCACCCACTACCTGGAAGTGCAGGATCACATTTATATAAGTGATCCTGCACAGCATGGCTGCCCTGTAGCAGTAAAATTGCTATAGGGCGGTTGGCAAGTGGTTAATGATGAATTCCAGGTATGAATATTTGTACTTACACTGGTCTATACCATACCCAGCTGATCCCACTGGAAGCTGGAAATCACTGAAGTAGACTCTGCTACTACAGGAATCTCCACTTGCTTCCCGATCCTGTGTATAGCAGCTGCCCTGTTGCTTACTGAACACAGGAGTTTGACTGCTCAGCACAGGCACCTTTTAGAGAATACCTTGTATCTTCTCAATGAGTGCAAAGCATTCTCTGACTGGAAATGATGAAGATTGTGATGTCACCAACCCACCTTTCTACCTCATCCAATCAGGGAATGCTTTGCATTCGTTAAGAAAATGCAAGTGATCTCTGAATGATGCCCATGCTAAGTGGGCAACCCGCTATGTTCAATAAGCTGCAGGGCAGCCGCTTGGCATTGGACCTGGACGCTAGTGGAGATCACTGCAGTAGCAATGCCTATTACAGTGATTCCCAGCTTCCAGGGATACCATAGGTATGGCATATGCCAAGTTAGACTAATGTAAATGTAAAAGTATCCAATACCTAGATTCTATCTTTAAAAGCAAAGCTTAGATTTCATACTAGACAGAATTACTTATATTTTAGTGCAGAAGACACAATAAACAGATTTGTGCTTTCAATCTATAATGCAGAACTTTCCTGATTTAAAACACTGTAAAAAAACATTGAATTTACTTTTAAATATGACCGTCGTCTGCTTGTTTTTCTCAGTATTTTGCACAAGCTATACAAAAGATTCACAGATCTCACTTAACCACAATGTTTCAATTAGCTGACCATCTATCATCAGCTCTGAAAAAGTGACACTAATGGTTTCTGAGATAAGAATATTTAGAAAGCTGTGCTTTTAGAAATGACTGTAATCTGAGTTCATTAATTCTGTTTTTATGTTATCACAAAACATTCCCTGCAAAAATAAAATGGTAATAGAGCTATATAATGTACAGCTGACAGCACAGAATTGCCAACTGATGTGTAAAGATGCATGAGACTATATAACAGATCAAGCCCTTCACTCTTTTCCACAGTTATAAGGAGATAGAGAATGTTAATTGGTACCCAAATAACTAGGCACAAAGACAAAGAATTATTCCCAACAAGCATTTTTGTATAAAACATAAGGACATTTCAAGAGTTTCTTGATAGCATTCAAAAACGAATAAGGAACTTCAGTACTGTCTAGTTGTCTGCAATGAAAATCTTTATGACAACCATATTGACATGATGATTTTCACTTAGAAGTTTCACAGTAGTATGTCTCAATAAAAATAAAGCAGAGATACACACTGTCATATAGAAATAAAAAAAAACTATTTCAGACAAGTGAAAACACTCAGTGAATTGCTAATGTTATCTAGCACAGTGTGCCAGAAAGTTCAGTCAATTTACCTTAAAGAGGAATTCCAGATACAAGTATTTTATAAGTTCAGGTGGCAAAGCGAGGGGGAGACTTAAAAAGAGTGTGGGGGACAGAGAGAGTCTGGGGGACAGAGAGAGAGTCTGGGAGACTGAAGGAGCCGGGACAACTAGGCGATTCCTGGGGTCTGTGGGCACTAAGGGAATCTGTAAGTCTCAGAGGAGTGTGAGCTTGGGATGTCAGAAGAACGCCTATCGAGAGGCCAGGAGTGGGCCCATACAGCAGGGAGTGGTAACTACAGGCTAAGTGGGTCAGGAAAGTCCAGAGAGCCAGGAGAACCTGGGTGTGATGGTTTGAGGGACCAGTTACACGAGCAGCAGTGCTGCTTGTCATGTTTCTGTTATAAGGAATATTGTCCCCTTATAACAGGAAGTACCTTATCAGCAGGTATTATTTTAATGAAAGCTGCAACTTGAAACTACAGTTGAGATTTTGGTGACTAGGTTTAAATATTTGTTAAATGATGGCTTCACACTTTCTGCCCTCCCATTGACTTATTTAGCTCCAGAGCCAATCCAACTATTTCCTCTCTTCTGCCCTGTCTTGGACCACATAGTCTTCACAAAGAAAATCTCTGGTTTCTCTTTTTCACATTGCATATGCATGCTATGGCTATGTGATTCATTTGGGATGACTAAACTCATGGCAGACTTGAGCAGGTCCTGCAGAGTACCCCCCCCCAGAAAGGAATAGGTCCACAGCACACATACACAGTGTAAAGAGGAGCCAGCCAGTGTCTTCTTTGTGAATATTGTTTGGTATCTATCAAGGTTATATAGGAAACATCCCTGGATTGGGCTGAAGGTAAGAATGTGACTTGGTGACCTGCACTCAGGGGGTAGGAAGAATCAATTAGACATGTGCATTTTGTTTCGTCACAATTTGTTCTTCAGACAAAAATTTAATTTTCAGAGATTTGGATGTATACAAATCTCCGAATGTGAAAAATCCTTCTAGTATATCTAGACAGTGAAAAACTACATATAAAGAAGAAATCAGTGGAGCTATTCCAGACAGCACTGTGCAATTAAAATTGAAAAAAATGTCTGGTACAGCAATATGTTTAAACAATCAACAATCAATAGTGTGATGCTATAAAAACATCCACTTAGGCATGAGAGTACAAGTGTAGTAATAATTTTATGATGTTCTAGGAACAAAAGAATACTGGTAACAGGCAGAATCTTACAGGTATAGATGACATGTTGGGATTTTCATTATATATTAGGGAATACATGTTTATACATATCAGGAATTGTATAGGATCCAAGTCATAATATACATAGAAAGAGAAAGTTAATGTCAGGATCAACAGAATTTCTTTCACGAGAGAACAACAAAAGAACATTTTCTTATTGGATACATACTGTATCAGGGAATGTAGTCAGCTAATACAATGTTTAATGTAAGTGTATCAGATATGAAAATTACATTATGAAATGCTTTATTGATGGATACTTACATGCTGATTATTATCTTTTCAATATCTTCTCTAATACAGAAATATTTAAAGCGTACACTACCCCTGAGGAAGGAGTTTAACTGACTCCGAATCGGGTGAAAAAGTGCTGCTTCAAAACTCTGTATATACACTATTGTAATACTGATTGACCTACATCCCCAACAATAGATGTATTAGTTTTGTCATATTTTACTATGTTAAATTAATAAATTATATTTGTACCAAGTATACCTCTTTTATGGTTTTTACATGTGCCTGAAAAGTCCACCATTAGGGGACCCCCTTTGCTGTTATGTATAACTAATTTTGGATGTGGCACAAACTCAGTCAGATGCTGATCTACAATATATATTATCTCCTTTTTAGGTGCACATTTTAGACCCAAATTGAGTATGTTGAGCTCTTTATGATTAAGCTCAACCCCACTCAAGTTATATATCCCTGTATTTATTTTTTTGGGATTGTTTACCCCTTCCAGCCCTACATCCCCCTCTTCTCTTCGGGGGGGTATGGTTTCTTTGTTGTAAATGTAAGGGGGCCCATTCCTCCCTCCGCCTCTCTGGTTGGTTACTCGGAGATTCCTCCTCGGTGTTCCTCCCCTAACCCATTGTCCTAAAAAAGGAGAACTGTATGGATACTGTGCAAAATGATCCTCATCCTCCAATGGTAAATATCTATTGTAAAAAGGAACCTCATTCCCTACCTCAGGGTAATGATAAGATGGGGGATACTGGGGCCACTGTCTATAACCTTGTGAAGGATTGTAACCTTGTGTTATGTTCCCCCTCTGGGTATGAGGGGACTGATAGTCATTATAAACAGTTGGTGGATATCCACCTCAACCCCATGATTGTGGTTTGGGGGAATAATGATAATCTCCCCCATATTGGTTAGCTCCATTTGTTGGATTACCACCATTTCGTCTTGGTTCTACCAACCCCTGTTCACTTTTACCTTTGTTTCCCAATTTTTTGGCCTCAGGTTTAGGGAGAGGATTGCTGGTGACCTCTGCCGCATTAACTTTGACAGCGGGGTCACCATTAGCCACTCCAATGGTAGCCTGCTACACATAAATATTATTAGTTTTAAAATCATTAGAGTCCCTGTTAAACTTTTTCACTTTCTTTTTCTGTGTTTCCCGGTCAATTTTTTCTAGTTTTTTCTTAATATTAATATTAAATTCCTTCATCTGATTGGTTTCTTTAATTGGCTCTAACTTTTCTTGTATGGTCTTATTTTTTTCATTCAACATACCTAATTTAATCTGTTTTCTTTTTAAAACCAGTCCCTGTAGCTCTCTACCGACTTTTTAAAAAAAATTCCAGCCATTCATCCATATACTTTTGATCATTAAGACCATCCTGAGGGGAGACCTCCTACCTCAGGCTTCAAAAAATAAGATTCTCTTTTTGGTAATGCTCAAATGTAAATACGTCCCACCACGTTTTAATTTGTTTCTCAAGAAGAATGTCTAATGTTGTTAACATTCCAGAGAAATCCTCCTCACAATCAGTCATTATTTGATTGCTTGAGAAAATACAATCAGGGTTAATCTGTCTGTTAGACAAAAAGTTGAACGCGTCCATGGCTGCTTGTGGTAAAAACAAAAATTGCAGATAACTGTAGGTATTAAAGTAAACAACCGCCCCTTACTAAAAGTACCACCACTGCGCCACAGAAGAATCTAATAAGTGAACAATTTGGTGAATTCAGCTGCCACTATAAAAAAGTTAATCAGTGAAAAATCCTTCTAGTATATCTAGACAGTGAAAAACTATATATAAAGAAGAAATCAGTGGCGCTATTCCAGGCAGCACTGTGCAATTAAAATTGAAAAAGTGTCTGGTACAGCAATATGTTTAAACAATCAACACAACATGTGATTAGTATGAGTTATTAAATTTAAACGGAAAGTCCATACATGTCCAAGAAATGTGTTTAGACAATCAAAACACCATGTAATGAATAAAAGTGATTGCATCTAAACAAAAAGTCCAAATGTTGGGGAAAAAAAAAAAATATTTGTAATAAAAAAAGTAATCCTTGGTAGTAAGTGTCTTCTTAATGTCTTCCACCACACCAGAGTGTTCAGTGAACCCATTCCCTTAAGAAACGCACTCACCGACTCCAAATGCCTGCACTCGCGTGCAAGGCTCAAGCGCTTTTATACCACACCAAGGGGTAAAATCAACAGCCCAATGTCCAGCAGTGTATATGGGAATCGCTCCACATGTAAAATAATAAAGTGCTCCAATAGTGTAAAACAGCATAACCAATTTATTAAAAAAATTAAATCACAGGCACATTATCACATATGTTTGGAATGTGCACACATATATGTTTAAATCTATTCAACTAAGTAATTGTCACGGTCACACTAATGTGGCCTAAATAGGGTAGACTTTCTACCATTACTACTTATATTCTTACAGATTAGATTTTTTATTATCATTATTTTTTATTTTGCACACTTACGGATGAGAAGGGAGACCTTGTTTAGTCTTGACCTATTCACACTTAATTTATCTGGGTGGAGCCACTAGATGTGGAGTTCATATACTAATTTCAATTATTAGTGGTACGTTACACTACTTACCTGCCCAATAAAATTCTAGACAGTGAAAAACTATATATAAAGAAGAAATCAGTGGTGTTATTCCAGACAGCACTGTGCAATTAAAATTGAAAAAGTGTCTGGTACAGTAATATGTTTAAACAATCAGCACAACATGTGATTAGTATGAGTGATTCAATTTAAACGGAAAGTCTATACATGTCCAAGAAATGTGTTTAGACAATCAAAACACCATGTGATGAATAAAAGCGATTGAATCTAAACAAAAAGTCCAAATGTTGGGAAAAAAAAAATTGTAATAAAAAAAGTAATCCTTGGTAGTAAGTGTGTTCTTAATGTCTTCCACCACACCAGAGTGTTCAGTGAACCCACTCCCTTAAGAAACGCACTCACCGACTCCAAATGCCTGCACTCGCGTGCAAGGCTAAAACGGTTTTATACCACACCAAGGGGTAAAATCAACAGCCTGATGTCCAGCAGTATATATGGGAATCGCTCCACATGTAAAATAATAAAGTGCTCCAATAGTGTAAAACAGCATAACCAATTTATTAAAACACTATCACTCTTCAAATAGTTCACTCACATTTTACAAAATCCAAACCAGCAATGAAATCAAGTGCAAATCATTAGACATTCTCCTTGAGAAACAAATTAAAACATGGTGGGACGTATTTACATTTGAGCATTACCAAAAAGAGAATCTTATTTTTAGAAGCCTGAGGTGGGAGGTCTCCCCTCAGGATGGTCTTAATGATCAAAAGTATATGGATAAACGGCTGGAATTTTTTTTAAAAGTTGGTAGAGAGCTACAGGGACTGGTTTTAAAAAGAAAACAGATTAAATTAGGTATGTTGAATGAAAAAAATAAGACCATACAAGAAAAGTTAGAGCCAATTAAAGAAACCAATCAGATGAAGGAATTTAATATTAATATTAAGAAAAAACTAGAAACAATTGACGGGAAACACAGAAAAAGAAAGTGAAAAAGTTTAATGATTTTAAAACTAATAATATTTATGTGTGGCAGGCTACCATTGGAGCGGCTAATGGTGACCCCGCTGTCAAAGTTAATGCGGCAGAGGTCACCAGCAATCCTCTCCCTAAACCTGAGCCAAAAAATTATGAAACAAAGGTAAAAGTGGACAGGGGTTGGTAGAACCAAGACGAAATGGTGGTAATCCAACCAATGGAGCCAACCAATATGGGGGAGATTATCATTATTCCCCCAAACCACCATCATGGGGTAGAGGTGGATATCCACCAACTGTTTATAATGACTATCAGTCACCTCATACCCAGAGGGGGGAACATACCACAAGGTTACAATCCTTCACAAGGTTATAGACAGTGGCAACAGTACCCCCCATCTTATCATTACCCTGAGGTAGGGAATGAGGTTCCTTTTTACAATAGGCATTTACCATTGGAGGATGAGGATCATTTTGCACAGTATGCATACAGTTCTCCTTTTTTAGGACAATGGGGGAGGGGAGGGAGGGGAGGAACACCGAGGAGGAATCTCTGAGTAACCAACCAGAGAGGTGGAGGGAGGAATGGTCCCCCTTACATTTACAACAAAGAAACCATACCCCCCCAAGAGAAGAAGGGGATGTAGGACTGGAAGGTGTAAAACAATCCAAAAAAGCAACCGAGAGACACAAATACAGGGATATATAACTTGAGCGGGGTTGAGCTTAATCATAAAGAGCTCAACATACTCAATTTGGGTCTAAAATGTGCACCTAAAAAGGAGATGAATAAATTTGAAGTCTATATTGACACACATAAATTTATCAGATCCATGAACATGAAGAAATATTTTTTAAGCCATCCGGTGGTATCTATGGTTAGAGCCACTTCACAATCCAGAAAAGTGGATACTGGCTTGAAAAAATAAGTCTATTTTCAATCCTCAAAATCCAAGTAACCACTTTATAGAGGTCTTTAAAAGCTAAGTTTTAAATGATATTGAGAGCTTGGCCCCAAAAAAGGGTTAACCCTGATTACATCAGGGAGGGCATAAAATCTTTGGAGGAAAAGAAAAATTCAATCATACGACCCGCTGATAAGGGTGGGGGGAGTATTAATGGACAAATCTCTTTATTTTAAGCAGTTGGGGGAGTTGGTTGGTGATAGGTCCACCTATAAAAGATTAATGTCTGACCCCACAGAGTCCAATAAAACCCAATTGATCACCTTGGTAGAATGGGGTTATAAAATAGATGCCTTGAACCTAAAGGAAAAGATATCTTGTCCTGAGCGCTTGCAGAATTCCAGTAATCTACACTCTGCCAAAAATACACAAAAACACACAATGCCTGCCACCTCGTCCAATTGTTAATGGCATTGGATCTGTGACGGCAAGGCTGGGGGAATATTTGGACAAATTCCTCCAGCCTAGTGTTAAGGTAACCAAGGCTTACTTAAAGGACACTGTAGAATTGTTACTATTACTTAATGAGGTTAAACTTAATGCATCATCTACGTCATATTTGGTAACGGCTGACGTTGCCTCTTTATAAACCATCATTCAGCATGAGGATGCATCTCTGGCCCTCAACTGGGCATTAAGTAAACGGGAAGATATTCCGCATACACAGAAACGATTTTTGGGACATGTATTGGAGTTCTGCATGTCCCATAATTATTTTTGGTTCAATGGTCAGTTCTTCTCCCAGCAGGTTGGCGTGGCAATGGGAGCTAAATATGCTACCAGCCTCGCCAACCTGTTTATGGCGGAATGGGAGGACAGAAAGGTTTTTAGTAAAGTGAGACCCCAACTCAGGTTCTACCGCAGGTTCATAGATGACCTCCTGTTCATTTGGGAGGGGTCAGAGGAATCTGCGGTTGAATTTGTGGGAGAACTTAATAATAATTCCAACAATATCAGATTAGAATATCAGATTAGTGATAAAACGGTCAATTTTTTGGATGTTACGATAGAAAAATGTTTAAACATGTTAAGTCCAAAAGTATACTTCAAACCAACTGATCGCAATAGCTACTTGTCCATCAGAAGTGGCCATCATCCAGCATGGATAAGAAACATCCCTAAGAGACAAATATTGCGGGTCCGCCGAAATTGTATACAAATAGATGATTTTTATGGGCAAACTGATACCCTTAAAGAAAAATTCTTACAAAACGGATATAATAACAACAGTCTTATGGAAATTATTCAGGAGGTAGCAAATGTCCCAAGGGACCAATGCTTTAAGAAAAAAGTAGCCCAGTCATGTGATAATCAGCACCAGTTTGGGTTCATTTCAGGTTTTCACTGCCAATTCAGGGAAATTGAAAGCATATATAAAAAGCACTGGCATATTTTATGCAGACAGACATTTAGGAGAGATTTTACCTAAAAAACCGAAATTTATCTATAGGAGAGCCCCAAATTTCGGGAACCGAGTAGTGAAAAAGATTTTGGATCCTCCAGGACAAAAAGCTACAAAGATAGATCTAAAGGGATTCTATTGCTGCATATATTGCAGAACTGTGAAAGTGAGTAACAGAGGGGTGACTAGTGTTACCAACAGAGAGGGGGAAACCTTTGAGATCAATGAGTTCAGCACATGTAATTCCACCCATGTAGTGTATTTGATGTGGTGCCCCTGTGGCTTGCTTTATGTGGGAAGAACTAAAAGGCTCCTCAGGGTTCGCATTTTAGAACATTTAGCTAATATCAAGAATGGTTACAAATTCCATAGTGTTTCATTGCACTTTAAGGAGAAACACCAACAGGATCCCTCTTTGTTGCAATTCTGTGGAATTGATGTAGTGCACCCATCTTGGCGAGGCTCTAATAGGGTGAGGGATCTATCCCAAAGGGAAACTCCCTGGATTTTCCTTTTGAAGTGTTTGGCCCCTAGGGGAACTTTTAATTTCCAATTGTTGCTGATGATTCACTTGACTTTTGGGTTCATGTTCCTTGGCTCTAGTACCATCATTTTGTGTCATTAATTTGGACATTTGAGATCTCATCCAACCTGTATTGGATTAATGGATATTCAGTGTTTGACTATTTAGTTTCATCCAGATATGTGATTAAGATAGGTTGCTTAGATTTCCCATGATGACAACTGTTTATTTATAGGAGCAAACCATCCATTATTTTAAATGTTGAATCCTATCACAAATCAGTGACATAATTAGCTCTAAACAGTGGGGGAGAGATCATCTGGATTACAGTCAATACCCATGATTTGGTGCTCTGCCGCCTGTATTGCTTATTTATCAGCAGACTGTGTTGTGTCATACAGTTGTGGGGGATCCCCCCCCTTTTTAGATAAGTAGACATGAGTGTGTGCATACACATACTTGTTCTAGCTTATATGCTTTAATACAGTGTGTGTTGCAGAATTCAGCATTCCAGCTATTCATATTATGTTAGGTCTTTTTGTTATGTTATTTTAACATTTTGGTATAGGAGAAGTGTAATAATATTTTATGTATTTTTTATATATTTTTATACATATACATATAGGATATTGCTCTAGTGATATTATGCATAGTATGCGATATCATGGTTTAAACCAGTGGAGTTAGATGTCGGTGGGGAGCCGCTTTTGTGGATACACACCTCGGTGTGTGTGCATGTCTGGGGCCCTTACAGTGACACGATCTGCAGGTAGTCATACAGGAGAAGGGTGTCTGTAATTTGGATCACCTTGTTTTCCTTGTTTTCTGTTTCCTTGTGTTATTTTTCTATGCCATGTATGATCGCTGTTTAGCGGCTGCGGGGACACGAGATGTGCACAGGCGTGTTGGAAGGTTCACTTTCACATATTCGATAGGAGGGTATAAAAAGGGATGATTGTCATCCCGCACAGCCAATCCCATGAAAAAGTCAATCTGTGACGAAACATGTCGGGGGCGTGGCTGTGATGCATGATGCTGGAAGCCGCACGAGTTAGTGGTGATTCGATCTAGTGGCGAAGTACCGAGGAGGGGGTGAGAACTGAGGATTTAGCATCTGCACACCTCGGGTCCGCCGTGACCGTTTCCTTGCATTGTGTGATCTAATTTGCTGAGTTGCTGTGATTTGCACTTGATTTCATTGCTGGTTTGGATTTTGTAAAATGTGAGTGAACTATTTGAAGAGTGATAGTGTTTTAATAAATTGGTTATGCTGTTTTACACTATTGGAGCACTTTATTATTTTACATGTGGAGCGATTCCCATATATACTGCTGGACATCAGGCTGTTGATTTTACCCCTTGGTGTGGTATAAAACCATTTTAGCCTTGCACGCGAGTGCAGGCATTTGGAGTCGGTGAGTGCGTTTCTTAAGGGAGTGGGTTCACTGAACACTCTGGTGTGGTGGAAGACATTAAGAACACACTTACTACCAAGGATTACTTTTTTTATTACAATTTTTTATTTCCCAACATTTGGACTTTTTGTTTAGATTCAATCGCTTTTATTCATCACATGGTGTTTTGATTGTCTAAACACATTTCTTGGACATGTATAGACTTTCCGTTTAAATTGAATCACTCATACTAATCACATGTTGTGTTGATTGTTTAAACATATTACTGTACCAGACACTTTTTCAATTTTAATTGCACAGTGCTGTCTGGAATAACGCCACTGATTTCTTCTTTATATATAGTTTTTCACTGTCTAGAATTTTATTGGGCAGGTAAGTAGTCTAACGTACCACTAATAATTGAAATTAGTATATGAACTCCACATCTAGTGGCTCCACCCAGATAAATTAAGTGTGAATAGGTCAAGACTAAACAAGGTCTCCCTTCTCATCTGTAAGTGTGCAAAATAAAAAATAATGATAATAAAAAATCTAATCTGTAAGATTATAAGTAGTAATGGTAGAAAGTCTACCCTATTTAGGCCACATTAGTGTGACCGTGACAATTACTTAGTTGAATAGATTTAAACATATATGTGTGCACATTCCAAACATATATGATAATGTGCCTGTGATTTAACAGAGTGTGAGTCTGAGGTAAACATAGGTATCAATAAACCTATCGGTGTCTATACAATTAAGAGCCCAATTGCAGGTTGGTTAAGCACCCAATCCCACATTAGGCTTTAACCATATTGTAAGTCCACACCCATACATATAAACCAAAGTGCTTTTTTGAAAAACATCTGTGAGCCTACATTAATTTCTAGGCATATTAATAAACAGTCCAATAGAATGTTAACCAGTCCGTGATTGTGAAGAAAAATATTCAATGCAGTGTGGAATCACCCCCGGGAAAAAAACACAAAAAACTTGTGAGCAAAAATTAAAATTGTGACTTGAGTGTTCAACGTTCTTGGTGACTTGGTGCTCCCCCTCAAGGGTCCCCACTCACCAGATCCATCCACCCCAAAGGGGTAACTCGCATAAGGAATGTGGCCTCTACGATCCTCCTGCCGCCACGATAGGTAGGTTTTCCAGGAAGGTCCTCAGCATATGTAAGTTGAAGGACTTAAATCTATTCAACTAAGTAATTGTCACGGTCACACTAATATGGCCTAAATAGGGTAGACTTTCTACCATTACTACTTATAATCTTACAGATTTGATCTTTTATTATCATTATTTTTTATTTTGCACACTCACGGGCGAGAAGGGAGACCTTGTTTAGTCTTGACCTATTCACACTTAATTTATCTGGGTGGAGCCATTAGATGTGGAGTTCATATACTAATTTCAATTATTAGTGGTAGGTTACAATACTTACCTGCCCAATAAAATTCTAGGGAGCGCCATTACCCCATTCACATATATATACAGTTATTTCCGAAACACCTTGAGGAGTTTCTTTAGGGGGGCTGCACACCTTTACACCTGTCCTAAGCGCAGTCATTTACTTTATTCAATTTCACTGTCTAGATATACTAGAAGGATTTTTCACTGATTAACTTTTTTATAGTGGCAGTTGAATTCACCAAATTGTTCACTTATTAGATTCTTCTGTGGCACAGTGGTGGTACTTTTAGTATGGGGTGGTTGTTTACTTTAACACCTACAGTTATCTGAAATGTCTGAATGGACATGAATGTCAACAAATCTTAAAAAGTTATAACAAAATTAACAAATGTATTTGTTTCATTCTAATGGCATCACATGATGCAATAGTAGTTTGGCCCATGGGAAAATGTATTCAGTTTTTAAATTTGTTCGATAATTCTGATTCGAAAACAAATGGATGCAAATTTCATTCTACTCTTTAATTCCGATGCACATGATGCCAGATGATATTGTCCAATCAGCTCATGCCATTTCTATTTGTGGGTTAGATTAGCATCTGAAAATATCAAGTCCTTCCTATTCTAATCCACCTGATTCAATAATCTGTTAAATATATAACAATTTTCCAGAAAAACTTCATCATTTTTCAAATCCACCTGGACCAACGAATATACGAAACTAATGCCAAAAATATGAAATTAATTCCAAAAACGAATCGAGTCAACATAATGAATATGACAAAATGAAGTTCTTCAATGAACAAATGTAACCGAAAGTAAACTAATATTTCTGGAGTGCACATGTCCAGAATTAAACGACAACTTCACCAACAGTTTAATAAAAAAAGAGGAAAAATTTATGTTTTTTGGAAAAATGAAGGGATTGGAACAGAGGTCTACAAATTTTTCAGTACCAGGACAACATTGTATATTTTACAAATATTTGGGGGGGGGGGCATTCAAAGAAAAAAAAAAAAACAACAACAGTTTTATAAATCAAATTTAAATGAATAAACAAAATTTTACTTACAGTGGATTTTTTGGAATCAGCAGAAAACTTTACATTGAAATCCCCACCAATGACTTCATTATATTGGAGTCTTCATCAGAGTCCCCCCTTTCTTCCGGGTCCTCAGGAGAGTCCCCTCTTATACCACAGGGCAACATAAAATCTTGCAGAGGGCTGGATTTGGCCCATGGGCCACAGTTTGGTGACCCCTGGATTAGAACACCTGTTTTTTTGCAGTCTGTGTCTGTTAGCGAGATTAGCCCTTTCCCCTCTCAAATTTTGGGTTGTCACCAGAACAGAAATAGAGCAGAAATATTCCAATGGGGACACTATTTCTGGTGACTCTGGTGACAACAAGGGATCCCCTCCCTTTGGAGGAATTTCCTCTCACTTGATGTTTTGGCTGTGGGATGGAAGGTATAAGGAAATTTTCTCATCGGGACACAGATGGTAAAAAAACTGATTTGGGCTATAACCTCCCCTTACTCTTTCCAATATAAACTTTTTTTTGCCTATAGTTCTACTTCAGGTTGACAAGTGACAACGTAGCTTCCATATGTTGCATTGTCATTAACTAAAAGAGATGCAAACCAGTAAGAATTCAGAGGTCTTTCTTCATACCGGCATTTTACATCTATAAGATATAACATTTACAAACTGCCATATGCTACAGGCCAAATGAAAGCCACTTAGAAAAGAACATTCCGGGGGCGTGGCCAAGATGGCGCTGTGAGCGGTTTGTTCTTTAGAGAGCTCCACTAATCCGTGTACTAAATCCGGATTCATCGACTCCAATACCCCACAAATTGCACCCCTGCTGACTGAGGGGGACTCAGAGACTCCCTATTTGCTTAGGAACGGGGAAAGTTTTCAGTTCCTGACCCGGGATCGGCTCCCGGCCTACCGCGGGCGACTAGGCCAAAGCCGCGGCCTTTCCTGTCGGCCCGCGCGGCGAGCCGGGAAACATCTGCCACGATCGTCTCTGTTGCCGGCCCTTTATCGGATGCTGCGGACCGTGGATGGGGGCAGGAGAGCTGATCCTGAACAGGGGAAAGGCCGTGATATGGGCCTGAACTCTTTTTTTCTCCTCCCCACGTTTTACTAGTCCGCGACCGCGGCCTTTCCTGGAGCTCCGGGCCATCGGTCTGACTGGAGGAGAATCGGATCCTCCTGGTCTGGTGGAAGAGACCCTGTGATGCCTGGGGACGACTGCCTGTTAGCAGGAACGGATCCTGGAGCGCACGCATCCTTTCCACCCCAGTTGTGAGGGGATGTGGCTGAGCTGAGCATCCCTGTGGGTCAGTGTAGGCCTGAACTGGACAGCTTCTGCACCATACATTTGCAGGTGAGGGGGAAGACTATTAAAGGGGACACTCACTTTACCCTATCTACTGCCTGAATACTCCTCACTCTACAGACAGGTTTCCACAGCCAGCTGTTGATAATTGCCCAGATCTGGGCCACCAACACCTGAATGAGGTGCAGAAATTCCAGCGCAAAATATAACAAAGGGGGTAAGAGGTTGACCTTCCCACCACAACCGGACTCCCCTCAGACGCCCAACTGTCCCCCCCGGAAGGCCCTCCATACACGCAGCACCCACAGGGCTCCGCAGACAAACACTATGGAGTCGGATGACTCTCGGCCCCCCTGGCTGGCGGATGTTATGGCGGCCATTGCTACTTGCCAATCCACGCTAACAACAAAGGTTGAAGCAGTCCAGTTGGATATGGGTCTAATTCGCCAAGATATAGATAAAATCAGATCGCGAGTCACTGAGACGGAGCAAAGACTGAGTAACACCGAAGACACCATTGCGGACCATGGAGCATCACTCCGTACACTTCAAACCAAAGTAAAGGCCCTTGAGTACAGAGCCGAGGACGCGGAGAACAGGAACCGGCGTAATAATCTTCGCATCGTTGGATTACCGGAGGGGGCGGAGGGGAACAATCCTACCTCCTTTATAGAGGGTCTGCTTCGTGACCTCTTACCCGAGGCCCGCTGGTCACCTTACTACACGGTAGAGAGGGCGCACCGCATCCCGCCTAAGTCGGGGCCTCCTGAATCCCCCCCTCGCACCTTCATCCTCCGTCTCCTCAACTTCAGAGACAGAGACGAAGTTCTCCGTGCCTCTAGAAACGTAGGGGACCTCAGATTCCAGAACATGAAGTTGATGATCTTCCCCGACTATTCTGTAGAGACCCAGAAACTCAGGAAATCTTTTGACCAAGTCAAAGCGGCTCTGCGATCACGCAGCATTCGCTACAGTGTACTCTTCCCTGCTCGCCTGAGAGTCCAGGACGGCGAGACAACTCGCTTTTTCACCAATCCGAGAGAGGCTTCCGCCTGGCTGGACTCGCTACCACAGATTCGCTGATGATCTACCTGGTATGTGCTGTATGACCCCTTTTTGTTGTTACTCACCATAGCCTGGGCCCAGGTCTGCGTTATCACACAAACTTCCACATGGATGACTTACTATGTTGCACAAGTTATGCCCAGTTCAATCCATGGTGTGTGTGGACTTGTGGGGGGATGCTTACTATCCCTACCAGGGAAATTCTAAGATAGTGCCCCTGCCAAAGAACTTGGTCAGGAGACCGTTAAAATATACAGCTTCTACTATACATGCTTGTTTCCTTAAGGAATACTGGACTTCTGGTTCGGTATCTCTACCCAAAAGATGGATCAAATTTACTGTGGGGCCGCATTATGGGCTACCTCCCTTCCTTTGACTTCCTAAGTCCTCACAGCCTGCTGTATCACAAGCGGAGATCTCATGTACACAAGCCGCTTGAACTGCTACTTCCCCCCCGTGTGAAGCCTCGGGGGGGGGTAGGTTCGCCTCTTCCATGGACCCCCTGTTGCGAGCTGAATAAGTTTGGGATTGAAACCCGCCTCAGTTCTGGGGGGTTGGGTGGGGTGGGGGGTGATGTAAGTTCCCCTAATGGGGCTAGTTTCATCTACTTTAGACATTGGCATCCTTTACCTGTTTTTAGTTTGGTTTTGTTTTTGTTTGATATTTGTACTAAAAAAAATTGACTCACCAGCATTGCACTGTCTACGGATGTTTCCACTTCGGGTGCCGGGGTCCAGTCCAGGAGCCGTGAATTCTATTGATCCTAACACTCTTCATATTCCTGGTGGTCATGTCCTCCCTTAACATAATTTCCTGGAACACCGGGGGACTGAACTCCCCGGTCAAGCGTTCCCTGGTGTTCCAATTCATTAAAACTTTTAACCCACATATATGTGTGCTCCAAGAGACACACCTAACAGGACGCAGAGTCCTGGCCCTAAAAAAACCATGGGTGGGACACCACTACCACTCCACACACTCCTCATTCTCTAGGGGTGTTACTATACTGGTATTGAAGTCACTTCCATTTCGGCTCTTGGATTTGGCCCTAGACCCTGATGGTCGGTATGTAATTATTCACGCTAAAATATACTCTCTAACGTGGACCATTGTGGGCTTATATCTGCCTCCCCCGGCCTGCTTGCTGGTGCTCAATCAGATCACCGGCAGGACAATAATGTTATATTGGGTGATTTTAATCTGGTCCCTGACCCGGACCTTGACAGACTAACTCCTGCGGGACATCATTGCCCTGGGTTGGCTGAGTGGGTGGATACCTATGGCCTGACTGATGTCTGGAGGTGGCGTCACCCCCAGACCAGGGCATACACATGCCACTCGGCCTCTCACAGAACGTTTTCCCGCATAGACTTGGTCTTCGCAGGGAGTCAGGTCCTCCCACGGGTCACAGACATACAAATTCTGCCTAGGGGAATTTCCGACCACGCACCCTTGTTGTTGTCATTGGATGTTTCCCTTGGCTTAGTAGAAAGGATATGGAGGCTCTCCAGATTTTGGATTTCAGACACTGCAGTAGACTCCCAATTTAGAACGGAAATGCTCGACCTTTGGGCTGTAAATGAGGGCTCGGCTGACCCCGCAGTTGTATGGGATGCCTTTAAAGCCACGACAAGGGGGCACTGCCAGACCATTGTTGCCAGAGTCCGACGGGAGCATAGGGCAGACTTGGTTAGGGCTGAGGGAGAGGTGAGTAGTGTAGAGGCTCTTTTTGTTCGTACCCGAGACCCTGTGCACTATTCGCATCTACAACTTATGATGAAGGAGGTGGTTCGTCTCCGTACTTCTCTCACCCAGAAGAAAATGTTGGCTCAATCCCAACGGATTTTTGAGCAGGGAGAGCGGTCAGGTCACTTGTTGGCCTAGCTCTCTAGGGAACAGGCAGGTGGGATGAGCATCTCACATATTAGGGACTCCTCGGGACAGTTGATCCAAACAACGGAAGGGATCAACTGCTGTTTTGCGGAGTACTACGAATCCCTCTATGGGTCCAGGGTGGACTATAGAGGGGAGGATCTGGGGGCATACCTAGATGACATTGATATCCCAACCCTTACAGTAACATATCGTGACAAGCTTGTTGCTCCAATCATGTCATTGGAGATATTACAGGCACTTAAATCAATGCAGACAGGAAAAACACCAGGACCCGATGGCATCCCTGTGGAGTTTTATAAACAATATGCTACGGAATTAGTCGATAAACTTCAGGGCTTCTTCTCTGCATCGACGCGCCTCGGAAAACTCCCGGACACTATGAGCGAAGCGATCATAGTGGTGATCCCCAAGCCAGGAAAAGATCCCACGTTCTGCTCCTCTTACCGCCCTATATCCCTTCTGAACGTGGATGCAAAAGTACTGGCAAAAGTACTGGCCAACAGGCTTAATCTGGTAATTACTGCTCTCATCCATAGGGATCAAACAGGCTTCATGCCCGGGAGAGGAACCGACATTAATATCAGACGCCTCCATACCCACATAGACAGGGCAAACGAGGTGGGTAATGGAGCGGTGGCCTCAGTCGACGCAGAGAAGGCTTTTGACTCCGTCGAGTGGGGCTATTTATGGGAAGTGCTCTCACGATTCGGGTTTGGCCCGGGTTTCACGAAATGGCTCCGCATGTTATATCATTGCCCCTCAGCTAGAATACGTACTAACGGAAGCCTCTTGGGGAAGTTCAAATTGTTTCGAGGCACGCGACAGGGGTGTCCCCTCTCCCCGGGTCTATTTGCTCTGGCGATGGAGCCCCTGGCTATATTGTTGAGGGCCGACCCTGGGGTAAGGGGACTCCAGGTAGGTCCCATTGAGGAGAAGTTATCACTATACACGGACGATGCTCTGCCTTATTTAGCGGATGCGTCGTCCTCTTTGCAGACTGCACTGGAACTGATTAATCGATTTGGTGGGTATTCGGAGATTCGCATTAATTGGGACAAGTCGGTTCTTTTTCCGCTCCATCCCTCGACCCCTAGAGTACCACACCCGCAGCTTAGATGGGTAGATGACTTCAAATACTTGGGGATTAAAATTAGTGGTAAAGTCCAAGACTACAACAATTTGCGTCCACTTATGGCACAGCTTACGGCCAGGTGTGCTGCTTTGCGTTCCCTTCCACTGACCCCTGTTGGCAATTTATTAAAAATGATTTACCTCCTGAAATATCTATATTTCTTCCGCAACACACCCATACCCATCCCTAAGATTTTTTTTTAAAGGTTGGAGAGTCTGTTGATACATTTTGTCTGGACTGGGAGGCCACCCAGGGTGGCCAAGCAGATCTTATATCTCCCACTTTCGGGGGGGGGATTGGCGCTACCGAATTTTCAAATCTATTATTGGGCAGCTGTTTTGGTCACGATTCAGTGGTGGTTCTCCCAGCCCATGCAGAATCCGGCAGTCACTCTGGAGGCAGCCATTCTGGGTTCCTTTGCTGCCCTCAGCAACCTCCCGTTTCGCGGTCTCAGGGTCAGTTTGTCTATGACAACTACGATGCGAACCATTGTGAAGGTATGGCAGGAGGCTAGGAAGGTCTATAGGAAGCCCAACTACATTTCACCTCACATGCCCCTATGGGGTAACCCTATGCTCTCCCACTTTTACACTATACTGGACCCCTCTCTCTGGGCAAAAAAGGGAATCCTTACATTAAAACATATAGTTAAAGATGGCAGGCTTAAGACTTTCCAAGCCCTGAGGCAATCCTTTGCTATCCCATCCTCCTTCCAATTCAGATACTGGCAGCTGAAGCTCACCTTTGAGGCTCAGTTCCCTGCCCCCCTCACTCTGGAACCAGACTCCATTGAAAGGCTCCTCACCTCCAGCGTGATGGGGAAGCCTCTCTCAACACTATATCTATACCTTACGGTGGAGTATGATGTGAAACTAACTAAAACCTGGGAAAAGTGAAGGGTTGATATTCCCTCTTTAGACGAGGACGAGTGGAAGGAGTGTTTAATATTCTACATTCCTTCCATGATCGCTGCAAGGGATAGGTTCATACAATTCAAGTTCCTACACAGAGCGTATTTCACCCCACAGAGATTGGCGCGCATATTCCAACAAAGAGATCCCAACTGTCAGAGATGCAGACAGGAAGTGGGTACTTTCTGGCACATGGTCTGGTCCTGTCCCAAACTACGACCCTTTTGGTCAGCAGTGGCCTCCACACTGGGCAACGTCATAGGCTCAGACTTACCGGTTGATCCCCAAATACTATTGCTCAGTCATGTGGAGGATGTTAAGGGTGATAGGTATGGTAAATTGTGTCTAACCTTTGCATTGTACTATGCTAGGCGGGAAATTCTACTGCGATGGAAACTGGTGGAGCCTCCTACCCTGGCCTCGTGGATAAGGCCGGTGAACAAGGTACTCCCCCTGGAGAGACTGACGTATGATAGTAGGCAATGCCCGGGGAAATTTTACAAAATCTGGTCGTCCTGGGTGGACGCTTCCGGGGACCCTGAACCCCCTACCCCATAAGTAGGACGTGAAACATAGTAGAGGACATCCTGCATTTCAAGTCAATTCTTCTTATGCCCGTTCCCCTTCATCCCCTTCCTTTTCCTCCCTTTCCCTCTCCCCCCATCCCTTCCTTCCTCTTCCCCCCCCCCTCCCCCCCTTCTTCTCCCCCCCATCTCCCCCCCTCCCTCCCCCCTTCTTCTCCCCCCCATCTCCCCCCCCCCGCCGCCCCTCCTAGGCTTGATTGAATATTGGGTTATTTACTTTATCTTATCTAAGAACTTTAAATTGATATGAGCCATGAGAAGTATGGTTAAGTGAAACTTCTGTTGTGTGCACATCTGGAACACCTGATAAATAGTAGCTATTGTTTTATTGTTTAAGGGTAAATCTCACTGTCATTATTTTTACCGTAATAAATGCACTAATTTCTTGTACTGTAATGCTGATTTGTTTAATAAAAATTTTCTGAGAAAAGAACATTCCAAAGTGCACAGGAAGCATTTTTTCTCATCTATGACCACTTAAGTGCCTGATGTAGCATTCCATGCATATGCTCAGAAATGGCTCATATAAGGAAACGCATGCTGGGGAAAATTAGAGATTATGACACTGCTGATGAGTAAAACCACATTAGAATTTCATGGTTGTTTTGTGATTTTTGCTCTTTTAGAACATATTTTGTGCAAGAGTATTAAAAAAAAAATAATGTAACAGGGCTGAGGTCAATCTCTATCCTCCTGTGGTATAATGTAAAAAGACTGTAAAATAACTTAAAATTCACATACTTCACCGCATGTATGTAAATATACAAAAAAATATATACTATAAGAGATACGATTTCACAGCTATTTCTTTACGTAAAAAAGAAGGGATACATTGAATGTTGTGTTATGATTATATTGCGACCTTTGTACAAAAATTGGATTATGCATGATATAAAATTTTAACCGATAACCAGTCGTTTATAAAAAAAAACTTTAATAACCAAACCTGCCCTAATAGAGACTCTGGGGTTAATTTACAAATTTGTATAGGCTGTTCACTCTGCAAGAGAATTCTCTATTTACAAGGGAATTTTCCTTTAGCTTGGTCAATGTTATGAAAAATCACTTCGCAAAGCATGCCCGATCTCATGCAAGAAAAATTAAAAATTAAAAAAATAATATCAGTTGAACTAGATGGACTTGTAACTACAGTATGTAAATATTTTTGATTGCACATTTGATTATGTCATGAGAGCTTCACCTCATTCATTAAGCTAAGGGGAAATTGTGAGTAAAGTGAATGGCCTATTTGATTTTAGTAAATCAACCCCTCTGTCTCTAGAACAAAAAAAAACTGCTGCAGGTTCACAATGCGGTTACCTAAAGGTTCCTATACATAACTGCAACAGCTGTAAAGATCTGCAGATACAGCTGAATATCTGGCCATTCTGACATGCAAGCTTGCCGCTAGCTCCATTCTACATTTCTATTGGCCTATCATTATGAGTTATGACTCATTGACTTTTAATGCAAGAAAATACAATACGTAACCTAATTTTTTGTAGACTATAAAAGATGATGTTACAATGAGTAAATAGATACCAAAGATGCCCGTACAACGGCGACAAATGGCGTAAATTTTACTATCCATAGGCGACGCTTTTAAAAACTTTAAGGGTTACCACTTTAGATTTACAGAGGAGGTCTGGTGTTAGACTTACTGCCCATGATCTGACGTTTGCAGTAATACTTCATATGTGTGGGATGATGGCTATTTGCGTGTATGCGGGACCTACACACATGTTCACCTTTGCGCATGAGCACAGGAGGACGGGGACACTTTCATTTTATTTTTATTTTTTTACATTGTTGCTTTCATTTTTTTTGTTGTAAACATCCTTGTGACAGCAATAGGCATGTGACGGGTACTCTTTATGGAGTGATTGGGGGGTCCATAAGACTCCAAATCCCTCCTCTTCACTTAAAAGCATTCGAAACACCAAGATATGTGTTTTTGAATGCTTTTTTTTTTTTTAAATGGCGCTGATTCTTTCAGAGTAAACCAGAAGTGATGTCACGTCATTTCTTCCAGGTTACTATTACGAACAGCCAATCAAAGCCAATCCTGGCGGACTGGTCGATCAGGTCTGATGGTAGGAAAGGGGAGCCAAAGCAAGCTGCAGAAGGCGGCGGGAGGGGGGGCGTCCCCTCCCACTGCTTATAATAGCAATCGAGCGGCTAGTCAGCCTCTCTGATTGGTATTACAAGAGAGCCAACCACCAGCTCTAAAAAACTATATGGGGTAATTCCTGCAGCAGGCATCTTTCTGGTATAACCACCAAAAGTCCAGCGATGTACGGGTATGCCGCTGGACGGGAAGTGGTAAATAAAATATTTGAATAGGAATAGGAACATAAGATGTCAGCCTCATTAAAGTCCAACTCTGGAAAACAAAAAAATGATTCCTTGCATTGGGATTGTGCCCGCAGTGTAAAGGTTAACTGCTCATTTTGTCTACGGGAGACTTTAACATACCTGATCCTCTATTTCACCAGCAGATAGTGCTCCCCTACACTCTGGCAGGGCACTGTCGCTTGGCGTCATCACATCCAGTGCACTGCTATAGACCCTACATTGGTCTTGATGAACTCAGGACCTTAGACCACTGGAGCATGGGGTAGACTATGCAGCATGTAAGTGGATGTTCGTTTCTATGTCCCCTAGCCCTAAACAAGCAATTATCCTTGCAGTGGAGTTCGGCTTTAAACATTAAGATTTTTTTTGAAACAGCACCAGAAATAGATTTCCTATAATGGCATTTATATATCTTGGGAAAAACACCTAGGTAATTATTTATATAGCTGTTCACCTTTAGTTAAAAAAATAAACACATTTTTTGCCTTGGGCACATGAAGATGAAATTACCTACTCAAGGTCATCCAAACTCAAAAAGCTGTTTTTCAAGGGTCTCCTATGGAACAGAGGAGCTCATGGTTCATTATTCAAACGCTCACATGATAACCAGCGCAATCTGATAAAGTAATTTACGGCGAGGGATGCCAAGGCATAATTAACTTACATTAACCCAAAGTGTCATTGACCTAACTTCTGGATTAATTGCCAAGAATGTGGTATTCTGGATTAGACATAAGTAGGATCATTAAAACATATATGCAAATTAGACATATTTATAAAATAACTACATGTTTGATAAGGTCTTTGATCAAAATTAACCATTATGTTGCTCAACGTGGTTAAATCATTCTCAGCAGCTTGCTGTTATAAATTTATTTCATTTTAATCCAACCAAAAAAAACAGTGTTTGGTTGATGAATAGATAATCAAAGAGGAGGACGAGAGGCAGAATTTTTTTGTTGTGCTAATGAAATCTTGCCCAGAACACCGGTGCTCTGCCTGTTCTTTGCATGCAAATCTGTGTTTGAAGATACCTGTCAGTGGTCTTTCCCAGGTTAAACTGCCAGAATCTTTGGGGAACTGAGGAAAGCTCTCAGAGTTCAGCAAAGGAAATGAGAAAGCTTGCATTTGCATTTATAAATGTATTTGATTTGTCTGAATGTATTATACAGTAGGAGCATTAGGTGCATGTTTAATGGTGCACTTTGTTCTTCACTGCACCTATATACCAGTATATCCTTATCAACAAAAGCAATGGAAATAGTCATGCCATTAATGTTACCATGTATTAAATCATATGTTGTTTTAGGGATAGAAAATATTTACTTTTCTATGTAATATACAGGCAAAAGAAAAAAAAAACAAAAATGTATATATTTTTTCCAATTTGACCTATAACAGTTTTAAAAGAACCAGTGTTACTGACAAAAGGTGCAACTTGCATTCTATTAATTGTCCCATTTACAATGACTCTAAAATTACATTTCTTCAAAGCATAGGGAAGTTTTTTTACAATGAAAATAAATGAATAAGCTGCAAATGGAGTAAAAAAAAAAGAAAAAATCAACATAAAAAAATCAGATTTAAATAATTAAAGCCCCACACTGGGCTTTGTTAAGGTCTTCCAGGCATTATTTAAAATAAAATAGTAGTGTACATTGCATTGATGACCTTCTCTTCCCCATCAGAAATGTCTTCTTTCATCACAAGATGTCCTCAAGCTCCTGCGTTGAATGACATGTGTGAACAGCACCAACTTCAGCATCGTTCTCATTAATGTCCCATCCTGTCCCATGACTGGCCTGATGATATCTGAAAGAGGAGAGTATAAAAAAAATACTGCTGGCAGGGTCCTCCATTCTCCGGGGGGGGGGCGGTAAGAGAGTAAGTTGAGGTGGAGCCTGGAATCTGGAGTTGGGCTCTGAGGCTGACCCTTTTTTTCGTTCAGCCAGAAAGCAGATTCCTCCATCCATATAATTCAGGGGGATAGAGGAATCCTCCCCAATGAGACGTATTCTGACAACAGGGACTCTCCAGTCGAGAAAGATGTTCCAACAAGTCTGTTCAACAGAAGTGGATCTTCTGTCTCTAGCTGAACCAGGTGAAACTCGATCCATCTATGGCAGTGGTTCTCAACTTCAGTCCTCAAGTACCCCCAACAGGCCATGTTTTGGGAATTTCTCTTAGATAAAATAGCTGTCCAAAATACCAAGCCATTGATGCTGATTTAAAGCACCTGTGCAAGATAAAGGAAACATGTAAACATGGCCTGTTGGGGGTACTTGAGGACTGAGGTTGAGAATATTGAAAATCCACTGATCTATGGTTAGCTTAAAGCAGATCTTCACTGCATCTGAGAACCAAAAACCAAAAATGCTATTTAATTATTTTTTATTGCTCAAAACAAACTCCCCGATCCATCCATGTCTCCATGCGTTATTTTGTTGAGAAATCACTTTAAAAAATAATCCCCTAGCATTTCTGGCTGTGGCCATCTTGAGTGAGGGCAGATGATTCATGTAGTATTTACTTCCTGGAATCCATCTCAGGCATACATGCAGGAGAGTGTGCTTCGCTGAGAAAACCCCTCCTCCTCTCCTGGGATGTATGCCATCATTTGCCTAGGCAAGAAACCAGGAAGTAACTGAAGAAATGTACTGTAAAACAAAGTTTAAAACCAGTAAATATAATAAGCTTTCCTATTTACTAATGCTAGCAGCATGGGGAATAAAAATAATCAATGTTGATTGGTAGAGTGAAGTTCCACTTTAAAGGAAGAGGTTAATTAGGACTTAATAATGTTCAGCAAAGGTTTTTAGGACGTTATATGGGAATCATTTTTTATAAAAAGTAACTTTAATTTTTTACTTGTAAATATGTTTTAACAGATGTTATATACATATTTAAAGGAATTTCCTCTGATGTTCACATCCAAAATCCAGTGCAATTACATTGTAATAATAAATTATTGATGTGATAAAAAGGGAAGGCCAGGTGGGCTAACGCTGCGCTAGAAAAGCAAGAATTTATACTATATATGAAATATAGGGAATGTCACAAGCTGCCAGCACTAAAAAGTCTAATACAAGAACTCCAAATAAATATATATATATAGGGTGAGTGCAGCGCTAATAAAATAACAACATGACAAATTATTCAAATTTGCAAATGAAAAAATAAGTAAAGGGAAAACTAAGGCAGAGTCCCAGTGAAAAATTCAGTCCATAAATAAAGAAAAAAAACAGACATCCATCCATGTGAAATAATGGTGATGAATTGTAAAAAATTGTGAAAGATCCTCTAAAGGAATGTGCATCCAACTACACGCCCAAGTGAGTAAGTAGCCTGCTTACCAGCTATCCTACTAAAAGCAGTCTCACCCAGCACGGAGAAATCGGTCTCCCCAAGACCCTTAAAGATGTCTGGAACCGCAGCTAGGATGATGCCACTGCTATATCGTGCTCCTTAAAAGAAGGATGGTAGAGTTGATATTGGTTTGGACAATGCTTCTTCAACCACTTGAGTGAGGTGAGTCAGTCTGTTCCCCCGGGAGGTTCACGTTGATGTTGTCCGCGCTGGAAGTGTGGTCGATATTATTGCAGTTCCGATTGCAATGAATAACTTCCAATGATCTCTAAATTATAAGAGATCATCTAACGCATTAGGTAAGAAAATGCCCGATGCCTGGCCACATCCTCTGTGTGTCTCCCAACCTCCAAGATGGATGGATGGATGGATCGATCCGACAGCTCCAAGCTCAGCGTCCCAACACCTCTCACTTTGGACTCTGGCTCCACACTGAAATTATATTCCGTAGCATCCCAGGACAGCTTGACATCAACACAACACAGCACCAATGTGAACCTCCAGGGGGAACACACTGACCCACCCTCCGCTAAGGACACTTCAAAAGTTCTAGAGCCCAAGGGGACACCCAAGAAAGTGCAGACGGAGCCAGATGCACCCAAGCCCACTATACTTAAAGCAACCAAACCCCTAGCATTTTGGACACAACCCGATGTGTGTAAGTGGTTGAAGAAGCATTGTCCAAACCAGTATGAACTCTACCATCCTTCTTTTAAGGAGAACGATATAACAGTGGCATCATCCTAGCTGGGGTTCCAGACAACTTTAAGGGTCTTGGGGAGACCGATTTCCCCGTGCTGGCTGAGACTGCTTTTTAGTAGTCACGGATAGCTGGTAAGCAGGCTACTTACTCACTTGGGCGTGGAGTTGGATGCACATTCCTTTGGAGGATCTTTGATGATTTTTTTTACAATTTGTGACCGTTATTTTACATGGATGGATGTCTGTTTTTTTCTTTATTTATGGACTGAATATTTCACTGGGACTTAGTTTTTCCTTTACTTGTTTTCTCATTTTCAAATTTGAAACATTTGTCATGTTGTTATTTTATTAGCGCTGTACTCACCCTATATATATAATAAATTATTGATACTTACTGTTTGCAGGCATCATTTACATGGTAACTGTAATGGCTACTGAAATACAGAGCAAGATCTGGCTGTCAACATAGCAACCATAAAGTGTTTGTAAAGCCTAAACATTTTTTTTACCTTAATGCATTCCTTGTAAAATGTTTAGGTGTCAGCATCCCCCCTCACCCTAAAAGAATTGAGCTCTGTCATTTCAAAGCCATTGTTTCTAATTTTTAAAGGCTCTATAATGACTGTGATAGTACCACTGGATTGACATAAGGCCAATGTGGTGCCTATATTTAAAAGAGGATCAAAGTCTTAAAGTAACTATAGACCTGTTAGTTTAACTTCTTTAGTGAGGAAGATACTAGAGAGTTTAATAAAAGACCACATTGATGAGATCTTGCTGGAAAAAAATAGTTTAAAACTGAACTTTTTTTAACTAGAACAAAATGGAATGATCAATCCCAGCAGATCTGTCAGGGCTGGGCTCTGCCCTTCCTTCCCTGAGCTGGCCGCTCAGCTGTCGGCTAATTGCCAGCTCCTATCTCTCCACAGTGACTCACCTGTTGATGATATCCTGCTCGTCAGTCCTGTCTACTTAAGCCGTCCAGCCCAGATGATCTCTGCCTTCGCCTTGGTCACATTTCTAGAGACGCTCTCCTGTGTTCCTGGTAAAGACTTGCTTGGCTGGCATTCTTTCTGGCTCCAGATCCTGCTTGCTGTTCTACTATGCTGTTCTCTGGCTCCCTGACGTTTTGGCTTGTCTGACTATCCGGTTCCTGAACTCTTGCTATGTTTTGACTGTTTACTCTGTTTACCTTTTTATTATTATTATTAAACAAGTGTGATTTAACTGTACTTCTGTCTCAGTCTGATTCATGGTTTCTGACAAGATCATACCACTGTACCATGTTGTTCTGTTATCTGCAGATCCCCTGATATTCTGGGTTTAGTTGTGGCTTTGTATGTGACACTCTGTATATCCTGCTGATAGACTCTGTCCCTTCCACAGCCACTTCCTGCAACAGCTAGGGTCTGTAACACTCCCCCTTTGTAGTCTTTTAGACTCTGCAAATGATGTAACTTCCTTCACAGCTCTGATGGTGGGTGGGATTGAATACATCCTAATTAGACTTCAATCCCGCCCAGTCACACCTACAAAAGGAGTCCAAACCTCCCTAGTCCTGCCTGACAGATCATAGCATTATTCAAGAAGAAAACCCCTTCATACCCAGCCTGTTCTGAAAGCTAGCTGTGCCGCTGCTGGGTAGGATTGAATGGATCACAATTAGAATTCAATCCTGTCCAGTTAAATATTTTGACCAGTGTGAACAGGGAGAGTCCCACCCCTCAGATCCTGCCCTCCCAGTCCCAGAGCCCTGCTTTCTGTGAAGTGACTCATTTACATCTGAAGAAAACACCTTCATAATAACCTGCCATGTCCCTTCCTCTGTAGTCTTGCAGTAAGCCATTATTCTTTGACATGCTGCAAGACAGGAATGACACAGGAGGAGGTATGACACATTTACACCTTTGACCACTCACATGAAGGCCCAGAAACACCCACAGTAACCCTAGGACCCACCCACATCAACTCCCACAACTGGTACAAGTGACTCCCATAGCCTGCCCTGAAACAGCAGGCTCAAATGATCATGGGAGGTGTAGCATGAGGACTGGAAAAGGAAGGAAACAGGAAGTCAGAGAACTTTGAAATTCAGCCTGGAGGTGGAGTGACATCATAGACACAGAAACCTGCTATATACAGAAGGTACATTACACGCAGACTGACACTGAGGTTGTGATTCCTTTACATTCACAATGCACCTGCTGTTTTGAGGAGGAAAAATTGGAGTTCTTCTTTAAGCAATAGACTGCATTGATTTATGAAAGACAGAAGTTGTCAAACAAATCAGATTTATTTTTATGAAGAGGTAAGTAAAACCTTGGACAGAGGGGTGGCTGTGGACGTTGTACACTTGGATTTTGCAAAAGCGTTTGACACAGTTCCCCACACATGGATAATGTGTAAGGCAAAGTCTACAGGCTTGGAAAAATCAGTTTGTAAATGGATAGAAAACTGTCTAAAAGACTGAATTTAGAGAGTAGTGGTTAATGATTCTTACTCTGAATGGTCTAAGGTTATCAGTGGTGTACCCCAAGGTTCAGTGTTGGGACCCTTGCTTTTAAATATACACAATGTTGTCAAAAGTAGCAAGGTCCATAAAGACATGGATGAGTTTGGGGTGGAGGAACTTGACTGGCCTGCACAGAGTCCAGAGCCCAACAAGAATGAACACCTTTGGGATGAATTAGAGCGGAGACTGTGAGCCAGGCCTTCTCGTTTTAACATCAGTGCCTGACCTCACAAATGCGCTTCTGGAAGAATGGTCAAACATTCTCAGACACACTCCTAAACCTTGTGGACAGCCTTCCCTGAAGAGTTGAAGCTGTTATAGCTGCAAAGGGTGTGCCAACTCAATTTTGAACCCTCCGGACTAAGACTAGGATGCCATTAAAGTTTATGAGCGTGTAAAGGCAGGCACACAGATACTTTTGACAACATAGTGTATTTATAAATGTTAAAGGGCTTGGGATTAAAAGTAACATTTCAGTCTTTGCAGATGACATCAAACTTTGCAGTGGAATAACGTCCTTACGGGATGTCTCCAACTTACAAGCGGACTTCATTGCACTGTTTAATTGGAAAACTATGTGGCAAATGAGGTTTAATGTTGATAAATGTAACGTTATGCTCTTGGGGGCTAAAAATATGCTTGTATTATACATACAAAGGGGGAGTACAACTGGGGGAATCAATGAAGGGGAAGGATATGAGTGTTCTGGTAGATCATAAGCTTAATAAAAGCATGCAATGCCAAGCTGCAGTTTCCAAAGTGAGCACAATCTTTTCTTGTATTAAGAGAGCTATGGACTCCAGAGAGAGAGATATAATTTTACCCCTGTACAAACCATTAGTAAGACGGCATCTGGAATATGCAGTTCAATTTTGGGCACCACTTCACAAAAAGGATATCAGGGGACTGGAGAAAGTGCAGAGAAGGGCAACCAAACTGATAAGATGCATGGAGGTGCTCAGCTATGAGGAAAGATTATCTGAACTGAATTTATTCTCTCTCGAGAAGAGGAGATTAAGGGAATATGATCAACATGTACATATACATAAGTGGTCAATATAGAGAACTTTAAGGTCATCACAGAGGCCAAGGGGGCAATGTTTACATCTGGAGGAAAAGAGATTTCATCTCCAAATATGGGAAGGTTTCTTCACAGTAATGCCCTGTACAAACGATAGGATTTTTCGCCAACAAAATCCATGTTTTTTTTCCGACGGATGTTGGCTCAAACTTGTCTTGCATACACGCGGTCACACAAAGTTGGTCGGAAATTACGAACGTCAAGAACGCGGTGACATACAGCACGTATGACAAGCCAAGAAAAATGAAGTTCAATAGCCAGTGCTGCTCTTCTGTTTGATTCCGAGCATGATTTGGAATTTGAGTTCCAGATCTCAAATTTTGTGCGACGGAAATTCCGATTAAAAATGTCCGATGGAGCCTACACACGGTCGGAATTTCCGACAAAAAGCTCCCATCGAACATTTTCCATCCGTGTGTACGAGGCATAAGAGCTGTGAAAATGTGGAATAGACTCCCTCAAGAGCTGGTTCTGTCCAGCTCAGTAGATTGTTTTAACCACTAGCCGACCAGCCGCCGCAGTTATACTGCGGCAGGTTGGCACGGCTGCGCATATCGTCATAACTGTATGTCGCTCCTTCAAGACATCACAGCAGTCGCACACGTGTCCCCGGAGCCAATGCACGTGCCCACTGGGCACGATGACTGCCAGGCACCCATGATCGCTCGTGATATAGCGAGAACCGGGATCAGTGTGTGTAAACACACAAATCCTGGTTCACTCAGGGGAGAGGAGACAGATTGTATGTTCATGCTAAGTAGGAACACCGATCTCTCTCCTCCCCTAGTCAGTCCCATCCCCCCTACAATTAGAACACACCTAGGGAACACAGTTAACCCCTTGATCGCCCCCTAGTGGTAACCCCTTCCCTGCCAGTGACATTTATGCCCCGTACACACGGTCGGATTTTCCGACGGAAAATGTGTGATAGGACCTTGTTGTCGGAAATTCCGACCGTGTGTGGGCTCCATCACACATTTTCCATCGGAATTTCCGACACACAAAGTTTGAGAGCAGGATATAAAATTTTCCGACAACAAAATCCGTTGTCGGAAATTCCGATCGTGTGTACACAAATCCGACTGACAAAGTGCCACGCATGCTCAGAATAAATAAAGAGATGAAAGCTATTGGCCACTGCCCCGTTTATAGTCCCGACGTACGTGTTTTACGTCATCACGTTCAGAACGATTGGATTTTCCGACAACTTTGTGTGACCGTGTGTATGCAAGACAAGTTTGAGCCAACATCCGTCTGAAAAAATCCTAGGATTTTGTTGTCGGAATGTCCGAACAAAGTCCGACCCTGTGTACGGGGCATTACTGTATTCAGTAATCTATTTATTTATATAGTAATTAACGGCTAATTTTGTATAATCACTGTAAAAATAAATATAAATATATAATCGCTGTATAAATGTCAATGGTCCCAAAATAGTGTCAAAAGTGTCCGATCTGTCTGCCGCAATGTCACAGTCCTGATAAAAATAGCAGATCACAGCAATTACTAGTAAAAAATAATAATAATTACATAAATCTATCCCCTATTTTGTAGACTTTTGCGCAAACCAATCAATATACGCTTATTGCCATTTTTTTACCAAAAATATGTAGCAGAATACATATCAGCCTAAACTGAGGAAACATTTTTTGTATATTTATTATAGCAAAAAGTACAAAATATTGTGTTTTTTTCAAAATTGTTGCTTTTTTTTGTTTATAGCCAAAAATAAAAACTGCAGAGGTGATCAAATACCACCAAAAGAAAGCTCTTTTGGTGCCGTATCACAAAAAATGGCCTGGTCAGGAAGGGGGCAAATTCTTCCAGGGCTGAAGTGGTTTAAAAAAGGCCTGTATTCTTTCCTAAATGTAGATAATATAACTGGATACTAAAATTTATAGGTAAAGTTGATCCAGGGAATATCTGATTACCTCTAGTGGGACCAGGAAGGAATTTTTTTCCCCTGCTGGAGCAAATTGTTTCATGCTGTGTTGGGGTTTTTTGCCTTCCTCTGGATCAACTGTGGGTATAGGATAGTGTATATAGGATTGTATAACTTTTTTTGTTTTGTTTTCCCTTTTATTGGTTAAACTAGATGAACTTTTGTCTTTTTTCAACCAGACTAATGCCCCGTACACACGGCCGGATTTTCAGACGGAAAATGTGTGATAGGACCTTGTTGTCGGAAATTCCGACCGTGTGTAGGCTCCATCACACATTTTCCATCGGATTTTCCGACACACAAAGTTTTAGAGCAGGCTATAAAATTTTCCGACAACAAAATCTGTTGTCGGAAATTCCGATCGTGTGTACACAAATCCGACGGACAAAGTGCTACGCATGCTTAGAATAAATAAAGAGATGAAAGCTATTGGCCACTGCCCCATTTATAGTCCCAACGTACGTGTTTTACGTCACCGCGTTTAGAACGATCAGATTTTCCGACAACTTTGTGTGACCGTGTGTATGCAAGACAAGTTTGAGCCAACATCCGTCGGAAAAAATCCTAGGATTTTCTTGTCGGAATGTCCAAACAAAGTCCGACCGTGTGTAGGGGGTATTATTATGTAACTATATAAGTAGGAAAATGCTACTGGCCGAACGTGCTATAGCCATCGTTAGGCTATAGCACAGTCGGGAAGTGGTTAAAGTAACAACAAGCAAATGCAACTTGTGTAACTAACATCTGAAAATGTTTGTTCCTATCAACAGTTTCCAAATATGTAACTACTGAGATTTATTATCCTCAAATTCTGCAAAATCCTCAATTAGTACAAAAGAATTCCAGGTATGGTATTTTTACACAGTTACATTGATCCAACATGAACCAATTTAACCATGTATATACCATGCCTGTGGGATCCCCATGGAATTTGGCAATCACTGTAGCCTCCAGTGATCTTCAGTAGCTTTGGTGTTCCGCACTAGGTGGCTGCCCTGCTGTATTGTGAACATAGGAGGTCAAGCACTCAGCATAGGCACAATTCAGAAAACATAAACATATACATTAATAGTAAATAATAGAAAATATGATAAAATTACATCTTCCTGTTTCCCCTGAAAAAACAAGTTCTGCCGAAATGTGCATAGAGCGGCGCATGAGATCTGACATCACTAGGCATGCACTCTGTATGGCTTATGTGATGAGCTTTATGTTTTCTGCTGCTTTGTGAGTACATTATGTTTACAATAAATTTGGATTAATTTTATTTGGTTATACTATGTATGGTCTTTTCGTTGATGAGACAAATAACATAAGCATTCCTGGAGGTGAAGAGGGAAAAACCTGGGGCTGTTGGAGTGCTTCCCTTTCCGGCTAACATCTATATAAAATTACGAAAGAGAGCTTGTGACTTTCATAATAAGGGGTCTCTGGATTCGGTAAGAGGCATATTTTTAGTGGTGGTGGTGGTGAAGGAGTGTCCCCGATGGTGATTCACTGGGTGTTAGAGGAAGTAAATGGTAACAATAAGTTATTATTACGCAATATATCAGTGTGGTAGACTTAAAGAGGAGTTCCACCCAGGGGCTCCATTAAAAAAAAAAAAAATTGAAAGTCAGCAGCTACAAATACTGCAGCTGGTGACTTTTAATTGAACACTTACCTGTCCCTGGGTCCAGCGATGCGGGGGATCTAAGCCCCGCTCGTCCCCCCCCTCCGCTCGTCGGCGCCGGCATTTCAACTGTGGGCGCGGGGTTGTGGCTTCACAGCCTGGCACCCACTGCGCATGCGCGAGCGCGCCGTGATTAGCCGCTTAATCACCTGGGACCTGTAATGGGTCCCAGATGATTGACAGGAGGGAGGGAGCAGAGCCGAGCCCTTCCTGTGCCTGGGGGGAAGTGATGTCACCAGCCCAGGCAAAGGAAGAGGCAGACTACGAGGGACCACCTAGCAACAGGCATTTAGAGGTAAGTAAAAAAAATATATATATTCGAATGTTTTTTTGTTGTTTTTTTTTACAATTTTTCAGTTAGTTTTGTTTTTTTGGGTGGAAGCCCACTTTAAGCTTATATTGAGATTGTGTTTGGATTTCACACTTACTTTGTTTGCATTGCATTCACTAATGTATGTTTATTATATTCATTATTCTTAATGAGATAGTGCAACACATTTGTCTATGTCTATGTAGCGATACCCCCGAAGGAGCTGCTTTTGTATGTTCACTCCGTTACTCTGCCTCTCAACCCTAATAACAGTCTCAGCCCCCTCTGGCACACCTGACAATGATGTAAGTTTAATGACCAATGAGAAACACACATGTTATGATAAAACACAGAAATTGTCTTTACTGCAATATTTCTGTGGAAGAATAACAGACAGTAACAATATATATTCATGTATTCAAATAGAGAGCAATAACTGCTTTCAGGGGGATTACAAACCTGAGAATGTCCCCAAGAGCACATGCACACTTAAAATGGTAAATAAAGAGTAATATGACACTTTAAATTGGAGTAGTTAGGAGACCCATTTTCATATTGATGGCATTCCTGTATGTTCTAGTAAACACTATTCCCAGTGGTTTCACAGCGCTATGCCTAATTCAAAGGCAAGAGGGGTCTCCATCGCTTTTCATAAAAATCTACTGGCTCGGCAATTGGAACATATAGCTGATCTTAATGGTAGATATCTTTTACTTAAACTTTGGTTGTGGGATAAACTTTTCAAAATTGCTAATTTCTATTTTCTGAATCATGACCAGACCATGACAATTTCTCGTTATCTTTGTCTTCTAGCAACTTTTGCAGGAGGTGTCATTCTTGTAGGAGGAGATCTTAATTTAGCCTTAGAGCCCCAGTTGGACACCTCTGCTCAGCGTTCCAGTATTCCTCACTCTCAGTTTAGAGCTCTTAAAAAATAATTGTTTGATCATAGGTTACTTGAGCTATGGCTAATTTTATATCCTAAAGATCGTAATTATACATATTTTTCATCAGCCCATAAATCCTGTAGTAGACTAGACTACTTTTTATCGGGTCCAAGGGTTTTGGAGTGGAATCCTTCTTTGAAAATAGGATCATTTATTTGGTCTGATCATTCACCTGTATTTTAACAATATATCACCCTCAGACTCAGGGCACAAGTTGGTCCTGGCGTTTGAATGATACGCTTATGTCAGGCCCACTTTGTCACAAAGCAATTGTGAAGGCAATTGGCAACTTTGTCTCTGATCATGAACAGGATGAAACAGTGATAACACTAAAATGGGAAGCTCTTAAAGCGGTATTACGAGGGTTGTTTAATCAACATGGTTCTCGTCTCAAAAAAGAAAGATCCGTGGCTTTTGAAAATTCTTTGTTAAATCTTCATTCCCTAGAAACTCTACATAAAGCCTCACAGTCTACAGAAATACTAGCTAATATATAGTCTACTAGGGCATCGTTATTAGAGCTTTTGGAAGTATCTCATAGTTCATATCAACATAGATGTGCCTTAAGTAGTTACAGATATGGTAATAAATTGCGGGAGACAGCTAACACTTACACTTATCCCAATCCTCCTTAGACTTTTATTGCTAGTATAAGAAAGTTGTCGGGGAAAACTACCTTAAATCCACAATGTCTTCAACAAACATTCAGGGAATATTTTTCAGCTCTTTATAATCTGGCTCAACCATCGTTTTTGGAAGATACGGGATCTAATACTCATTGCATTGAAGACTATGTACAGGAAACTGCTATTTCAAACATTAGACGCCGATTATAGGAAATTATTGGATTATCCTTTTCAAGTGAGGAATTACTGGGAGTAATTTCAGATATTCCATCAGGTAAGAGTCCTGGCTCAAATGGATTTACTCCAAAATGCTATAAAACATATAAAGAATATTTGTTCCCATTTATGCTCCAAGTATTCAATTCCATTTCTTCCACTAACCCATTTCCGACTCAAACACTGGAAGCCCATATTACTTTGATTCCTAAACCTGATAAGGATCTAACATTGTGCTCCAGCTATCGTCCAATATCTTTAATTGGAATAGACAAAAAAATTTACGCCAAATTGATTGCGTCATGTCTCCAATCTTATTCCGAGCCTGTTACATAAAGACCAGGCTGGATTTGTTCAAGGAAGAGAAACATGCGACAATACGATAAAAACATTCTCACTTATGGGCTATGCCCAAACAGCTAAAATACCATCATGCCTTCTCTCGGTCGATGCAGAGAAGGCTTTTGATCGGGTTGGTTGGTCTTTCCTTGAGCATTGTTTGAGGCAAATAGGGATGGTCCCAAATTGCTTAATAAGATTTTAGCACCATATTCTAAACCTAATGCCGCATACACACGACCGTTTTTTCCATCAGAGTAAACTCTGATGGTTTTTTCGACGGAGTACTGACGGAGTTCCGCTGAAACGGACTTGCCTACACACGATCACACCAAAGTCTGATCGTTTAGAACGCGGTGACATACGACGGGACTAGAAAAAGGAAGTTCAATAGCCAGTAGCCAATAGCTGCCCTTGCGTCATTTTTGGTTCGTCGGAACAGTATACAGACGAGCGGTTTTCCCGATAGGAACTGATTCCGTCGGAAAGATTTGAAACATGTTCTATTTCTAGGCCTGTCAGAATTTACGAAAGAATAAGTCCGATGAAGCCCACACACGATCGGAATGTCTGATGGAATGATTCCGTCTGACCTTTTTTGCCGGAAAGTCCAGTCGTGTGTACGCGGCATAAGGCTAGAATAAAGATCAATGGATCACTGACTACAAGTTTCCCTATACAAAATGGTACTCATCAAGGATGCCCTCTGTCTCCTTTGCTTTAGGTTCTAGTAATGGAGCATTTAGCAATAGCAATTAGAAAGAATCCCTCTATCACTGGCATAAGGATAGATCAGCAGGAAATAAAACTTGCCCTGTTTGCTAATGATCTGTTACTCTATTTTACCAATCCACATATCTCTATGCCTTCTATTCTATCCGAAATTCAGAGTTTTGGAGTCTCGAGTAATTTCAAGGTATATGTATCAAAATCGGAAATTCTTAATGTGTCCTTTTCACCACATCAATCGACAACGCCGAAGAATAATTTTTCGTTTAGATTCTGCTCCTCTACACTAAAATATTTAGGAATTAATATTCTTTCAGATACGACCCATCTATATTCGACAATTTATATCCATCTTCATAATCTCCATGATCTTAAAAAATATGATTCTAATACACATTCGTGGTTTGGGAGGATTAACATATTGAAAATGGACATAATACCCTGCTTTTTGTACCTTTTTCAAACTATCCCTGTCCCTATTCCTAGATCTTTTTTCTCTATTCTACAATCTGCTTTTACAAAGTTTATATTGGGGCATAAGAGATCTAGATTAAATAGGAAAACATTAACATTACCTAAAATGAAAAGAGGAGCGGGTGTACCGAATCTTTATAATTACTATGTTGAGGCCGTCCTGACTAGATTAGTGAACTGGTTCCTTCATTCGGATACCAAATAATGGGTATCAATAGAACAGGGGTTGAATCAGTTTGATCTCCAGGCACTTCTTTGGTTAAACTTATCTTTCCGTGGTACTCATCAAGACACGTTCTCTTCTTTACCTTTTCTTACGTCTCATTTATTAAGCATCTGGTATAAAATGATTTAGCGGCTAGAGCTTTCTTCACAAGTAGGACCTATGACACCCTTACTTGGCAATCCCCAATTTCCACCTGCAGTAAATTGGTTACATTTTTTTATGTGGAACAAGGAGTCGCACCAAAGAGTGAGCCAGATTCTTTGTCAGGGCAAACTTCCACCCATATTGAACCTAATTTCTACACAACAATCCTTACTTATGCAATGATTGGAATATCAGCAAGTATTGGTATTCCTGTCCTCTACTCTCTTAAACCAATTTTTTAATAGAGATCTAAATTTGTTTGAGTCCATTTTGTTACAAAGTACTAAACCAAAACATGTCCTATCAGCAATATATAAGATTCTTATTGCAAAAAATCACCCTGAGCCTCCAGAATTTACAAATACATGGGCATGCGATCTTAATGTTCAAATTGGAGCAGACGAGTGGGATGAGTCATTTATCCTCACACATTGCTTGTCACTAACAACTAAAGCCCAAGAAACAAGCTATAAGCTTGTTTCGCGTTGGTACTGATGCCCAACATCCCTGCAGCGTATATACCCAGATTCTTCTGACATATGTTGGCGGTGTCATTCTACCAAGAGTTCGCTGATACACATATGGTGGGAATGTCCCCAAATTCATAATTTTTGTGACAGGATCATGCAGTTACACACTACAGTTACACACTACAGTTACAGGAGAGTTAGCCCCCAATACACCACAAATGACTCTGTTATCCATTCTTCCAGGCTCCTATAAACATATTAAAAAGGGTCTGCTCAGACACTGGTTAACAGCGGCAAGATTGGTTATCCCGCGACATTGATGATCAATACAATCCCCATCAGTGAAGGAATGGATAATGGAAATGGATTATATTAAGAGGATGGAGACCCTCCTCGCACATGAATTGGATACATATGAAAAATGCCGTCAGGTATGGGCCCCTTGGAGGACTTTTAGGGAATCAACAGGAAATTAGAACGATTTATGGGAATTTGAGTAGAAGCTAAATAGGACATAATAATCTTTCAAAATATGATGTCTATGTGTTGCCATCATTTTCCCCCTGTCTGTTTTTTTTTTTGTTTTAGTTATGTTAGTTTGTATAATGTATTTGTAAGTTGTTTGATGGTATGACTATGCCAAATAATGTATGTATATCTGTCTATTTGTATAATAATTTTCCAATAAAATTGAGATTAAGAAGTAAATTAGATTAGTTACCTTTACTCAGGTTGGCTCTATGAGTCCAGGCAGGAGGAGAGCAGAGGAATGACTTTGTGTCAGGCCTCTCTCTTCTGTCCCCTGACACCACAGGCCCAACTTTAAACACTTATTCAAGTCAACAAGTAATGGCTTAACTTTCTAGATAAACTGTCCCACACACCCAAATTATATGCAGAGCACTGAATATGTGTGTGTGGATCCATATGGCACTAGTAGCTTCAGTCCTTTTGAAGAAAAAATAAGATTTGGTGTCTTCAGCTAGCCACTCTTGTCTGTGCACTTAAACTCCTGTATAGCGGGCCCAAACAACACAACTGGCCCACCTTATCAAGTAAAATTGGCAGGATCCTCCTCAGCAAAGTGAGAGGACAATGATGTCTGTTAGGACCACCTGTAACTTTAACCACTATTATCTTATCTAATTATAATTACCTCATTGCCGGCCAATTCCGTTGCTCTCACTCAAAATATTCTATGCATAGGAAACAGTGTATATAAATAATTGACACAACACAAGTTGTACTTCACACACTGTTCAGATTTTTATCGCTCAGACAGGGTGTTAAGTATAAATAAAAGGTGGGCATCACCAACCATCTTCCACCAATTAGAGGTAGGTGTTCAAATGACATATTTCCTTTTAACATACATTCAACCAATCATAGTCATTTATATTAACTTTTTACATCTCTGTATCTAAGCAAACTCATTATGTCACATTACAGACAGAAGATACAATGCTGTGAAAAAGTATTTGCCCCTCTCTGATTTTTTTTTTTGTATGCATATTTGTCACACTTAAATGACTCAGATCATTAAACAAATTTTATCATTACACAAAGATAACAAGATACAAAATGCAGTTTTTAAATGATGGTTTCGTTTATTAAGGCAAGCAAGCTGTCCAAACCTGCCTAGCTTTATGTGAAAAAGTAATTGCCCCCTAAACCTAACAACTGGTTGTGCCACCCTTGGCGGCAACAACTGCAATCAAGCGTTTCAATAACTGGCAATGAGCCTTTCACATTGCTGTGGAGCAATTTTGTCCCACTCTTCTTTACAGAATTGTTTTAATTCAGCCACATTGGAGGGTTTTCCAGCATGAACGGCTTATGTTAAGGTCATGATACAGCATCTCAACTGGATTTAAGTCCTGGCTTTGACTAGGCCACTCCAAAACCTAAATTTTGCTTTGTTTGAACCATTTTGAGGTGGACTTGCTGTTGTGTTTCGGATCATTGTCCTGCTGCATAACACAAGTTCACTTGAGCTTGAGGTTACGAACTGATGGCCAGACATTCTCCTTTAGGATTTTCTGGTAGAGCTTAGAATTCATGGTTCCATCAATGGTAAGTCGTCCAGGTCCTGAAGCTGCAAAGCACCCCTAGACCATCACGCTACCACCACCATGTCTGACTGTTGGTATGGTGTTCTTGTTATGAAATGCTGTATTCATTTTATGCCAGATGTAACAGAACGCACACCTTCCAAAAAGTTACATTATTGTCTCATTTCTCCAGAGAATATTTGTCTAAAAGTCTTGGGGATAATCAAGATGTTTTTTGGTAAATGTGAGGGGAGCCTCTGTGTTCTTTTTGGTCAGCAGTGACTTGGAATTCTCCCATACATACATTTTTGCCCAGTCTCTTTCTTTTTGTTGAATCACGAACACTGATCTTATCTTAGGCAAGTGAGGCCTGCAGTTCCTCCTGGATGAGACGTTGTCATGCTCTTGGAGTAATTTTTGTAGGCTGGCCTCTCCTGGGAAGGTTCACCACTTTTCCAAGTTATCTCCATTTGTGGATAATGGCTCTCCCCATGGTTCAGTGGAGTTCCAAAGCCTTAGGAATGGCTTTGAAACTCTTCCTAGACTGATACATGTTTGTTTCTAATCTGTTCTTGATTTTTTTTAGATTGCGGCATGATGTGTGGCTTTTGTGATCTGTTAACATGTTTCACTTTGTCAGACAGCTTCTATTTAGTGATTTTCTGATTCAACAGGTCTGGCAGTAATCAGGCCTGGGTGTGGCATGTGAAATTTAACTCAGCTTTCCAAAAAATGTGGTTAATCGCAGTTCATTCATGATTCAACATGAGAGGGGGCAATTACTTTTTCACATAGGGCTAGGAAGGTTTGAACAGATTTTTCCCTTAATAAATTAAATAATAATTTAAAAACTGCATCTTGGATTTACTAGGATTATCTTTGTGTAATATTAAAAATTGTTTGACAATCTGAATCATTTAAGTGTGAGTAATATACAAAAAAAATAAAAATCAGGAAGGGGCAAATACTTTGTCACTAGGGATGAGCTTCGTGTTCGAGTCGAACCCATGTTCGACTCGAACATCGGCTGTTCGGTCGTTCGCCGAATTGCGAACGATATGGGCCGTTCGCGCCAAATTCGTGTGGCGCGTCACGGCCCATAATTCACTGCGGCTTCGCAGTGCATTGCTTGCTGATGATTGGCCAAGCATGCACTATGACCCGCATGCTTGGCCAATCACAGCGCCGCCTTAACAGAGAGCCGTAATTGGACAAAGCCAAGGACGCTTTGGCCAATTATGGCTCCGGGGATTTAGTACACGCCCCACACTATATAAGGCCGCCTGCACGGCGGCCCTGTGCAGTGTGTTCCGGTGTGCTGAGAAATAGAGAGAGAGAGAGACAGTGTCATTTCATTTTAGTTAGCTAGATTAGGCAGGACAGTCAGTCAGTTAGCTTCAATTAAAGTGTATTGTGTATATATATGCATCCCAGGTGTTGCATATATATATATATACACTGTATTCAGTTTAGCTAGATCCGTTCCTGTTATCTTCTAGACTATTTACATTTAGTGCAGTGCGTCCTGCTCACAGTGTTCAGCTAGATCCGTTCCTGTTATCTTCCTACTGACAGGCAGGCTTGTCTTGTTACAGTATTTTGAAGAAAATTACTGGTGTTCTTTTGATCCTATTAGTACCACAGTCAGGCAGCTAGACTATTTACATTTAGTGCAGTGCGTCCTGCTCACAGTGTTCAGCTAGATCCGTTCCTGTTATCTTCCTACTGACAGGCAGGCTTGTCTTGTTACAGTATTTTGAAGAAAATTACTGGTGTTCTTTTGATCCTATTAGTACCACAGTCAGGCAGCTAGATTATTTACATTTAGTGCAGTGCATCCTGCTCACAGTGTTCAGCTAGATCCGTTCCTGTTATCTTCCTACTGACAGGCAGGCTTGTCTTGTTACAGTATATAAAGCTACCTGAAGAAAATTACTGGTGTTCTTTTGATCCTATTAGTACCACAGTCAGGCAGCTAGACTATTTACATTTAGTGCAGTGCGTCCTGCTCAGAGTGTTCAGCTAGATCCGTTCCTGTTATCTTCTTACTGACAGGCAGGCTTGTCTTGTTACAGTATTTTGAAGAAAATTACTGGTGTTCTTTTGATCCTATTAGTACCACAGTCAGGCAGCTAGACTATTTACATTTAGTGCAGTGCGTCCTGCTCACAGTGTTCAGCTAGATTCGTTCCTGTTATCTTCTTACTGACAGGCAGGCTTGTCTTGTTACAGTATTTTGAAGAAAATTACTGGTGTTCTTTTGATCCTATTAGTACCACAGTCAGGCAGCTAGACTATTTACATTTAGTGCAGTGCGTCCTGCTCACAGTGTTCAGCTAGATTCGTTCCTGTTATCTTCTTACTGACAGGCAGACTTGTCTTGTTACAGTATTTTGAAGAAAATTACTGGTGTTCTTTTGATCCTATTAGTACCACAGTCAGGCAGCTAGACTACATTTAGTGCAGTGCGTCCTGCTCACAGTGTTCAGCTAGATCCGTTCCTGTTATCTTCCTACTGACAGGCAGGCTTGTCTTGTTACAGTATATAAAGCTACCTGAAGAAAATTACTGGTGTTCTTTTGATCCTATTAGTACCACAGTCAGGCAGCTAGACTATTTACATTTAGTGCAGTGCGTCCTGCTCACAGTGTTCAGCTAGATCTGTTCCTGTTATCTTCCTACTGACAGGCAGGCTTGTCTTGTTACAGTAAATACAGCTACCTGAAGAAAATTGCTGGTGTTCTTTTGATCCTATTAGTACCACAGTCAGGCAGCTAGACTATTTACAGTTAGTGCAGTGCGTCCTGCTCACAGTGTTCTGCTAAACCTACAAGTTAGTGGGGTGCGTCCTGCTCACAGTGTTCAGCTAAACCTACAAGTTAGTGGGGTGCGTCCACCTCACAGTGTTCAGCTAAACCTACAAGCTAGTGGGGTGCGTCCTGCTCACAGTGTTCAGCTAGATCCGTTTCTGTTATCTTCTTACTGACAGGCAGGCTTGTCTTGTTACAGTAAATACAGCTACCTGAAGAAAATTGCTGGTGTTCTTTTGATCCTATTAGTACCACAGTCAGGCAGCTAGACTATTTACAGTTAGTGCAGTGCATCCTGCTCACAGTGTTCAGCTAAACCTACAAGTTAGTGGGGTGCGTCCTGCTCACAGTGTTCAGCTAAAGCTACCTTAGAAGGTTGGTGGTGTTCTCATACTACAGGCAGGCAGTTGATTTTGCTAGCTGCAGTATCAGTACATATATATATATATATATATCCCAGCTTAGTGCAGCTATAGGCCATTAGTATGTCTGGAAGGCCAAGAAGGAGAGGCAGACAGTCACAAGCCAATAAGAGAGGGCAAGCAGGCTCTGTGTCTAGTGCTGGTCGTGGAGACGGTGCATCCTCATCAGCGCGTGGCCATGGGACACCCTTGGCCTTTTTTTCGGCAGCTGGCCATGTTGAGCCGCAACATGCGGAATACTTGGTCGAGTGGATGACCAAGCCGTCCTCATCCTCCTCATCCTCTCTCACCCATGCCCAGGGTACTTTGTCTGGCAAAGCAGCGGTCTCTTCCCTCGGCTCAATTTTATCAGTGACTCCTTCCCTAGCCCCACCATGTCCTCCTGAGGAGTCCCTCGAACTGTTTGACCACAGTGTTGGGTACATGCTCCAGGAGGATGCCCAGCGTTTGGAAGGCTCTGATGATACTGAGCTCGATGAAGGCAGTAACATGAGCACGGAGAGAGGGGGTGTCCAAGAAGGACAGCAATCTGGCAGTCATGCTCCCCCTGCTGCAGCATACTGCCAGGTTTGCTCCAGTGATGAGGAGGGAGGGGATGATGAGGTCACTGACTCAACGTGGGTGCCTGATAGGAGAGAGGAGGAGGAGGAGGAGGAGGAGGCGGCACATCACCAAGGAGGCAGGATGCCCTCCAGGGGCCAGCCTAAGGGCAGCACATTGACTGCATCACACCCCAAAGCTCCACATGTGCAGGGCGCTGCAGTCTCTGCACGTTATTCAAAAAGTTCTTTGGTGTGGGCCTTTTTTGAGACGAGTGCATCAGATCGCACCGCTGCTATTTGCAACATATGTCTCAAGCGTATCTCACGTGGCCAAAACATCTCCCGCTTGGGTACCACATGCTTGACCAGACATATGTTGACCTGCCATGCAGTTCGTTGGCAAGCGTATCTGAAAGACCCACACCAAAGAACAAAGAGGACCTCTCCTTGCTCCTCATCAGCTGAGATTTCCAACCCCACTAGACCTTCAGTCCTCTCTGAGACCTGCACTGAGAGGAATGAAGGTGTAGAATTAGGTGTGTCACAGCCAACTACTTGTGGGCAATCTGCTTTTGGTACACCGACGTCAGATTGTACCAGGCAAATTTCCCTGCTCCAGCTGCTGCACCGCCGAAAGAAGTTTGCTCCCAGCCATCCACATGCCCAGCGGTTGAATGCTAGCTTGGCAAAATTGCTAGCACTTCAACTGCTGCCTTTTCAGTTGGTAGACTCTGCCCCCTTCCGTGAGTTTGTGGAATGTGCGGTTCCTCAGTGGCAGGTACCCAAACGCCACTTTTTCTCACAGAAGGCGATTCCGGCTCTCTACCAGCATGTGGAAGGCAATGTCCATGCTTCGCTGGACAGGGCGGTCAGCGGTAAGGTGCATATTACCGCTGACTCATGGTCCAGCAGGGAAGGACAGGGATGTTACCTAAGTTTCATGGCGCATTGGGTGACTCTGCTGGCAGCTGGGAAGGATGCAGGACAGTGCAGTAGTGTTGGAGGTTGTTCCGCCACCACGCCTCCAAAATGCTAATGATTGTGACACACCTCTCTCCTCCACCCCCTCCTCTTCTTCTTCCTCCATGGCCTCTTCCTCGGAACCAGCGGTGCTCCGTAGTCGTTCAAGGGGCTATGCAAGTACGCAGGCCAAAAGATGCCATGCGGTGCTTGAGCTGGTGTGCTTGGGGGACAGGAGCCACACTGGGGCAGAGGTTCTGTCAGCTCTGCAGGGGCAGGTTCAGAGGTGGTTGACGCAACGCCAACTTAAGGCAGGAATGGTGGTTTGCGACAATGGCACCAACCTCCTCTCTGCCCTCCGACAGGGACAAATGACCCATGTTCCCTGTTTGGCTCATGTCCTGGTGGTGCAGCGGTTCTTGGGCAGGTACCCGGGCTTACAGGATGTCCTGAGGCAGGCCAGGAAAGTCTGTGTGCATTTCCGCCGGTCATATAATGCCAGTGCTCGGCTGACGGACCTCCAAAAGGAGTTTAACCTGCCCAAGAACCGCCTAATCTGTGACATGCCCACTACGTGGAACTCAACGTTGGCCATGCTGCAGCGGCTGCACACGCAGCAGAGGGCCATCAATGAGTACCTGTGCGACTATGGCACCAGGACAGGGTCAGAGGAGCTTGTTTTTTTTTCCCCATGCCAGTGGGCCATGATCAGGGATGCATGCACTGTCCTGTCACCATTTGAGGAGGCCACGAGGATGGTGAGCAGTGACAGTGCATGCATCAGTGACACTGTCCCCCTTGTCCACCTGTTGGAGCACACGCTGCGTGGAATAATGGACAGAGCACTTGAGGCAGAACAGAGGCAGGAAGAGGAGGACTTCCTTAGCTCTCAAGGCCCCCTTTATCCAGACAGTGTTCCTGCGTGCCCGCCGATCACACAGGAAGAGGACAAGGAGGAGGAGGAGGAGGAGGAGGAATATTGTGTCAGTATGGAGGTGGAGCCTGGCACTCAGCATCAGCAGCAGTCTTTAAGGGATCAGTCCCAAGAAACACATGGACTTGTACATGGCTGGGAGGAGGTGGCTGCGGACCATGTCGTCCTTAGTGACCCAGAGGACTCCGGACCGAATGCCTCAGCAAACCTACGCTGCATGGCCTCCCTGATCCTGCAAAGCCTGCGTAAGGATCCTCGTATTCGTGGTATCAAGGAGAAGGACCAATACTGGCTGGCAACCCTCCTTGATCCACGTTACAAGGGTAAGGTTGCGGACCTTATCTTGCCATCGCAGAGGGAGCAGAGGATGAAACATCTTCGGGAGGCCTTGCAGAAAGGTCTGTGCAACGCGTTCCCAGAGACTGGGAGGTTACAAACTCCTGTTTCTGGACAACGTGTTGCTGAGGCTTCGGTCAGTCAAAGAAGGAGCGGTGGAGAAGGTGGCCGTCTGACCGATGCGTTCAGACAATTTTTTGGTCCGCAGCCCCAAGGTATGATCGCTTCCAGCAACCATCGCCAGCGTCTGTTTTACATGGTGCAGGAATACCTAGGGGCAAGATCAGACTTGGACACCTTTCCCACCGAAAATCCTCTGGGTTACTGGGTCTTGAGGATGGATCACTGGCCAGAGCTTGCACAGTATGCAATTGAGCTACTGGCCTGTCCTGCATCCAGCGTTCTTTCGGAACGCACATTCAGTGCTGCTGGAGGCGTTTTAACCGATCACAGGGTGCGTCTGTCCACTGACTCGGTCGATCGACTGACCTTCATAAAAATTAATCAAAATGTAAAGGAATACAGCGCTGTCAGGAAAATCATAGCATGACATACATAAATTGATTCAATTCATCAATGTCCATAATCTGCAGGCTTCTTTTCTCCTTTTATGATTGGCCATTGGACAAGTTTGTGTATGGGCTGTATGGGATAACAGGAGGAGTCGATCTGACCTATATTCATCTGTATCTGAGACTGTGGCTGGGTTATAAGCCAAAAGGCACTATTGATCTCCTGACCAGAGATCAAGGGAGCTGGTAAGAGGCAGTTGTTTTGAAGGTGGAGGACTGTCCTATCTCTAACACTACTTCCAATGGTGAACTGAGTGTGATGTCACTGATTATGTGGATGAAGAGTTATATCCCTTGGTGATTTTTTGCTTTGCCGGACATTTATTTTCATTATCCACAAATGGACTCAGTATTTTGATGTGCATATTTTAATTTTTTAACCTATAATTTGTATAGCGCGGTTTCTTTTATAATTTTAATAAAAATTAATCAGTCTTGGATCACCACCAGCTACCAAGCACCTGATGCTGATGTAACCGATGAAATCTCAGATCCCTTCAAAGACTGCCTATGCTGATGCTGAGTGACTAACCCTGAGTAATTATCCTCTTCCTCCTCAATCATCACGCTGATAGCTTGTAAGAACATTTTTGGTTCTGGGCGCCACCACCAGTGCCTAAGGCACAATTTTTCAGCCCCTGTTTAACAGGGGCGTGTAATTACAATTTTTGATGTAATACTTTGCAGCAGGGCTCGTTCCTGCATTCCAGCTAGAGTGTCTGTGAGGGGTTGCAGTGTTGTGGCACCAGCACCAGTGCCTAAGGCCCATTTTTTCTGCCCCTGTTTAACAGGGGCGTGTAATTACAATTCTTGATGCAATACTTTGCAGCAGGGCTCGTTCCTGCGTTCCAACTAGAGTGTCTGTGAGGGGTTGCAGTGTTGTGGCACCAGCACCAGTGCCTAAGGCCTAATTTTTCAGCTCCTGTTCAACAGGGGCATGTAATTACAATTCTTGATCTAATATTTCACAGCAGGGCCCTGTGAGGGCTTACAGTGTTGTGGCCACAGCAACACCTAAGGCCCAAATTTCTGCTGAGTATATAGGGCAGGACCCTACTTTCAAACAACTAACTTACAAACGACTCCTACTTGCAAACGGAAGGAGACAACAGGAAGTGAGATGAAATCTACCCCTAGGAAGGGAAATTCTCTCCTGTAAGAGTTAATATGGGAAAAACATTTCTCCTTTCCACTGATGCTTTCCAATCCTTGTTCCACAAAAAAACCCAAATTTTCAAAAAACATTTTTCATTGGGACAAAAAGTGAGGTGAAATCTTCTGAAGAGGAGGAAAGACAGCAAAACAAATGTCACAGGGGTGATAACCCTTCCCTATGTTTTCCAAAAAGCTTAAAAAAGATTTTTTGGCTGGAGCTAAACACGTTAAAAATGTACCCATTCAAAATTACAAAGAGATTCTACTTAACAACAAACCTACAGTCCCTGTCTTGTTTGCACCGCCTGTATACTGCTGTTCAGAGTATATAAGGCCTGGTGGCCCCACACCTTTCCTTATTTTAATTTGGGTGCGGGGTTCCCCTTAATATCCATACAAGACCCAAAGGGCCTGGTAATGGACTGGGGGGTACCCATGCCGTTTGTCTCACTGATTTTCATCCATATTGCCAGGACCCGACATTACATTAAACCCGCAAGCAGTTTTAAATGAGATTTTTCCTTTAAAAATGACATTTGGTGCAGGGACTGTTCTAAACACGGGAAACACGCGTCACTTTACAGGCATACTATAGACACCCCTCAGGTACGATATTTAAAGGAATATTTCACTTTTTTTTTTTACTTTAAGCATCATTAAAATCACTGCTCCCGAAAAAACGGCCGTTTTTAAAAGTTTTTTTTGTATTGATACATGTCCCCTGGGGTAGGACCCGGGTCCCCAAACCCTTTTTAGGACAATACCATGCAAATTAGCCTTTAAAATGAGCACTTTTGATTTCGAACGTTCGAGTCCCATAGACGTCAATGGGGTTCTAACGTTCGTGCGAACTTTCAGTCCGTTCGCAGGTTCTGGTGCGAACCGAACCGGGGGGTGTTCGGCTTATCCCTATTTGTCACAGCACTGTATAACTCCAGACATTATGCCACCTAAAACTCATGACCAACACGTAAGTAAGTTCCTCATTTCTGGTTTTGATTTCAACACAAGCTCACTTCTTAAACAACAATATATATATATATATATATTTTTTTTTTCGTATTATAGTACATTTGGTGTATATATCTTAGTTGTATCAATATGTCTCTTGCTGAGAGGACTGTGGTCATGTATGAGGCCAGCACTTCTTCCCACTGCTCCTCTGTAAGATCTAGGATAATAGCTATCCAGCGAGCGATACTTAAGCTTTTTTTCTTTTGGTATTTTTTTGTCTATAAGTGTGTTGTAGTAGGTAGAGATCAGTTTTGTATGACTTGGGTCAGTTAGGATTTTCTCCAATTTAGAGTTCTCAAGGGAGACAGGTCCCAGTACAAATTGAGCTTTGGTAGCGTGCTTCAGCCTAGCAAACTGGAATGCCCAAGAATCTGGGATACTCAGTTCTCTTTTTATTTGTGTCAATGATTTCAGGTTACCATTGTCAAATAGTTGGTGAAGGTACGTGAGTCCAAATTTAGCCCACCTGTATCCATCCTCCAAGTGGAAAAACTCCTTTAAGCATGGGTTGTACCATAGTGGTGCATTTGGTGATAAGTGGAAGGGGCCATCATCTATGTGTTTCAAGCAGATCCCAAGTGTTCTTTTTGCGGTTTTAAGCATGTTTCTACCATCTGCTGTGGGGACTTCTCCTCTAAAGAAGAAATTTAGTAGTGTTTCGTATGATGTCGCCACCGCTGCTTCAACCGCAATTGCAGAATTATTTAGTGGGAACATTCGCCAGTGTACATGTATCAGTTGTGCAGCCAGATAGTACAGGCGGAGGTCAGGGACAGCTAGGCCACCCCTCCTTACCGGCAACTGTAAGAGTTCCAGAGATACCCTAGCTGCTTTGTTGCCCCATAGGATGGAGGTTAGGAGGGAGTTGATGTATCTAAATGTTTTTTTTGGGGATATAAATTGGGCATTAGAAAGCACATAAAGAAATTTGGACAAAACAATCATTTTAAATAGATTAGCCCTACCCATTGGTGTAAGTGGTAGATCTTTCCATTTTTGTATCTTTTCATTGAATGTTTTGATTATTGACCATAGATTTGTCTCAGCAAAGGAACTCACCGGGGACTTAGCCAGTATCCCCATGTATTTACATTGTGTCACCACTGCCAAAGGGCACTGAGCAGGCAGGTTTAAGTTTGGTTGCAGATCCATAGGAAAGAGAACCGCTTTGGTCCAATTAATTCTGAAACCAGAAAAGTCTCCAAACTCCTGGATCAAGGAGCCTGCTGCTGACAAAGACTCTTCCGAGTCTCCCAAGTACAGGAGCATATCATCCGCGTATAAGGATACACGTTCCTCTAGCTCCCCAACCGAGAGTCCCTTAATGGTTTTGTGGCTCCTAATTTTTGCAGCCAGCAGCTCTATGGCCAGGGCGAACAGGAGAGAGGATAAAGGACACCCTTGCCTCGTACCCCTATGAATCTGAAAAGTGTTCGATATGAGCCTATTCACTCTAATACTTGCCCGGGGATCTGTATATAAAAGCTTTACCCATGACACAAATCGGGATCCAAAGCCCAGTTTTCTGAGGAGGGAAAAAAGATAATCCCATTCCACTGAATGAAACACTTTTTTGTGTCTAATGATGCAATTGCCCTTTTTCCTATATTTGTGTGTTCAATCTGCATATTGACATACAATCTTCTCAGATTCATTTGAGTACTTTGCCCTGGGATGAATCCTGTTTGATCCGAGTTTATCAATTTAAGGATAACTGATATCAATCTACCGGCCAAAACTTTGGCCAATATCTTGGTATCTGAGTTAATCAAAGATATTGGTCTATATGACTCACATTCTTGTGGGTCCTTTCCCGGTTTAGGGATTAGCACAATCAAGGCTTCTCTCATAGATTCCGAGAGTATACCCTCTTTTTTCAGCTGCTATAAATTCTTTCTGCAACCATGGTGTTGGTTTTTCTTTATGTAGTTGGTACCATTCAGCTGGGACCCGTCCAAGCCCGGTGACTTGCCTGGCCTGAAGGAAGAAATAGCCTGGGATATTTCTTCCTGTGTAAATGAGCTTTCCAGAGCTGCACTATCCTCAGGGCTCAATGAGGGTAGGTTTAGATCTGTCAAATAAGAGGTTAATTCCTGTTTGGTATGGCTGGTCTGGGTTTGGTAAAGGGCCTCATTGAACTCAAGAAAAGTATTCAGAATCCCATGAGAGTCCCCCACCAATTCGCCATTAGGACACCTGAGTTGCAGTACTGATATTGGAGCGTAAAGCGGCTTAGCTAAAAAGGCCAACAGGCGGCCACTTTTATCTCCAAACTCAAAGAAAGATCTAGTCTGATGCAATTGTGTTTTTGCATTACTGTCACATACCTTGTGGACGAGCCCGACTTGCAGGGGATGGCCTCACTTGCGGCTCCGACTCGAGGGCCCTGGTAGGATATACAGGAAGCACAAGAGTCAAGAGTGGCACGAGTGCCTGGCAGGATCAACAGCAGGAAGTGGGTCTGGAACTCAGGAAGCGCTGTGCAGTAGAGCGTCAGACTGAGCTGGAGGGTAGACTGGAACCTGGAAGGAGCTGGATCAGCAGGCTGGTGCAGCAGATTGGAACCAGATAGCAGACTGGAACAATGGTACAGCAGACTGGAACCACACAGCATACTGGAACCGGATAGCAGACTGGAACACTGGTGCAGCAGACTGGAACCAAACAGCAGACTAGAACCAGATAGCAGACTGGAACACTGGTGCAGCAGACTGGAACCAAACAGCAGACTGGAACAGGATAGCAGACTGGAACACTGGTGCAGAAGACTGGAACTGAATCAGTATACTAGGCTGGAGAGTCAGACAAGCCTGATCGATAGCCAAGCGGACTGTGGATAAGCCAGAGGGTCAGGCAGAAGAGTTAGTCAGACAAGCCAGGGTCGGATGCAGGCAGAAGACAGGGATGGTCGAAAACAAGCTGGGATCAGATGCACGCAGATAACAAGGATAATCAGGAACAAGCCAGGTCTTTAGTACAGAAGCAGGTTCTCAAGGATCAACACACGTAATGCTGTAGAGCAGATCCCTGTGTGACAGCTAGGTTTAAATAGCCCGCCTGGCACGCGCGCGCATGCCCACAGGCGTGGGCGATCGTGCAACTGCACGCACAGGATGCCTGTTACTGGCAGGATCTTCCTGACATTGCTCCCCCCAAGGGACAGCCTCCGGATGCCCAACCGGGCCCATTTCTCAGGATGGGTTCTCTTAAAGGATTGAACTAAGCTTTTAGCATGGATGTTTTCCTCAGGCTCCCAAGAGTTCTCTTCCGGGCCCCTTCCATTTGATCAGGAATTGGGCTTGATTATTCCTCTTCCTGCAATAAAGGATGGCTTAGATTTCAAATTCTTCCTCTCTGTTCACTATTACAGGTTCCGGGGGATTCAGATTCCGTTCAGAAAAAGGATTGGAGACAACAGGTTTCAACAGGGAGACGTGAAAAACAGGATGAATCCTGAGTGAGTCAGGGAGTTCCAGCTCATATGCTACCTCATTAATTTTCCTTTTACAGGAAAAGGACCCAAGAATTTAGGACCCAACTTCTTGGAGGGACACATCAATTTCAGGTTTACAGTGGATAACCATACAAGGTTACCTGGTTCAAGTAGCAATTCCCCTTGTCTTTTCGTGTCGAAAGTTTCTTTGTTACGTTCTTGAGACTTCGTCATGGTTTCCTGTAATATTTGGTTATTGGAAGAGAAAAAATGTATTGTTTCCTGGACTGCTGGTACGTAACTTTCAGGAGTTGGGCAAAAAGGAAGGATGAAACCCGTAGTTAGCAAAAAACAGACTTTGTTTTGTGGCATAATGGACAGGATTATTATAGGCAAATTCAGCCAAGGGAAGCAGAGAGAGTCAATCATCCTGGGAAAAGGAAGAGAAACAACGAAGATATTGCTCGAGAGTCTGGTTGGTTCTCTCAGTTTGGCCATTCGTCTGGGGATGATAGGCGGTGGAAAATGATAGTTCAATTCCTAGGGCTTTACACAGGGCTCTCCAGAATCGGGAAGTAAATTGTACTCCTCGGTCAGAAATGATATTAGCCGGAATTCCATGGAGTTTAATTACCTCTCTAATGAACGTTTGTGCTGTTTCAGGAGCAGTGGGAGTACCCTTCATCGGAATGAAATGAGCCATTTTGGAAAACCGATCTACCACCACAAAGATGGCAGTGTGCCCTTCACCTGGAGGCAACGCGACAATGAAGTCAATGGACAGCATCTTCCATGGCCTGTCTGGGACAGGTAGCGGTTTCAGTAATCCCCAGGCCCTGGTTTTACTGACTTTATTCCGAGCACAGGTGGTACAGGATTTCACGTATTTCTTGCAGTCTTTAAGCACTTGGGGCCACCAGAAGGTGCGCAGGACAAGATCAGCCGTCTTGGTAACACCAAAATATCCTGCTAGTGCGCGATCATGACAAAGTTCTAAAATTGTGACCCGTAGTCCTTCAGGTACAAAAATCTTACTTCCGAACCAATACAGACCATCCTTTGCTTGTAGTTTTGTCCCTATAGCAGGTACCGACCCTACTGAAACTTGCTTAATCCGGGAGAGTAGATCTTCCTGCAACATGAAAAAATTTCCCGGGGAAAGGATCGTATCTGGAGGTGAGGTTTCTTGAGGCTTGTGGAACATCCTAGACAGAGCGTCAGGTTTTATATTCTTAGAGCCTGGCCGATAGGTCACGTGGAAGGAGAACCTGGAAAAGAACAAGGCCCACCTGGCTTGTCATGGTCTCAACCTCTTTGCGGATTTCAAATATTCCAGGTTTTTGTGATCTGTGTAGATCAGAATAGGATGAGCAGCTCCCTCCAAAAGGTATCACCATTCTTCAAGAGCGGATTTTATGGCCAGTAGCTTCCGATCTCCTACATCATAATTCCTTTCTGCAGTTGATAATTTGCGAGAAAAGAAGGCTACAAGGTATAACAAAGCTTTGGTCCCTTGTCGCTGAGAAAGAACTGCTCCAACAGCACTCTTGGAAGCGTCCACTTCCAGGACAACTGGTAAAGAGGAATCGGGATGCTTAAAAACAGCAGCAGAAGTAAACAGTCTTTTGAGAGATTCAAAGGCGAATTGAGCTTCTGGCGACCAATGAAAACGTACCCCTTGTTTGGTCAACTGAGTGATGGGGCCAATGATGGCTGAAAACCCCTTAATAAATTTTCTATAGAAATTGGCGAAGCCAACGAAACGTTGGACTCCTTTCTTGTCAGTGGGGGCTGGCCAGTCAAGAATTGCAGCAATCTTATGGGGGTCCATCTTGATCCCTTCCACGGAAATGATTAGTCCCAAAAATGGAATACTCTCTCGCTCAAACTCGCACTTTTCAGCCTTAGCATACAAGCCATGTAGCCGGAGTCGAGCTAAGACACATTTAACATGTCTGCGGTGGGAGTCCAGGGAAAAAGAAAAGATGAGAATGTCATCTAAGTAGATTATGACGAACAGATCCAAGTAGTCCCGAAAGACATCGTTTATGAAATACTGAAAGATTGCAGGGGCGTTGCATAGTCCAAAGGGCATTACCATGTACTCAAAGTGCCCGAAGCGAGTGCGAAAAGCTGTTTTCCACTCGTCCCCTTTTCTGATATGGACCAGGTTGTAAGCCCCTCGGAGATCTAATTTGGTGAAAATGGTAGCAGTCCCCAGTCTCTGGAATAACTCTGGTACCAAGGGGAGAGTGTACCGATTCTTAACAGTTATTTTATTGAGTTCCCGGTAGTCTATACAAGGGCGAAGAGAATGATCCTTCTTTTCTACAAAAAAGATGCCTGCGCCTGCTGGAGATGTGGAGGGCCGAATGAAACCCTTTTTTAGGTTCTCATCGATGTACACTTTCAATGCACCTTGCTCCAGCTCAGTCAAAGGAAAAATCCTACCAAAGAGGACTTCGGCTCCGGGAAGGAGCTCGATGGGGCAGTCCTAGGCCCGATGAGGAGGAAGGGTTTCAGGCCCTTTTTTTACTAAAGACATCTAGAAAGTCATGGTAGACCTCAGGGACCGACTGGCATAGCTCAGAATTGGTGTTTAGACATAACAGAGCAGGGGGTTCGCAAGAGTCCTTCAGAATGCAGAACTGTCGGCAGTACTGAGATGGAAACGTAACTTCTCCGGAGACCCAATTTATAGTAGGGTTATGGGCTTGTAGCCACGGCATACCAAGAATAACAGGAAACAAAGGGGAAGCAATGATGTCCAGGCGAAGTAGTTCTTGGTGCAAGTTAAAGATGGTGACTGGAAGAGGAACGGATTCTTGTATAACTGGCCCAGATTTTATTGCAGACCCGTCGGCCAGGTGAATAGAGAGTCCATGGGCCTTGTATCACAGTGGGATCTGGTGTTTAGCTGCGAAAGATGAGTCCAAGAAGCAGCTACAAGCCCCGGAGTCAATAATAGCGGGAACCTGTAAAGTCTTTCCTGGGAGCTGCAAAGATATAGAAAGAGTCAAGTGAGAGGAAGTCTTAGGCCAAGCAATCACATCATCAGAGGAGACAGACAGGCACTTACGGAGCTTATTAGGACAGTTCCTGACATAGTGTCCAGGTTCCCCGCAATACAGACACAGGTTATTAGCCCGGCGATGTTGGCGTTCCTCCATCGTGAGAGAGGGGCGAAGGACTCCAAGTTGCATGGGCTCAGAGGTATCAGGTGTAGCACCTGGACTAGAGGTGGGTGCAGGATGAGTATAGCTGGGGACCCTAGGCAACATCCAGGTTGGGCGAGTGGGCCCAGCACCTCTTTCTGCTCTTCGCTCCCTCAACCGTCGGTGTTAGGTACCTGGTGGTTGAGCCTGACTGGTAGAAGGAGACCTCTCTTAAACGCTGGTTCAGGAGCCACTGGAAGTGGGAACAGTGGTCTCTTGAGCACAGTGGGTAGGAGGGCCTGATGCAGGTTCCTGCGGTAGCAAACACTGGAACTGGAAAGACGTCCCTCCGGGATGGCTGAGCTGCGGATGCAGGTAGGCTGAAGCGGATCAGTAGGCAGACAGGTGGACGACTTGGCAGCAGCAGAACCTGGAGCTTGGCAAAGCAGTGTCACAGGACACAGGCAAAGCAGAGTCAGACAGTCCGTTTAGCAGGAGATCAGGCTAGTATATGGCAGGAGGGATAATCAAAGAATAGTCAGGCAGGCAGGAGTTCGGCAACGGGTCACAAGATATGAGCGAGGTCAGGCAGGCAGGGTCGGATTGGAGACAGGAGAATGGTCAGACGGAGCCGGGTCACTAGCAATACAACAACAGGCAGGATACAGGAACTCAGGTGCAGAGCTGCAGACGAACAGCACCTGATGGAAGCATGTGACAGTCTTTTAAAGGGCCCTTGGCGCCAAACAGCGCTAGCGCAAACGGGCGTGCGCGGGAGCGCGAACGGCGCCCCCTAGTGGAAATTTCAGCAGAACTGCCCTGGGAAGGCCCCTTGTGCACCTGCGCGCACGCATGTTCGCCCGACGGCAACTGATATGTCCCTGACAGTCAGTCAATCTGTATGGCAAGGCATCCAGAGTCTGAAGAATTCCCACTCGAGCCAGTTCATCTTTTAAGGGATCAGAGAGCCCCATACGGAACTGTTAGCGGAGGACAGCATCATTCTAGTCCGTGTCTGCACTTCATCGGCGGAATTCCACAACATAGTCCTCTACTGCCCTACGCCCTTGTTGAAGGGTGTGCAGAGTGGCCTCTGCGGTTGCAGAAAGCTGTGGGTCCTCGTATAGTTGGGCCATCGTGTCAAAGAAGGTAGTTAAATTAGTCAATACCTCGGCTTTCAGTTCCAGAAGGCGGTGAGCCCATGTTTGAGGGTCACCCAGGAGTAATGAGATCACGAAACCCACCTTAGTGTCTTCAAGCGAAAAGGTGCGAGGCTGAAGGGCGAAGTACAGTTCGGATGAATTCCGTAATGCCCTGAAATTACTTTGTTCCCCGGAAAACTTTTGAGGAGTGGGAACTCTTGGTTCAGGAGACAGCATAACTACTGTAGGGGACGAAGTACTGCTAGCAGAAGTAGACGGCAGAGAAGGACCCTGGGTTATAGTGGGACCAGACAGTACTTGGACCCGTTCTTCCATACATGTATATCCTTCCTGGAGACTCTTAACAGCCTGTGTAAGGCCGTCCAGGTGCATACAAAGTTTTTCCATAGGAGATGCTCTCTGCTCAGACTCGGTCATGGCTGTCTGTTTCTGTCACATACCTTGTGGATGAGCCTGACTTGCAGGGGATGGCCTCTCTTGTGGCTCCGACTCGAGGGCCCTGGTAGGATATACAGGAAGCACAAGATTCAAGAGTGGCACGAGTGCCTGGCAGGATCAATGGCAGGAAGTGGGTCTGGTACTCAGGAAGCGCTGTGCAGTAGAACTTCAGACTGAGCTGGAAGGTAGACTGGAAGCTGGAAGGAGCTGGATCAGCAGGCTGGTGCAGCAGACTGGAACCAAACAGCAGACTGGAACTGGATAGCAGACTGGAACCGGATAGCAGACTGGAACACTGGTACAGCAGACTGGAACCACACAGCATACTGGAACCGGATAGCAGACTGGAACACTGGTGCAGCAGACTGGAACCAAACAGCAGACTGGAACCAGATAGCAGACTGGAACACTGGTGCAGCAGGCTGGAACCAAACAGCAGACTGGAACTGGATAGCAGACTGGAACACTGGTGCAGCAGACTGGAACCAAATAGCAGACTGGAACCGGATAGCAGACTGGAACCGGATAGCAAACTGGAACACTGGTGCAGCAGACTGGAACCAAACAGCAGACTGGAACCGGATAGCAGACTGGAACACTGGTGCAGCAGGCTGGAACCAAACAGCAGACTGGAACCGGATAGCAGACTGGAACACTGGTGTAGCAGACTGGAACCAAACAGCAGACTGGAACTGGATAGCAGACTGGAACACTGGTGCAGCAGACTGGAACTGAAGTCAGTATACTAGGCTGGAGAGTCAGACAAGCCGGATCGATAGCCAAGCGAACTGTGGATAAGCCAGAGGGTCAGACAGAAGAGTAGTCAGACAAGCCGGGGTCGGATGCAGGCAGAAGACAGGGATGGTCAGAGACAAGCCGGGATCAGATGCAGGTAGATAACAAGGATAATCAGGAACAAGCCGGGTCTTTAGTACAGAAACAGGTTCTCAAGGATCAACATATGTAACGCTGTAGAGCAGACAGCAAGATCCCCATGTGACAGCTAGGTTTAAATAGCCTGCCTGGCGCGCGTGCATGCGCACTGGCGCGCGTGCATGCGCACAGGCGCGCGCGATCACGCAAATGCACGCACAGGACGCCTGTTACTGGCAGGATCTTCCTGACAATTGCTTTCAGCAAGGATTAATTTGTACTGCCTAATCCGGTCCTGCCACAGGTTATAATTCTCAGGACATTGGTTAAGAATATATATCCCTTCAGCTTCTACGGCTTTAATTTCTGCAGATCTCAGATCTGAGTTCAGAGCCTGAGAAAAATCTCTTGTTTCTTTAGTGAATACCCCTCTCATAGTCGCCTTAAAGGCTTCCCATTGGTTGGAAACTGGTGTATCTACCCTGTTCTCCTTCTAATAGTGATCAATCTCTGATTTGCATTTCAAGGTAATAAATTCCTCCTGCAGCCATTCATACGCCAATGCCGTCTGCCCCGAGGGATATTGAGGTCCAGCAGGACTTCCATAGGGGAATGATCTGACAAAGCTTGTGGGAGGTATCGAACAGTGGATATAAGTTGAAGACCATCTACAGAGGCTAATAATAAATCTATCCTAGACAGTGTCCTATGTGTCTCAGAGTGGCAGGAATATTCTCTGACTCCAGGATTTCTTTGTCGCCATACATCTGTGAGAGCATAGCTCTCCAGCCAGGAGGATAGGTTATGACAGGAGTCAAAGGTACAGCCATGCCTGTCGAGAGCTGCATCTGAAACCGCATTAAAGTCGCCCAAAAGCAAAAATGGGCCCAGAGCTATCAGCATTGCCTCTTTTAGTATAGCCTCCAGAACCCGAGAGGAGAATGTGGGAGGGATATACACACATACCAGCGTTAGGGAGACATTAAACATCCGACAGACTAAGATAGCATATCTACCGTCAGGGTCTAATTTGACCTGTAATATATGTGCAGCTGCTTTTTTGGTTACTAAGATAGCTACCCCTCTTGAATAAATAGAGTATTCCGCATGAATTACCCTCATAATATTGGCTCTTTTCAAGGCCATAACTTTAGGGCCTTGTAGATGCGTTTCCTGTAATAGAATTATATGGGGTTTGTATCTCTTAATAAAAATCAAATACCAGGGATCTTTTAACTTTTGAGTTCAGACCCCTTACATTCCATGATATCAAACTTATTTTATCCACCATCTATATCTGAAAGAAATAATAGCCATATATTTGGTGGAACAGCATACATATAATCATTAAACAGTTCTCTCCTGCCTGGATTAAAACAAGTAACAGCTATAGCACCAGGACTGTTTTTCAGCAGGAACTAGGGGGAACTCAGTTCTACCACCTCTGGCGTAGGTCTTCTGCTCCCTGCTCACCACTATCACTTGGTAACACTGAAGTCCAGTTTACAAGTGATAGCTTACCTCCCAGTAGCTCCCACAGGCCAGATCCCCTGCACAGATCCCACTGAGTGCCGGACAGGGACAAGGGAGATACACAACAGATGCCCAGGGTTCAGTGCAGTCATGGGCAGGAGAGGGTGCGTGGTAGGCTGCACCCTCTGTGGTCTCCATTTTTTACCTGGTGACCAGTTGTTGATGCACCTACTGCATGATCTCCCTTGCAAGTGAATGTAGTATAGTATAGTATGCTGGGAGGTACTACAGCCGGATAGGTGCTTCAGCTTAATATTGCAACAAAGGTAAGAAACATGACAGATGGTGGAGCTTTTAAGGAGTGGGGAGAGGATGAGGGCAGTGGAGAGAGGGGTTGTATGCAGAGGGAAGAGCTACTATTTGATGCCATTTCTCTGCACCTATTCTCTGAGACAAAAAGCCCTGTATAGCACACAGCACATTATAGTAGTAAACAGTGAACCCGCCCTTCCCACCCTGCACACAACTCCAACTATTTGTGTGCCTAAATCCCATAACCTTATATGTTAAATGGCCTTGGGGGGTTACAGGTCGTTAGTGAGAAAGCAAACACTGCATATTAACAAGCAGCGTGTCCTGAAGGAGCCAGAGAGAGCTTCCAAATCTCTCCTCCCTTCCTGCGTTAAACATAACAGTCCTCAGAAGGGAGCGTGTCTGTCTCTTCCTCCTTTTTAACTCCCTATTGTCCAGGGAACAAGTTATCTTTTAATTATCCTGAGAATCAACAGTAAAACATAAAAAAATAAAAGTATATATAATGGGGGATATAAAAGTTCCCCAACAAAGAAAAACTTTTTTTTCCCCAGTAAAGCCTTCCAGGAATCATACTTGTATGGGTATTGTTCAAATGGTGTGCACAACCATGCAGGACAGCACGCAGAGTAAAAGTAGTGTCAGATCAAATAAAAACACAAGAGAAGAAAAAAATTTATTTATTTTTTCCCAAATCCACTTGCTCTGTGATGGTATACCATGGGCGATCATGTAGATCCTTATTCAGATATACAAACATGATGCATCAATCTCTCAACGGTGCGCCGCAGGACTTGTTCGTCCCCTAGCATCCAGCCAGCGTGAGGTTTCAATAGGGGAGTTGAAGAAAAGAACTTTGCCTTTATCCACCACTCTTAACTTTGCTGGGTATAGCATGCTGTATAGCATCTGTAAGTCTTGTAGTCTCTTTTTAACATGGACAGCAGAGAAGTCAGGGTAAATAGAAATACGGTTGCCATTGTATTGAAGATCTCCTATAGTGCAAGCTGCCTGAAGGATATTTTCTTGGTCTCTGAAATGTAGGATACGGGCTATCATTGGGCGTGGGAGTGAGCCAGGAGGAGGAGGTTTAGAAGGGATCCTTTGCGCTCTTTCTATAGTGAACAAGCGGGAAAACGTGGTATCTGGCATATTATCTTTAAGCCAAAGTTCCAGAAAGTCCTCAGGCTGTTTACCTTCAACTTTCTCAGGGAATCCCACGAAGCGGACATTGTTCCTTCTTTGCCTGTCTTCCATGTCCCCGAGCTTGTCATTGTGGGCATTCACCTCCTTGTGTATATCTTGCACCTTATTTTCTAAAGGGCGAACTACATCCTCAATGTCACTTATCCTCTGCTCAGCTTCCATAGTCATTTCTCTTATGTTCTGTACATCTTGTTTTAAGAAAGACATCTCAGCCCTCATACCATCAATATGCTCAGTTAGTGTGGTTTGGCAGGTGTGTATAGCCTCCATGATTTGTTTCAGTGAGGGTTCCCCTGTCCCCTCTGCCGACGCCATTTCTCCCATGTCTGTATGGGATAGTCTGTCCAGGGCATGACCCCTCCTCATCTCCCTGGTTCTGGGGGGCAGCGGGCTTACCTTGCCAGACTGTTCAAGGGAACAGTCTTCCCCGCTCCTTGGGGAATTGCCAGGGCTTTGCCTCGTTGCCTCATGGCTGGCGCCATCTTGGGATCCCCATGCATAGCGGGACAGGCGTTGCACAGCTGAATCCATAGGTGCCGGCCCGTATTTTA